>OY856411.1:1433714757-1434433507 GCA_963693085.1 Alisma plantago-aquatica | reverse complement strand
GGAGGAAAATATCTCTACCCAAGACTAAGAGTTAAGCAATTTTCATGTCGAATATATGTACTCATCTTAATTTAACATGTTTACAACATTCTATAGAATAACCCAACTATATGATTATTGGTTATGATGAACATCCCCTTAAATGACTTGTACATGAAAGTTTATCTTAGGCAGATATTTATAGATCATCAATTAGAAGAAGTTACTTATTGTTTAATCAACGATAAGTTTTATAAATTATTGGATATAAGTCAATAAATATGTACACACATATATGGGATTAGGAGATAAATATTTCTCCCCCCCTCCCACGTCAGTGGCAGAAACCGAACGCCTGAGAGGGTGGTAAATCATATCATTACCCTCTATGATTAAGCTGGAGACGCTGGACCTATCAAATAACGCCTACACCAGGAACCTTCAACAACTCTTAGGATTGGAGATATAGCCTCCTTTGTTGGCATGAGTGAACTGAACCAAGATTGAGGCCCGACTTTTTGTGCAATGTAGACTGGCTGTGAGAGATCCCGATTCGGCTAACTAAAATCTGAACCAACTTGTCATGATCCACCTAGAATTCCAAATATAATTTGTGCTTAGGGTGACCTCCTAAGTATCCGCCTAAGCCACAACAACTTTTTGGGTGAGATTTGGAAAACCTAGAGACACTGGACCTATCAAATATGGAAAGTATGTTCTCTCTTTACCTCGATGAGAACCTTATGCAGTTTTATTAGGAATGACATGTGTGGCTGATAATATGCCCATAGGCTATGGGTTCGAGATCTCATTCAGCCTTGTCTCTATTTAGATAATATGGGATTGAATTATGGTCCCCCTCTATTAATGGCAAAAAAATTAGTCATGATGCCACTTCAAGTTGTGATGAACAACATCATGGTCGCATATCATGTAATGAATACATGAATCGATAGCAACTTCATCTTTGTAGTTTATATATGTGTGGGGGTATATATGTTTAAAATGGGGATGAATGGAGAACAATTTTTCACCTGTAACACACCCCAGGTGGTGCGTGACTGTTGTATCAAACGTATATATAAAATTTAAATTTTCTTCCAATTCAACATAGCGTTTTGTAAATGGTGCATTGGTTAAAGAGTGGCTCTCAAGTACTTGAGATCTTTGATTCAAATCTTTTCATATAACAATAACTTTTTTTTTACAACGGTGACCATGATTATGGTTTTAGAATGTACACAAGTTAGAATATTTGAGATCTCGTTTTAAATCTTTGACTTGACAATATTTTTAAAAATCTATTTTTTACTATGATGACCGTGTATCAAATGTGAGATGCATCAAAATTCAAATTGCATATGCAGATCTAATACTTAGGTCTGAGGGCTTCTCGAGGATTTAAATAGTGTGGTATGTGCATAGGGATTAGAAGTGGTAGGTGCATAATGATTCAAATATATGCTAACTCAAATTTCATAGAGGGTGTACTATGACTGGAGTGAGGGGATAACTCTAATTTGAGCCCATGTTCAAATGCTTGAGAGGGTGTACTATGACTGGAGTGAGGGGATAACTCTAATGATTCATTCACAAATTTACAACAATAGGCCTCCCTCACCTCATCCTTGGCTGGAACAACCTGACAGGTCCCATCCCACCATCCTTCTCCAACCTCATGCAACTCTGGGCTCTCCATCTCAAAGGCAACCCGTGCCTGGGAGGCACCATCCCCAAGGAACTTGGGCATTTGGCATCACTGGAATTCCTCCATCTCAACAGTGCCAGCCTTTCCGGCAACCTGTCGGCCTCATTCTGAAATTTTAGCAACATGAGAGAATTTGACATCTCCTTGAACCAGCTCACTGGCGAGATCCCCTAAGGTTTGTTCTCCGCAATGTCCACGCAGCTCATCGAGTTCAAGGTCGGTAGCAACAGGTTCTCTACAGGCCCCATCCCCGCTGATGTCGGGAATGCTACCAAACTCATATGTTGTACCTCTCCAGTAACAACTTCACAGGCACCATCCCATAGAGCATTGGGAACTTGACGGAACTCAACGAATTGTATTTAGACAACAACAACCTCATTGGTCCAATCCCAAAGGACATCGGCAAGTTAGTCAATCTCCAGTTTCTTGACCTCAGCAACAACCAGCTCGAAGGTAGAGTTCCTGACAGCATATCCAACATGAAGAGTCTCTGGAGTCTGTCTCTAGACTCCAACAACCTCTCTGGCACCCTACCAAAGGACCTTGGTGCCAGGATGTCGGGGCTCTTTACATTTAGCACTGACGATAATGACTTCCAGGGAGAACTCTCACAAAATCTCTAGTCCGGCAGGGAACTGCTGGGACTCACAGTTTTGAAAAACCGCTTCACCGACAAGCTCCCAAGTTGCCTCCGTGAATGTACTGGCCTCCAAACAATCCACCTAAGCCACAACAATTTTTCGGGTGAGATTCCAACCTGGATTGGCGATTTGAAAAACATGTACATACTGGACCTATCAAATAACGCCTACACTGGGAACCTTCAACAGCTCTTAGGATCGGAGTTATAGACTGCTCTTGTTGGCATGAGTGTACTGAATCGAGATAAATGCCTGGCTTTTTGTGCCACGTAGACCGACTATCAAAGATCCCAATTCGTCCTTAGCTTCCAATTTGATATTACAAGATTCAAATCTATGACCCCTATTTATCCGTTCGATATCATAAAATCTGAACCAACTTGTCATGATCCACCTAGAATTCCAAATATAATGTGTACTTAGGGGGACGTGGTGGCTATTTGTAATTTTATGGAAGTAAATCTAGACCGATACTTAACACCTCTCAAGACCATGCTCTAACTTCCACTATCATCTCTCTCCACTTTCAACCAAGATGTCACCTCCACAATGAAGTTGCGACGGTCGCCCCACCATCATATCATCATATGCATGGCTTATAAGTTTTCAAATGATTTCAAAATTTATGTATGACATATTCACAAGAAATTTATGAATAGTAATGATTTGAAGTTTTTAATAATTGTTGCATAATGTAGAGTGTATATCATCTTCGGTATACTCAGAGTGTATACTATCTGGACTATATATATTGATACATACACACACACACACACACACACACACACACACACACACATATATATATATATATATATATATATATATATATATATATATATATATATATAGAGAGAGAGAGAGAGAGAGAGAGAGAGAGAGTCAGGCTAGAATACACTAGAGTGTATTCGGAGCAGAATACACTCAAGTAGTTTTTGATGATGTAATATTTTTTTCAAAAATATAATATATTGATCTTATTAAACATCTTGTGAATAGCTCATATGCAAAATTTTAGTACATTTAGACATTTATAGGTCATGTTATAAGGACCGCAAAAATTATACATTTCAAATTAATTTCACGTGTCAATTTTTTTGCCCTTGGATGAGTGACTTACACTCATCCAAATGGGCTCAAAATTTGTATGTAGACTTGTTATAGTATAACGATGAACATCAATGGTTTACATTTTGCAAAAAATAGTCTTGATATGCAAACACACTTGAGTGTAGTCGTGCGATTTGTACACTCGAGTGTATTCTAGCCTGACTCTCTCTCTCTCTCTCTCTCTCTATATATATATATATATATATATATATATATATATATATATATATATATATATATATATATATATATATATATATATATATATATATATATATATATATACTAGTATATGCACGTGCATTTCACGTGACATCCTTTCTTAACTAATTGTTTTAAGAATTATATGTATTCAAATTTTCATGATAATTACATATTTGAAAATGATGAACAATAAATTACGCTTCGAAATATTTTTTTAATGATTTTCCTTATATTTAACTTTAAGTTGTCTTTTATCACATGCATTTACACTATATTTGGTTAACCACATGATGGTACTTTGTTTTATGTTTTTTCATGAAGAATAAATTTTTTTAGTCAAGCAAATTGGCCATATCTTGATTGTGAATTATATTTTACTTATAAGATAAATTATTTTGTATTTTTGTTCAATGTGATCATCAATCTCTTCCAGGATGATGTGTATAATTTTTTTATTTTCTGCGTGGATCATTCTTTTTTGATATCACATTTAATTTCCTTCTAGAGATTTCATAGAAAGAACATCATTCAATTTGTGATTGTAAGTATTGAAAACAAATTCTTGAGATTAAAGTTAATATTTCTACACTATAAAACTTTTCCCTATACTATTTACACATTTGTATGATATTTATATTTGCCTTTTATCTTAGAAAGTTATCCAATATATTTCCAACAACATCACCTAATATACATCATTCGAAATTGATGTAACTCTTTAATTACATAAACCTATTGATGGAGACATACAAAAAAGGAAAGGCGAAAACACACTAATAGTATAAGAAATCTTTTGATACTCAAACTAAATTAAACTTTTTGTTTTTTTTGCATATTTTGAATGTATAATTTCACATAAATATATTTTAGACAAAAGACAATGACTAAGGATAATGTTTAATTTTATGCTTACATAATTGTATGTGGTGTTGTTCTAAAATGAATAATACCAAACATTGGAAATGTCATGTCAATTCTAATAATTGAACCTTAATCATTAAAAGGTCTAGATTTATGTGATGGTTCTATGATGTATTTAACAGAGATAACGATGTGAATGTATAAAAACAAGAAGAAAATATGATTACATCAATTTTATTTAATGTTACTTGAATTTCTTTGGATGAAGGTTCAATTTTAGTTTTAAATTAGGTAGATAAAAAATAAATAATATTATTTCATAATTTTAATTATATAATAATAAACAATGAACTTATTTTTCTTAAATGAAATCTAAGATTTTCATAAAATATTACTATACTTAATTACCTTAAGAAAATATAAAATGAAGTAATTACATACTTATTAATGTGGCATATTTTGATTCCACTTGAAAAATAAGAATTAAATAGAAAGAATATATTTTAAGCAATTGTGTAAGGAATAATTAAATACAATATAATCATCACCTTTTAGAAAAGTAGGTTTCTTATGACTATTGGATATATATATAAATTATACTGAAATATTAAAAATAAATTATATCTCCTATCGATTGATTACATTTGTGTAGATTTCCTTCTAACTATGTGCCACATGTATGATATCATGACTATCCATGGAATATTATCCAAATGTTGGCTTTACAAAAGTATGACCAAACGTGTGAAATATGATAATGCCTTAATTGTGTGTTTTGTAAGTTAAAAATTTGGAAGTAGTGGAGAAGAATCATTGTATAAGATGAAAAAAAAAACTCTACATAATGTGTCAACGGATCCTAAGGTATGAGTTTCTCTTATATAAAGAAAGAAATGCTTGAGAAATATGTCTAGGTTGTAGTTGGTGATGTAAAATGAAGAAGTTATTAAGATATAGTTCATTATTGTAAGTTGATCTGATAATGGATGACAATAAGCATATCAATGGTACCATTTATTGTGGCTAACTTCCCTAGGTCATTTATAAGATACATTGCACTATCCCATTTATATAAGTTGGTATAAGGAAAATTGAAAAAGAAGAAGAAAGATCTCTAAATTGAATGACATTGTCTCTTATTCTTTGTCGACGTAGATGGGTTGAACTATTTGAAAGATGATAAAATCAATAGTAGTCAGAATGAAACATAAATTTGGATTCCTACCATAGGAGGGTAATAATCGATTGAGATGATATATTCTTCAAGAAAAGCTTTCAACTTTGAAATTTCTATACAAAGTAAAATTATTTAGTATGTAAATTTTAAACAAAATAACAGTTAGAGTTAGGACCAACTAATGATCAAATGGTGCTTTATTTGAATATTATGCCGCCAAAAATGATTCTTGGTAGGGAAAAATATAGAGCTCATGATACATTCTGGTTAAAAGGGAAGACAATGAGGCTAAGTAGAGTGTGAAATACGATGGATCGCGCCAACTGAAAGGCCCTCCCTCCATGATGATTTGAAATTCTTCAACACGACCCCAATGAACATGAAAGGCATCGGTTTGGTGACCTTGATACAACTTTGTTTTTAATTATATGCATACAAATACTCTATGATGAAGTAGATATAAAGAATTTTCAATGAAGATGGTAATTGAATAGGTTCTTGTTATATAGTATGTGATAATTCAATAATGAAAGTAAGAGTGATTAAAATGAGTTTATCCATATGATAAAGCTAATATCTATGAGGATTAAAGTTAATGTGACACACAAATACCATGGTGGAGACATAAACTATCTTTAGCCCAATATGCAATGATGCCATTGTGTAGACTATTTACAAGAAGTCCTAACATGCTCCTTGGTCTCAATCACTTCTGTGTATCCCTCTAATGGAATCTTACATCTCTATCCACTTTCCCTATGTATAGGTTATAAGATACAATAACTCCTACAACGCATGCTTTTTGTTCAGTTTTTTGTTCTTCTATTGTCCATTGTTTTAATAAAAGGTGCATGAACTCATCAATATAAAGTCGTACATCATCTAAAAACCTTCAAGAGCAAACTAATGTGAACCATACAATTATATTTATAAGAATATAGTTGAAATAAGAAAAGATATAATAGTATTCACACAATGTGCCATGTTTATTGTATATTCATACTTTGACTTGTCATAATTATAATGAAAAAATAGATAACATTGAATTAATAGCTTGCAAATGGATATGTCAGCCATATCTAATCCATGTAAGCACACATCTAAAATATTTAACAAATGAAGACTTTAGAGAACAATAAACAATATGTCAATATAATTTGAAAAGGACTTTTACAAAGAGAGAGGGATATACATGAGAGGAACCTAAGGAAACACACTGAAAAAGGTCATTCTTGCTCCAATGAATGATTTCCTACCCTCTCCTAAGAACAAACCCTATTAGGAGATATTTCATTCAAAATCTTAGAAAATATCATCAAGACAGTACCCCCTCTTACATACATTTATTCCAAACTTTAGGATGGCCTAAGAATGTAAGGGTTTAAAGAAAAGTTATATCCCTAGATAACTGTAATATTTTCTTAGCCATATAATGACGTCAATTGCTTATGGTGCAGAAAAAATTTCTCTTTTAGAAAATCTCCGTGTGATGTCATTAAAGTCTTAGAAATAATAACAAGGTTAAAGAAATGATATTAGTTCAATTAAGTGTGTATACATTTGTAAAGTGTTACAATCATATGTACATTCGGGTTGTTAATGTATATTGATATCGCTTCATCAATTGATATGCATCTGTTAGTTATTTTATATTATTTGAATAATGTTGTAATGAACTGTGATTTTTTTTTCTTAATGGTACTTAAACTATACCTTTAATATGATGCGTTGGTGTGGTCAACCACAATTGTTCCTGGTGCAGTGGAATTTTTATTGAAAGCCTCAACGGGTTGTTATGGTGTATAGTGTTTCTTATCATTGTGTGGTTACGGTTTAGAGATAATTGGAATATATTCACATCGCTACCATCCCTAAAAAGGTCCTTCAAGTCAATACCACATTGCAATACTCTATTATGGAGCTATTTACTATTCAGTGATGCGGTAACATTTAAAATCAATTTTGGATGGTGCTAAAAAATAAATATACAACATGGAGCATTGATGATAGCTAATTTATACAATTTGCTTAACTCATATTCTAAAAATTATTTTTAAAAGGAACACGTCCTTCACTATATTGTTGAGTCATACCTCTTCTCTTCCATCCTTGGACCAGATCCTCTTATCTTCACAGCTCATGTGTTAAAGCTTTCCTCGATAACTCGACTATGCATTCATCGGCTATATCACTAAATCAATTTTTCTCGGTAAAAAATTGAAGAACAATGGTTGCAAGCGACCACGCTAAGCTGTAAAAGCATTTGTGTAATATATAGTCACCAATTGGGTATTCTGAGATTAATATTGGTTTCATCTTAATGCAATATCTAATATACTCACGTTATTATTGTTGCTGCGATAGTAGTCCTCGGCTCGTGACAAATTTGGATCTTCGCTTGAACAAAGACATCACAGTGCTCTATAATTAGGAGGAACAAAAAGTAAAACCATAAAAGGTCTGTAAATAGACGATCTCATCACCACTCAATATAAATTGAACAACCCATCTTAGCGTTGCCAAAGCAATTACATTGGGTTTGTATCCAATAATCAATAACTCTACCTTGACCCTAGCAACGAGAGAGGGTTGCAAACGATCTTCATCACCAAATTTAATGTTGCGCTCTGGGTGATGTTATCAAGGATGTCGACTTGCATGGCTATATGGTAGTGGATACCGGTGAATGATCATCTATGTGGGACCACGAATTATTAGCGGATGTGATAAATGAGGTTTCCAGACTTAAACACAATACCTACCTTTGATCCAGAGACCAGGCTCGAACCATGTGACTTTGTGATTCCGCACTAGCTAGTGCCTGCAGAAGAGACCATGCTAAGGGGCATCCATGCTAGCTTGACCGAAGGAGAAGACCTTAGAAAAAGAACTACGCTACCCACAGTCACTTGACTACCGGCTGCCCCACTCGGTTTCTCGGGAGTCCGCACAAAGTTGTTCCAGCCGTTTCTCTTAATTGAAATTAACTCCTCCACCAACTGATTTCATGCAGCAAATGAAGATTCCCGAAATTCTCTCTCCACTCTTCTCTCCAGCTCTCATCTTTATTAATTCATTTTTTATCTTATAATTACTCTCTCCAGTTCTATTCTACCCACCAACATTCTCACATTAGTACAATATCTACGGAATCCAATAGCAACATTGATCTGGAAGGATAAACACAGTACCTACAGAATCCAATAGTAACATTTGTCATCTGGACATAATTTTTCTACAAAATAGAGACATAAGTTGAGTGCCCATTTGTTGATGATCTCAAAAGTATAGTGTACATCAGATTAAAAATCATTTATAAAATACATCCAGAAGTATGGTACCCACTTGTTTATTTCAATTCATTTGCTGAAGCATAAGTACAGTACCTAGCAAATTACAAAATCAAGCATAATTGTATAACTAGTCTAGAAGTATAAGCACAGTACCTACGGAATCTCATAGCAACATTGATCATCTGGACAAATTTTTTTACAAAATGCAAGTATAAATACAGTACCTAGAAAAATGCAAAATCAAACATAATTATATAACTGGTCTAGAAGCTTAAGCACAGTACCTACAGAATCACATAGCAACATTGATCATCTGGTCAATAATCAACTATAAAATGCATCTATAAGTATTGTACCCACTTGTTAATTCCAACCCAGTTTTTTCAAACATAAGTACAGTACCTACCAAATTACAAAATCAAGCATAAGTACAGTACCTAACAAATTATAAAATCAAGCATAATTGTATAACTGAACTGGAAGTATAAGCACAGTACCTACGGAATCTAATAACAATATTTTTCTCCTGGACAGAATTTTTTTACAAAAGTACAGTGCACATCTGGTCAATAATCAACTATAAAATACATCCATAAGTATTGTACCCAATTGTTAATTTCCAACCCAGTTTGTCAAACATCAGTACAATACCTATCAAATTTATTTGTGAATGTATATGTATTTATTGTAGGTACTTAACTTACGTAGTCTGCAGTGGAGAGAAATATGCAGTTAATAAAACTTTTTGAAAAAAGAAGGGAATCAGAAACGAAAAAAAACCAAGTAGTTTTCGTAAGCTATAGTGGATTGATATCTGCAATTTGCATGACGTTGCATGGAGTGGACATAGTATCTGTACCTTGCATGTATTTTGCATGCTTTTACATGGGTAATAGTATAAAAAATCGGCTGTATGTTGGGACACATTAAAAATCGCAGATTCCCGAGTTCCGGGTAGGCCAGCGGGTGTGCCAGTGGTTATAGCTAGAATTTTTCTAGAAAAACGACCAATGGGACTTGTGTAGTAATAGTAGTATCAATCTGCGGCAGCAATCTTCCTCTCGAACCTCATGCTCTCCCACCGTGCGAGCGGAGCAGCAACCAATGTACTTCGATTCTCCCACACTATCTACCAAAAGTGTCTATGCGGATCCCAATTGAGTTTCACGGAATTGGATATAGCGAAACTCCAAGACAGCCACCGCAACATTGCACGATATACTCTTTTGGGGAGTCCAGATAAAGACATATATATATATATATATATATATATATATATATATATATATATATATATATATATATAGTCAGGCTAGAATACACTCGAGTGTACGGATCACACGAATACACTCAAGTGTGTTTGCATATCAAGACTATTTTTTGCAAAATGTAAACCGTTGATCTTCACCGGCATACTATAACTATGCTACATACAAATTTTGAGCTCATTTGGATGAGTGTAAGTCACTCATCCAAGGGCAACAAAATCGACGCGTGAAACTAATTTGAAATGCATAATTTTTGCGGTCTTCATAACATGAGCTATATATATCCAAATGTGCTCAAATTTTACGTATGAGTTGTTCAGGAGATGTTTAAGAAGATCAACAGTTTAGATTTTCACAAAAAAATATTGCATCATGAAAAACTACTTGAGTGTATTCCGCTCCGGATACACTCGAGTGTATTCCGCTCCGGATACACTCGAGTGTATCCCGCTCCGGATACACTCGAGTGTATCCCGCTCCGGATACACTCGAGTGTATTCTAGCCTGACTCTCTATATATATGAACAACTCATTACAAAATGCCATATAAATGTAATTACCATTTAGTTGAGTATATTAGAGCTTGAGTTATCAACTAATTGAATGATCAGTCAAAAGGAGTCTAATTGACATGAAAATTGGCTGGTAGACTAATTCAGGTGTAAGGAACTATATTTTAACATAAGATTATCTTTTAAAAATATTTAATATTTTATATCATTACATGTAGATTAAGTACCCAATTGATAAATTTAATGCATTTTTAAATCAACTTGATCCATTATTGTCTATTTTCTATTTTCTTTCCTATAAATAATTAGAGTAATTACAAAGTGTCATATTAGAATCAAAAAATATTATATGATGAATTTATATCACTAACCCAAAATAAAAGATTAAATACCTAATTGATCCTAAAATCTCAAGAAAGGGATATTTATAATCTTATCATACTTTTAAACTACAAATAATCTACATCAAACAAACGACACTAAAAATCAATCATAATCATAATAGGGGCTAGACAAAGGGGAGGATTATGATCTATACTTAGATTTGAGTATGCTACAACATTCCACCCCTTAAATAGGATTTCATCCCCAAAATATTCCCATGCATAACCTAGTGCACGTAGTTAAACCTCATGAATATTATAGGTGTCGGTATGTATGCCCAGAGAGCCAATCATGTGATGATTGTAATTGCATAACTTGAAAAAAAAGATTTGATTATTAATAAAAAGCAAGCTTTCAATTTATCTTGTTTAATTCAGTTATGAGATAATGATGTGACATTATAAATGTCTGGAGAATAATATTACTCATTGATGTATGTCTTCTAGTATTCGTCATGGGGAAAAGAGATCATATAGATGTTAAGAGTATATATACATATTTTTATTGTGTCCCTAGTCAGTTGTCATTATGGAAGGCTGATAGACAATAATGACACATATGATCAGAGTGTGGGTTGGTTGATGACAAAATCTCATTAGTCATGATATGGCTATAACAAACCAAGCACATAGATACATGTTAGAGAACAGTGTATTGGACAGACCCACCGTGAGACGGACACATGGAAGCCACCATCATGGAAGTCATAGTCAGTTCTCACACTGACAGAGGTGGTTGTGGTTCTTAGACCTGAAATCATTGCACTCATCATATGTCAGTGGGTACACTTTAACATCATCAAATGTAGTCCTGAAACATGAGTTGTTATAAAGGTGATGATTGGGTGACTTTGACACATGGGGATAGACCGTGAATGATAGAAATGGGATTTGTCCCTCCTACAGGAGTTTGATGTTCTAGGCTTCTTGTTAGCAAGCCTGAGAAATGCATGGCCATACAAATGTGAGTCAATATGTGATATTGAGCTTACATATATCTCAGCCAGTCTACTCTTTGTTCAAGAAACAAGACTCAATGATGAAGAGGATGATTATTCCATGCCTCGAGTTCAATCTAAACATCAGTGAAAAAGGAACTATACAAATACTGTAACACCATACACATATTGTAGGTTGGAGTTGTTCTCCAACTTTCCATTTATTTGGGTAGCATTGATGTGCAACTAGGCAACACTCATTTCTTGAGATGTCATAAGTTATTATGGACATTCACTGTCAACTTAATACGGGACCTATAGGGTCACACACATAGGTCTCGACCTAGAAGAAGAGTATAATCTTGAATGATAATTAAATTAATTACTAAAACATTTAGGTAATTGTTCAAGCAACAAATTAGGCTAACTATATTGCCAAAAACCCATCTTATAGAGTGAGACAACCGTCTAGAGTTTCAAATTTCCGTCTCAAGGATTGAGACGAGCGTTTGAAGTGTCAGACTAATTCGAGTTGAAATTAGCTATGGATTGAACCGATTGGACCGGATCGACTCATTGGAAGACCGTTAGGGTGAGCGAGACGACTGTCTCGCATGGGCGAGATGGCTCAGTTTGGCCCAGGGATGGTTCTATATATTTCCAAGTTCATTCGGTTGCATATTACTTGTTGTGAAGAATTAATGTTAAACATTAATGAGAAAGGAATTACCAATTTTGTATGCAACTGGGAAACTACAAAATGGACATCTTTCCATACAAGATGACCGTCTCACATGCCCGACGATCATCTAGTGTGTCAGACGACCATTTTGGTGGTTGTAGGTTTTGAATATTTGAGATCTTCTAATCCTTTTTATTCCCGTAAAGACTGGAAACCCTATTCCAAATTTGTGTGAGCTGGACCTATCAAATAACGCCTTCACCGGGCACATACCACCTATGATCTACAATTTGGAAAGACTGTACGTTCTAGACCTCAGCGGGAACCTTCTGCAGTTTTATTAGGATTGACATGTGGCTGAATCGGAATTAAGGCCAAACTTTTTCTGCCACATAGGATGTCTGTTTGAGTCCCGTTCGGCCTTGTTTCTGATTGGATAATATGAGATTGAATTATGGCCCGTCTATTAATGGTAAAAAAATCTAGTCATGATGCCACTTTAAGATGTGTCGAACTACATCATGGTTGCACATCATGCAATGAATACATGAAGAGATAGCAACTTAAAGATATGTGTGGGGGTATATTTGTAAAGATGTGGACGAATGGAGCATAATTTTTCAACTATAACACACCCCAAGTGGTGCGTTACTGTTGTAGTACACCTGTGTTGCTGGAACGTATATATATAGTTTATATTTTCTTCCAATACAACATGGAAAATTATTTATAAAACATGTCATCCCCTAAAACTCACACCCGTACTTCAGGAAAACACGCAAAACACAATTAGCATTGTGTGTCACAATTTTGAAAATGACTATAATTGGTCTGTGGCCAGAGATAGAGTAATAATTGTTAGTGGATGGAGAGAATGTGGAATGAAAAAGAGAGAGAAATAATAGATGGAGAGAATGGTTGTAATTAATAGACACAAAAAGGTAGTGGATGAAGCGAGAGCGTATTAATTTGAATAAAAGATAGTGGATGGAGAGAGAGTACATTAAATAAATTCAATGATAAGTGGATAGAGAGAGAGGGTGCACAACAAATATAAATAGAGAAGTAGTGGAAGGAGAGAGAAGGTGTACTAAATACAAAGAGAGAAGTAGTAGATGGAGAGAGAGCAACATAATAATTCGTAAAGACATGATTAACACTGTGCATGTACAATCTAAGTACTGTAATACATATTAATTAATGTTTTTTTAACATAAAAATACGTATATATATTTATAGATTTTGTTTATAAGTATTTTTTACTTTAAAAATACTCACTATACGATGTATAAATATGTAAGTATAAATATAACTTATAAAAAAATATGTACAATTTTATATATATATCTAATAATATTTAATAATTATATTGGTATGCTTTTAATTTAAAGTCAGTAGAGTTTTTAATGGCTTTTATCAATAGCAAAAATTACTTATATATTTGTATCCTTTTATTCATCGTAAAATCTTTCGAGTTCTCGTACATCACCAAAAAAATTTCTACACAATACTAGACGGTCGCTTTATGTGTTTAAGTTGATGGAGGTTTGGATACAAATTCTCATAGAAGAGATGCTACTCATATAAAAGCTAGCCAAATCCACACACCGGTCATGTTGTGTAGTGAACCACTTGCAATTAAAATGTCTCCTTCCTCAGGCTAAACATACATGACTCCTCCTTTCGTATACGCATATCTGATTCTTCTTTAATTTCCTTACTTTGAGACGTCGTAATGCGGATTCAGATCACATGGGACCGGCTTCTCGAGACAGTATATATATCTTCATATTGATGATACGCCACATGATCAAAAGATATATGAGATCTCTCAGATCTCTTTCATCTTTCCGAACTCCTCAAGTCTAACTTGGGCTTTGCATTTTCCTTCTTCTTTTGGGCCCTAGGCTACTCCAGTTGTTCTTCATTTGAACTGCTTATTTTGTTCAAATCTCCCATAGTATGAGGTTTCTTACATTTATAATATATATATATATATATATATATATATATATATATATATATATATATATATATATATATATATGTTCTTGTTCTACTTTCTTTAGGAACACCATGGTTATCGACTTTCACAAGTTAATGGGTCTATCCATCCCATTCTCCTTGGATTGGCTAACTTTGTAAAATTAGCTACATAGAATTCATAAATCAACTTAGTATGAAATTGGGAAGTACTACTTTCCTTACAAAGGTCAAAATTGAAAAGGCATTCTATTCTATTGTTTGGAGGTTGAGTATGGAACCAACACTCCTTGTTATTTTGGTGTTGTTTAGCTAGGCTATGAACAATGTTATTGGCATCACGCTTGATGCAAGAAATGATGACTACTCTCCACCTATAACATCTTCCTTATCCCCATGATCCAGTACAAAGCCCTAGGGTGTTCATCATTCTTGTCCTTAAGAATCCCCACCGCGCTCTTGCAATCTGTTACAATAATGAGGCTAGGCAAGCCCAGTTGTAGAGTCAGTTTGATACCCAATGGGTGACCTCCAAGTCTGCTATTGTATTTGTCTTACTCCGACTGGTTCTCGACCAAGAAGTAGGCCATTCACTTAGGTGATTCCTCACGATACCAGTTGTAGCTTTTTTGTTAACTCTCCAGGAAGCATCGACATTCAGTTTACATCAGCCCTCTGTAGGTGCCGACCAACAAGTAGTCTGCCCAACTAATGATTTGTCAGTTGGTTCATTCTCTTCCCCACCCTATCTCGTGATCAAACCTATCATGTTAGTAATATGTAGAGCTAGACTGGACACAATTGTCTTCTTGAAAACAAACACCATAGAGTTCCTACTCAGCCATATGAAGCAACAACCTACCGCCAATAATGCCTGATCAGTCGAGTACAATTTCAACTAGCCACTACAAAAAAAGGGTCTTTAACTATAAAACAATTGTAGCAAAAACCCCATATTTTGTAGCTAAAGGCTTTAACTACATTTTACTTTACACATACAAATTCTAGTATATGCTCGTATAGCTAAAGCCTTTAACTATATTTTTCAAATATGTAGTTACATAATCCATTCGCTACAAATTCATATGTATCTAGAAGCATAGCTAGATTTTGTCTTTACATATTTAAATATAAGTATAATTATAGCTAAAAGTATGACTACAATTGCATATATAGTCAGTATGTAGCAAAAACATGAAGTTAATACATTTTATATGTATTTAGTGTGTAGGTAGAGGCAACAGTTACTATATGCATATATATGTAGTTGATTATGCATCTAACTACATATATAGTGCCATTTAGTACACATACATACATGCTTAGCTCGACTATATATTCATATATATATATATATATATATATATATATATATATATATATATATATATTGTAGTTTGTTAGTACACAATCTCTTTTAGTAACAAAATTGTAGTATTTAGAGCAAGTTATGCTCATTATGCCAACAATCTTACTTTCATTTATAATGAAATGTCGAATGTACATGGGAAGGATGTATACCTTGCCCCTCTTACACAATCTGTACAAAGAAAAGTATATACATATATCAATGATTCAGTGGTCTACTAACATCTTTGCAAAAGAGTTGTCTTTCTCGACTAGTTTTAACATCCTTATTGTCTTCATCTTTTATTCGAGCTCTTGTTGTTCGTCCAACATCGTCCAAAAGCACCCGAGATAAGAATGTGAAAAGAACCTTCTAAGCAGAGATAGAAGGAATATCGTCCCTATGAAGTTGGTCGCTATATTTGAAGATGCTGACAGTGGTTGTTCAAATATATACATAGGTCTATGAAATGCAACCTTCTCATAGTAGCAAAGAGCCATATCAAATTGTAACATATCATGATACATTTTTTTGTCTGTGGCTGTTGCTGCAGCTGTGACTGGGCGGGCCTGGGATTCAAATGGAGATGCATCATCATGCTTCACAGGAGAGCACTTGTTGTACTGAGGCTGTCTTAGATACTTATTATACCATGTATCTGAATTCTTGACGTTGTTAAGCTCAATCTCTAATTTAGGTAATGGAAGTTGCTACGATGGCGAAGCTTTTACTTCTCTTAATTCTGAAAGTAAGGTTTTACAAATGGGGAGGCATGAAAAATAAGGTAAAGAGCATCCAAATAGTTTAATAAAGATATATAAGCATTCATACATGGCATAAATGAAGGTTTCTATGAGAATAATATGACAGAATTAGTACCTTGAAAAGACGAGAAGTATCTAGGCAGCTCATCCATGTTTTGTTGCAGCCCAAGCATTGTATGGGAGAGTTGTTAGATAGTTCACTTGCACCATTGAGGCTTGCCATGTCCAGAATTTTCAGTCTATAACCTGCACAATAAGGTCATTCATTTAGACCATTTGAAAGTACAACCCAATAACATTATTAGTTCTACAAGTGGTTAACATTCATTGCATTTCTTATGATATAATGTCAAAGCCCAAAAATAAAAGAACAAGGTAACCATTAAAAATATAATATTATACATTAACCTCCACGAAGAGAAAAGAGGGGTGGGGTTATATTTTGTACGCATTGTAAACTCCAGTAACTTGTTTAATTGGCCATGGGGGCTGAATAAAGAAATGGGCTTTGGGGAAAAGATTCTTATGCAGAAATGATAAAAAAGTTCAGGCAGCCTAGTTTTGATGACGTCTAGTAAGGTGGTTTGTTTACTTTTTACTTTGTATCTTTGTTTTTATGTTTCTTCTTCTTATCTACTCCTTCATCATTTAATATTCTTCAAAAAAGTTACACATGAACATGAGTAAAGAAATTCATTGAAGGACAAAATATTCAAAATTCTGGAATCTTACCAGGTCAGTAAAATACAAGCAAAAACCTTAGACCAACAGGTGCCTCATGAGCTCAAATCTCGTGCAAGATGTCAGTTCCTAGGCACCCACCGCATGATAAAGCCATAATGTTTTGGGTAGTTCCTAGGCACCCACCACATGATAAAGCAACCAAGTTTCGATCAGCCTCAATCCCTGAGTTGACACAACTAACTAAAACGTGTAAGGCTAAAAGAAAATTTCCATGACTGCTCTTGATTCCATGACTTTACAGAAGAGAATCCAATTATTCCAACCAATACAAGAATCCATATGAGACTATCAACATGTATGCAAAATAGAGGATGACGGAAACTAGCTCAGTGATTTCCAGCTTCGCAAATAAGTAGAACATAACATACCAGAAAAGGTAAGAGTAGACGATCAAGTAGTCATATAGGATCTCTACCACCAGTAATAATCTTTGTTGCGTAGCTCGAACTAGCACAACATGATAGTTATCTCATCATACGTGATTGTATGCAATTCTCTTCAAGAAAATCATCTACATTATTATCTGCATCAGATAAAGACTATAACAACAATATGATAAGACTTAATTCCATGCAGTCCCTACTCTACCAGAAATAAAACCACAATAGATAATTTTGAAAAAAAGGTACAATTAAGATGATCCTATGAAAAAGTACAGTGATATATAACAAAAGAAAATGAAAGTAACTACCAACTGTAAAGTGTTCGATTGATTTTCATGGTAATACATTGAATCACCAAGACAAGAAGTGGAGAGAGGAAAAAGAAGAACCTCCATCAAGATGCTGATCTGTCTTGACAATATTTGTACTCCAACCTCTTTGCTTGGGCCAGAAACCACCAGTTAGATGAAACATCAGTTTGTACACTCCCAAGTCTTCTATTGTCAGACCTTAAACATGTTGGACAACTCCCAACCAGATTTCTTTGAACTAAGTATTGATGTTGCTCGCTTCTTTGATGGATTAGTTTTTTCAGTGATGTTTGCAAAGACCACAAGGGATATCTAATGGGAGTTACATGCTTTAATTTCAAAGTTTCTTGCTCTGTACAACTAGCTAGACAACTGTTGTGCTCTTTGGACTCAAAACCCCAACCATGTAAGTGTTTATCACTAGGACAAAGCTTTATACATATCTACCTACCCTAGGAAATAGGTAATTCCATTGAATTAATCAATTCTTGATAAGTTGGTTGATAGTGATAAGTGGGCCTAACCCCTAGAGCATCATGGTGAGAACCATGGAGAAAAAGCACATATATACCATCAACATGTGTATACCAACTTCTAACATTCAAAAAACCATAATCCCCCTAAAGAAAAAAAAACTCACCGAGCATTCATGTCATGTCTCCTTTTGTATCAATTTTAAAATATCTACCTATATGATTTAACATTGGGATTCAACATAAGCAGCCATCACACCAAAAAATGAAGCTCACACAGAAACACCTATTCTTGTACAAGCCCAGAACAAAGGATCCCATCTCAAAAGGACAGCCAGAAGAAGCCATAAGAAGACACATATCCATGAGGAAACTAGTGCTATGTTTCAATGAGACACTATAACCAGAAGATAACATATTATATGATCGATTATTAGTTTAGAAGCAAGCCCCGCTTCAAAAGAAAACAAGAGAGGCATCCAAATAGGAAAAGAAAGCACATAAGCATGTCAGTATACCAATGAGAAATTACATTCTGGCCAGTCAATTTTACAACAAGTACTGACCTAGTACAATCCCATATTTTGATCGTTGAATTCTTCAACAAAAAAGAGAATCATCAAGCTTAACATAATTAGTATATATCTCAATGACTTCAGTTTGTCTTCAAATAGGTCAATAAAAACTCAAATATAAAACTCAAGAAGTCACAATGTTTAAAATGAGTCTTGAGATGATGATTACATCCATCCACAAAATTGTATCTAGAGGAATAAATCCACAAAGTTTATCTAGAACAACATCTATATATGTATCATTGTTTATAATATGGCTTGGTTGCATTTATATGAAACAGAAAGTGTAACTTAAATGTGCATAAATATCTAAAACACCAATCAGAATGTACATAATAGCAATCAAAATAGAGTATAGCAATCTGGTGCAAAGACTTATTGCAGCAGATCCATATCCAAGCTGGAAAAGAGAACAACTACAGTTTCACCCATGACAAGAAAACAGAACAAGAAAAGACCATAACAAAAGAGGAAATAGCAAACAAAAAACTACCCTCATAGAACTAGGGTGCACAACAATCCTTACCATCTCAGCAGTAGAAAGATTTGGTACAACTTCATCATTTAGGTTCACTATTCATACAAGCAGACTCGTGTCTAATGGGTATATCCAATCCTCCATTTCCAAAATGGCAAGCAAACTTTGCTTAGCTAACAGAATTAGTCATTAGAAGAAACAAGGGGCACATTGGAACCCAACGTAGGTTCCTAGGGCTGTGTCAAATTGGCTGATTGTTGGGTCGTGTTGTTGAAGGCAAGGCTTAACTTGCAATTTGATTGCTAAGTGTGAAGATATGGTCTATTGTAGTTGTTGGAGAAAAGAGTGTAACTTCTTCCTAAAAAATAGATTCTTTTAAGAAATATATGCTTTCCTTTTCTCTTTAATTGATTAAGATTAACCTATTTTTAGTTTGTGTGGGTTCCATATCACACAAAATACATAATAGTTAACCTTAGTATTTCATTTGACGTAGACAATTAGTTAATTGAATCAATGAAAGGACGACCTCCTTGCTGAGATGGAGGTTGTCGCCCACCTCGTCCCCCGCTAGAGTGCGCAGACATTAGGTCATCACGACCTTAGCTAATTTAATCTTAGGTCGTCGCCCACCTCGTCCGCCACTAGAGCACGCAGGGGAGACTTGGTCAAGGTTGCGGAGGCTACAAAGGAATGGTCCACATTATGCAAAGCACCGATTGGGGATATCAACACAAGGATCTCTTCAGCGGAGTTTACATTTGATGAAGACACCATCATCATATCGCAGGCCGAGGTTGATGAGAATGCAACTCTCTGGAGGAATACGGTTGCGGGTTACATAATAGGTTTCGTCCCTCACATCCCTACCCTCCAAGACCATCTCATTCGTCTCTGGAAGCTAACTGGTTCTCTGGAGGTATTGGGAAGGAACAATGGGAGCTTCATCAAGTTCCAGTCAGAATAAGATATGAATACCACCATTGAGGGAGGTCCATGGCTTGTGAAAGGCTCTATGATACTTAAGTCATGGGAAAAGGGCGAACCTCTTGAATAAGAGAAGTTGGTCTCCATTCCTGTATGGCTCAAGCTCCACAATCTTCCACTCAAACTCTGGAGCGAGTTGATGATTGCTAGAATTGCCTCATTCCTGGGGAAGTTGCAATGTTTGGACAGGAAAACAAAGGCTAGAACGAGAGTTGGTTACGCTCGGGTTAATGTCCTGATGTCGGCGACATCAAAATTCCCCACCACAGTGAAACTATGAACAGATAAGAGGCATCCTTTTGAGGTGCAGGTGGAATAAGAATGGAGGCCAGAATGCTGCACCCATTGTGGTACCTTTGGCCATGATAAAGCCATGTGTAGGCCATAGGCTACCTCGCAACCAAAGGTCCCGGTTGTAGAATTATCTGCTCAGTCAAAAGAATCCCTTGAACAACCTGCAATTGAAAAAGACCCGGTGTCGTAAGATGTTTGACGGAATGCTGAAGATACACCTGAACAAACTGAGGATGAAGGCTTCTCTCGACCCAAGAAGACTTCAAGTCCCCAAGGGAAGAGGTACACCAGTAGCCAGAATTCAAAGAACAAGGAAAAGAATGATAATCGCTTCAAACCACTGGAGAACCAGGACACAAACTCAACTACAGCAGTAGGAGCCAAGCCTTCTCCCCCCCATCCCAATGGTAGAGCTTCCTACCATTCGTGCCTGGAATGTTCGGGGACTCTCCTAGCTGGAGAAACTGAACATGGCCTGGGCAGAATATAGGAGGAAAAAGCTGACATTGCTCTCCTATTGGAAGTTAAGTTCAAAAGAAATAAAGATTACAAACTACTTCGAAGAGGTTGGCCTGATAGTCACTAGATCTCAAATGACGCCAGCTACAACAAACTGAGGCTTGCTGTTGTTTGGGAAAATGTTGATTATAGGATTACTCTGATTCATCAGTCTAGACAATGCCTTCACTTAAACCTCAATTGTGAAGGAAAGAACTATGAAATAACTGCTATTTATGCAGAAAATGATGAGGCCAGGATGTAATCTGTGGGATGACATCAGATTCATAAAATCTCAACTAATGTCTGCATGGATTATCCTTGGTGACTTTAACGCAGTGCGAGCTGCTACTAAAAGAATGGGGCAATGAGGCCCCTCTACAAGAACCATGTTGGAATTCAATCAGGTCATTGCAGACATTGACGTAGTGGAAGTACCAGCAAAATGACCTTTCTACACTTGGAATAATCAACAAACTAGCATCAACAATACGAGGTCGAAAATTGACAGGACCTTCTGTCAGCTCCCTCTTATTGCTGATCTCCCGAGTATGTGGCTTGAAATTCTTCCCACGATCTATAGTGATCACCTCATCTAGGTGCTACACATTCATGAAGTTAAACAACCACAGAAGTACCCCATCATGTACTTTAATGCCTGGGCTGATTTACCAGGCTTTAAGGACACCATTACTGAAGCTTGGAACCAACCTTTCAGTGGTTATCTGATGTTTGTCCTCTACTAGAAATTGAGGAGAACCAAAAGAGCCCTGCAAACCTGGAATTGGGAGAGAATAGGAGACCTTTCTAACTCTGCAAAGAATAAAGAAAGGGATGCTCTATGTGCCCAGATTCAGTCTGATCGCAATCCAACTGATGAGTTGCTTTGGGAGATAGCAAAGGCAAAGAAAGACGATGTGCTTAAAGGTAGGTGCATTGAAGAATCCATTGTTCATCAAAAATCTAGAATCCAGTGGTTGTGGCAAGGAGATACTAACTCAAAGTTTTTCTATGCGTCTATGAAGACTAGAAGAGCTAGAAACCAGATTAAGTCGATCCTTATTGATGATACCTACATTCATGGGGATGATTTGATAAAGCACAAGTTCACTGAACATTATAACAATATGTTTAATGATTCTAGACCCAGGACCAACCAGAACAGGCAACACATAAAAAAGATTACGGATGAACAACGATCGAGCATGTGTAAGTGGGTTACTGATGCAGAAATTTTTAATGTCGTAAAGGCAGCAAGTAACGACAAGACTCAAGGTCCGGGTGGGTTTAATGCCCATTTCTTTAAATGCACCTGGGACATTGTTGGTGGAGATGTAGTCAAAGCCATCAAAGAGTTCTTCCTGAAGGGACTACTCTTAAAGGAGACAAACAAAACTTACCTTGCTCTTATCCCCAAAGTGAAGCAGCCTGAAAGAATTAATGAATGGAGGCCAATTTCTCTGTGCAATTTCATCTATAAAATTATTTCTAAGATTCTGGCTAATCATCTCAGAGATGTTATGCCACACATCATCAACTCTAACCAATCGGCATTTGTAAAAGGAAGGCATATTTCTGATGCTATCCTCCTCGCAAATGAGATAATTCATGATTTCAACTACAGCAAGCAGCACAAGCTCTGCCTGAAAGCAGACCTAAGTAAGGCATATGATACTATCGATAGAATGTTCATTTTGGACATCATGGAAGCAATGGAGTTCCCTCCATGTTGGATACATTGGACTAAAGAATATATGTTTTCTATCTCATTCCAAGTCCTTGTCAACGGTGCTCCTACTGACATCATTCAAGCCTCTCGTGGGATTAGACAAGGGGACCCAATCACCCCTTATCTCTTTGTTATTGGGATGGAAGGCCTTACTGCCATTCTCAAAGAAGCTTCCTGTCAGAAAAAGTTTACTCCACTGAAAGCAAAGGAACTTGAGGTCTCGCACATATTGTTTGTGGATGATCTCCTTATTTTTGTTCAAGCCACAGAGAAAGATATTAATGGTATAAAGGAATGTCTTCGACAATTTAGCAAATGCTCTGGATTCAATCTAAATCCTTCTAAAAGTCAACTATTATCAAGTTATTGTACACCTGATAATATTACTTCTTCTAATGGTGTTGCTATCACCCAAGTTACCTGTCAGATACCTTAGACTTCCCCTCTTCTCGGGCAGGCTCACTAAACAGATGTGTTATCCTCTGGTGGACAAAATTAAAACAAAATTGGATTCGTGGAAGATGAGATTGCTTAGTATGGCAGGTAGATTGGAACTCATCATTTCAACCTTGTCTGCTTATCATCTCTTCTAGACCGTCACCTTCCCCCTTCCTAAGGGTGTTGTGGACGAAATTGAAAGATAGGAACTTCCTTTGGGGTGACCTAGAAAGAGATATTCACTTTCATACTGTCTCTTGGGAAAATATCTACAAGCCTAAGGCTGAGGGAGGCCTGGGCATTAGAAAAGTGGATGAAATGGCTCATGCAGGCCTCACACGTCTTATCTGGGACATTACCAATAGCAAAGGAAACGTCTGAGTCAAATGGGTCCATAGTGTTTACCTCAAGAATGATACCTTCTGCTCATATATTGTTAAACCCACTGACAGTTGGATGTGACGTTCCATTGTCAGACATAGAGACATTCTTCTACCTTTGGTTCATTTTAGAGTTGGTAATGGAAACTCCATTTCAATCTGGAAAGATCCCTTGGTTAATGGTTCTTTCCTCCAAGCGTGCATTGGTGATGAACTTAAACAAAGAACTAGCCTTACCCCTGATATGAAGCTCAACACTCTTATAAACTTTGGTGTTTGGAAAATCCCTCCTATTCATGTTGTTGGAGGTCTCTCTGATATCTACGCAAGAACCATTATTCACTCTATTGACCGTTGCTACTTTCAAGGGCTGGATGTCTATTCTCTCAAGGGAGCGTGGAATCTATGCAGGCTGTAGAGCACATAACTCCACTGGTCTAAATGGCTGTGGTCTCTTAATCTACCTAATAGAATGAAAATCTTCGGTTGGAAGATGTTCCATAAGAGACTCATTACTGAACTATTCCTGCAATCCAGGGGGATTCATCTTGCATCTCGATGTCAACTTTGCAAAAGTGAAGTTGAGGAGGAGTCTCATGTCCTGTGGTACTGTGAATTTGCAAATAAGGTCTGGCGACTTGCCGCACACCATATCCCACTTAAACCCTACAATCTTGAGGATTTGCAGAGACTTAGAACAACAAAAGAGATGCATTTGAGTGTTCTTCTCCTCTACCATATTTGGTATATGAGAAACCTCACGTGTTATGAAGACACTGTGCCTTCTCCCATTATTGTTTGGCATAAGGCCATTACATATTTTTTATTTCTACACAGATAGTTTCTTTCCTACATAGATATATTTTCTTTACACCTAGTCTACCCACTTGTATATTGTTGTTCTCTCTTTGAGTATTAATAGAAAGGCACGCTTAATGATAAAAAAAATGAAAGTGTTTGAGAATCATACGCAACTACTAATGTAGGAAGTTAAAACACAAGCAACCCATAGCAATAAAGTGATTCATTTTTGTTGCAAGCTTTTTCTAGTAGTGTAGATGGGTATTGGTGGTTAAATGAAACCCCAATTGATGCTTGATGAAAGAATGAAGCCCAATGTCTAGAAGAGGGCTATTTAGTAAGATCATAGGGTGACTTACAAGGAGCACCCAAGGTGGAAAGCAAGAAGAAGGTTGCTAGAAGCTGAGAGACCTGTATAAATGAGGTATCAAAATCAGATTCAGAATCAATATATGAAAAAGGATAGTTTCGGTATGCTTCCTTAAGGTATCCAAATCAAATTCTCTAACACTCATCATGCAGATAGCATGCATGGTTATTTATTGTTTGGTCAGTTCAAACCACATGAATTTTTGTCCCCAACATTGAACCCACACTGAACTGAATTGAACTTTCTTTTGGACCCTAAGCATTTTGAACCAAGTAACTTGGTTTGTTTTGTAGTAATTTGATCAATCCTTACTTTGTATTTTAATATTCAATGAATGGATTGGAAATTCTAGATATGTAACACAAAAACGTAAGCATGTACATTAAGTTAAGGGAAAACAAAAAATCCATTCAACTATATAACAAGACTATTTTTAGACCAAGTCTTATGAGTTGCACAACTTGGATTGTGAGTTGTGTCTGTAAATATTTTAAGAAGAAAGTAAAGGGACTAAGCCAAAAGAAAGAGATATCTACGGATGAGACTTCAAACTATGGAAAATAAGTGAGAATAGATTATGCAGGAAATCATGGACTCGGTATTACTACTAGAGTGCATTAGTTGTGATTAAAAGAGTGCACATCCTTCTGCACTAATAAACATAATAACACTTCAACACTTGTATTTCCCTGCATGGCCTCCGAATCAGTATTTCAAAAAGTTATATAGTAGAGTGAAGGGTTTAGGGAGCTTAGAGCAACAATATGAGTGAATCTAAGGAAAAATGAAACTAATGTTGATGATATTATCGATGAGAATATTAAACCCCAAGTTCAAATCAAATGTCAAAATCATAAATAATTTTTTTTAAACTGAAATCTTCTAGCCACACTTCCAGCTATAGTTTGCTTGCAAAATTTTCAAATGAACATAGATAAAAGAAGTGATAAGACATGAACTCGGCCAACTAAAAGGGTAGCAATACCATGGATGACATCCAGTTTTAGTTCCAAGTACTAAATACCAGTCAATAACATATGAATAAGATACTTTTAACAATGAGGGTTGCAACCCCCCCTCTCTGTCAGGTTATATAGAGGTGAAAACAAGTCATTTTGTGTGCTATAATATGAATAAGATAGTTTGTGTATTAGAATCTCTCTGGATGATCTGATGGTAATCCATTGTAGTGATGGGTGTCTCATGTCAAATTATGAAAATAGGCATGAAACTGAGATGATCAAACTACAATTTTCAAGTTGCACACTGTCAAAATACATGGAGTTGGATTGTTGGTACTAAACATCTCTATGAATGTACCAATTAAGTTGGGTTAGGGAGTTTATTCAGATCTATATGCTAAGATAAAGCTCACTCTGTTGGTCCTTATATGATGATTAGTAAAGTATGACACCATCAAACACATCAATATATGTAAAACAAGCATGAATGTTTTGAGTTCATGCATACTTAGAAAATAGGGCAAGCACATGCACTCATTTCTTATCAAGCATGCAACATTTTTTGGTATTTTAAGTGTTCTATATAGTTAAAAAAAACAAGTGACTGCAACATAAATGGAGTTACCTTGAAGATGAGGTCTCTTAGTATCTTTTTCTTCCAATTTGTGGATGACATTCAACATGCATATGAAAAAATCATCCAGATGCTTTTCATCTCAATGCTTTTGATCACTCATGGACTAACAAAAATCATTAAGATTAGAAATGTTATTATCAACTGTGAGAAATTTCAACCATACTCCACCTCAAGTGCTTTAGTCATCATCTTCTGGTGTTATGACTATTAATGCCATCGTACACATATCTTCATGTTCAACAGGAGCTCTCAGAACTACTACAATACATGGAGTGAGACAGTTATATGGTAGTAGAGTTTACTATCAATGCATTCTACAAGGTAGAGATAATTCAACTACATTGAAAAGATTAAAATAGAAATAGATAAATAATATTGACTCTTTGGCAATACAAAACAAGTATTTGTCATGCCAAAGAATCATTTTGGTAACATGATAAGATTGTATAATCTATACACACACACCCCTAGTCTTATGGAGTGTAATAAAATGCAAATTCATGTACAACATGAACTCCAGATTGATATTCTAAAGCATGCACCTTAGGGACCATTTGGTTGGGGTGCAATATTGCAAGGCATGCTATATTTTCTTTGGAATTAAGTATTATAGGCCTTTCTAAACACATTAGCTATTATACACATTTCAGGATAAAAGCATGTAGCTTCTTTCCAAGAGATAATAACTACCCAACCAGTCAAACAATTAGGGAATTGTTTCTAGCTATTGTTCGAGGAAAAAATCCAAGAGGAAGATACAACATGTATGATGGCAAGAAGAGAGCATGTGGATCTACATAATCCACCTTTTTGTAACAATTTAAGATTTGCTAAATCCTTACAAGTGGAGAAACTTGCTACTTTGTATTTGGACATTTTTGAGTGGTGTTGGTTACATATGTGTGTGTTTGGAGTCAAGAGGTGGGAGTCATAATTTGTAGATGGGTTGGGTTGTGCATATGATTACTATAATAGATGTCTCATGTATAAAAAAATGTGTGTCCATGTGTGATAGTGTCAACTCACGTTTAGCATGCCCATGTGTTTAGAAACATGGTATTAAACAAATTGAACTACTTAATTGAAGAAACAAAATAGTTTGCAATAATTACCTTTGTGTGGAAAATATGACACCCTCGCCAAAAAGAAAGAATGGCATGAAGTTCATGGAGATTAATGCATAGAGTAGGTTTAGCACGCTGACCACAATACCACATGGTTATGTTGGTTGTACAATGAACATTGACGATAAGGAGATAAGCTCTACCATCCATGTATACTCCACCTGATAATTTGAAAATAGTAACTAATCACATACTTATGTTTGTCATAAATAATATGTTTAAGCTTTAATATTGTGAACAAAGGGAATCAACACTAACAAGTTGAGCGTTTCAGAACCCGGACCAACTCAATGCTACTTGCATTTTACTCTGACCCAACAAGATCCAAACCAAGCAACTATAATCTTTTTTTTAAACAAGTAACACCATGTCATAAATATCAAGAAATATCACTGCTAAAATCATATTCTCCAATGATATAAAATTGATTAGCCTCTCTTCTGATAGATTCTCGCATTAACTCCATATTTTGTATAATCATTCAACTAACATCTCTTTAACTTCTCATTCCTCTCTCTTTTGAATAACCATCATCTATACTATAACAAAAGGAGGTGAAAACGGATGATATTGACTCTTTTTTCTCTTATGCCTTTAAAATCTTTCATATATTTAAAATTTCAATAAAATCAAATGATGAATATACAAAATAGAACAAATAAATCATCAATGCAATTATGTTGTGTTATCTCTTATTGCTAATGTTATGTTTTACTTCCACATTAATTCTTCTTGTAACTACTATCAGTTATTCTCCTCACATACACTCGTTCTTTAAGTCTCTCACTATCTCAAGGTCATTAGTATCTTCATTTACCCTTTCTCTTCTCATATTTCTCTCTCATTTTTGTTATTTGTTTAATAGAAAAGGAGCTCAGGTGCATCGATCGTCTATCTTCTTCTTTCTCCCTCTCTTTTCTTATATCTATGCTACTATAAAATGAGTATTTTGTTCATAGAATTAGGAATGCATTATCTAATAACTTTTGAAAAATAGTAACCAATAAGATTCTTACCCCCAATTATTTAATTTATCCTTAACTCTTTATGTCTCTCTTTTTCACATTTTTCTCCAATTTTCCATATTAATCTTTTTCTCTCTATATTTTGTAATACTATTTATATGTTCTCTTTTCTTAAGACTATTAGGTATTATTCTCATTCACTATTTTACCTATCAAACTCATCATGTCTTCATTTTCCTTTCTTTTGTTACATTTTCCCAACCCCATTATGTTAATTTCCTAACAAACAAGGAGCTAATGCACATCTATCCATTTATATTCTCCTATCTCCCTCTCTTTTGCTATATCCTTATCTATGCTAGTGTAAAACAAATAGATTTGGTTGCCCCCATTATCCTATATACAATGTATTAGAGGTGTCGTTCAATATTTTCTTACATCATTCCACCATCCAACCTCCCCACTTCTCTTTTTGTATCAATTCAATACTTCAGTCTTCCCTCACTAATTTTTAGCATCAATCTTATGCAGATTTTGAGAAAGCGACTACATTCATCTCCTATGGCTATCGTTGATGACTCATCACAATAAGTTCTGACTGTGAGAAATGAGTGATTGGTAGAGTTTGTCGATCGCTCTAAAGAGAACAATGTAAAATGAGAGCGGAGGGAAACCATGTGTTTGGTAACATGATTGGAAGGAATTGACTTGTTTCCCATGATTTCCCATCTTTTCCAAACAAAGCATTAATCTCCAATTCAACCAAGAAAAATTTATGGGGAACCACAAAGGCTTTGCTTTTCCTAGATTCCTTTTATTCCCATATAATTCTCTTTCGATTAAATCATGTCAAAGAAAAATTAATCATTATATTATTAAGTGGCCCATAAAACCACTCTATTAACTTTTGGGAAGAATTTGATAATGTGATTACTTTAGATAGAATGGCAGTGGAAGACCAAAACATAAATGTGGGTAGTTGTAGATATTTGACTTGAAACACCAAAATGACAAAGGGTAAACTTTTACATACTTTTCACACTAATCTGGGATTGCCCAACTGAGATTTTCTCAGACCAATTTTATGTGGTGTCTCACCTTGGATATATGGACGATGTTTAAACAATCACATTACCAAAAAAATCCTAATCATCAATCACCTCCCACGACTCTCTCCAATTCTCTCTACTCTTCTCTTTCCTACTACAGTAATGCTACATGATCCTCCTTTACATTCATCAACCTTCTCACCAAGCCAACACATCAAACCCAACCCCAATCCTAAACCATCTCCCTTTATATCCTATAGTCTTCAGCCATCCCTTATGTATTCCCAAATGAAGTACAGATAAATGGAGAAACTAAAGCACCATCCTTCAACACCATGGTATTATCACAAGATAAAAGTCATTCTATATGTTCACCGTAACATACTCAAACTTAGGTAATCTTTGTCATTTAATCCTTTTTTATTTAAAATATTTTATTTTAAACTCCTCCTATTGGATTGGTGTACTAGGAAGTTAATAACCTTCAAATGTAAGAATTATTAAATAAAAATAAAAAGGTTTGAGGCATGAATATAAGGAATTGGGGTTATTCCTTATTTTGAGGATTAATTGTGCAAAATTATTATATTAAGGCATTTAAGTTCAAAATTATCCTTCTATTTGCAATTGGATTGCAAAAGACACAAACATCCACACATTGTTTGTAGTTACTTGTTGGAATGTATGGCATGCCAAGAATAAGGAGATGTTTGAAAATTTAATGACTCCAGTCAGGACCCAACTGGTAATGATTAGGAAAAAGAACCAATTGGTGGCAACTAGAAACTTAGTTAAAGTGGAAGCTACAATGAGGATAGCCAAAAAAACCTACAAAGATGGTCTCCTCCTCCTCAAGGGTGGGGCAAGATAAACAAAAACACTTCCATTAAAGAGTCCAGATCAAGTCTGGTAAGAGTCCTAAGAAATGACAGAGGAGATTGAATATGGGGCTTCACTAAATCCTAGTACACTGATCAAGCACTAGAAGTAGAGCTAGAAGTTGTTCTAATGGCACTAGAGAAAGCATAGGTTGTCAACTACCAAAAGTTAATCATCAAAACTGATTGCAAAGGAGTGCTAAAGGTCCTATCCTCACCGGACGCAGAAGTCCTAAGATTTGCATAATGGAAGGGCAAGATGTACCATATGCGAGAGCAATTTGAAGAAGTGCATATTTGTCATACTGAAAGGGAGGCAAACAAGTTGACTGACAGACTAGCTAAGCTCCATCATCAAAATCCTATGGAGAAGTCATCTTTGGATGCATGTCTGCCTAGTCTTTTAACTTTATTTTTAAGTGATATTCGACATGTTGTAGGAACTTCCTTTTCTATGAGTAGTCAAGCTAATGAGGATGTAATCGTTCTAGTTAAGCCTGGATGGAGGGACCAAGAGGAATAATATGATACCCTCGGCTTACCCAAAAAAAAGTTCAAAATTATCATTCTAGATTTTTCTTATGGTTAGGTTTCATTGAGAGAGAGTTACCCACATAATTTGGTTGATAAATAATAAAGGAATGTGTTAATATGAAGAAAATATACTTTTTCTAAAATGTTGTTTTTCACATATTAAAGTTTTCTAAAAGGCAAATTGACTCCTAAATTGGAAAATGAATTTATTTCATGTCACTTTATTTGATTTTGATTAGGAAAATAATAATGTCATGCCCCTTAGTTGAGGTGTGTGAAATGCATCCAATGTCAAATCTCAATTTGATAGATCATGGGTAATCTTCAAACCCACACCCAAGTAGAAAAACAAAGGGGGTGTTAAAGTACCATTGTAAATCTAGGATTTCTCACACTATGATTAATCATTGTCTGAGATTTTTTCTTAAGTACTTCCCTTAAGCAACACAACATCCAACCATACCCTACTCGAGCCCTATTGCGGAGGGCTCAAGAAATGCCTAATTCTATCTTCAAGTCTCTCGAATTACCATCCCTATAAAACCTAACACCCAACCTTATCAAAGAATGATTCCTTTTTTGTATCCACCACACCACAAGCATCTTTTCATGGGCATCAATTTCTCGATTGGTCACATAATATTCCACCACCAAACTGGTATTTCCCCCTTGCATGTGACAACTCACAATGGTAGTTGGTATCACCCTTCGTGAATCATGGAAAGAGGTAAGTTCCTCAAGCCTTTCCCTTTGATTATGTATCTTCAGATCAACGATTTGATGCCACAATAGTTTTTCCCCAAATTCCGTTGAGGTAGCCTGGCTGCACCTTACATCCATGGGGAGCAGGCAAGGAAGGGGGTAACTCCCCTATGAAGTGCCCACATTGCCCTTGCCACGATCTTTCTTTTTTGTTTTTTTCACCAGGGGTATTAGAGTATTTTTGCAACCTACTTTTGTTTGTCTGCCTTGATGAGTTGGCATCAGGATGATGAGGATCCAGGACACTTGGTCGAGTGTGGTTCAATTAAATCGATAGGGTTGACCCGTTTGACTAAATTATATCCACTGATATGGATTTTTGGTGATTTCTTATTGGTTAGGACTTTTTTTTGGAAATAGGTAAATATATTGCCAAAAAGGACTATACAGACATACCCAAACAACACATGTATCACATCACATGTATGACAAAATATACATGGGGGTATCTAACTAAAAAACCCTAGTATAATGTAGCCCGGTTGGACAGGCCCCCGGCCAGGCCTTTTTTGGCCCTCAACTTTCTAGCAATGTTGGTCAAAATTTTGTTGAAAATTGCCTCTTTAGTGTTAGAAGCTCTATCATGGGTCATGTGATTCCTTTCTTCCCAAGCAAAAAAGAAAAACGCAGCAAGCAAGGCACCCGCAACACCAAGTTGTGCTTTGCTGCTGCTTATTTTCATTAAGAACTCAGCTTTAGTCACCAAGAAGTTCTTGTCATTCACGACCCATGTGCAGTTGAGGTAGATCAACTCCCAAATGTACTTGGAGAATTTACAAGAATTGAAAATATGAGCATGGTCTTCATCTTCGTCTTTACAGAGAGGGCATTCAGTAGCGACTTGAAGACCCCATCTTCTCATTCTATCTCTGGTAGGTAACTTCTTAAGGATATCTCTATAGAGATTAGTACTCCATTTAGGAGTGTGGTACGGGCCCCAAACTAGCTTAGGCCATGTTAACATGCTGCCAATATTATTATCGATCCATGGTTTGACATTCTCATCTGTCATAGCAGCGAAACCATGCCCATATACAGTATATTGAGCCTACACATTTAACCAGTGTTTACACATATTTTTCCATGTTCTTGAGTCAGTAGCCTCCACGGAAGTAAGTGTGAGCCCATATCTAGATCTCAACCAGGTAGACCACACATTGCTTTTTTCCCTTAGGAATCTATCCAACCTCTTGAGTTGGCTTATTTCCACTATCTTGCAGGGATCAATCAGATTGAAGCCACCTTTGCTGAAAGGCTGGGCGATGGTATCCCATGCAATCCCATGCCCTCTCCCTGCCCACACAAAATTAGCAATAATCTTCTTCATTCTTTCAGCCACCACATTGGGGATCTCACAGACATCAGCCCAAAATCTTATCATACTCTGTAGGGTCACTCTGACCAGAACAAGTCTACCTACTAAGGATAACTTCAGTGAGGACCAACCCTCCACCTTGCTGCACAAACCATCTAGGCAAGCAGCAAAATCTGTAGAAGTGCCCCTGTCACCTGCAATGGGTGCACCGAGGTACTTGGTTGGAAATCTACCTCCCCTAACCCCAATAGTAGCTTTGAATCTCCCTCTCCATGTATCATAGGATTTGGAAGTGAAGATTATGGACTTGATCTCACTTATATACAACCCCGTAAGGTTCCCAAAATGCACCAAAACTTTTTTATACTCCTTGAGTCTGTTCCCATGGCCCACAGAGAACAGCATCACATCGTCAGTGAAAATCAAGTGCATGTTCACCCTCATGCCTTTAATCTTGTAAGTTTTGATCTTTCCTCTTCTTTCTGCAACATTAATCATGTTGGTTAGCCCCTCCATCACCATTGTAAATAGAAGGGGTGATATCAGATCACCCTGCCTGAGACCATTTTTAGCTTTGAACTGACCAGTAGGTCCACATTAATCAACACAGAAAAGGAACTCATCTTGACACATTATTTCAACATAAGCACAAACTTGTCATCAAACCCCATTGCCTTCATGATGGCCCAAAGCGGTCCCCATATAACATGGTCATAAGCCTTATTGAGGTCAACCTTGATACAAGCCTTGGCATTATCTATTTTCACTTTGAAGCCTACCAGGTATTCGGCTGCAAGAAGAGTATTATCAGAGATCTTTCTACCCTTGATGAACACACTTTGTTCATTGGAAATGATATGTGGGAGAATATCTTTAAGGCAAGAAGCCAACAGCTTAGCAAAAATTTTATAGAGGACGTTGCAGTAGGGAATAGGTCTGTAATCCTCCATAGCAGTAGCATCCTTCTTCTTAGGGACTATTTTTATGAACATATGATTAGCCGCCCTAACCCTATTGTGTCCTTCAATGACCCACCTAACAACATCACATATATCGCCTTTAATGGTCCCCCACACAACCTGGAAGAATTTGCTATTGAACCCGTCCGGCCCAGGGGCCTTAGCCGGGTTAATGGAGAACACAACACATCTTATCTCCTCGTCATCACTCTTCTACACAGAGATATACTCATTTCAACATTCACTCTCCTCTCTGGATGAAGCTCTTCAAACTCCTTTGTATTCATGTCACATTTATTGTACAAACAGGTGAAATAGTTGACCGAAGTGGAAGCTATCTCTTCTCTACTATTAATGATCCTTCCTTGCTCATCAATGACCTTGTGAATTGTTTCTTTTATCTCCTTTTTCCTCACAGCAACATGATATGTCTTGGTATTACGATCCCTGTCATTAATCCACATCATACGACTTCTTTGCCAATAGTGTACTTCTTCAGCCTTTTTTAGCGAAAGGACCCTATCCTCAACCTTTTTCTCCCATTTCATGATTTCAAGGTTGAGTGGATCCGTCCTGAAAGCAGTAGTAGCTTTCTCATACTCCTCAGTAGCTTTGGCTAGTAGATTAGTAATGTTCATCTTTTCTTTGCTCCATTCCTTTAGCTTGCTCTTCGTATGCTGTAACTTTTTAATGGCCCTATACATCTGATTCCCCTCAACATGGATGTGCCATCCTTCTTCCACAACCTCCTTGAACAGAACCCATTCAGTCCACCAGCTGGAGAACCTAAATGGTCTTAGAATATGAGGTTTCTTAACCAAGTTCAAAATCATCATGGCATGATCACTAAGGGTATCCGCCTTCAGATTGATTGCTGAGTATGACCACACCTTGAGCCATGGCTCATTGACAAGTCCCTTGTCAATATCACTTGCAATCCTTCTAAGCCCTTATTATTTGTTTGACCACGTAGTGCATCCCCCTGTTTGATTAAGTTCAATTAGCCCAACAACTTCCACTATTTCATTGAAAGCCTCTAGGACTCTCTTAGGAATGCCTTTACCTCCCTTCTTCTCATCCACTCTTCTCACATTGTTGAAGTCTCCTATAGTTAGCCACAGAACTTCCTCCTGAGCCGTTTCTTTAATAACTTGCCACATTCTTCTTATATCCACTTCTAAGCGTTCACCATAGATGGCAGACAAAATGAAGGCAAACCCGCCTCTGTTGCAGTAAGAGGCAGTGACAACCTCGTTAGAGATACTAATGCCATCCACATCCCATATACTAGGGTCCCAACCAATAACGATTCTACCTTCTTCCCTAACGTCCAGGTTAGACATGTACATCCAACCCGCAGGGAATAGAGTTTCCACTCTACTGCTGACATTTCTCCTTATTCTGGTTTCCAGAGCAATAACAAGAGTCACCCTCTCATTAATTATCACCCTCCTTAGCTCTCTCTGGCTTCCAGCCAGTGAGGCTCCTCGCACATTCCATGTGAGGAGGGACATCTAACCTTTCTTGCTGCTCCCTCCTCCCCTTGAGAGAGTGTTTTGCTTTGTCTTCTTGGTCAAGCTCCTGGTTGTTCTTGGGCTTCTGCTTCTTCCATTCTCTTCCTCCCCAATCGCCTCATCATCCTTCTAGTTCAGGATTGAGAAGCGGTTGTTGTTAGCAATGCTCAACCCTGAATCTTCGGTCACCGTGCATGTAGTCTTTGTAGTCGTGACCACCTTAACAACATCGTCTTCTGCCTCTGGGTTGAATTATTCTTCTTCTATTGTGTATGTAGCCTGTTTGTTGGAATGTTCGGCTTCATCAGCTTCAACCGGAACATCACCTTCAGCCAAGACAATGGTTGCATCCTTCTCCTCTAGCTCAACAACTATTACCGTGGAGGTAGCAGTTGTGTTGATTGCTTTCATCTTCTCTGTCCTTGACTGGGGAGCCTTGGACTTGGCTCTCCTCTTCCTTGCCCTGGCTAGTTCTGGCACTGTTGGAGGTGCAAGACAACATCCAATGGGTCTTTCTCCCAGGAAGTTACCCTGCTCATGCCCAAACACTTTGCATATAGAGCACCGGTCCGACATAGCATCATACTTAAGCCTAACCTCCCATTCATCTCCATTGGGTAGTTCCACCATAACTTTAGGAGGTGGTTCCTTCTCAGTAGAGATGTCAACACAAAAGCGGGCACATCCTTTCGCCATTCCATTAGATCTTCTATCTATTGCTCGAGGATCACCCACAACATGAGCAATGACTGTGATAGCCTGGGCTATCCAGTGCTTGCCCACCTCAGGTAGGGAGACCCACACTGGGGCAGTTGTGAGAGTATCTCACCTAGTGTCAGCCTGAGATGTCCACTTTCTGACTAGGACCAGTTGGTCATTGAAGAACCAAGGTCCACCCAGCATGGCATTCTTCAGGTCCATCTCGTTAGCAAGCTGAGTGAGATACAAGCCTTCATCCAACGTGAATAGCTTGAGCTCGCCTCTAGGTCACAAGTTTCTGATTATCCAACCCCTCAGATGTTGCGTGTTGATCTTCCTTCCAAAGACTTAGAAAATGGTTGAGAATTTGTGATAATCCTCCATTTCCTCCATAATAGGGTCATTAAATCTTGTCCAAAGTCTCTGATCTCCTTTCTTACGGAAAGGAATCTTTAGGTCAGTCGCTACTGCACTCCTAAGTCACGAAGGAGGCTTGGCATTCTACTTCACCCAATCCCTATCCAGGGTGACATCCGTGGATGGGGGTGAACCAATCTTCCACTTCTGGTCCATGGGATGGAGGTAGAGGGGGGGTAGAAGAAGATGCGGGCGATGTTCTGGTCAGGGTGGAGGAGGAAGCAGCACGGGTGGGGTTTGGGAACCCCTCCCGCCATGGAAACACCCAAGCCTAGAGATGGAACAGAGCCCCTATAGAGAGAGAAAATTGTATTGGTTAGGACTTTGAAAATTCATAACTTTCACTGGATTCTCCAAAAATTACAAAACATATGTTCTAGAATCGTGAGAATTTTCTCTACTTTTTGGTATAGTTTTCATCACTTGATTCTCAAATTTTAAAGATTGAGTTTTTGGGGTTTTTAACATTCATGGTACCACATTAATAATTAAAGTTGGGTTTTAAAGGATAAAATGAGATCTTGGAGTCAAATTCATGATCAATAACTATGGACTCTTTCTCTGAGATAAAATCATGGGTCAATCAAGGTTTTTCCACAGATTTGGATTTATGGTTTTTCTTTCACTTCTATTATGAAAGTAATTAAAGATAATATCAAAATAAATAAATTTTTTATTTTTGGTTAAGTTATCATTAAAAAAAACTTTGAACTTATTGCTAGGTCTTTAACATGAGACGACCTAGGGTTTTACTAATGGATTTGGATTTCTAGGGTTTTCCCAATACATATACATAAATCCTAATTGAATCCTAACCCTCCAAGTCTAAAGTCATTTCAACCTACATGTAGGATTAGGTTCATTCTAAAAGGAAAATTGACTCTGGAAATGTATTTTTGGGGTCCTTATTACCTTACCCACCAAATTTCACTTTATTTAAAATGGTATTTACTCAACCAATTCGAAAGAGAAAGAAAAAAGAATTAATTGTGTCACTATATTCGAATTTGACTACAACAATATTAACGTCAAGCCCCTTAGTTGAGGCACGCCAAATGCATCCACCGTCGGATCTCTAACTGATGGTTGTGAGTCATCTTCAACCCCACACCCAAACAAGAAACTAGGGGTGTGAATGCACCACTATAAATCTAGGATTTCTCACATTACAATTAATCTTTGTCTGAGATATTTTCTTAATAGTTTCTTTGAGAAATACCACTTCCAATCATACCCTATTCAAGCCCTATTGTGGAGGATTAGATAAATGCCTAATTCTAGTTCCAAGCCTCTCTAAGTTACCACACCACAAAACCCTAAAACCCAACATTATAGAAGAGTGATTCCTTCTTTGTATCTGCCACACCATAAGCATATTTTCTTTGGCTTTAATTTCTTAGTTGGTCATGTGATAGTCCTCCACCAATCTTTTCCTCCCCCCCTTCTCATGGCACCTCACACTGGCAGTTGGCATCACCCTTAGCCAATCGTGACAAGGGGTAAGTTCCTCGAGCCTTGCTCTCTGATTTTGTATCTTCAGATCAATAATTTGAGGCTACAATTGTTTCTCCCCAAATCCATGTCATGGTAGCTCTATCTACAACTCACATTTATGGTGAGCGGGAAACGAAGGTGGTGACTCTCGTGTGAAATACCCACACTGTGCTTGCAACATTATTTCTTCTTTGTTTTTTCTCCAAGGGTATAAGAGTATTTCATTACTAGTTTTGTTTGCCTGGCTTGATGAGTTGGTTCCAGGATGATGAGGGTCCATGCCACTTTCCTGGGAATGGTTGGGCCAACTTGACAGAGTTTATCTGTTTGACTGAGTCATATCCATTGATGTGGATTTTGGCAATTTCTTATTGGTCAGGACTTTGAAAATTCATAACTTTTTATTGGATTCTCCAAAATTTACAAAAAAAATATGTTCTAGAATCGTGAGAATTTTCTCTACCTTTTGGTATAGTTTTCATCACCTAATTCTCAAGTTTTAAATAATGAGGTTTTTAGGGTTTTTCACATTCATGGTACTACATTACTAACTGAAGATGGGTTTTAAAGGTTAAAGTTAAGATCTTGGAGTCCAATCCATGATCAATAACTACATACTCTTTCTTTGATATAAAATCATATGTTAATCTAGGTTTTTGTTGAAGATTTAGATTTTATGGTTTTTCTTTCACTTATGATCTTAAAAGTAACTAAAGATTAAATCATAATTAATAAAGTTTTGATTTGGGTCAATATATCATTAAGAAAACTCTAAACTCATTGTTAGGTCTTTAACATGATCCGACCTAGGGTTTTACAAATGGTTTTGTATTTCTAGGGTTTTCCCAATACATATACATACACCCTAATTGATGGACCTAATCCTACACGTAGGTTGAGTTGACTTTAGACTTAGAGGCTTAGGATTCAATCTCTGACCTAACAACTCAAGTTCAGGTGTGTGTGTCTTTCCTATTGTATTGGCACTACTATTATGACCAAGCATTCTTCCCCATATGAGGCATGAATAGACACTCTCTTTTTTATCAAATTCTTATTTTCTTGAATAATTTTTATGGGTTATCTGACCCCACATGATATATATATATATCAGATGTTCTCATCTTGTTATTTCACATGGATTGGACTTATACTTGCCTTTCTTTATTTATATGCATGCTTAGACTATCTTTATTTCTTGTAGTGGTACATGCACACAACCATATATATAGGGACGTGCTATCTCTGTCCAGGGTGTGCTATCTCCACCCATTATTGTTAGACTGAGATCCAATGGTGTCTCAACCCTTCTTGAAATAATTTTAGTCTTCGTTTGTTACATGCATAATTTGTGTTTGTTATTATCAATGAAATTTTTTAAAGGAAATACTTTCTACTTGATATTATTAAGTTTATACATGCCTCATCTCTGGACATGATATTTCTTTTGGAACTTATTTCACTTGATCATCCCTTAATTTGATGCTCTTCTTGTAAACTTTTTAAAGTAGTGCTTAGTTGTTAATTATTGCATATATTTAGCATTTGTTGACATCCTTGTTTTGTTTGTTTCCTCTACCCTGAGTATTACTTTCAATCCCATCTAGAGGTTTCACAACCTGAGGACCATGAGTTAGGTTTTGACGCCTAGATCTAGCTGCTGATGACTTCTGTGATGAAGAGGTTACTCACCACAAATTGATCATAGTAGTTTAAGTTTTAAATTCAGTTAGAAGCCTTCTATAATGGCTCATTAGTTGAACTTTGATGAGAAAATCATGTAATAGTTATATTTAAATTTCCATTGCAATAAAACAATGTTCATGTTATCATTCAGTACAAAGAAATATCGTGAACTCAAACAACTTGAATGGCTTCTATTTTGTTGGATATGATTTCTTGGGGTAATTCACAAATATTTCCTTAAATTTAAGGAAGTAGTGGTCCGTCCTAAACCCCACTCCTCACATTTACCATGAGGCTTTATTCATTATACATTAGTGGACTTTTGATCTATTTTCATATATCTCACTTTTTATTCATATTATCCTGTGTTCATTGATGAAATACAGAGTCATGGAGAGATAGAAGCACCATAACACATGTAAAAGAGGAGCCCATTCTCTATAACATCATCAACCTTTTCAGCTCTATGGATTTTCACTCTATTTATTCTTCCACTATATAGACTTCCCTTATTATCCACGAAATGCAATCTCCTAGGGGTTCATATTTAAAGACAATAAGAGACGTTATCATTTTCTCTTTCTATTTTAAAGAATTTTCTTATTGATGGATATATGATGTGTACTATTTTACAAACCATAAGATTTTAAACATTAAAGAACTTTGTCTCACTTGTAAAAGATAAATGTGTTTTCTACATTTTGTAGTAAGCTCATGTCATATTTGTTAGGGAATATTATCTTTATTGAACCCTCTTACATCTAACTCTCCCTCTCTATTCCAAAAAATATACAAGTGCATGAAAATATAATATCCTTCTTTGATTCTATTTCATACACACATAAAAAAGATAAATTATATATAATTCAATATAATATAATATGATAAGAAGGTTAAAATTAAATATAGTATAAATGCTTATAAATATAAATATATATTCTTTATATATTTTTATTTTCTTTCTATTAGATATATGTTAGATGTTGATTTATATAAATATATGGGTGTCACATAGGCCAATATTATAAATATATATATATATGTGTGTGTGTGTGTATATATATATATGAAAAATAAAAAAAACCATCTTCCATCCTATCCCCAACAAGAATAAAGGGTATCTTTATTGATGACCAGTCCTCACCAATGAGGTCTCTTTCAGAACCATCTATGTATGGTTCACCCCAATTCAGTGTCCTTCTATGAAACTTGAGGCCTATAAGAAAAGGATAAGATCAATGTATCTCCTTATTGAAGACGTAAATCTGTATTTTTTCATCACAAATATATGACGGAAAAATTCAAACTTCTCCCAGATTTTCCAAAACTTGATTATTGTAACACCCCTGACCTGGTTTTTGGGATAACCCTAGAATCTTTGCTTAAGTAAGTTGCTTAGAACCTTATCTTAATCTTTTGAAAAGTAATTAAGACTTAAAAAGAGTTCATTTCTCAATTTTGAACTTATTTGCAAATTGTTTGTGCCTTATAAGATAACTTTGGTAAGAAATGCAATTTACCCAATTGATGGGTTTATGTGTAAATTATCACCTCTAGAATGTTCCTTATCTCTCTTAGCATCAACTATATGAAAGACAAAGAAGGGGGTGCATTTTTTGAATCTTTGTTGTATGATAACACTCTTTGTGGTGAAAGAACCAAAGAAGTGGTGAGTACCTTGAACCCTAGAAGAGGTTGAAAAACCACTAGAGGGGGGTGAATAGGGTTTTATGATTATTTTAAAGTAATTTAACTCAAACAACCACAATTGAAATAATAAGAAGGAGACAAGGTGTTTAGAGTGGTTCCAACCTTAGCAAATACTAAGGCAGTCAATCCACTACCCGGTTGCTTACCCAACCGGGATTTTGAAAGTATTAAATTTTATTACCTCGCAAGGATATTACATAAAATTTACAATACTTTATACACCCTTTGGACAGCCTTCACCCTGAAGTAGTTGCACCAACCTTGAAGCAGCCTTCTTGAAGTATCTTCAAGCTCCCCCTTGAAGTAGCCTTCCTCTTGAAGCAGCTTCCCATTGCAACAGCCTTCTAGAAGTAGTCCAAAGATCTCCTTCTTCACCAAGAAGATCAAACCCTCTCCAATCCACAGCCTCCAATCCTAGGAGTAGCAAGGAGAGCACAAGAAATAAGAAAGAACAAGAAAGGAAATGGAAATTACAGTTACCGCTTTGAAGCGCAAGACTTGATTTCCTATATCAAGCGTTTTGATCTCCTAACCAATGAGTATGGAAGTGTAGGTTTAGTGCATAGGAGATGCTAGCCTATAGGACACGAATTTGGAGCAAGGGAAATGAGTAGCCAATGCTAGTGTTGCTCAATTGCGCAAAACAGATTGCCAATTGCAAGTATGTAAGCTCAAGTATAGCACAAGTGTATATATGGTATCCTATAGCTTGTCCTATTTATAGGAATGGCCCAAGGATGCTTAAGGACGTTCTAGACACCTTCTAGGGGTTTCTTAGTGCTTAACTAGCCGTTAGGTAACAATTAGTTGCTATAGAAACAGCTAGATAATTAACTCTGAAAAGTGCTGACAGAGACATTCTCGGTCGAAGATTTGTCGACCGAGAGTCCTAGTCGGTCGAGGACTTGTCGACCGAGGGACTGTCTGTAGCAATGTTCTGATCCAACTCCCAACTACCTTGTCTGCTGTGTCTAACGGCTACTTGGGTCATTCTTGATCGAGAAGTTTGTCGACCGAGAGTGTCTCAGTCGAGAATGTTGTCGACCGAGATTAACCCTATTTCAATGTTTTCAGCTAAGTACCAAGTGAATGTATGATTGTGCAGGTGTGACACTATTTTAGGGAATGACCTATCTAAGTGTTGTGATTGGCTAGGGAAGATCTAACGCTTGATTTACATGATGTCTAAGTAATTTTACATTATATACTTGTACAAGTTTTTACATTTGATTACAATCATGAAATAAAGAATTTTTGAGCGTATAGATCTTCCAAGTTGTGTCATCCACTTTGTTCCCGCAACACTCAAGTAGCGTGTTAGATTCAAAAGAATGAAATGTTTGTAATCATCGAAACAAAGGGATTATAATAATGTCCGATTTAGCCAACAATCTCCCCCTTTTTGAAGATGACAAACATTTCCTAAATATAAAATAAGGAATTATAAAATCATATGAGTTTCATACCTGAAGTTTACCTTTTGTAGCCATTCTTGTTTTGCAAGTGGGTGTTGGCGGAGATATTATGAAACTCATTTTATTTTATGTTTTTGTTTTTTTTTATTTCTCCCCCTTTGTCATTTCAAAAAAATATCCAAGATGATCATTTAGTATGACTTTTTAATTCTCCCCCTTAATTTTATGCTATGCTCCCCCTTAAAGAGATATTCAATTTAAATTCAAGGGATTAATATAAATGTAAGCCATTTATTGTCGAATTTAGCCACAATGTATTTCTCAATCATTTGCAAAGGATGTTAAGCCTTGAAATGATATGAGTTCCTTTTAAGTTCATGGCATTTGTGTATTGATTTCTCACCCATTTTACAAGGGATGTTAAGCCCTGAAAATGATATAAGAATCCTTTAAGCTTAGAGTTCATGAAAAGTTTATCTAACAAAATGCATGGGATGTTAAGCCCTGATTTGTTTAGAGAATTCCATTAAGAATAAGATATATATCACATTCATGAAATTTGTAGATTCCTTTATTTTCATAACCATGATTAAGAATACTAAGGTCATAACAAGCTTCAAATGATGTTTACAAAGTTTTGTAAGCTTCTTAATCTTATAATCAAGATAATTTGTGTGAGCTCCCCCTTAATCTTATAGTCAAGATGATTTAAGGATTCTAAGGTCACAATCAATATTAGATCATAATAAGTTGAATTTTTATGAGAGTAATGCACTAAAATTATGTTTTTAATATGATAAACCCATTTTGAATCAAGATACTAAGATTTAGTGCAGTAAAATGATGTAAAAATAAGCATTTTGTCAAGCTTATTTTAGGTCGATCTTGACTTCGACCATAGCGCCCCTTGGTCAAATTTAATTTCAACTAAGAGGCAAATTCTGCAGATTTCACATTTGAACATTCATATGTGAAGTATAATTTCTGCAGGTAGCTTGATTAAATAAATATCAATTTGAAGCACATTAAGTGATACCTATTATGAAGACGTTTTAAAAGTTTAATATAGGCATCATAATGAAGCTTTTGTCCTTGATTATTGTTTTCTATTCATTTTGAATGATGTCTCCTACGCTCTACTATGGGTGCATAAATTTCAATTCCTTTATTTTCATATTAATCATAGGATTCTTTAGAAGAATGTATCTTTGAAAGCAAGATTGATATCTTAAAGTCAAGATTGTGCTTTAGATTTCTTAGAACAAACAACTAGATAAAAAATTAATATTTTCTAAGATACACTATTTGGCTTGTCATAGCAACATCATTATTTTATTACAAGCCATGCCCACAATAATCATTATCTATTATGTCAATATGCTTTTAAGCTAATGGCATTTTCAATGATCTGAAACACAATGATCAAGAATAATATCCATTCATGGTTTGTATATATGGATCAAAGATTATTATAGACAAACCAATGAAACACAATGATCATGGCACAAAAATTATGATAGAAAAGTAGAAGCATATCCATAATACAATGATCAAGATAAAAGCATATAATCATTTAAACTAAATTTCAACACACATGGTTTCTATATAGATATACCAAGGAGTACTTAGGAAAAACCATGTAGATTATGATAAAACAGTAATTTCCTTGCTTAAACTCATTCATAATTTTTAGTTTTAAGCCAAACCATGTAGAGGATAATACCAAAATAATCTCATTCATGGTTCATGGATTTTCAATTTAAGACAAACCATGTAAATGAACATGCTTAATAAACGTTTTCAATAAATGAATAAAGTTTGTTTAAAATCAGTCTTCATATAACACTTTTGCAGTAAGGATTTCATATTCATAATGTTACACTTTAATTCATGACGCAAAAAGATCAATATGTCTTGATTTTAAAGATGGTCTCCAAGATTCATCCTTGTTTTTCACATTAAATCAATCATTACTAACAAATTGATAGCAAACTAGATTAATTGAAAACAGGTTCAGCAAAACTTGATTCGGTCGACTAATTCTCGACCGACAGTGTTCTCGGTCGAATAGTTTCTCGACTGAGAATGTTTCCGTACTATTTTTCAGTAATTGTTTACAAGTAAATCATAGGCCATTTCCAATTCAATTATGCAATTTGAAAACTTAGTTTATTTGAGATAGAACATATGAATATCAAAGGAACATTTAGATCAAATCTCAACTAATTATATTCAAATCTTTATGTTTTGAGGACCCTAATTAAAACAAATTTTCAAAGATGTGTCTCGACAGATTAGCTTAAAAAATATATTTTCAAGTTAGAAATTACTTGAATCAATTTGTTATCTCATTATGTTAAGTTGAGATAGACATAGAGATATACAACTTATACTCTTTGGTCATATCTCAACTAAATTTTGTTCATTTAGTTTGGTAGTTTTGGAACCCATACCAACTCAACTTCCTTTTTCTTGTAAGGACATGAGAAGGAATAATGTCCAAGACACAAACAATAATGACAACATATGGAATCAACCTCATATCTTTTTCTATGATTTTGTTCTAGGTTATTCTTGGGTACATAAGTATATTTGCCTTTAGGTATATACGCAGATTGATTTTCTAGCACGTGTGTCTTTCTCCAACTAGGTTTTTGATAAGATTTTCCTTTAGGATTATAACCTAGTCCTCTCCTTCCAATTTGATGATAAGAGTTATTTAAAATTTTATCAAGGGTATCATTGTTATTCAAACTACTAATTTCTTATTGCAACTTAACAATCTCATCCATTCTCTTCTTGATATATAATTTTTATTGATCTAGATTAGATGATAAAGAGTCTCTTTCTTTCATAATAATATCATAATCTAGATGTGTATACAAAACATGTTGTTTTTGAAGATCATTTACTTGAGTTTGCAAATTTATTTTTTCTAGGGATAGAAGATTGCAATTTGCTTCTACTGATTTTAGCTTAATATCATGATCTTCAATAACCTTTTTAAGATCTTCATTTTTAGATGTGAGAGAAAGTAGTTTAGCATGTAACTCATCATTTGCCTTGTTAGATTTCTTTAATTTCTTCTTGCACTCAATGTACTTATTATGTGTTTCTTCAAGACTAGCAATTAGCTCTTCTTTTGATAAATCAAGAAGGCTTACCTCTTCTTCTTCTCCATTGGTTGTAGCAATGAGACAATTTTTGTGCACCTCTTCCTTCTTTTCTCTCCATGGGCAACCAAGTATGGTGTGGCTTGTTCCTAAGCACCAACTGCAACTTGTTGAAGATTGGTTCATACTTTTCCTTTGCGTGCGGTTGTAGACACCACCACCCTTCATTCTTCAAGACTTGATTAGAGCTCCTTGAAGCCTGCTCTGATACCAATTGAAAAACCACTAGAGGGGGGGTGAATAGGGTTTTATGATTATTTTAAAGTAATTTAACTCAAACAACCACAATTTAAATAATAAGAAGGAGACAAGGTGTTTAGAGTGGTTCCAACCTTAGTAAATACTAAGGCAGTCAATCCACTACCCGGTTGCTTACCCAACCGATATTTTGAAAGTATTAAATTTTATTACCTCGCAAGGATATTACATAAAATTTACAATACTTTCTACACCCTTTGGACAACCTTCACCATGAAGTAGTTGCACCAACCTTGAAGCAGCCTTCTTGAAGTAACTTCAAGCTCCCCCTTGAAGTAGCCTTCCTCTTGAAGTATCTTTCTGTTGCAACAACATTCTAGAAGTAGTCCAAAGATCTCCTTCTTCACCAAGAAGATCAAACCCTCTCCAATCCGCAACCTTGAACCCTAGGAGTAGCAAGGAGAGCACAAGAAATAAGAAAGAACAAGAAAGGAAATGGAAATTACAGTTACCACTTTGAAGCACAAGACTTGATTTCCTATATCAAGCGTTTTGATCTCCTAACCAATGAGTATGGAAGTGTAGGTTTAGTGGGCAGGAGATTCTAGCCTATAGGACATGAATTTGGAGCAAGGGAAATGAGTAGTCAATGCTAGTGTTGCTCAATTGCTCAAAATAGATTGCCAATTGCAAGTATGTAAGTTCAAGTATAGCACAAGTGTATATATGGTGTCCTATGTCTTGTCCTATTTATAGGAATGGCCTAAGGATGCTTAAGGACGTTCTAGACTCCTTCTAGGGGTTTCTTAGTGCTTAACTAGCTGTTAGGTAACTATTAGTTGCTTTAGCAATGACTAGTTAATTAACTCTGAAAAGTGTAGACAGAGACATTCTCAGTCGAAGATTTGTCGACCAAGTGTCCTAGTTGGTCGAGGACTTTTCGACCGAGGGACTGTCTGTAGCAACGTTCTGATCCAACTCCCAACTACCTTTTATGTTGTATCTAATGGCTACTTGGGTCATTCTCGGTCAAGAAGTTTGTCGACCGAGAGTGTCTTGGTCGAGAATGTTGTCGACCGAGATTAACCATGTTTCAATGTTTTAAACTAAGTACCAAGTGTATGTATGAGTGTGTAGGTGTGACACAATTTTAGGGAATGACCTATCTAAGTTTTGTGATTGGCTAGGGAAGATCTAACGCTTGATTTACATGATGTCTAAGTACTTGTACATTATATACTTGTACAAGTTTTTACATTTGATTACAATCATGAAATAAAGAATTTTTGAGCATATAGATCTTCCAAGTTGTGTCATCCACTTTGTTCCTGCAACACTCAAGTGGCGCGTTAGATTCACAAGAATGAAATGTTTGTCATCATCAAAACAAAGGGATTATAATAATGTCTGATTTAGCCAACAGAGGTTGTATTGAGTTATGGAGTATATGGGAGTGCTTATCGACTTGGAAGCCATAGAAGAGGTCCCATATCAGTTTGTTAATCTTTTAAGGAGTTCATGATGGGCTAAGCACCTCAAGTGGGTGAAGCCTATCAATTTGCATTTTCCTTGCAAAAGTGGTATCGATTTGCACATAAAGCAAGATTGGGTGATGATATCTTGTCAAGAACAATACCCAAATGGCCAATATCTTATCTATGAATTATTCTCAAGAGTTTTGCATGGCAAGAGAAATATGGATGCATGAAGTTACGATGCATGGACACGTGTCACTTAAGTGCACATAGTGATGACACCTTATACACACTCTCTTTCATGAACCTCAACTATATATACCTCTCTTTTCATCTCCAGGTAAACCTTTCGACTCCTTTACTACTTCTTTCTTGGAGTACAATATTAGAAGCTCAAGGAAAAAAGAGAAGGCTGAGCATCTTCCCTAAGGTGAATCCATGATCATCTTCAACCTTGGAAAGACTATGTTTCTTGGATCATGATTCTTTCCTTCTCTTCTTTCTACACCAAATGGCTAACTATGGTATCTTATTTCATAGAGAAGTGTTGTGATCAAGTCTTAGACTTTTAATAAGTCATCTTAAACCTTGGAACATGGCGATTTGAAGCTTAAAGTTCTTGAGTTGATCTTCAGGTGGGTGACATAACTTGAACCCAATTTTATTATTAATCACCTTCTATCATGCAATACTTGGTGATTCCTTTTCTGCTTCAATTTTCTTATTTGGATGATGGTTCTATGAGATCTAATGAATATATAGGGCTGTTTTCCATGAAGTAGAGTAGTTATGAGCGAAGAGCTTGAGCTTGAAGATGTTGAAACTGATATGCACAAGCTAGTATTGGTTTGTGGGAAACCCTAACCCGATACAAGGATATAAGTATGGAAATCGATACATATGAACCCCTATTCTTTTGGGTTGATTTCTTGAGTAGGACTATTGTTCTATTAAGTGCTTAACCTTTCACCTAATTCTAAGAATATGGCAGGCTGATATCTATAAGATATCCAAGTTTACACATATGGTTGCACCCTAATATGGATGGCCGATATGACTTGTGATGCTTTAAAGCAATGTGTTGTTGTTAGGCCGATATGTAGTTGTTCTGAAAATGATATACCTCAAAGGAATTATCTTGTCACCATGAAGAGACTTTGAATAAAGATAGAATATCAAATGGTGATACTTTGGTTGAGTGTAGAAGCTGATAGAATATCAAATGGTGATACTTTGTTTGAGTGTAGAGGCCGACATGGTCATCTCTAACCCTAGAAATCTTATACACTCACAATCCGACACCATCTAGCCTGATACATCATGTGAGATGGGGGAGTATACTCTTTGAAATCTTGGATGATACACCAACTAATGGAAATGTCAGTAGGTGAAAGAACTAAAGTATTGATCAAGGGTTCATCCGTTACAACTCAAACCCTAGAGGTCAATATCCCATAATGTGTTATGTGGCCCATATATGAGCTAATGTTGTAACCAATTTCTTAGTAGATTGAGTGGCTGACACTTAAAGGGATAGCAAGGCCGACACCCTAAGTGATGTTGAGTGGCCAATACCCTAAGTTGATGAAGAGGTTGATACCCTAGTTGAAGGTGAGGCCAATATATAAGGGGTTGAAGTGGTCGATACCCTAGTTATTGGTGAGGCCAATACATAAGTAGATGGTGTGGCTGATACCCTAGTAGTTGATTGGTGGCCGATACCCTAGTACTTGATGGGTGTTCGATACCCTAGTTGTTGTTGGGTGGATGATACACTAAGTTGATGAAGAAGCCAATACCCTAGTTGTTGTTAGGTGGCCGATACACTAGTTGATTGAGGTGGCTGATATACAAATTGATAGTATGACTAACACAGACAAGTATGTACTATGGACGATATACCTCAAGCACCATAAAAACGATACCACTCTAACCATCTCTAAAATGATAGCATTTGACATGCTTTGGTCGATACAAATACATGTGTCTTGGCCGACACAAGTATGTGTCTAGGCCGACACTAGTGATGTGTCTAGACCGATACAAAGATTGGAATGAAGGTTGATACACCTTAACTAGTGAAGGTTGATACACCTTGAAGAGTGTAGGCTGATACATCTTGAATAAAATCAATGAATACATCATGAAAGTACTGAGATGAATACACTTTAATAAGTGTAGGTTGATAACCCTAAAGAAGGTTAAATCAATGTAATAAGTATGAAGTCTATATCCTAGTAAGGATGAGAAAGAAACTTGTACCTCATGTTGATAATCAATTGATGATATTTGATGAAGTATGCTTGAACATTTATGGAAATTAAATAGCTCTTGTCATGTGATTAATAATTTGATTGATAAATATGTACTTGGAAACCCTAAATCAATTACGAAGGAAAATCCTAAACCTAATTATGAGAGGGTTTCAATTTTAATTGTTCTCTTTATGGCATGGTCATCATATTTGCTTGATATTGCATTTGCTATGAAATCCTAACCATGCAGGTGTTATGAGATGATGAATATAGCCAGGTATGAGATATTATGGTTTAGTATAATACATATTATATAAGGCCTTGTGAGGCATGTGATATACTTGTACAAAAAGTATGATTTATATATGGGTCTGATGACCTAGAATTGGTTATTTCCTAATGGGAGGTGATACTATTCCATAATGATCAGAGGGTTTGATGCCCAAACATATGATCTTGATAATAATATTGGTAATGTTGTAGGGATGAGATTCCCAATAATGTGTTTAGGGGACTGTGATCCCATGATAAGTGTATCAAAATGTATACCAATTGATATAAGATCTCTTGAAAATATGTTACACCTTTCTGTATAGCATTCATCTATAATTTATGCTTGTAACTTGATTGATGCTAAAAGATGTTGTAATGCACTTAATCTATCAAGTGAACTAAAAGTGTAGTTTCCCTGGCCATAGATCCATTTAGTGTCAGGATTTGCAGAATGGTGAAATGAGCTCTACTCGTAATGCATATTCTTGAATATGCAGGGTGCAATTTGAAATATCTCCTTGTTTCCTTAACTAACATGATTGGCTACGGGCCATACCCTGAAGATAAGGATTGACTTTGGGTCATACCCTAACTAGAGTGTGGTTGCACTGTGACTCAATAAACAATCAAAATTGGTTACAGACCATGCCCTGATATAATCAAGATTAATTATGGATCATACCCTGATAAGAGAACATGCTACATGTTGTATCTCTATAGCAAAGAGCCTTTTATACACCAGGCTAGCTATAATTTAACTTGACTCATAATGTCGTTGTCGTTAATATCATACTGGCCAAGAAAGGGGAGTTCGTGGATTCTGGCTCTTCCATAGACCAATATGGCACTGATGATTTACTTAGTAGTGGTCAGTTGGAGATGGAAGGCATATTCCCATCTCTTTAGGGCATAAGATGGAATTTTTAAAGATGTAATTAGCCGTGTAATGTATTTGTGTAAGGACCAAATACAAAAATATTGCTTGATGCCTTGCTTTGGTTTTATACTTTTTAGTTTCTAACAGTTATATATGTTCTTCATATTCCTTTTAAAAGTGAATAAATGATATAGTTCTTAGTTGTAGATATCTGAACTGATAAGAAGATAAGATTTCTCTACGTTGCATATATTTGATAGTTATACTTGTTTAATTCAATGTAGGTTTCTTCTGCTCTCATTCATAAAAGTTTAATTGTGATAACAAAACTTTTGGTAGAGAGTTATATCTCTCACTAGGACAAGTTGTCTCACCTAGTGAGTGATTAATGCATATTAATCTTAGTTTTAGTCATTATTTTTGGCCTAGTTTTGCACTGTAAGATCTCATATGCCCCCTGAATATGCTCATATACAATTTTCCTCAGTTCTAGATGACTATTTAGAGTTTTGATCAAATCCATTCATCTCCATTGTAGGATTAAGCATCGCACTATGTGCACCAGTGTAGTAGACGGTGGTCCTGCTAGTGGGCCCAAGAAACTTTCGATAACTTAGTCCCTATTTTCTATGGCCAGATCTTTCATCAGAATACTTCCTCACCAGTCAGAGGATTTATTGACGCATGTCTATCGACCCATAGCTATACCCTGCCATGCGGGTGGGTTTGTTCCATGATGTTGTTACCGTGGCCAAGATTACAATGACGTGACCGCAACCAAGGAGACAATTCCATGACCATGGCCAAGACGACATGTCGATCAACACTCGGCACGACTGGGCCCATCTCGACATGGTTGAGATGATGTCAAGGTAGAGCGACCACGACAAAAACACCTCGACTGCGGCACAAACACGTCGACTGTGGCACAAATGCCTCGACTGCAACAAACACCTCATGATCACGACCCCCAGTATGGTAGGGCACACCTCAGCACGGTCGTGTTGAGGAAAAATGTGACCGCTACTGGAGGACACAACCGCGACATCTAAGTCGATTCTCTCTAGATCTGCACCTATAAATAGATGACCCCTCCTTCATTTGAGGAATCACTTCCGCTCCATCCACGTCAAAAGGTTGTCACTCTGTGTCCAATAAAGGAAGACAATCTCCACCTCTAAAGACTACCTTTGTGGTGTCCTTGCTACTCCACCATCTCCAATCCATCATGATCTATCTGTTATCCACGAAAGTGGTGGGATTTCAGATGTGTAGAACCTCCATCCATCAGCCATATATCGCTTGATCTCCTGCGAGTAAGAGAATGATAAGAGAAGCAAGAAGGAGAGAGAAGATCATCCTCATCTGTCTTAGTGTTCTTCCCCTCCTCGTCTAGATCTGACCCACCATCGTGTAGAAGTCTGTTTCTCCATCGAGATGTGATAATCTTTTTCACCATGACCGTGATGGAATATTCCCTCTCTCTTATTCCTTTTGTTTCTATCATGAGGAGTGAGTAGTCCATCTTTCGGGGGTGCTGGGACTAGCCCTGGTTTGCCTACTTACATGTCCATTTTATAACATTCCATGGCTTGTATATAACTTTCCATTTCATTGTTAATCATTTAATGCGTGCTTTGTGGACTGACCACCTACCTTCCATGATCTATTATATTCCTTTGTTGTGAGAACTTCAATACTTAGGATTTGAATATCGATTAACATGGTTGATTCCCAAATGAGAACTTCTAAAGGGATATCTTTAGAGTAGTAAGTGTGTGACCTATGGGTAACAGGACATAGAGCCCATGGAGATGCTTACACAAAGTATATTTCCTAATGGATGGTTTGCTACTCCATTTGGATAGCTATATCTTGCCTAGATGTGTTTTGGATGTGTTTGCATGTGTAGTGGTGGTGAAACCCGATTCTACCCCAATGATCCACATCATTAATCTAAACTCAATTTTAATTCTGCTCTTTTACTTTCTTTGGAAGTAGTTTAACTAAAACCCAAATCAAGCCTTTGTTCAAAATATTAGTCTTGATTCAACTAGATTCAACTAGCAAGATTCTTAAAAATGTTGTCCCTTGGGATTTGATCCTTAACTACACTAAGATAAGACCCGTCCGCTTGCGAGTGGTACTATTGCACAAGGTTTTGGTAAAAACTTAGGGATTTCAGCCCTAGGTGGATTTGTTAGTGCAGTAAAAACCATGTCAAGAAGTTCCACAACTTTTTATGTGGATGTGCATGAGGAAGTAGAAACTATGCAGTAGAGGGTGGGCAGCAGCAACAAGGACAATAGTATAACCTCATGTTCAGTGTGCTGCTATGTGTCTTATAATAAAGAGTCCCATGTATCGTCCCTGTACTCTCAGGTCCTTTGGGAGTTAGTGTGAAAATAGTTTTATAACCGATCTGAGATTTTGTATAGTACACCTTGACGCATGATATTGCTTTTTTGTAAGTTTTGATAAAGCAGCTATTATCCTAAATCTTTGCAAGATGGTGGAACATTACATGTAAAAGTAAACCATGATGTATATATATGGTTTGGTTCTTTCTGAAAAGAGTTTCCCTTGTAGTGGATCTCTTGGCAAAAAGGTTTTAATTTATAGTTATTTTTGGTAATCCACTGTTAATGATAAATTCCTCATAGTTTTTTGCGATTAAGCTGTCAGTTGATAGCGGTCATCACAATTTTTGGTATCAGAGCCATAGGTTCGCTGAGTTTACTGGGACATAGTATTAAGGTCATTGAGTCTGTTCTAGTGTCATCCAGTTTATCTTATAGTGACTTCTTCTTATAAAGAAGAATAAGTAAAGCTCGAATATGTCTGGAGAACATGAAGAACATGTTGCTGAAAGCAACATTGCTTCACTAGGAAGTGGTACAAGGGAACAAGCGAGAGAAGAACAAGTGCCTAAGAATCCCCAGGTGGATTAGGATATGTTGGAGAACCCTTCTTTCCATGTTGTGTTTGGACAGTTCATGACAACAGTAACACATATGGGAAACAGGCTACCAGTACCATCCCCTAGGGCACCAGTTCCTAATGAAGCTATGAGTTCTAGTAAGACTTTTGAATGGCTACGTTGTGTGGGAGCCCTAGAATATGCGGGAACAACTGACCCAACATATGTAGATATGTGGCTCATTGAGTTAGAAAAAGCCTTTTAGATCCTTAGCATCCCAGAGACTGATAAAGTTAGGTGGTGAATGCACATTCATCTGGGTTCAGTCACCTCGTTTAGCCCAATGTTTCCCTAATTATTCACTTTTATTCACTATATCCTTTAATATACAAGCTTACTTAGCTTAATTGACTTCATCTTGATTTTAATTGGAGTTATCCCTCTTTTGTAGGTCAAATATGGGCACGTGGGCCCAACCTTCTCAGCCCATCTCCTAATTGGGCCCTCAACTAACCAAGACAACTGAAGGAGTCATCATCCCCTCTAACCCTAACCTTTCCCACGGCCAACAGCCTTGCCTAAACTCGTGATCCGCTTCCCACTTATACCGCGATCACAGTGTCTCTCTCACATCAGCTGGATCGTGATTTTCTACTATACACCATGACCCTCCACCGATCGTGGTTGCACCATGCTCCACCCGCGGTCTACTGCTGATTGCGACCAAGCCAAAAGAAATCACGACTTGCTGCTTTCTTGCCAACACTGTGACCTGCTCTCCTGCTGAAGAGCGCGATTGTGATTCTGGTATCACTACCTCTACAACCATCATGCCCGCGATCATCTCACACCGTGATCGCTTGCAAAGATCGCAACCTACAAGACACCGCGGACACCTGTTTACGATTCCACGTCCGTGACCTCAGTAAAACTAAATCGCGTCCTGGCCCCTGCGGTTCTACCTTTCTCCCTGCAACAATGTCGCGATCAACTCTCTCTCTCCTTCTGCATCAACCACGATCGCCTCTAACACCAATCACGATCTCGCTGCCACCTGTATGCGGTTCTTCCCCTCTCAAGAATCACGACTAATGTAGCACCAACACCGCGACTGCTCCCAACACGTCTCCATCCACCTTTGTTCCCACAATCTTCTCCTGCTCAACATCGCGACCTTCACGCCGCCATCATAACAGAAGAGAGGCCATGACCATTGCCTTCCACCAATCGCAGTTGCACCAACACTACATCGTGACCTCCCTTAGGTCTCATTCTTCTACTTCTCTGCCAATGTCGTGGTCGCCTCCGACCTTTCCTCAGTCCTCGCCGACATCCACCTTCACCCTACCCCCTACCGCTCTCTGCTTCCTCTACCATGACCACAACCATGCTTCCAATCACAGAGGTCATCCAATACCGTGATCAGGAGCCAATGCCACCATATGCAGACATCATCCGAGTTCACAACAGCAGAGAGGATCGCGACCTAAAAAATAAAATCGCTACCTGCTACTCCCATGATCGCGACCGCGATTCCGCAAAATCGCGACAAACAAAATAGTCGTGACCAGTAGGGAAACTAACTGCGACTGCGGTAACAAACTATCGTGACCTACTGCCAAGAGAAAACCCGTGACTATGAAAGTAAGGTGGTGCCCAACCTGCCAATAAATAGAACATGACCCCTATCCATTTGGGAATTGTCTCCAGATGTCGTTAGGCTGCAGGTCTGTCCTGTGCCTAAGGAGACGACCTCCATAGCCAAGAACCTGCCCCCGTGGTGGTTTTTTGCCCCGTTCACCCAAATCTAGAGGGTAGACTCTAGATCTGCAAGCCACTTCATCCAGATCTAGATCTAGATCTAGATCCATATCTACTGCATCTATGTCGTTTCTATGCCGCCATCTCATCCACACGCTGCTCCTCCTTCTATGAGAGAGGACTACGAGAAGAAAGATAAGGGGAAGAGAAGATTTGCCCCATCTACTGTGGTGTTCTTCCCACCTCATCTAGATCTACCCCGACGTTGTGCAGAAGACCGTTTCTCCATCGAGCTACGATCATCTTCTTCACCATGCTCATGGAAGAATCTTCTCTCTCTTGTTTTTCTTGTTTCTCTCATTATGAGCGAGTAGTCCCTTTTTGCTGGGATGCGGGGACTAGCCCCGCTGCCCATGCTTACATGTTCAAATACTAAACTTTCCATGGCATGTATATAACTTTTCATTTCGTTGTTAATCATCGATGTGTGCTTGTGGATTGATCACATGCTTGCATTTATCTTGTTCGTTTCCTATGTTGCAAGAACTTCAATATGTAGGATTTGAATGTCGATTAACGTGGTTGACTCCTTGATGAGAAATCAGATGGGATTCCCTCAAGTAGCAAGTGTGTGATCCATGAGGTGACGAGACATCTAGCCCACAATGAAACTTCTGTGTGCCTAACGCCTGTATAGGGGGGGCGCAACATCAGTTGGATATTTGTATCTTTGGAGCAGTAAGTATGTGATATGGATGGTGATGAGACATCAGATACCTAAGGTGATTCTTACGCGAACATGATGCCCATATGGGGGGGTTTTGCAGTAGCTCTATTTGGACAGTTATATCTTGCCTGGATGTTTATGATTGGATGTGTTTGCATGTGTAGTGCGGTGAAACCTGAGGCCATCCCAGTGATCCCCATCATTAATATTTAATCAACTTCTAATCATGCTCTTTACTTTCCTGCAATTAGCTTAATTAAACTCAAATCAACCAACCCTTGTTCTAAACATTAGTCTTGATTCAACTAGATTCGACTAGCTAAAGATTCTTAAAAACATTTTCCCTTGGGATTCGATCCTCAACTATACTGCGATAAGACCCGTCCGCTTGCGGGTGGTATTTATTGCACAAGGTTTTGGTTAAGAACTTAGGGATTTCAACACTGAGTGAGATTATTACTGTGATAATTGACCACGTCAAATTCTGGCGTCGTTGCCGGGGACAACAGAATCATCTAGTTAAATCTAGTTCTTTTGAGACCAATTTAGGTTTTTCTTTTACTTTTGATACTATCAATCATATATACTTGAATTCGGTTCTACTCCATCCATCTTACTAGTGAGAGATCTTTTCATCCTAGGTACCCACAAAGTCTAGTGTATGTGCCGCTCGGACAGTCCCGGACTCTCTGCTAGCTTTGACCCTAAGATAGACAGAACCTTTTGCCATCAGTACAGAGAGAAACAAGAAAGAATGGATCAAGAGGAGGAAATTTCTCAAAGGGTAGCTCAAGCCCTTAATGCACAAAGAGATAGACTTATGCAAGAAGGTCGAGCCGCAGTTCAAGAAGAAATCCAAGCAGCACCTCAACAAGCAGAGTTACAAAAAGACCTTAGGGAGTTCTCAATCCCTAAAGCTGCTGACATTCATCACCCAGTGCAACCTCCTTCCATCAATGCTCCCAAGTTTGAGATACGGACACATTGGATCACTTTGCTTCAAAATAGCCCTTTCAATGGTAAGCAAGAACATCTTTTGAGGTTCATAGACTTATGCGCCATGACAAAGTAAAATGGAGTCACATATGATGCCATCAGACTCCGTCTCTTCAAGTACTCTCTTGCTGATAGAGCTATGAGTTGGTATAACTCCTTGTAATGCGAACCCATCACCACTTGGGAACAACTTCAAAATGTTTTCCTGGAGAATTTCTATCTTCCTTCTCTGACCTATGAAATTAGGGGCCGAATAACACAATTCACTCAGGTCCCTGGAGAATCCCTAGCTGAAGTATGGGAAAGATACAAAGAGCTCCTGCGCAAGTGTCCACACCACGACATTTCTAAAAATCAACTCATCGAAATCTTTTATAGGGGTGTGGATGATGACATCAAGATGTTTTTGGATTCCTCATCTGGAGGAAACTTCATGCGTCAAATCTATGATAGAGCATGGAAGGTTGTCACCCTTGGAGCTAAAAATCAAGCCAACTGGGGTAGACCCGTATGTAAAGGAGTGTTGAAGGTTGCTATCGCAGAAGCTACTCCTGAGTACAAATCTATTGCTAAGTCTCTTAAGCTTCTAGTTGCCAAGCAAGACCAACTTGAATCATCTTTTACCGCCTATGAAAGAATACACTCACCCCCTCTACAATCACAAGAATAGATCAAGTCAGCTTCACTATTCTGTGAACCATGTAAAGGCACTGATCATTCTACTCTAGCCTGTGACATTCTCTATGATGTTGTTCTAGGCAATACTTGTGCCCAAGGAGATAATGGTCAAATGGAAAATCTAAATGTTGTCAACACCATCCCTGGTCAGGGGTACTATAATCTAAATCAGAATAGGAACCATCCAAATTTTCAATATGGAAATCCTTCTGGAGCGGAAAACTCGCGACAACTTGGTTCAAATATTCAACAACGAGGCCCGCCAGGATTCCATTATAACCAACAACCAAATTTTGGGAATCAAGGGAACTTTAGAGGTAACTTCCAGAATAGAAACTACAATAATTTTCAGAACAATTCTCAGTTCCAAAATCCCAATCAGGTCCCCTATCAACAACAACAACAAGGGCCACAATCTGGTCCCATCTCCCCTGACGATAGGCTCTCATCTATTGAGAAAATGTTACAGTCACAACAGACCATGATAGCTAACCAACAAGCCCATTAGAAGGCTGTTGAATCTCAACTAGCTCAACTTGTATCTAGCATGAAGCCACATGTTGGAGCTTTTGCTGGACAACCAGAGAACAATCCTAAGCACCCAGAGCAATTGAAGGTTGTCACCACCAGGTCTGGAAAAGACTATTCTGACCCCCTGCTAAAATACCAATAGTGGCAACAAACGATGATGACTTTGTGAATGTCCAAGACTCTACAATACATGAGTCTCAATCGAAGGAACCACCAACCACTGATAAGATAGACAAAGCAAGATTAGAGGAACCATTGGCTGTAGAGGCAGAAGACACACCTGAGTCAGGTGTGCCAGTATACAAGCCTCATCCTCCTTTCCCAACTCATTTTAAGCAGACAAAGCTTGATACCTGTTTCAATAAGTTCAAGGAAGCTATGAAGAAGCTTCATGTTGATATACCCTTCCTTGATGCTCTGGCTGAGATACCATCCTGGACGAAGTACTTGAAGTCACTTCTCATAAGGAAATATATAACCAAAGAATATGAGATGGTGAAGTTAGCAACAACCACTTCTAATATCATCCAGAGCAAGATGCCTAAGACGTAGAAAAATCCGGGGTCCTTTGGGATTTCATGCCATATCAGTGACTCTTCATGTAAGAAGGGATTGGCTGATCTCGGTGCTAGCATCTCTATCATGCCACTTAGCCTTTGAAAGAGGCTAGGGTTTGCAAAACTTCTCCCAACTAGAATGACCATACAACTTGCAGATAACTCTATGACTCTTCCCTTAGGAATCATTGAAGATGTCCCTGTCAAGGTTGGAAAATACTCTTATGTACCATGTGACTTTGTCATCATGGACATAAAGGAAGACGCCAGATACCCACTTATCTTTGGTCTTCTGTTCCTAGCCACTGCAAGTGCTTTGATTGATGTTGAAGCAGGGACCTTGTTGTTCAGACTAGGTAAAGAAACCCTCGAGTTCAAAGTTTTTGAAAGCATGCGAAGACCGAGCATGCATGAAGAAGTCTATTTGATTAATTGCATTGAGCAAATGTCGCTCCTCACACAAGAGGAATATGAACAAGACGATCCTTTAGTAGTGGCTCTATCAAACCCATCTGCTAATAATTTCATCAACGAACAAGTTAAGGATTGTATCCTTCACCTCGACTCTATAAAAGAAGATCCTGAAGCTAGATTTGAGGAACTCAAAGCTGTGAAGGTAACTGAAGAGCCATGCGAGAAGCCAGAAGCCCCTGAAATGAAGCCCCTGTCCGAGGGACTGAAGTACGTGTTTTTGGATGATCTCAAGGTTTGTCCAGTTATTATAAATTATGATCTAACGACCGAACAAGAAGATAAACTCTTGAAAGAATTAAAGGAAAGAAAGAAAGCTATCGGCTACAAGATGAGCAATCTCACCGGGGTCAGTCAAGCGCTTTGCATGCACAAAATCCCTATGGTGGAGGACCACAAGCCGACTGTTGAGCATCAACAGAAGTTGAATCCTAATATGAAGGAAGTAGTCCACCGCGAAGTCATCAAGTTGCTCACTACTAGAATCATCTATCCTATATCTAACTCACCTTGGGTGAGTCTTGTACATGTTGTTCCAAAGAAAGGTGGCACTACTGTGATACAAAATGAAGATAATGAACTCATCCCCACTTGAACAGTAACTGGGTGGAGGATATGCATCGACGACCAGAAGTTGAACAAGGCCACACGCAAGGATCATTTCTTGATGCCTTTTGATGAATCCTCCAGATTCATCTGCACAATCACCAATTCTAGGGATTTTGTTCCTCATATTGACTGATTTACCCTCGCTTTGGTTCACCTTGAGTGTTTCACTAACTCCTTGCAAATAATGCCTAAATGGTTCTAATCACTAGTTTATTCGATGCTATTCTCTCTTACACATTCTCCTTTCCCTCTGCAGATCACCACTAGTCGGTCTTGATCCATTTGGTTTCATCCATGCGGTCTTGAGCGCTATACGGTCCTGACCCCATGCGAACTCAAGACCGTATGAGCCCATGCGGTCTCAAGACCGTTTGAGCTCATGCGGTCTCAAGACCGTATGAGCCCATGCGGTCTCAAGACCGTTTGAGTTCATGCGGTCTCAAGACCGTATGAGCCCATGCGATCTCAAGACCGTATCAGCCCATGCGGTCTCAAGACCGTTTGAGCTCATGCGGTCTCAAGACCGTATGAGCCCATGCGGTCCCAAGACCGTTTGAGCATGATGGCATGCGACACCGTTTGAGCTTTACGTCATCAACAACGTCGGCGCCCACCTACACATGATCTCCGGCGTCGTCGTCTTCATCACCTGCTCTGGCAATCATGCCGCCCTCGCCAACCACGCATGCAAACCGTTTGAAGCATGCAACATACACCGGCAGCCACCTTCGTCCCCGCCATCGCAGCAGCAACTTCGCCGGTGTTGCGAGCTGCTCTAGCCGCCACAACCACCGGCACCATCCTCCTAAGGCAGCAGCAACACCGATGGCTTCTCATGCAGTTTCATAGCTGCATGCTCATGCGGGTTGTTCAGCTTCTCTTGCGGTCTTTTTGGTGTGCATGAAGACCGTTTGCTCAGCCCACGTGAAGACCGTTTGGAGGTTTGTATGAAACCGAATGGAAAAGCTATCAAATCAAACGTTCTTTGTAGCAGATCATTTGGAGCCGGATGAGCACGCAGCACCATTCACGTGAAGAGAATGAAAACCGTTTGCTGCTTGTGAACCTGAAGACCGAATCATACCAACCAAATGCATTAAGCAAATGAAACCGAATTAAGGTACGTGCATGCAAGAAAGCATGCACGCAAAATCATTATCAAAACAGCAAACCGTGTGGGCAGTAGCTACAAGACCGTTTGCCTTGTATACATGACCAAACCGAATGAGCATCTCGTATGCCGATTGCAAACCGCATGGCCAACTGCTGCTACAAAGGACAAGACAAAATGGATTGTGCATACAGCCAAACCGAATGGAGAAAAGAGTAGCAAACCGCATGAGCTGCTAGAAGCGAAGACCGCATGAGCTACTAATCCAAGACCGCATGAGCAAAGGCACTAAGACCGCATGATTGAATGAATAGAGCAAACCACATGGGCTACTAGAAGCGAAGACCGCATAAGCTACTAATCCGAAACCGCATGAGCTGCTAGAAGCAAAGACCGTATGAGCTACTAATCCAAGACTGCATGAGCAAAGGCACTCAGACCGCATGCACATTGCTTTCCAAGACTGCATGGCCTATTGCCATGTGAAGACCGTTTGCTCGTGAGTAGCCTGAAGACCATTTGCTAAAAGCAGCAAACACAAACCGTATGAACGGCAGCAGTAGGAAACCGTATGAAAAAGATATTTTACCAAACTGATCCAAGACCGTTTAAAGGTCTGCCCTGTTCCTATAAATAGGACCCCAAGGTTCCTCACTGGGGGGGATCTCACTATGGCCCAAGGCTGCCGGAACGCCGCCAGAATGCCCGAGCACCGTTTCCAACCAAACTTCACCCACAGCCTCAGAATCCCATCCTGAGTCCAGATCCGGTGTGCTGCCAGACTGGGGACAGATCTAGAAGGTTATTCCATCGCCATCTCACCTCTATCATCTCACTTCTACCATTGTTCTACCTCATTCTACCCGTGCAATCCCGGAGGTAGACACGACGATCGAGGCAGAGAGACAGACGACATCGACCACGACGGAGCAGTCCCGGAGACTGCGACGATCTACACCGGGCTGTCACAGATCTACTCTTCTACTCCGACGATGCTTTCTTTCTCTCTCTTCTCTTTCTTTGTTGCTCCCTCTATGAGTAGCGAGTAGTTCCATTCACTAGGGTGCGGGGACTAGCCCCGCTGCCCGTGTTTTGTAACTTGTATCAAAAAGATATTATATTTCCGATTCAATACTAAATCGTTTCATACATGCTTGGATGTTGGCCGCATTCTTGTGTGCATCTATTATCTTTCGTTGTGATTTGTCTACGACCGCTCTTGAGACTCGAATACCGATTTAGTGTTGGTTTCTGGTGTGTGTATCCACCGCGCATCCGTTTCGGTATCTAGGAACACTTTCTAAAGGGTGGAGTAAACTCACCTCCATCGTTGTACTTTTGTACTATGAAATGGAATCAGTTGACGTACAAAAGTGCAGCCTTGACAGGTCGAGGAACACACTCTGAGGAGAGAGTGGTGCAAAGTACTTGACCATTTGTTCGAGAATTGTTGACGTTGCAACACTCTCACGTTTCTTGTAGCTATATCCTCGAAAGAGGGATAGTCTATAAGGATACTAATCGATTTGGTAATTATCGCTCGCTTGTTAGTTTTCCGATGCACGTTTCACGAGGTTGAGTAAGATTTTCTCTTCGGAGACTACATATCTTCATTGACACGTAGATACGTACCGAATGAGAGTTACTCAACCCATGAAGGATGTGTGCATTACTCTTGTCCTATAAGACATCGGTATTGTACAACATCCATGTATCTTGCTTACAAGTCTTGCTATGTTTGGTACAAGTACAATTCATGTGTAGTGGTGGTGAATACCCGCATCACCCCAGTGATCCATCGTCATCTGCTAATCTTAGTTTTTAATCCTTAAACTAGTTTTTATTCTTACCTTTACTTTTACATGTTTTAGGTTAAATAACTCAAATCAAACTTCTGGTCTTAGATGATTAACTTAGATTGATATGAAACAAGAAAAAGACACTCAGATTCTCAACGTTGTCCTTTGGGTTCGATCCTAAATCTGTACTATGATAAGGCTTCCACACTCTTGTGGGGTGGAGCATTTATCTAGCACCAGTTGTAGGTAAACCTAGAGAGAACATCAACTCCCTAGGGTTTTTGGTGCATATTAGGACTTCCATTGGAAGAGTAATCTTTTGGTGTAAGTTCTAGCTCCATCAAAAAATGGCGCCGTTGCCGTGGACAACGGTATAAGAAACGTCTTTTTCGAATTCCGTGTCAATTTAGGTTTCTCTAGGGTTTTTCATTTTCTTTTCAAAAACATAAAAAGTGAAGGGCTTAATCTCGCATATCTTCTTGGATTTGAAATGGTTGGTCAAGCGTGATAAACTCTTTCTTTGATTTCAGGTACCAACTCTCTTCAGAATGAAGCAGTCGACACCACCAACCTTTAGATGTCAACTATGTGGTGACTATTCTCATGCATCTATTTAGTGCTTCAATGTCCCTCCTCTCTACGTGATGGCGCTGCGTCAAATAATCATGAATCGAATAGCTGGGAAACTCAAAGTTGCCTCTTCATACAGCTATGGATATAATGCAAGTTATAGTTCATATCACCCCGGAGGCTACTACGAGAAACCTAACTATGGCGGATTTCAAGGCGTAGACTGCAATATAGGAGGACAATTGGAAAGCAACTCAAATCAATACTATGATGAGGGAAGCTATTATCAACATCAATCAAATGGGTGCCATGAAGATCCTTTTCATGAAAATAAACACACATTGATCGAAGAACTATGTGCCTTACAAACATCGATGGCTCAACAACTAGCTGATCAGACAGCCGCGACCAAGAAGTTGATAGCCGACCTTAATCAACTTACGCAACTTGTCAACGCTCCTGAGCAACATGTAGAACAGCCACAAAATTCAACTAAGCACATCTCTAGTCCACATGTTGCAATAAATTATGATGATGATTACGAAATCATGTGGAATGTGCCTCCCAATGATTTTCAAGTGCCAGTACAGGGTGGGGAATCATCCTCAGAACCAATGATTGAACTCAAGGATGATACCTTCACCACACCACAAGAAAAAGAATCATTCTTCGAGCCGAAGTCTGACCCGGATAATGACTCTTACACTATGCTCTTAGATGAAAGAATGAGTAACCAATATGAAGATTTTCTTCAATTGGGAGATAAATTGGGAACAAACTTTAATGTTTATCCATCTTCTCCCCCCATAGACTCAGATCCGACCATACAGATTGAGGGGGAATCATCAATGATTGACTCCTTATATGACAAATATTCTTCAACCTCAACTGTCTTGTCGTCGAATTCCAATGAAGAAGGGTCTACGTTACACGAACTCTACACTCCTTCTCAGTCAGACATAGATGAATATGTGACTGATTCAGATGAGGAGACGTCTTTTATGCAAGAGACTCAAATGATTCCATTACTAGAAAAGGATCTGATTTGTCCTTATGAAGACATTTCTGATCATTCGGCTGATCTAGAAACAGACTTTAAGGATAGAACTGATCAAGATCTTGATTCAGAAATGGACCATACCACCCTCACTAATGAAACAGAATCAAGGAAGGATGACATGCCTCAAGATGACAATCCTATGACAGGTCCTATTCATGAGATGATGTTACCGCCACAACAAGAAGTCCAGACGGAGCCAGTCCTCGAATAGGAGCATGATCTTTCTATTGAAACTACTCCTAGTCACTTGAACGAGTTGATAGTGCACTATGAAGAGAAACATGAGCCATCTCTTGACTTTGGAAAGGATTACGATATTACCGTAAACTCTTGTAATGACAAAAAGGACCCTTGGGAAGATATCAAGTCACAAACCTATCCCTCTATAGTCACTCATCCCAATGAAGAAGCCCCTCCTGATATTCAAGAAACTGAGATATGTCGATTACGTGAGCTAGGTTCCATTCCTCTCATAGAAACTCCTCCCGAGCACTCAATAGAACAGGAGGAGTGTTATGAAGAAGAATTGGAACAACAATATATTAGCCCCAATATTGAAGAAATGGGTTCATCAGAGGATTTTAGCCCTCAAAACGATATGTCATGGACTAATCCCTCACATGAAGATACATCATTGGAACCTATATCTCAGGACCCCATGATTTCCTTACCCAAGCAAGAGTTCGTTTTACCAGTCAAATACTCTTCTAGTTACTTGGATGAACTAAGGATGTTCCACGAGGAAAATCCTGAACAAAACCTTGAAAAGAAGAATGACGCTCTTACCAATTTCAACACTGATAAAGATGATAATACTTCTCAAAATAACTTCTCTGATGAAGAAACGTCATCCTGGCTACCATATCCCACACAAGAAAAGCCAGGTGACGAAATGAAGCCGGAACCGGATCCACCACCTGATCCTGGACAGGAGGAAGTTCAAGTGGCCGACCCTCAATCAACTGCCCTAGATTTTGAAGAAAGCAGATTTACTTTGAACTTCGAGGGTGAGCCACAACTGGAGGGCACAAGTGGGCATAACCTAGATTTCTCACATAGTCCTCCAGTTTCGACTATTTCACCTCCCTCACTGATGGGGGAAGGTCTCTGGATTCTTCTAGATGGACAAAGAGGTGAAACAAATGTGCATCTAAGTCATCCAGAAGACTCGTTTGAGTTGCCACAACCACCCAGTCAACAGGTTGTTCGGGCCACTTCCTCGTTCTCGGCACCAGCTATCACGAGACGTCTTTGCTGCACCTTCTTTCAATTACGAGGACCGCCTAATTAACATTGTGCAACCCTTCCCCTCCACCTCGAACCTAATATTTGTTCAGAAAAGAACAAATTCATGAGTTCAAGGTGGAGGGCGGGTGGTATGACTCTCACTCCACCCTTTATCTTTACTGTTTCATGTTTTTCCATTCTAGTTTCTTTTTCGTAATTTTTTCCGCCTTTTTGTTAGTTTTCTAAAAATAAAGCCTTTATCTAGTCGGCTTTTGTTTTGCGAATCTGTGATCATCACCTCTTTTGCATTGCAAATTTCTTGGAAAAGAATACTTAAAACTAGCCAATGCGTGTTTTTCATCTTGAATAACCTATCAATCCTAATGTCAAACCCTAAAATAGGAAATGATGATACACTTCAATAAAGCTGAGATAGATCAAATACATCCCGCCTTTATCTAATTAATGGATCTGTTGTATGGATTTCTCATTTGATGTTTAATCATGTCTCTTTTTGAGCAGAATGTGATGGAGAAAAGAGACCCGTCGCATGGAATCGCTAAGCAATCTGCATCATGATACGAACTCTCTTCTACACTTCTTCCTTCATTTTCATACCCCTCTCTTCACTAACCATGCCAAAGTTTTAAGTTTGGTGTGGCACGCCACACTCCTTTCTAGTGAAAACTAGAACATTGTCGAACTTTAAGTTCGGTGTGGTAAACCACACCTCTGCAAAACTCTAAGTTCGGTGTGGTACACCACACCTCTTTTTCCACTACCGCTTCTTCCATACCCCTCAATACATAACAGGGGCGTACCACCTTCTCATTTTTCTTCAAAGAGTATACAATGATGATTGTGCACATACCGAGGTTGGTGAAAAATCTACCCCGATTCCAAAAAGAGGCCTGGCAGCCCAAATATGTAAAAATCCAAAAATACCCTTTCTCCTAAGCCAAGTGAGAATGAATAAAAGCCAGAGTGTGAATAAAAACATGAGAGTTGTGCCCTGAATAAGGATAACCGACAAAGGTCTCGCCTGGCCGGTACATTAGCTGCCCTCATAAAGGCAGATGTGTCGCGACCGGTAGTGAGATCCTAAGGATCCAAAAATAACCCCTTACCTCCTCTCAAAGAGGTAAAATAGCCAAAAGCCTTAAGCCAACCTATACACATTTCAGAGTTACCTTTAGAAAAAAAAAATCGGGTGTAAGGCTAAGTCAACCATAGTTGTGCATAAATCATTCAAAGTATCTCGATGAGTCAACTATTAATAAGAGTCTTGATTCAATCAAAGGAGAGACTCTCATCTTTTGATCATACCCCCATCCTCTCCTTTTTCAACACCAGTGGCAGGTCATATGCATTTTGTTGATTCTGTGGGTCTGTTCAAAGTCTCATAAAACTCTTTAACATGACCGATACAACAGAGAGTGAGAAGGAAGTACTTCAGCAAAGTGAACTCAGAAATGAGGATATCACAAGATGTATTACGTGATCCAAGGAAGCCTTGATGTTGTATCAGTCTGAGCCATAAACAAATTTATAACATGACATAAGGATGAGGCAATCACGAGATGAACAATTTCATTGGCGACTGTTTTAAGTTTTTCGTTCCTCGGGACGAGGAACGCTTAAGTTCGGTGTGGCGATGAATCCTCCAGATCCACCTTCAGTCACCAATTCAAAGGATTTTCAACGTTTTTGCCCTAATTTTGTTTTGTCTCATTTTCCCTTTTCTCTTTTCTTGTGAAAATTCTGACACTTACATGCAGATGAGGTAATTACGAGACGAACGAGCTTTTTGTCGACTATCTTAAGTTTTTCTCCGTTCCTCGGGACGAGTAATGCTCAAGTTCGGTGTGGTGATGAATCCTCCAGATTCATCTGCACAGTCGCCAATTCTAGGGATTTTGTTCCTCATATTGACTGATTTACCCTCACTTTGGTTCACCTTGAGTGTTTCACTAACTCCTTGCCAATAATGCCTAAATGGTTCTAATCACTAGTTTATTCGATGCTATTCTCTCTTACACATTCTCCTTTCCCTCTGCAGATCACCACTAGTCGGTCTTGATCCATTTGGTTTCATCCATGCGGTCTTGAGCGCTATACGGTCCTGACCCCATGCGGTCTCAAGATCATATGAGCCCATGCGGTCTCAAGACCGTTTGAGCTCATGCGGTCTCAAGACCGTATGAGCCCATGCGGTCTCAAGACCATTTGAGTTCATGCGGTCTCAAGACCGTATGATCCCATGCGATCTCAAGACCGTATGAGCCCATGCGGTCTCAAGACCGTTTGAGCTCATGCGGTCCCAAGACCGTTTGAGCATGATGGCATGCGACACCGTTTGAGCTTTACGTCATCAACAACGTCGGCGCCCACCTACACATGATCTCCGGCGTCGTCGTCTTCATCACCTGCTCCAGCAATCACGCCGCCCTCGCCAACCACGCATGCAAACCGTTTGAAGCATGCAACATACACCGGCAGCCACCTTCGTCCCCGCCATCGCAGCAGCAACTTCGTCGGTGTTGCGAGCTGCTCTAGCCACCACAACCGCCGGCACCATCCTCCTAAGGCAGCAGCAACGCCGATGGCTTCTCATGCGGTTTCATAGCTGCATGCTCATGCGGGTTGTTCAGCTTCTCATGCGGTCTTGTTGGTGTGCATGAAGACCGTTTGCTCAGCCCACGTGAAGACCGTTTGGAGGTTTGTATGAAACCGAATGGAAAAGCTATCAAAGCAAACATTCTTTGCAGAAGATCATTTAGAGCCGGATGAGCACGCAGCACCATTCACGTGAAGAGCATGAAAACCGTTTGCTGCTTGTGAACCTGAAGACCGAATCATACCAACCAAATGCATTAAGCAAATGAAACCAAATTAAGCTACGTGCATGCAAGAAAGCATGCATGCAAAATCATTATCAAAACAGCAAACCATGTGGGCAGTAGCTACAAGACCGTTTGCCTTGTATACATGACCAAACCGAATGAGCATCTCGTATGCCGATTGCAAACTGCATGGCCAACTGCTGCTACAAAGGACAAGACCGAATGGATTGTGCATACAGCCAAATCGAATGGAGAAAAGAATAGCAAACCGCATGAGCTGCTAGAAGCGAAGACCGTATGAGCTACTAATCCAAGACCGCATGAGCAAAGGCACTAAGACCGCATGATTGAACGAATAGAGCAAACCGCATGGGCTACTAGAAGCGAAGACCGCATAAGCTACTAATCCAAAACCGCATGAGCTGCTAGAAGCGAAGACCGCATGAGCTACTAATCCAAGACCGCATGAGAAAAGGCACTAAGACCGCATGCACATTGCTTTCCAAGACCGCATGGCCTATTGCCATGTGAAGACCGTTTTCTCGTGAGTAGCCTGAAGACCGTTTGCTAAAAGCAGCAAACACAAACCGTATGAGCGGCAACAGTAGGAAACCGTATGAAAAAGATATTTTACCAAACTGATCCAAGACCGTTTAAAGGTCTGCCCTGTTCCTATAAATAGGACCCCAAGGTTCCTCACTGGGGGGGATCTCACTTCGGCCCAAGGCTGCCAGACTGGGACCAGTGCCGGAACGCCACCAGAATGCCCGAGCACCGTTTCCAACCAAACTTCACCCACAGCCTCAGAATCCCATCCTGAGTCCAGATCCGGTGTGCTGCCAGACTGGGGACAGATCTAGAAGGTTGTTCCATCACCATATCACCTCTATCATCTCACTTCTACCATTGTTCTACCTCATTTTACCTGTGCAAACCCGAAGGTAGACACGACGATCGAGGTAGAGAGACGGACGACATCGACCACGACGGAGCAGTCTCAGAAACTGCGACGATCTACACCGGGTTGTCACAGATCTACTCTTGTGCTCCGACGATGCTTTCTTTCTCTCTCTTCTCTTTCTTTGTTGCTCCCTCTATGAGGAGCGAGTAGTTCCATTCACTGGGGTGCGGGGACTAGCCCCACTGCCTGTGTTTTGTAACTTGTATCAAAAAGATATTATCTTTCCAATTCAATACTAAATCGTTTCATACATGCTTGGATGTTGGCCGCATTCTTGTGTGCATCTATTGTCTTTCATTGTGATTTGTCTACGACCACTCTTGAGACTCGAATACTGATTTAGTGTTGGTTTCTGGTGTGTGTATCCACCGCGCACCCGTTTCGGTATCTAGGAACGCTTTCTAAGGGGTGGAGTAAACTCACCTCCATCGTTGTACTTTTGTACTATGAAATGGAATCAGTTGACGTACAAAAGTGCAGCCTTGACAGGTCGAGGAACACACTCTGAGGAGAGAGTGGTGCAAAGTACTTGACCATTTGTTCGGGAAAGGCTGACGTTGAAACACTCTCACGTTTCTCGTAGCTATATCCTCGAAAGAGGGATAGTCTATAAGGATACTAATCGATTTGGTAATTATCGCTCGCTTGTTAGTTTTCCGATGCACGTTTCACGAGGTTGAGTAAGATTTTCTCTTCGGAGACTACATATCTTCATTGACACGTAGATACGTACCGAATGAGAGTTACTCAACCCATGAAGGATATGTGCATTACTCTTGTCCTATAAGACATCGGTATTGTACAACATCCATGTATCTTGCTTACAAGTCTTGCTATGTTTGGTACAAGAACAATTCATGTGTAGTGGTGGTGAATACCCGCATCACCCCAGTGATCCATCTTCATCTGCTAATCTTAGTTTTTAATCCTTAAACTAGTTTTTATTCTTACCTTTACTTTTGCATGTTTTAGGTTAAATAACTCAAATCAAACTTCCGGTCTTAGATGATTAACTTAGATTGATATGAAACAAGAAAAAGACACTCAGATTCTCAACGTTGTCCTTTGGGTTCAATCCTAAATCTGTACTATGATAAGGCTTCCACACTCTTGTGGGTTGGAGCATTTATCTAGCACCAGTTGTAGGTAAACCTAGAGAGAACATCAACTCCCTAGGGTTTTTGGTGCATATTAGGACTTCCATTGGAAGAGTAATCTTTTGGTGTAAGTTCTAGCTCCATCACCTTTCCTAGATCAAGTCTTAGAGCGATTGTCTCACCAGGAATATTTCTTCTATCTTTATGGTTACTCTGGATTCTATCAAATTCTGATACATCCAGATGAACAAGAGAAAACTACTTTTACTTGCCCCTTTGGAACATACGCCTTTAGAAGGATGCCATTCGGGCTCTGTAATGCGCCTACAACCTTCCAACGTTGCATGGCATCCATATTTGCTGGTTTAACCAAAACCATTATGGAAGTTTTTATGGATGGTTTCTCTATCTATGGGGATTCATACGACTCATTCCTGAAGCACCTCTCCCTGGTCCTCAAATGACGTGAAGAAGCACATCTTGTGCTAAATTGGGAGAAATGTCACTTTATGGTAAAAGAAGGCATTGTCCTTGGCCATAGGGTAAGTAATAGAGGAATTGAAGTGGAGAAGGCCAAGATCGAAGTGATCTCCAAACTCTCTATCCCAACCAATGTAAGAGAAGTTCGCGCATTCCTTGGTCATGTGGGCTTCTACAAAAGGTTTATCAAGGATTTCTCCATGATAACCAAGCCCATGACAAACTTGTTGCTGAAGGACGCTGACTTCTATTTTGATGAAGAATGTATTAAGAGTTTCAACGATCTAAAGCATGCCCTTACAACCACACCCATCATTCGAGCCCCAGATTGGGATCACCCATTCGAAATTATGTGTGATGCCAGTGATTACGTTGTGCATGCCGTTCGGGGCAAATGTATATAGAAGACACATCATGTCATCTATTATGCATCGAAGACCCTTGACGAAGCTCAGAGGAACTATGCAACTACTGAGAAGGAACTCCTAGCAGTCGTATATGCCTTTGATAAGTTTAGATCCTACCTCATTGGTTCAAAGGTGATTGTCTACACTGATCACCCTACTATTCATTATCTTCTAAAAAAGAAAGATGCAAAACCAAGGCTAATAAGATGGATTCTCCTATTGCAAGAATTTGATCTTGAGATTAAAGATAAGAGAGGCACAGAAAATGTTGTAGTAGACCACTTAAGTCGTTTCCACACTCTGGAAACTGAGAAGAACCCAATTAACGACTCTCTTCCAGATGACCAGCTTATGAAAGTCTCTACAGCTACTCCTTGGTACTCAGACTATGTGAACTACCTTGTCGCTAGTGTCATCCACCCTGAGTGTCAATGGGATGAACCGTACCTCTTCAAGCTCTATGTTGATGGTCTCTACAGACGTTGTATCGCTGAGGAAGAAGCCCAACTTATTTTAGAGCAATGCCACTCTGGCCCAGTCGGAGGCAAATGAGTTCTAAGAAAACTTCTTTGAAGGTTTTGCAATGTGGTTTATTTTGGCCAACCATATCCAGAGATGCTTATAACTTTGTTTTGTCATGTGACAAGTGTTAGAGAATGGGAAACATTATGAAAAGAGATGACATGCCACTTAAGCTATGGCAAGAAGTTGAGATTTGTGATGTTTGGGGTGTGGACTACATGGGTCCATTCACATCCTCACATGGATTTTCTTACATCCTAGTTGCAGTGGATTATGTCTCTAAATGGGTATAGGCCATTCCAACCATCACTATCGATTCAAAACCCGTCATTAAAATGTTCAAAGATATTATTTTTTCCCGTTTTGGAATCCCACGAAATGTGATATCCGATGGAGGTTCTCATTTTTTGGAAAGAAGCTTTGAAGCATTGTTGAGAAGATATGGTGTAACACACAAGGTAGCTTCCCCCTACCACCCACAAACAAGTGGGCATGTAGAGGTTTCAAACCGTCAACTCAAAGCTATCCTGGAAAAGACAGTAGGACGCAACCGAAAGGATTGGTCAGTGAAAATCAATGACGCTTTATGGGCCTACCGAATTGTGTTCAAAACTCCTCTTGGAACAACACCCTTCAGACTTATGTATGGAAAATCATGTCACCTTCTCGTATAACTAGAACATAAAGCATGGTGGGCAATAAAACAGCTGAATTTTGACATTAAGAAAGTTGGTGAAGCTAGGATTCTGCAACTTCAAGAGCTAGAAGAACTTCGGATGACGTCTTATGAGAATGCACGAATCTACAAGGAACGCACGAAACTTTGGCATGATGGTCATCTGAAGAGGAAGGACATTCAAGTGGGAGACCAAGTTCTACTGTTCAACTCAAGACTGAGGTTATTCCCAGGGAAACTCTGTTCTCACTGGTCTGGACCATACATTGTTAAAAGCATCTATCCTCATGGTGCATTCACCTTATGGAGTGAAAAGTTAGGCAATTTTGTGGAAAATGGCCAACGCTTGAAAAGAATTTCACCACAGCTGATAATAGCACGAATGAATCATTGAATCTGTCCAAACTGACATATCTACCAGAAAACTGAAGAAATCAAGTCGACCGATGACATAAAATAAAGGCGCTTGTCGGGAGGCAACCCGATCCTTAGCTTAGTTTTTATTTTTAAGTTTTAAATTAGACAATTTTGCACATGGTAGACAATGCATCGCAAGATGCGATCTTACATCCTGATAATTTTCATTTTTGAGATTTCAGATGGAGGACGTGTCACCGAAAGGAATGCAACCACATCTGGTGGACCAACCGACACAATTTTTCCCCTCCATCTAGGATTTAGTTTGCTCAGGACGAGCAAATTTCTAAGTTCGGGGTGGACGGTGGGTGGTATATACTTTACTTTCCACCCTCTCCTATCTGTTTCAGACTTAAGATTTCATCGTTGAAATTTTGAGAAAATTTTTTTAAAAAAAATTCAAAGTAGCTTGTATAGAAACTTGATGAAGTTCTGACGCTTTTGTTTCAATCAAAGCCATTACATAGTCGGCTATCCCAATTTTTTTCATGCAAGTTTTGAATCATTATACCCTCCTTATTTGAAGTTGAACCTCAAGGAAGACGATTTCTAAAACTAGCCGATCGTCAGAAATCACTATGTGAAGCTTATGAATCCTAACATCATGATCAATAAATATGGCAAGTATCTGTCGAACTGAGAGGGATCAAACACATTGTACTTCCTAACTGACTAGTGGAACAATAGCATGGAATCTCCACCGGATCCTCATCAAATCATTATTCGATCAGAGTATGATAAGGAGAACAAATCGGTGCACAGAATTGTAAATCAAGTTGCATTTTGATCTGAACTCTCTTTTACGCTTCTTCTATCATCTTCTTACCCCTTCGTCCATCAAAAAGAAACAAAAATAGCCAATATAGTGTCAAACCCTAAGTTCGGGGTAGCACACCCTCTCTCTCTATTTGCTTCTTCCATACCCCAAGCTATGTAATAGGGGTGTACCACCAAGAAAAGATGCTAATGTGCACGCAAAAAATTCAATCTCGAGTCGAATAGAGGAGAGATTCGCACAAAAAAATGCAATCAATGAAATTGCAACCATTTAATAAAAATTTTGAGTCGAATAGAGGAGAGATTTATTTATACCTTCCATACCATCCTTCACTCCCCTTTCCACCTACTGGCACAATGAATGCCTACGCTTACCAATATCCTAAAAACACCATTGTCAGATCAGGTGCACACTTGTTGTTCTGAAGATATCTCCAGACTCCTACGAAACTCTCTCACATGCTTGATGTTGGAAAAAGTAGAGAGGAAGTGATATTGGGAAGCGTACTCGGGAACGAATATATGGTAAGATGTGTTCTGTGATCTCAGGAAGTTGATATGCTTAGTCATACATAGCAGAAAAGAAACAACTGTGATGTGAAGATGAGGCAATCACGCGAGTTGAAAGTATTCATTTGGCAATTGTTTCAGCTTTTGTGTTACTCGAGGACGAGCAACGTCTAAGTTCGGGGTATCTTGATGAATGCACATTCATCTGGGTTCAGTCACCTCGTTTAGCCCAATTTTTCCCTAATTATTCACTTTTATTCGCTATATCCTTTAATATACAAGCTTACTTAGCTTAATTGACTTCATCTTGATTTTAATTGGAGTTATCCCTTTTTTTTAGGTCAAATATGGGCATGTGGGCCCAACCTTCTCATCCCATCTCCTAATTGGGTGCTCGCCTAACCAAGACAACTGAAGGAGTCATCTTCCCATCTAACCCTAACCTTTCCCGTGGTCAACAGCCTTGCCCAAACTCATGATCTGCTTCCCACCTATACTGTGATCGCAGTGTCTCTCTCACATCAGCTGGATCACAATTTTCTGCTCGACACCGCGACCCTCCACCGATCGTGGTTGCACCATGCTCCACCCATAGTCTGCTGTTGATCGTGACCAAGCCAAAAGAAATCACGACTTGCTTCTTTCTTTCCAACGTCGCGACCTGCTCTCTTACTGAAGATCGCAATCGTGATTCTGGTATCACTACCTCTGCAACCATCGTGCCTGCAATCATCTCACACCATGACCACTTGCAAAGATCGTGACCTGCAAGACACCATGGACACCTGTCTGTGATTCCACGTCCGTGACTGCTGCAAAACTAAATCATGACCTAGCCCCCACGGTTCTCACTTTCTCCCTGCCAACAACGTCACGATCAACTCTCTCTCTCTCCTTCCGCATCAACCACGATCACCTCCAGCACCATCCGCGATCTCTCCCCCACTTGTCTGTGGTTTCGCCCCTCTCAAGAATCGCGACTAATGCAACACCAACACCGCGACTGCTCCCAACACATCTCCATCCACCTTTGTGCCCGCGATCTTCTCCCGCTCAAGATCACAACCTTCACGCCACCATCACAATAGCAGAGAGGTCGTGACCATCACCTTCCACCAATCGTTGTTGCACCAACACTACATCGCGACCTCCGTTAGGTCTCATTCTTCTACTTCTCTGCCAAAGCCGTGGTCACCTCCTTCCTTTCCTCAGTCCTCACCAACATCCACCTTCACCCTACCCCCTACTACTCTCCGCTTCCTCTTCCATGACCGCAACCATGCTTGCAATCACAGAGGTCATCCAATACCATGACCAGGAGCTAATGTGTTATGACCCCACCTCCCGATAACCCCCAATTAAGGGAGACCGAAAGGTCGAAGCCGCACCCATAACTTCCAGATCAAAGGTTCGACACTTAATCAAGAACAATTATTAAATTTCAACAGTCTATACTGAAAAGTTGTAATAAAATTTTTCATACCTTTTGAAAATTTTGGATTTCTATCCATGTAAGCATTGTACTCTAACTAATCCTCCTTGCATTTTACTTCATGTATTTCGCAATATGATGATTTACTATTTTTCCTTTTGGCTTGTACCTAAAATGCCGACAAACAAAACATCGGTCAGTCGAAGATGGTATGTGGGGGAAACAATAAATGTGCAACTATGATAACAACATAATCATTCAATTAATCATGTAACAACTAAGATTATATTTTAAATATAACTCTGTGATCCAAGGGTACCCTATCCTCTGTGTTGTCCCCATTAAACCCCTCATGATCCACATATCAAGTGAACCAGTTTCTAGGGTTGAGTCACATGGAACTACTCATAGGTAGACCACTCCTTAACTCAAGGTATGCTAAAGAGTCTCATGGCACTACACGTAGGTAGCCCAGTTTCTAACTCTCATCCTCGACCTTGCTCTAGGATTACCCCTTTTTTAGCCTTTTCAAAGCAACAGAGGTGGACCTGGATCTAGCCAGTTATATATATACTTATGGTGATAATCATAGTCACTTTATAGTTGCATGAAATAAAAGCATCCAATAGTTATTTCAATCCATGAAGGAAACATCGATAAAATCCTTGGAAAGCTAGTCGGAATAATCATAGGCGTAACCACATACCCTGAAAAGTTGTAATAAAATTTTTCATACCTTTTGAAAATTTTGGATTTCTATCCATGTAAGCATTCTACTCTAACTAATCCCCCTTGCATTTTACTTCATGTATTTCACAATATGATGATTTATTGTTTGTCCTTTTGGCTTGTACCTAAAACGTCGACAAACAAAATGTCGGTCAATCGAATTTGATATGTGGGGGAAACAATAAACGTGCAACTATGATAACAACGTATTCATTCAATTAATCATGTAACAACCAAGATTACATTTTAAATATAACTCCGCGATCCAAGGGTACCCTATCCTCTGTGTTGTCCTCATTAAACCCCTCATGATCCACATATCAAGTGAACCAATTTCTAGGGTTGAGTCACATGGAACTACTCGTAGGTAGACCACTCCTTAACTCAGGATATGCTAAAGAGTCTCATGGCACTACACGTAGGTAGCCCAGTTTCTAACTCTCGGTAACCTAGACCTTGCTCTAGGATTAACCCTTTTTAGCCTTTTCAGATCAACAAAGGTGGACCCGGATCTAGCCAGTTATATATATACTTATGGTGATAATAATAGTCACATTATAGTTGCATGAAATAAAAGCATCCAATAGTTATTTCAAGCCATGAGGGAAACATTGATAAAATCCTCAGAAAGCTAGTCGAAATAATCATAAGCGTAACCACATACCCGACTTGATGATTTCACAAGCATTAAGCAAATCCAACCAAGAAAGCAATCCAATCAAGCAATTCAACAATTCCATAATTCCTGAAAAGAATATGTAATCAATTTATTACACACTTTATCAAGAATCTACTTTATTGACTTGGATTCACTTTCTAGGGTTTCTAATCCACATTAATGTTTCATTAATATTCATTAGGGTTTCTTAGATCAATTTCTCAAACTTTATCCCTTTTAGGTCAACAAACCCTAAAATACTCTTTTCTACTAATATAAACCCTGATTGCTCAAATTATCCATTTTAATAGTCATTTACGCCCAAATTGACTTAGGATCAGCATATCTCTATTTATTCATGGATTAGAACCATTAAAACAATTAAAAGACATATTCACCTAAATTAGGGTTTTCAAGTTCATTAATGCATATTCATGCATGAAACCCTAAATTAAGCCAATTATATAAAAAGATTATCTTTTTAGATCCTATTTTTACTTTTATTAACAACATGTTAATATTGTCTTGAATTATCCAATGAGCATCATTAAATCCATCTAAATCATTAAAGATGATAACTTTATGTGCTTTTCAAATTTCATGCATATTTATGCACATAAACTCTAAATCAGACTAATTACATGCAAAGTTCATCCTTTTCGATTTTAGTGTACCTTTTTATAATTAACATGTTATTATCAACTTTAATCACCCTTTAAACTCTACTAATTACAATAATCATTTCAAAGTAGAGTTTCTTAATCTTTAATTCATTAAAGTTGATAACTTACACTACTTTTTGAAGAGCATGCAAAATTAGACTTCAAACATAATTTTTTTGTGTTCCTCTCATTCCGAGGATAAATTATCATATATGACTTGTTTTAATCCGAGTTCCCTAGAATTAGTTACGATTTTAGAAAATAAATCATAAACTGACCAATAGGGAGGTGCCACGTAGGCAACAACTCCCATGCACATACCTCGCGCGCACCCATCTTTAGGTTATAATGAAAAGACAATTTTAGCCCTGCGTAAGTCGCTCCTTCTATAGCCCGCGGAGGGGCATATCAGTCAAAGGCCTCTTTGGCCTTCTTCTTCCTCACGCAACCACTGCTGCGATGTCCTGGCTGCCAATCAGTGGAGGTCTGTGAACCACCACCGCCACGAGGCTCGGAACTTGACTCTTACTATCCCCATGGCTCCGCCACTTCCTCGTGCACCTGGGCACTGCGCGATCGCAGCTGAAGATGCCATTAACCTGCTTCTCTGGCCAGCAATGTGTGTCTGCTTTTGTAGCTGTGCGGCCACTGCTGTGTGCAGGTTAGGGTATAGCAACATCGGCCAAGCCTCTCCCAGATTCATGGGGCAACATGCTTCCATCTCAAACCCTTCATGGCTCCTCGTTGTTCCCTGATCATGTCGCTTTCCTCGGTTAGGGTTTTATGGATGAAAAGAGGAAGAAGAAGAAGAAGGAAAGAAATGTGGGGTTCTTTGGACTCAGACTAGAGGATCTCCCCTTTATATAGGGGTGTGTAAAGAAGCCCTAGGTCAGCTACTCACTAATCTAAGAGTCCCTTTCCAAGTAGGAAATCGATTTCTTTCACAGAGAAGAAATTCTTCTCTCTCTCTCTCTCTCCGTTTGATATTTCCTATTACTTGGATATTTAGGAATGTGAAAATCCCTCTCATTATTATCTTTATTCTTAGCTTTTAATCCATTAGCCACGAAATTTCTATTTTCTTTTAATAGAAATTACTTCTTTCTTAACAATATCACAAAAATTCATTAATAATGCATTACATTATCCTCTTATTTTGTAATTTAGGTATTTTCTCTTTATTTCCTCTTTATTGGGGCTCCTTGGACCCCAAGAAACTCTATTATTTCGAAATCCTTTTTATTGGATACTCATTATCCTTCTATATGCATTATTTTGCATTATCATGTTTATTTCTTATTAAAATATCTCATTTTGAGAATTTCTCTTTATTTCTCTTTTATTTTCCTCATTGGCATTCCTTTTAATATTAGCAATCTCATGGATACGAAAATTCACCAAGAAATCTCATTTATGCCTCTTTCCACTCATTTTCCACATTTTATCATTATTTTCAATTTCTTTCTTAATAAGGAAATACTTAATTGATCTTTTCTTTTCGTAATGCCTTTTCTTTGCAACTTTGGACTCCTTGGAACCCAAGGAACCCAAGAGGCACGAAATCTATCTTTGGATTACATTTGTTTTCCTTCTAGAGGTTTTTACCTCTTTCTTTTCTTAAATATTCAATTATTCATTCACTAATTGAATTTTCTTGTTATTTGGGCCCAATAGCCAATAAAGCCCACAACACAAACATCAAGGCTATTGTAAACAAAATCTATTTATTCTAAATACATTATATCATTAATCGTTCAAAAATCCTTAATATGAGAAATTACATTTCTCACCAAATGAACCCAAAAATTGGGGTTGTAACACAATGCCACCATATGCAGACATCATCTGAGCTCACAACAGTAGAGAGGATCGCGACTTGCAAAACAAAATCATGACCTGCTACTCCCATGATCCTGACCGCAATTCCACAAAATCGTGACCAACAAAATAACCGCGACCAGCAGGGAAACTAACTGCGACTGCAGTAACAAACTATCGCTACCTATTGCCAAGAAAAAACCCGCGACCGTGAAAGTAAGGCATTGCCCAGCCTGCCTATAAATAGAACACGACCCCCAACCATTTGGGCATCGTCTCTAGACGTCATTAGGCTGCAGGTCTGTCCTGGGCCTACGGAGATGACCTCCATAGCCAAGAACCTGCCCTCGTGGTGGTTTTGTGCCCCGTTCACCCAGATCTGGAGGGTAGACTCTAGATCTGCAAGCCACTTCATCCAGATCTAGATCTAGATCTAGATCCAGATCCAGATCTACTACATCTACGCCACCATCTCGTCCACAAGCTGCTCCTCCTACTATGAGTGAGGACTACGAGAAGAAAGAGAAGGGGAAGAGAAGATTTCCCCCGTCTACCGTGGTGTTCTTCCCTCCTCGTCGAGATCTGCCCTGATGTTGTGCAGAAGACCATTTCTCCATTGACCTGCGATCATCTTCTTCACCATGCTCATGGCGGAATCTTCTCTCTCTCTTATTTTTCTTGTTTCTCTCATCATGAGCGAGTAGTCCCTTTTCACTGGGATTTGGGGACTAGCCCCGATGCCCATGCTTACATGTTCAAATACTAAACTTTCCATGGCATGTATATAACTTTTCATTTCATTGTTAATCGTCGATGTGTGCTTGTGGATTGATCACCGGCTTGCATTTATCTTGTTCGTTTCCTATGTTGTGAGAAATTCAATATGTAGGATTTGAATGTCGATTAACGCGGTTGACTCCTTGATGAGAAATCGAATGGGATTCCCTATAGTAGCAAGTGTGTGATCGATGAGGTGATGAGAAATCTAGCCCACGGTGATGCTTCTGTGTGTCTAACGCCTGTATAGGGGGCCCGCAGCTTCAGTTGGATATCTATATCTTCATAGCAGTAAGTATGTGATCTAGATGGTGATGAGACATCAGATACCTAAGGTGATGCTTACGCGAACCTGACGCCCGTATGGGGGGTTTTGCAGCAGCTCTATTTGGACAGTTATATCTTGCCTGGATGTCTATGATTGGATGTGTTTGCATGTGTAGTGCGGTGAAACCTGGGGCCATCCCAGCAATCCCCATCATTAATCTTTAATCAACTTTTAATCCTGCTCTTTACTTTCCTGCAATTAGCTTAATTAAACTCAAATCAACCAACCCTTGTTCTAAACATTAGTCTTGATTCAACTACATTCGACTAGCTAAAGATTCTTAAAAATGTTGTCCCTTGGGATTCGATCCTCAACTATATTGCGATAAGACTCGTCCGGTTGCGGGTGGTATAATTGCATAAGGTTTTTGTTAAGAACTCAGGGATTTCAACCCTGAGTGAGTTTGTTAGTGTGATAATTGACCACGTCATTAGGCATGATGTGTACCTGCTAAAGGAAAATGTTGGCCACTGGTGGGCCATCAAAGAGGAGAAAAAGCCCAATATTGAGGTTGGATGGGAGGAATTCTGAGTGAGTTCACCAATAGGTACTTTCCTCGTACATACCTGGATGAGAAAATCTCACAGTTTGAAGGAATTAGGCAAGGTCCTATGAACATTAATGAGTATGAAACTAACTTCATGGAGCTTTTGCAGTTTTGTCCGCACAAAGCTACTATAGACCAGGAGAGGATTCCATGTTTTGAAAAGGGTCTGAACGTTGAATTGACTACACTTGCAGTTGCTCTGGAGAATATATAGAGCTTTGCTACATTTGTGGAATTGGTTAGGAGGATAGAAAGGTCAGTAATCGATAAACATGAGGCCAATTTTAGGAAGGGATCTACCCAGTTCCAAGGACAGAGGTCAGGAAGCTATAAGAAACCAAGGTTATCTATGCCTTCAGCACCATAAAGATTTAGTACTGAGATGCAGTGGATGTCAAGTTAGGGTAGAGGTCGTAATTTTCCATGTACTGGAGCCCAAAGTACAGTGTCAATGTTAGTAACAGGGTCGTCTAGTCTACAACAAGAGACCAAAACTTACCACAAGTGTGGGAAGACAGGACATCTGATGAGGGATTGTCCAGTAAGAGATATTGAGGTAACCCAACCACTAAGGCAGAGTCAGCAAGGCTCTCAAAGGCAACAGTTCAGTAGTGGTGCAAGAGGACGAGGATGTGGATAGATGTCTCAAGCAAGTTCATCTTTGCAAGGTAATAGAGGACATGGTTGATAACAGGAAATAGTGAGATTCTATGCTATGAGTCATCTGGAAGCGATAGTCAAACCATGAGTCATGACTGGTCAGAGGAATATTTCATTTTGATATGTCTTCATCTTGCTTCATATCTATTTTGATTGATATGGGTGCTACCCACTCCTTTATCACTCGAGAAGTGATTCATAACTGTCTTTTTACTGTTAGTTCGTATAACGGATAACTTGTTGTTAGAAACTATGTTAGTTGGTTCCATAGTGTTACAAGAGGTATGTTCCCATGTGTTCTTTCTTTCTTGGAACACAGCATTCAAGTGGGTCTGATACCACTTGAGAAGCATGGATTTGATATAATCCTTGGGATGGACACCTTGGAAGTAGTCTTGGATTGTGGTTCCAAGCAAGCTATATTCACATATGGTGGTAAGACATGGATCTTTTAGGGAGACAGGGAGATTCTTCCAACATTTGTAGTATCAGCAATGGTAGCTAAGAGATTGTTGCGACATGGGTGTGAGGCATTCCTAGAACATGTGGTGGATACTAAGGTAGTAAGTCCTAGTATTCCAAAAGTGCCAGTTGTCAGGGAGTTTAAGGATTTGTTTCCTACAGAATTTCCTAATGTTCCTCCACATCAAGAGATTGATTTTGATGTCAATCTAGTTCCCGGTACGCAACTGATAACTCAAGCATCTTATAGGATGGCACCAGTTGAGATGGAAGAATTAAAGAAAAAGTTGCAAGAGTTACTTGAAAAAGGTTATATATGGCCAAGTACATTGTTGTGGGGTGCTCCTGTACTTTTTGTAAAAAAAGGATGGGTCTATGAGGCTATGTATAGATTACAGACAGTTGAGCAAGGTGATAATAAAGAACAAATATCCTATGCCAAGGATAGATTATTTGTTTGACATATTGCGAGGTGCAACAGTGTTCTCTAAGATAGACTTGAGGTCATGATATCATCAGTTAAGGATTATGGAAGATGACATACCCAAGTCAGCCTTTAGGATGAGGTATGGTCATTATGAGTTTATAGTTATGTCATTTGGACACACTAATGCACCAGAAGCATTCATGGATCTAATGAATAGAGTGTTCCATCCATTCCTTGATCAATTCATAGTGGTCTTCATAGATGACATTCTAATATACAGTCGAGATATCCAACAACATGAACAACATCTTCGATAAGCATTGACATTGTTGAGACAACACAAGCTATATGCTAAGTTTAGCAAGTGTAAGTTTTGGATGTAAAAAGTATCTTTTCTAGGACATATTATTTCTGATAAAGGTATTTGTGTTGTTCCTAAAGAGCTAGAGTTTGTTCTAGAATGGGAACAACCCAAGACACCAACAGAGATTCGAAGTTTCCTAGGTTTGTCAGGTTACTACAAAAGATTTATCAAAGACTTCAGTTCTGTAGCATTACCCCTAACTAGGTTAACCAGGAAGAATGTTCCTTTTGTCTGTAATGACAAGTGACAATGCTCTTTCCAGTTGTTGAAGGAAAACTTGACCAGTGCACCAGTGTTAGTATTACTTGAACAAGGAAAAGGATACATTGTCTTTGTGATGCTTCAAAGAATGGTTTGGCATGGGTATCGATGCACGATAAACGAGTGATTTCTTTTGCCTCTCAAAAGATCAATAAACATGAGGAGAACTATCCTACACATGATTTGGAATTAGCTGCAGTAATTCATGCCTTGAAAATCTGGAGACATTTCTTGTATGGGAAAAGTGTCAGATTGTCACAGACCATAAGAATTTTAAGTACATCTTTTTATAGCAAGAATTAAACATGAGATAGAATCGCTGGATGGAACTAATCAAAGATTATGATTGTATGATTGATTACCATCTAAGAAAGGCTAATGTGGTGTCACATGTGTGAAGTAGAAAGTCATCATCTTCATTCACAGATAAAGCATAGTCGAATTCTTTAGTGTGTCATAAGCAGGATATGCTAGTTTCCCTAAGATAGATGAATGTAAAGTCGGATGTATCTTTGTTAGCTGGATTTTTGGCATGGATGCAAGTTAAACCTACACTAAGAAAACAATTTAAAGAAGCACAATGGGCTGATATTGTGGTTCAGCAGATCATATCAGAATATGACAGTGAGAAGAAGGATGTCTTTCATGAGTCAGAAGATGGAACAGTTTGTTACCATGGTAGAATCATGGTACCTGATGTTAATGACTTAAGGAAGATAGTTATGGAAGAACCTCACTCATCTATGTATGCTATGCATCCAGGAAGTACCAAGATGTACCACAATCTAAAGGATATGTATTGGTGGCCTGGTTTGAAGAAGGATGTAGCTGAGTTTGTTATGTCGTGTCCAGTGTGTCAGCAAGTTAAGGTTGAGCACCAGAACCGGAAGGAAGATTAAAACCATTACCTATACCACAGTGGAAGTGGGATCACGTGACAATGGATTTCATAGTTGGTTTTCTGAGAACATCCAAGGGCTATGATTCCATTTTGGTGATTGTTGATATGTTGACAAAATTGGCACATTTTCTTCATGTTAAGACAACATATACTCCTAAGAAACTTGCACAGGTTTATGTGGATGAGATAGTGTGGTTGCACTGAGTCCCAGCAACAACTGTGTCAGATAGAGGTCCTCGGTTTACAAGTCACATTTGGGAGAGATTACATATAGCTTTGGGTACGCAGTTGAAGTTTAGTATTGCTTTCCACCCTCACACAGATGGACAATCTGAAAGGACTATACAAACTTTCAAAGACTTTCTTAGGACATGTGTTTTTCAGTTTATAGGTAGTTGGGATAAACATTTGAGCTTGATAGAGTTTTTTTTATAATAACAGTTATCAAAACAACATTGATGTGTCACCATACAAAGCATTGTATGGTAGACATTATAGATATCTATTATGTTAGTATGAAACATGAGAATACCAACTTCTTGGTCCTGAACTTGTGCAACAGACAATAGAAAAGATTAAAGTAATACAACAACAGTTAAAGGCTGCACAGGACAGAAAGAAATCATATGCTAATAATCATCGTAGACCTTTATAATTTCAAGTTGGAGACATAGTATATCTCAAGGTCTCTCCATCGAAAGGTGTTCTCAGATTTGGGAAGAAGGGTAAGTTGGCTCCTAGATTTATGTGACCATATACAATGATAGCACATGTTGGAAAGGTAGCCTATAAGTTAGAGTTGCATAGACTACGTCCATTGTTTCATGTATCTATGTTGAGAAAATGTCACCCAGATATAGAGTTTGTACTACAACTTGTAGAGGTAGAATTAGAGATGATATATCGTATGTGGAAAGTCCAGTGTTGATTCTTGGTAGAAGAATCAAGAAGTGGAAAAGAAGGACTTAGTTCTTGTAAAAGTTCTTTGGCATCATCGTGACATTGAAGAAGCCACATGGGAACTGTAGGAAGAGGTGAGGAGGAAGTACCCTTCTCGTTTCTCTTAAGATTTCAGGGACAAAATCCTTGTTAGGGGTTGATAACTTGTAACACCCCTGACTTGGGTTTTGGGATAACTATAGAAGCTTTGCTCAAGTAAGTTTCTTTGAACTTTGTCTTAATCTTTTGAAAAGTAATTAAGACTTGAAAAGAGTTTATTTCTCAATTTTGAACTTATTTGCAAATTGTTTGTGCCTTATAAGATAACTTTGGTAAGAATTGTAATTTACCCAATGAAGGAGTTTAAGTGTAAATTATCACCTCTGGAGTGTTCCTTCTCTCTCTTAGCATCAACTAGAGAAAAGAGAAAGAAGGAGGCGCCTTGTTTGAATCTTGGTTGGATGATAATACTCTTTGTTGTGAAAGAACCAAAGAAGTGTTGAGTACCTTGAACCCTAGAAGAGGTTGTGTTGAGTTATGATGTATATGGGAGTGCCTATTGGCTTGGAATCCATAGAAGAGGTCCCATATCGGTTTGTTAACCTTTGAAGAAGTTCATGATGGGATAAGAACCTCAAGTAGGTGAAGCTTATCGGTTTGCATGTTCCTTGCAAAAGTGATATCGGTTTGCACATAAAGCAAGATTACATGATGATACATTATCTAGAAAGATACCCAAATGGCTGATATCTTATTTATGGATTATCCTAAAGAGTTTTGCATGGCAAGATTATTATGGATTCATGAAGTTACCAATCATGGACACGTGTCACTTAAGTGCACATAATAATGACACCTTATACACACTCTTTTTCATGAACCTCAACTATATATACCTCTCTTTTCATCTCCTAGTAAACCTTTTGACTCGTTTAATACTTCTTTCTTAGAGGACAATCTTAGGAGATCAAGGAACAAAGAGAAGTCTGAGCATCTTGCCTAAGGTGAATCCATGATCGTCTTAAACCTTGGAAAGACTATGTTTCTTGGATCATGATTCTTTCCTTCTCTTCTTTCTTCACCAAATTCCTAACTATGGTATCTGCTTTCATAGGGAAGTGTTGTGATCAAGTCTTGGACTTTTAATAAGTCATCTTAAACCTTGGAACATAGAGCTTTGAATCTTGAATTTCTTGAGTTGATCTTAAGGCGGGTTATATAACATGAACCCAACTTTATTATTATTCACCTTCTATCATGCAATACTTGGTGATTCCTTTTCTACTTCGATTTTCTTGTTTGAATGATGGTTCTATGAGCTCTAATGAATATATAGGGTTGTTGTCCAAGAACTAGAGTAGTTATGAGCAAAGAGATTGAGCTTGAAGATAATGAAACCGATATGCACAAACCGATATTGGTTTGTGGGAAGCCCTAACCTGATACAAGGATATAAGTATGGAAAATGATACATTTGAACCCCTATTCTTTTGGGTTCATTTCTTGAGTAGGACTACCGTTCTCTTAAGTGTTTAACCTTTCATCTAATGCTAAGAATATGGCAAGCTGCTATCTATAAGATATCCAAGTTGACACATATGGTTGCACCATAACATGGATGGCCGATATGACTTGTGATGCTTTATAGCAATGTGTTGTTGTTAGGTCGATATGTTTGTTGTTCTAAAAATGATATACCTCAAAGGAATTATCTTGTCATGACCAAGAGATTTCTAGTAAAGATAGAATATCAAATAGTGATACTTTGGTTGAGTGTAGAAGCCGACATGGTCAATTCTAACCCTAGCAATCAAATATACTCACAATCTGACACCCTCTAGCCCCATACATCATGTGAGATGAGGAAAATATACTCTTTGAAATCTTGACCGATACACCAATTAATGGTAAGGTCAGTAGTTGAAAATACTAAAGTATTGATCAAGGGTTCATCTGTTACAACTCAAACCCTAGAGGTTGATATCCCATAATGTGCTATGTGGTCAATATACTAGCTAATATCTTAGTAGAATGAGTGGCCAACACTCAAAGGGATAGAAAGAATGACACCCTAAGTGATGTTGAGTGGTCTATACCCTAGTTGAAGGTGAGGCTGATACATAAGTGGTTGAAGTGGTCTATACCCCAGTTATTGGTGAGGCCAATACATAAGTAGATGGTGTGGTTGATACCCTAGTAGTTGATGGGTGGACAATACCCTAGTAGTTGATGGGTGTCTGATACCCTAGTTGTTGTTGGGTTGTCGATACACTGAATTGATGAAGAGGCTGATACCCTAGTTGTTGTTAGGTGGCCAATACACTAGTTGGTTCAGGTGGCCGATATATTAAATGATAGTATGACTGACACACACAAATGATACCACTCAAAGCATATATAAAATGATAGCTTTTAACATTCTTTGGTCGATACAAATAGATGTGTCTTGGCCGACATAAGTATATGTGTCTAGACCAATATAAAGATTGGAATGAAGGTTGATACACCTTAACTAGTGAAGGCTGATACACCTTGAAGATTGTAGGCCGATACATCTTGAATACAATCAATGAATACATCATGAAAGTAATGAGATGGACACACTTTAATAAGTGTAGATTGATAACCCTGGAGAAGGTTAAATCAATGTAATAAGTATGAAGTCTATATCCTTGTAAGGATGAGAAAGAAACTTGTACCTCATGTTGATAATCAATTGATGATATTTGATGAGGTATGGTTGAACATTTATGGAAATTAAATAGCTCTTATAATGTGATTAAGAGTTTGATTGATAAATATGTACATGGAAATCCAAATTAGTTACAAGGGAAAACCCTAACCCTAATTACAAGAGGATTGCAATTTGAATGATTCTCTTTATAGCATGGTCATGCTATTTGCTTGATATTGCATTTGCTATGAAATCATAACCATGCAGGTGTTATGATATAACAAATATATCCAGGTATGAGCTATGAGGGTTTAGTATAATACATATTATATAAGGCATTGTGAGCCATGTGATATACTTGTACAAAAAGTATGATTTATATATGGGTCTGATGACCTAGAATTGGTTATTGTCTAATGAGAGGTGATATTGTTCAATAATGGTCTGAGGGTTTGATACCCAAACATATGATCATGATAATGATAATGTTGTAAGGATGAGATTCCCAATAATGTGTTTGGGGGACTGAGATCCCAGGATAAGTGTAACAAGATATGTACAATTGATATAAGATCTCTTGAAAATATGTTACACCTTTCTTTATAGCATTCATCTATAATTCATACTCGTCACTTGATTGATGATAAAAGATGTTGTAATGCAGTTACATAGATCTATTGAGTGTCCCGACCATAGATCTATTCAGTGTCAAGATTTACTGAATTGCGAAATGAGTTCTACTTAGAATGAATATTACTGAATATGTAGGGTGCAAGTTGAAATGTCTCCTTGTATCCTTAACTAATAGGATTGTCTATGACCATATCCTAAAGATAAGGATTGACTTTGGGTCATACCCTAACTAGAGTGTGGTTGCACCGTGACTCAATAAACAATCAAGATTGGTTATGGACCATGCCCTGATATAATCAGGATTGGTTATGGATCATACCCTGATAAGAGAACATTCTACACATTGTATCTCTATAGCGACGAACTTCTATACACCCTGATAGCTATAATGCAGCTTGACTCTTAATGTCAATTCCATTAATCTCATGCTGAGCGAGAGAGGAGAGGTTGTGGATTATGACTCTTCCATAGCCCTATATGGAACTGATGCTTTACTTAGCAGTGGTCAGTTGGAGATGGAAGGTATATTCCCATCTCTTAAGGGCATAATATGGAATGTTTAGACGAAGTAATTAGCTATGTAGCTTATTTGTGTAATGACCAAATACAGAAACATTGGTTGATGCCTTGCTTTGGTTTTATATTGTTTAGTTTATAATAGTTATACATGTTCTTCATATTCCTTTTAAAAATGAATAAATGATCTACTGCTTAGTTGTAGATGTTTGAACCAATAAGAAGATAAGATTTCTCTACTCTGCATATAATCAACAGTTATACTTGTTTAATTCAATATAGGTTTCTTCTTCTCTCATTCATAAGAGTTTCACTGTGATAATAATACTATTGACAGAGAGTTATATCTCTCGTTGGGACAAGTTGTCTCACCCCATGAGTTACACAACTTTTTAGGTGGATGTGCATGAGGAGGTAGATGTCGTGCAACAGAGGGCAGACAGTAGTAGTATGGACATTAGTAACATCTCAGGTTGAGTGTGTTGCTATGTGTCTTATAGATAAAGAGTCCAATGTGTTATCCTTGTACTCTCAGGTCCTTTGGGAGATAGTGTGAAAACAATTTTATAATCGATCTGAGATTTTTTCTAGTACGCCTTGATGCATGATGTTTCTTTTGTGTATGTTTTGATAAAGCAACTATTATCTCAAATCCTTGCAAGATGATGGAACATTGCATGTACAAGTAAACCATGATGTATATATATAGTTTGGTTCTTTCTGAAAAGAGTTTCCCTAGTAGTGGATCTCTTGGCAAAAAGGTTTTAATTTTTAGTGATTTTCGATAATCTGATGTTAATGATTAATTTTGCATAGTTTGGTGTGATTCAGTTGTCGGTTGATAGCGGTGGTCACAATTATGCTTGACCAATTGTTTGTCTAGATGAAGCGTCGAAGTTAATGTTTATAGTGGACTATGTTAATAATGATCACATTGTCATATTATATCACCATGTAACCAATAGATGGATTATAAACTCTTTTATCCATCTTTCTTAGAAATACTAGTCATTGAGACATAGAACGATGAATATAAATGATGTATTCAAAGAATATCATATAGTAGAAACCTTGGGGCATGATTTGAGAGACAAAAGAGAATGAAAATCAAGGAAAGGATAAGTGATTGCTGTGAGATATCCCTTTTTCTTAAACCCTTGTATCTTATAAACAAACACTTTTTGAGGAACTTGAAGAGACATGAGTGTGCATCCAAAACTACCTACTTCTATCAATTCTTGGGATATGTGAGATTGATATAAAGTAAATATGATAGGTTATTACACACCGTGATTTTGATAGATTGTGTGCCCATCTCAAATTTCATTTTTTATTAATTTGTGGAGAAATTTAAAATGTCATTTCTGAGGATATCGACTAATATATTGTTATCAAAAACTCAATTGTAAAACATTAGTCTCGTCTCACTTAGAGATCAAGTCTAGTACTCAACATGAAATTGGCTTCTCTCTGAATATATTCAATATATGTATGGAGTGACAAATGTCACTTATACTTGATTCACTTGACAAGACAAAATCATCAAATTTCTACCTAATTTAAGAAATGAAATATTAACGAATATTTTTATGAAAAATCTATTCAGCTGAGTTTACCAAATTTCCGGATTCATCTTCTTTGTTGTTCATAAATTTTCTTTTCTAATAAAACCCTTAAAGAGAGTGCAAAGGCCATACAATATTGAACCCTTGTTTAAAACCCATCTTCTTATTGTTCGATGGGTTTGACCTAATAAAAGGCACCAAATAACAATTGAGCATTTTAAGAGATAATATCATCAACTTTGGGGAGAGTATTTTAACAAATTCATCTACTCGCCAAGGTTTCTTTATCAAAAAGTCAATATGTATGAACATTAATTTGATATTTGATTCACTCTTTCTCCTATTTTCTTTCCTTTTTCTTTTATTACAAGTGTGTATTTATGTGCGAGGTGAAGATCCCAAGTTAGTTTCACCAAAAACATTTATGACCCTTTACTATTTTTATATTTTATTTTTATTTTTCTTATTCTTAATTTCCTTTCATAATTTCTAGGTTATTGTTTTTTATTTCTTTATCTAAATAAAAGAACTACCAAAGGTTAATCATAGAATGCTATTATCTACCAAACCTTTTCCAAACTCATTATTTTTGCCAAATAGTAAGCAGTTTAGCCAAAATTTGAAATATTTTGACAAATGAAATCATCTTTGATATCATATAGTATCATTTTCCTTTGAAGAGAATATGGTATTTTTGTTAATGAAATTATCAATAAGTAATATGTCGTTCTTTTTGGAAAGTGGAACAATAGGGTATTGCGATTTTCTAAAATAATTTACATTTATTGATTCTCTCTTAAACCATTTCTCTTGATGAATTATGAAATTTTTAATCTCTTGGAAGAGAAATTGAAGGAGATCAAACCAAGCTACAATATCTCAAAAAATAACTACAACCTAATAGAGGAATAACTAAAGATAAATAGGGAGCAATGACCCAAAGTGGAAGTTTATCTTGAAAGACTGTAGGGCAGCTACTAACTTCACCAAGGTGAATTCTAGTACCTCAGACACCAACCCTAAAACATGAAAAACCTTTTCAATGAAAAAATAAATCATGGAATGTCTTTGTGGTATAGTATCACTTACATAATGGCCATAAGAGGATATCCTTTCTGTCTTGAAAAGGTGAAAGATTTAATATGTGTCATATTGAGAAGTAGAATAGTAAGAGTTTTAATGACTACTATTTGGTCACATTATGAGAAAGCTATCATAGTTTACTAGAGAGATATGATAATGATAAGATTGAATTTGAGGCCTGAAAATATTTAATATGAGAAGTATAGTTTAATCATCTCCATTTCAAAAGCATCAAACTTAAATATGTTGGAGAAAATTATTAAGGATGAACAAACTTTGATGAAAAATTGAAGTAGTAAAAATAGAATGTATATTTCCTTAATTTTTATTAGTTCACTAAGAAAATTCTATATTATTCTATTTCTAGGAAAAGAAAAATTTTGAACCATAAGATCCTTATGTCAAAAAGAATTCTTGGTTTTAGTTGACTTCATTACATGAGGACGTACAACTTTAACTGTATAGTGGTCAATAAAATCCATTGTCAATTGTTATATTATCTACATATAGCTTCATTTTGCTATTGAACTAGATTAACATCGTTTTTATCACATGAATCTTGATATTCTCTACCTCTATGCAGGGAACACAAGGAAACCACATCTTAATGTGAATTTGACTAAAAAACATTACTTATTTGACTACTTCTCAACATTGGTTCCAAATCCTTTGTTGATGCACATGTGACAATCACCTGCCTTAAATAGAGGAGGTCCCAGCATAGAAAATGATACATGAATCACTCATTGACTCTATCAGACTTGTTGGGTTCTCCATAGTAATATAGAAAGTTAAGATACTCAATTCCATTAAAGAATTAACACTCAAGTAGTTGAAGGTTAAGGTATAATCTCCCTATATTGTAATCCTAATTGTCATGTCAAAGACTACCGAGATGAATACAAGGAGTGACATCCAAGTCCATCAATAATGTAGTCAGGAAATTTTTACTAGAACAAATAAAAATTTAGAGAGACCAAAATATAACCAAATACGAGGTGAAGTGCTCATATACTAATGAGAACCAATCTTTGATATGACACTACACATCAATTAGAATTGACTAAATGCTAACAAAAAGACTCTTACCCTTTGTCAAAACCCCAAATCTATAGATAGAACCCCTCCACTAACATTCTTGGGATTTGAACCACCACCCATGCATGTGCCACTCCACATCCTCATTTTTCTTGATGTCCATTATCTTCCCATGACAATGTACCATTTCCACAAACACCACAGGTACAAACATCCATAGGTTACCCTATTTCTCTCACACTCTGGCATGCTAGACATTAACTACCAGAACAAATTCTTGTTGTCTCATCACAATGTCATAGATATTTAGAGAAGGTCTACATCTACATCATTGGAGAAATATGAGTTCCCTTACAACTTTTACTTCTTTAACTCTGATCTTCCCAACTATTTGCACCATCTATGTAACTCAATTTTACCCTATAGCATTAAAGTGTTGGCTCAAACATCATTAGTTAGTTGTTGTTTCTAGATCATGCTACTCGCTCATTGTAATTATCAAGTAATATAGATATCCACTAATTTTTCCTACTAATTGTATTTCTAGATAAAATGTCTCTCTAGTCTGTTTATGATTGTCATGGTTCATTGGTCAATTCTTATATAGAAAATATTTGTATTTCCCCAAAAAGAGGATGGCTCCGTAGAGTGTTGATATTTTCTTATCATGACCTAAATGTATTGATGATTAGACCTAGTAGAGGTGTTGTACATTAAATTTGAATGTTCTTCCATAATTTGAGACAAGGTTGGGTATAACAATCTTGACAATCAACTCAATAGTATGACATATATGTTTGTGGTGGTCGTAGGTAAATCAAGTAGTTTGGTCGAGTGGTATACAACCTCAATCTTGATGTTTATCTATGGTTATCGCCACATTTCATGTCTAATTAACTTTTTCTTTACTTATGTTAGATCTTAGATTAAAAATTCAAATTCTATATTGTGTGTAAAAGTCAAGGTAGGTGATATAAAGTTGTCAATAGTTTGCAATTCAAATCGAATATAATATGGAAAAATCCAACTCCACTATAATTGTTCTTACACTATTGACTAAAGCAACATTGAGTGATTAGTTATATAATTAAAAGTCCATGTCCTAGTGTTGATATTGGCTACTTGTATTATGTAAAATAGAATCACTACTACAAAATATGGACACGATGCTAGTTATTTTAGGCATTTAGTGTCAGTTTTTAACAACCGACCAAGTGGGAGATGCTAAAACTGAACCATTCTTTGTCGTTTAAAACAACCGATGACAAAAGTATTTGTCGTCAGTTCTTTGTTATAGAGGAACCAATGACATGATCCCCAATGAGTGTTTCTTTGACCTTTCCTCATTAGTTGGTTAATGACAAATAACCTATGTTGAATAACTTATTGTCGATTTTATCAGTAATAGGACAATGAAAATTTTAGGTAAAACTCATCGATTATACGTAAATAACCAATGTGGAAATGATATGCATTTAGTTATTGACAAATAACCGACGAGAAATGTCTATGTTTTTTTCTATATAGCAGGTCTACAAACCTGTTGTCCAACCTGCTAGCCTATTTGGAGCTTGTTGTTCTTCAAAACTGAAAGTTGTGAAGAATAGCAAACTCTCTACAAGCATTGCGTCTTAACAACAGACTACACACCTGCATGAAAAAGATAAATTATATAAAGTAGGCACAAATATGCCACATTCTATCATTTTTTTCACTTCAAGTGCCCACAAATCCATTTACTCCCAGTTCAATTATTTCATTTCTCAGCCACACTTCGATTTTATACATATATGTACAAACAAACATCATTATCTTCCACATGCCTTCACATTCAAATGCACACACATATACACTTAACATTCGATTCATACTCACAAATACATATCAAAATCACCTGCCATCCCATATTTTAAGTCAGGACGTATAAAATTATATAAAAAATACAACATTCAATTCACACTTACAAATACTTATAAAAAATCTGACATTAAAGTTCAAACTACCAAAAAATTATCAATCAACCTTCAAAATTTTCATTTAAGTCCACATTTCTAGTGAAGCAGTATGCCCACCGTTCATGTAGGTCATTCGGTTGCTCCAATGTATACAGTTTAGTAGTCAGAAAAAAATGAAAAGAAAATGGGGATACATTGCTAGATTTGCTTGTTTTTATTATCAAATGAGAAACTTAATATGATCCAAGACCAATAACTAGCATTCTCTATACATTTGATCTATTATACGTGAGTGACAATCATCTACAGGTACAACATATGTAATATGTGCATGCCCAACTATTGTCATGTATAGGGCCTTATAGATTTACAATCACGTTAATAAATGTAATAAAGTATAGTTCCTATTATATCATGCAATTGGAATGAGAAAACTATATACATCAACACTCTTCCAAGTTACTTATTTCTTTTTCTTATCTACTTTCCCCCCGCTGATACAGAATGCTTTCATGCCCCTATAAGTTAAATTAACAAATATGTTGCATTATTATACAGTCATATGATGCAAATATTAATATATATGTTAGGCACCAAAAGAGTACTTACACATGAATTGCCAATTTGGATCTCCCTCTTTGGTGGCAGTTTCCACCTGAAGGATCAAAGAAATGCACAGTCCAAGTCTCAGGAACAATCACTAACAACTTTATTGCCTATTTTTGAGTGAACAGAAGATAAATAAAATAAAAACTAAATCACACAACAAGTTGTATTCATAGGTTAGACATATAAATGACAAGCCCAAAACATACATAACATTAAAAGGAGCTAAGATTACGGTCTTGGAAGCACTAAAAAACTACATCGCATTAGACACATGTTCTTGGATGCCACTCGGGTATCTAATTCATCATCAATCAATGATGGCATTAGAAATCTCACATTTTCTATTTTAAAGTCACAAGTTGCATTATACAAAAGACTAAATTATATATAACCAATACTCAGTCTATATTTAGGAAACAATTAAACAATTTTTCACATATGATGGTGTATTCACACTCACCGTATCCAAAGTTCTATCACTGATGTGTTCAGCCAATCATACTAAAATAGCTCATAAACAACAGTCAACACTACAACTTTGTCCCATTTATATCTATGATTTTGTCCCCATGGATGACCACAATTGTATCTATTTGATCTACAACATCTACCATCTTGTCAACACCTTGCATTTAGGGCCTAAAGAGTCGAACAACTCCAATGGAATTAAAGAGATGGAAAAGGCTTCAGACCCCTAGGGCGCTTCTTAGATGTTTTGGGGTGCATGAATTAGAATTATCTTTTGATTATTTATATAAGTTTCAATATACATTTTTCATACCTAAAGAGATATAACGAGTCATTTGGGCCAACTAGTAAAGACACATTCTACCTCTCCAACTATGGTGGCATGTGGGTGCTTGTATGGGAGTGGTATGTTGCTCATTCCTAGAAAGACATGTATGACATTCACACGATAGTGATCAACGGGAAGGGGAATACCATGAACCACATCAGCGATAGAAACCTCAACATCTTCCATGACATTTCCTACAGGAACATCGAGGTCAAGACAACATTTTCTGGCCACCTACAATTTTATGAAGCACAATTTAATTTGACAAACATAAATATTGACTTGTGGGATTATTTTATCACAATGTGTGTGCGTGTGTCTATATATATATATATATATATATATATATATATATATATATATATATATAAACTTAAATTGAATCTTAACCCGGTTGTGCCATGTAGGTCCGAAGGACTACTCCCAATGCACTTTGTGGGTGAGTGATGAATAGGTTTTGTGACTTCTAGAGAAGCTTGTGCTCCCTGAGAAGCTATATATATCTCCAAGGTTGCATCTACATTTCTCTATGAGTACTCTTTGTCCACTTCCTCTTTCTTGAGTTGTTTGTGCTTATGATGGGATGTGCCAAAAAAGATTTTATCCCATACCCATCTCCATCATCCCTAACTCGTACAAGACACTCTTCTGTCCCTAGAGCAACCGTTAATTCATTGTGTGTGCCTTGAGGGGTGAAATTGACCTCCTTTTCTTGGGAATGCAGCTCCAACTGATATCATCAAAAAATGACTAATCAGTAATACTTAACTATCCAACAAAAAAAGAAAATGGTCTTTATTGTGAGACCAAATAATTTACCATTTTTGAAGCCACCTCATGTGTTGCTTGGACGGGGATTTCTCCAGCTTTGTTTCTCCTTACATTTATCCACTCAAAATAGCAAGGCAACCATCTAAAAGAACTAGAAGACTCGACAGTAGAAGGAGTACAAGTAGAAGACCCTTGTCAATGCCCTTGCTATTGGCCTTTCTCTTTCTCTTGCTCTTACCCTTTCTCTTTCCCTTTCTTTTGCTCTTGTTGTAGCTCCCTCATGAAGCAACATTTTCAATAGCCACCTTAACCTAATTGGTGGTTGTGCACATTCTTGTCACGCATGTCTTATTAGGAGGGCCGGATTAATTCATACAAGTGATATGGTTAAGTAATTCTAAGAAATCATACAAAATTAATTAATTTAATACCTAGAATGCATCTATTTGTCTCCACTGAACAAACTTCGTCCAATCATCTTTGTCAATATAGTTGCATTTAAGCCAGGGTTCCTTCTTGTCTTCAAAGACTAGTCTCTTGTGAGTATTGTCCGATAATCTCTATGTCTTCTGTTGATGAGCTTCATAACAGACTTGCAATGCAACTTTTCATCAAGCTCATACTGGCCCTAAAAAGATACAACATTCAATAATATTTAGAAATGTTAAAAGAAAGAATAAGAAAAAGACTATAAATATGTAATTGCATTTATCTCACCTCTTACTCCCTCCAGATGAGGTCTTTGTGGACCGTACTCACTTTTCTCTGATCCCCAACAAGGAGAGGCACTTTTCTTCAACCAAGGACCCCACAATAGTTGACAAACTCTTTAGCAAGTGGCATTCCTGCTTCATTGAATTCAATGACGCCCTTCCTCCCTTACCTATTTGCAACATCTTTCATCATAGTTATCCCTCTAACTCTATTATATTTTGGTTTATCAGCATTGTCGACACCCTGGTCAGGATTCTCAACATCCTCGCCCTAGTCAGATGTCATTTATAAAATCAAAAGTAAACACATGAAAAAAAGTCAGATCACATATAAAAATTCAGATCACATATAAAATGCCAGTTCATCACATATTAAAAGTCAGGTTATCACATATAAAACGTCAGATTATGAATGAATAAACATGTTATATAATGCAAAAAAAACAAATCACATACAAGTAGTATACCTCAAACTAATATCCCTTCTGTGTGATCTCAGGTGTATAGTCATCAATGCTAGATTCAATATTTACACTTGGTAAGCCAACAGAAAATGGACTAGAGTCATCAAATTATCATAATACTATTCTTCATCAATCATATCTAAAATGAACTATCTTTTCCCATGAAGAACGACAAGCCATTTTTTTTGCCAGATCTTCGATATAGAATACCAATTTTACCAGTGATGCCATGATGAAGGGTTCATTCTTGTTGCATGTCCAATCAAAATTAACTATTATGAATCCGATTTCATCAACTATAACTCCTTTGTTGTTATCAACCCATTTACACCTAAATAACCGAACTCTAAACTCTGTGTAGTAAATTTCAAATATGTCTTCAATGACACAGTAATAAGACATATTTCCTTCACATGAACTCTTATCCTTATCACTCCAAAAATAAAATGAAGACACCTGAAGGGTGACCTAATTATTTTGGATGACACTTATATCATCTTGAAATTTTAGTCTTACCCGATGTCACCCTTTTGTACCTAGATGCCCCACATTTTGTACATTCTTTCATATCGATATAATCTTTTTCAATCAGCATGTAGTCATTTGGGCATGCATGTATTTTCTTAGCCTTCATTACCATTTTCCACAACTCTTTTTCCTTTCGTATGTTGAGATTAGAAGCTCGTTGCCTTCATGGAGAATTTCTTTCAACTAAGACAATAAAAAAGTGAAGCTTTTTTTGCTCCATCAATTGCTAGCCTGTAGAGTATACAATCTCAATACAATTCTCAACTTCATAACTTAGTATAACCTAAGTATAATGATTTTTCAGCATCGTGCACAATGTTTGTACATAAGGGAGGTGGGTCTATAACATTTACCTTACAACTATCTAGCATCGCAAAAACCATGTGTGATGGAATTGGTTCGTTCTCAACAACATCGTCAGCAATTTCTTCTTGGACACAACTACCACTTCCAACATCTACTAATTTCATACTAGGAATCTCTCCATGCCAGTACCATTATGTATAGTCCTATACAATTCCACTACACATGATATTATCTTTGATCATGTCAACAGTGTCAACTTTCAGGTTGTTGCTACAATTCCTACATGGGAAATAGAACATATCTCCATGTTGTTTTCTATGTTCTTCTACAAATATTACAAAATCATAAAGACCATTGATAAACTCCAGAGTGTAGTGATTTGGTTTAAACATCCATGATCAATCCATTTCTATATGATCAGATGGGAGACAAGTATCTCAGGTTCTAGCTAGTAAGTTAATTATAGGAAAAAAAATATGCTTGAAAAATTGATCCCTAATCATCTAGTATCATTCACATTCAAGAATGTGCAACACCTATCCCATTATTGAGCACTTCATCTCACTAATAAGTGTATAATGCATGTTCAATTTCAATAAATTTTGGCAGCATTTCCATGTATTTCTCTAAGTACACCGATGTAGATGGGCAAATGCCCACCTACATATATACCCAAAGAACAAAGGGGAAATGATGTTGGAATTTATTAAAATTAAACACACATTATACCCTTACATCCTAAGTAATATGAAGTACTCAAGAACAGTCCCAAATTGGGTGTGATCTAAGGTTTACTCCTAATGAGTAAATCTCAGACGAGTTTCTAGGCCAATAGAGTATAGGGGTTAGGGTTTAAAAATTAGAGTTTACTTTTTAGAAGTTTAGCATTTAGGGTTAATAAAGTAAAGTTATATCAATTTCAATGTAAATCAAGTTAATTTAGAGAAGTTCATATCAATTTTAGTTTATTAATTCCTAGATGTGATTACTTATCCATACTAAGATTCAAAATTGCTAACAATAAACAATGCACTTAGCACATATGTACATGAAATCATAGAAGGAACGTTCATCATATTTCCATACAATTCATCACAATTTCCATACTATTCACCACAATTTCCATGCAATTCATTAATTTTTTATACAAGTTAGATGATTCCTTCTGAATTCCATCATAATTTCATCACAAATCATCAAAGTTGAAAGAATAGAATGCATAGAAAGCAGGGAGAAGGGGGAAGTACCTATAGTGGCCATCAGTTGTGGTTATGGTTGTGGCAGATGGCAGAGGAGAATGGTAGTAGAGTAGCAATAGAACTGGCCGCTGACAGTTGGTATCGTTCTTGGGGCCGTGGCGATCAGAGGAGGAGCACCAGATGAGGATTAGCACCAGTAGTGGTAACCGAAAGTTTTGGTAGCGGTGACAGGACTAGACCAAGTGGAGGAGGCAACATGGCGAAAGGGGCTAGACCAAGAGTAGGAGCACTAGAGGAGGAGACAGCATGGAGGCAGGGGCCAGACCAGGAGGAGCAGCACTGAATGAAACAATCATGTCAGAATCACTAGAGAGCAGGTAGGGGAAAGAGGGGGGAAAGGGTTTCTCTTCGGGTTAAGTAAGACCTATACCATCGGTTATTAAGAAAATATATGGTCTAGAATTTATTTCATGGTTGTGCATAAACAACCACCAGTCAAAACAAAATTCTGTTGTCGGTTGTCCTTGATAAACTAATGCCTAAACTCATGACCTGGTGATGCGTACACCGTTAGTTGTAGTCAGAAAAACCAAAAATAAAGGTCAAGTGGGGTGGGAAGATTTTCATAAGACACATGGTGAGAACATCGTTTCCATCAGATATTGTAGAAAGAACCAACGGGAAACGCCAATTAATTCCAACGGTACAAATAGAGTGTGCACCTCTTTATCCCATCAATTGTACATTAAAAAAAACCAATTTCATAGTTGGTTAGGACTTATATGCTATTTGAGTGCAATATTACCATTTTAATCAAGTTCATCGTTCAAGTCTCAAAACAAGCTACATTATGCAATTAGAGTAATCAAGAGTACATGTTGGGTGATTAAGGATTTCCAAATACATAAAGTTCATTAAGGTTACTGATATGAGGATTAGGATTTCAGTGGAGCATCAAGATCTAAGATTGTATCATAATCATTCATTAGATACGGTTAAACATAGTCAACATTGTATTCTTAGTGATATAGTAAAATTATAAGGGGTGTTAGGTTTACATGCCCAAGTTGTAGGGGTCATCAAACTAGTCAATTTAATATATAATATTGCATGGTTTTACCAAGGATGAGATCATTATTGGTTATTGATTATTTTAATAATAACTAAAGTGATAAGGGGAGACACTACCCGCATCATTTAATGACAACTCATTGTTGTCGAATTCCCCATGGATTAATGGTGGGCCTTGATCCCTCAGAAGCTAGTGGTCGCTGCTTAGGACCTTGCGTCTATGTTGACTAGATCTTGGACCATGGATGGTGACATGGAGGGATATGGCTGGGCCTTGTAGGGTTTTTGACCAGTCTTTCTGTCTACTCCTTCATACTCTCTGTGGTGCTTCTGTTTGGTGTGCAGCGGCCCACCCTATCCTTTCTCATTGACCCCTCTATGTGTTGTAGTAACAAGGTTGTTGAGAGCCAACAAAGGTGTCGTCTCATCTTGGAACATAATAGCGAGGATGGAATTGGTCGTTGCAACCATTCACATGCTACAGAGCTCAAAGCTCCATGAACCTAGGGTGGGGTTGTGCCATGAATTGGGGAGGAAAAAGGAGGGAAAGGAGGTGATTCAAATTGCAAAAATGAAGAATAGAACGAAAAGAGAGTGGGCAATAACATGAAGGAATTGGTGGCACCAAAGGAGTAGTAGGTGGTAGAAACAATGTTTGTGTTGGTGTACAATATGGAGGAAGAAGATGACTATTTAGTTGTGTATCTGGGTGCAAATTGTGGGGGCGGTGATCCCATGATCAAGGCTGGTAGATGTGAGTTTTGTGTGTTGTGGTTGGCCAGTAATTCAGTGTCGGATGGTTGAGATGACAAGGGGGTGCCCTTTTAAATGGGTCACACCCTCCTATAAAGGTGCAAACATGATTAAAATGGATAAATAGGCTAAAGAAAATAAAATTTAGGTAGTTTTAAATGGTCGTAACTTGAGCTACGATTGAGGTGAATTCTTTGCTACTTGATTCGTCATTGAATCCAACACCTCATGACCTATATTGGAGAATAAGAAGATCTTACGAATGAATTTTTCTTATAGTTGTAAGATGATGAGTCATTAGATTATAGAACTTTGATCAAAGTGAAAGTTAATGAAATTGACCATAGATGTGACCAAACTGGGATACCACAATAGTCTAACTATAAAATTAACATCCAATTGGGTAGGAGAGTGGGAAAAAATGGGAGAATGGAATGAACAAGTGGGAGCAAGATCTCTATCGATTGAGCTTACCTTAGATTACCATTCACTTGAAAGTTGAAAGGGGGGTCATCAGTGTTCCCTTTGTAGGAGGTATGGTAGGAGAAGGGGAAGAAGAAAGATGTGGTGAGATACAATTCATCAGTAGTAGATCAGAAATTAGGATATTGATTAGCTTTGAGCTTTTCTCTTCCTCTAAGTAAACTACATATATGGATGTAGTTAGTAATTTTGTCCCCTTTTTGGGGTTTAGAATATATATTTACCTAAATTTTCCAAAAGGATGTTATCCGCAATGCGTTCTTCCTCACCACCCATAAGGGAATTGAGAGGACCTTGACTGTAGAGTTCAGATCACATTTTTGGATAACAGATGAACGCATCAACTATCTAGAATCAAATTGTCCAATTGTTGTTAATGATATCTTTTATATTTCCATTTAAATGCACCAATTGATATTAAAGAGATCAAAAAATTGCCTTTAGATGATCTGTGAGATCCAGAATTTGGTGTGTTCTGTGTTAACATTTCACATCTTATAGATTTTGAGAGGTCATTTTTTTGTCATTAAACTTTTTAAATAGAATGGGAAAAAACTCTTGTAATAATGCATCTCTTCACTTTGCTTCACAACCCACAATGAAAGTTACTTCTTCAATCATGTGTTGGAATTTTCATGTTCTTTTTTATTTTCGAACAATATCCCCACTTGTATCAGCTTTGTATTAGATGAGTATGGTCATGGGATTCAGCGATGTCTGACATCACATTCTGGTTGATGATGGATCATGTTCTGCTGATTTACAGTTGTGTTTAGTCATGCTTCACATTTACCTCGGAGGTTTGGACATCAAATATTCACATAAATTTATTAGTTTTGCCTATGTTTCCTCTCAGATCCATACCCAAAGATTACAAGACCATATCTGGTCAGACATTGGATCCTCCTTTGCTACATCACATGCCGTAATATGTAATATTGTCTCCTCTTTTTGTTGACCTCAGGTATCAAGTACGCATTCTGCCATCTGAAAGACTCCCAATCTATTTTGACAGACACTTACTATAAAATTATCCTACAGTAATACATGACAAGTGGGCTCTCTCAGCGACAACTAGATATCCTCTCTTCTCGCAAAGTTGACCATCAATGAGATGTCATGTTTGTCATTTCTATTGATGGCTTTGGTTTGTTCATGTCACATATTGAATATCGAGATATCATTCGATATCAGCTCATGATTTCCTTGTACCCATGTGTTCAATGTTGCTCATTTTGCAATATTACAAACCTTTACACCTTCTTGATCATGTCATACATTTCCGCATAAGACCTAGATATAATTTTTGACATGACATAATTCATGATAGTCATTTCAACCTTGTATGTCATGTTGGATTAACGGTCCTAAAAGAAGCTCCTATGGTTTTTTTTGGCACATGACATGATGGTCTTCACTTTCAAGGTTCTACTGACATCTTGGTATTTTATTAGATAGATGGCAAGTACACCTATGTTGATGGCACTGGAGAATATCCCCTGATAGACACTCTTTTAAATAACTTTAAAGTAGGTCATTCATATTGTGAAACCGTTGCATGAAAGAAACAAAAAAAGAACAACTAGTATGAAAAATCATCATCATTTTTTGTCTTTTACTTTTGATACATTTAGAATACTTAATGATGATGTGACATCTCTTCAGTGGTATTTTCAACACATAACTATTAGGAACCTTATGTGTCTTTATCTACGTCTTATAATTTTATTTTTAGATCTATAGGTTTTACATGCACTTTTTTGAAAGTATTTTTATTTGTTCATTTAAAGAAAATGTTGTATGTAAGAAAGAAATACGCAATGGTCAATTTAGATGAAGTATGTAATTAACATTTATTCATAGTAATAAATAGATATAATATTATAAAAATAGTAACTTTGTTAAAACAAGTGCCATTTCAGTGTTCATTTGAAAATTTTTAACTGACATGATTGAAGCAGTTTAAAATGTTAACTCCTATTTAACTCTTTGCTTCGATGATTTTTATCCATTATGTTTCTATTTTAGTATTATTTTAAATTTTATTCTATAGGTTTCGCCATCTAGAATAGACTGGTAGTCCAATTTGTTGTCCACGCTTATGTAAAAAAATTTAATGAATAGTACAATTACAATATTTTAAAGAAATGCCTTCGCAAAGGCACGAGCTATGAATTGGGATGCCAATCCTTTTTAGATGGAAAACCACAAATATTGAAAGACAAGATCTGAAAATGTTGATGATGGCATCATTACATTTCTATTTATGATATTTTAGAAGTGTTGCAAGAGCGAAACTGAATCATTAGCCAGCAGCCCAAATAAATCAAATGCATATGGCAGAAATGGTAGTTGTTTGCTTGACATGCAACAGCATGCTTGTGGAATCTGTGTATGGCTGCGTCCGAAGTTGCTTTTCCAGCCTTGAATCTAGTAGGAATATTTCCAGTCAATGGAGAGACCCTAGTAAGATCAATACATGTGTGCTTGTCATTAGTCCAATCATATAATAAGAAGTCAACATGTCTCTGAGTGTGGAAACCATCAGACCGTGACCCAAGAACTACAATTAGAGCTTATCTTTTATTCCAGAATGAGAAAGAATGTCAAAAAGGGCATCACAAACAACATCATGGTGTTTGTAACTAGACATATTTGATAGTGTACAACATGATCACTGAAGGGATCAAGATCTATAGAATGAGATAGTGGGAAGCACACATCACCAGGATACAAAGGGATTAAAAGATGGTAAAGTAGAATAGATCAGTATTCAACTGGTTTCATAATAATTGAAGACCATCATAGAAAAAAGAGCAGAAAATCGTGTGCATGTTCATCCTGTAGAGAAGCAATATGTTGTCGTAGAGTCAGCTCAGAATTCTTTAAGCACTGGAAGACCATTTTGTAGTAGGCGTCTGCCAATAGAGACTATGTCTTTGGGTTGGTAGAAGGAAAATTAGACATCTTCGACCAACAAAAATATGGCAGGAGGTTTCATAAGGACAATCAGCATATTGTAAAACATTTTCATTTATTTATCTTTATGCAACAATCAACATTCATCAGAAGTCTTTTGATTGGCTCCCCATCCAATATAAAATCTCTTATTAGTAAAATTTTCCAAACAATACTCTCTATTTAAGAGACATTATTAATCACATTCATTTAAGCGCTCTTGCAGTCATTTAATATCCTTCTCAATCTGTGACGACGTTACTCCCATTTTCTCCAGTGAATCAAAATCTTGTGATATAAAATTGATTGGCCTCCCTTCTGATAGATTCTCACATTAACTCCATTTTTTAACCGTCATTGAACTAACATCTTTTTAACTTCTCATTCCTCTCTCTTTTGAATAACCATCATATATATTACAACAAAAAGAGGTGAAAACAGATGATATTGACTCTCTTTTTTCTTATGCTTTCAGAATATTTCTTAAATTTAAAATTTCAACAAAAGAAAATGTTGAAAATACAAAAATAGGAGAAATAAATTATCAACACAATTATGTTGTGCTCTCTCTTACTGCTAATGTTATGTTTTCTTTCCACATTAATTCTTCACTTAACTACTATCAATTATTCTCCTAAAACACACTTATTCTTTAACTCTCTCACTAACTCAATGTCATTAATATTTTCATTTGCCCTTTTTCTTTTCATATCTTCCCTCTCATTTTTGTTATTTTTAAACAGAAAAGGAGCTCAGGCGCGTCCCCTCATCTTCTCCTTTCTCCCTCTCTTTTGATATATGTATGCTACTATAAAAAGAGTATTTAGTTCATATAATTAGGACTATGTTATGTAATCTCTTTTTAAAAAATAGTATTCAATAAGAATTTTCCACCAAAATATTTGATTTCAGCTTAACTCTTTCTCTCTCTTTATCTCCCCACATTTTCTCCAATTTTCCATATTAATCTTATTTCTCATTGTATTTTGTAACACTATGTCATTTTTTCTCTTCTCTTAAGTACTATTAGGTATTATCCTCACTCACTCTTTTACCTTTCAAACTCATCATATCTTCATTTTCCTTTCTTTTATTACATTTTCCCAACCCTATTATGTTAATTTCAAACAAACAAGGAGCTAATGCACCTCTATCCATTTATATTCTCCTATCTCCCTCTTTTTTCTATATCCATATCTATATTACTATAAAACAAATATATTTGTTTTCCCCCCATTATCCTATATACAATGTATGAGAGGTGTCATTCAATATTTTCTTACATTTCCACCATCCAACCTCCCTACTTCTCTTTTCTATCAATTTAATATTTCAGTCTTCCCTCACTAATTTTTAGCATCAATCTTATGCAGATTTTGAGAAAGTGACTGCAGTCATCTCTGATGGCCATCATTGATTACTCATAGAAACAAGTCTTCATGGTTAGAAATGAGTGATTGGTAGAGTTTTTTTATCACTCGAAAGAGACCAATGTAAAATGAGATCAGAGGGCAACCATGTGTTTGTAACACGATTAATAGGAATTTACTTGTTGCCCATCTTCGCCAAGAAAAGCATTAATCTTCATTTCAACCAAGAAAGATTGATAGGGAACCACGACGGTTTTTTTCCTAGATGCCCTGTATTCCCATATAATTCTCTTTAAATCAAATCATGTCAAACAAACTTTTCCATTATATTATTAAGTGGCCCATAAAAACACTCTATTAACTTTAGGAAGATTTTGATAAAATGATTAATTTTGATATGATGGCGGTGGAAGACCAAAATTTAACTATGGGTAGCTATAAATATTTGTCTTGAAACACCAGATTGACAAAGGGTAAACTCATACATACTTTTGACACTCATCTGGGATCGCCCAACTGAGATGATCTCGGACCAATTTTGTGTGGTGTCTCACGTCGGATGCATGGATGGTGTTTAAATAATCACATTACCAAACAAAGCCTAATCATCAATCACCTTCACATGTCTCTCTCCATTTGTCTCTACTCTTCTCTTTCTTACTCCAGTAATGCTATTGATCCTCCTCTAAGTCCATCAACCTTTTTGTGAGACCCTAACCTTGCTTAAAGTGTTGAACAAGCTTAATTATCATAATTTGATCTGTATAACCCTAATATAACCTTTTTATATGCTTTGAAATCAAAATAAAAGCTTAAGTTTCAAATTTGGTCCAATTTGGACATTATTTGAGAAAGTTATGCAATTTTATGCACATTTTAGACTTTTCTACAATTTACCCAATTGATAGATTTTCTTTGCAATTTATCACTTGGATTATGTTCTTTGGATATTCTCTCATCATTCGTGAGCTTTTTGAGCCATGGGAAACCTATTTAAACCTTGGTTTGAAGGTGTTTTCCTCGATGGTATTTTAGGGTTTACCCCTTCATGGATGAGCTACCTTTATTAGATATCAACTAATGAATTATTTGTTTTGCTTGGAAATTCAAGAAACGAGGGATAATCATGTCTATATGTATGGTGGGGGAGCTTCTTGTGTGTGTTCTTGTATATTCTTAATAGTTTAAGGCCATGGAAACTTGGAAAGATACTACAACTTCAACTCTTTCTTTTTATTTATCTCAAAGTTTCATATACTTATCCCTAAGCACCCAAATGAGCAATTTTATTTCCACCACTTACCTCCTTCTACAATCCTTGTTCTCCCTCTATGCTGCTGCGCATTTTCTATCCAAGGAAGAAGAAAGAGGGGATCTTCTTGGAAAAAGAATCTAGGGTTGCAATTGACTTCCTTTTAGGGTTTAAAAAGCTTCCTTCTAGTGATCTTGACCTAAAAGAGTAAGAATCCCCTTCTTTCCTCTGTTTATTTCTTTGTTATCCTTCCTCCTACCGTTTTCCAGGTTGGAAACTTGTTGTTCCATGGTATAAATTGCTCTAAAGCTCTAAAACCCTACCTTTCTTGCTCCTTATGCTCATGGTTTGCTCATTTGATGAAGAAAGGTGCTAGATGGACGAGTTCACAACTTATGCTTGGATTTCTTACCCTACCTACTCGTGTTTTCTTCTATTTGGGAGTTTATATTCGAATTAGAGGCAAGTTTTGTAACTCTCACTTTCTTCATGCTTATTGCTTACCATAAGCTTTCTAGCTCATGTTCTTGCTTTTAAATGATGATCCATGCACTAAAAAGCTATGCTTGACTTGGATTTCAATTTTTATAATGTTCCCTATTCTGATTTCAGTTCTAGATGAACCTGTGATCATGTGTATGTTATTCCTAAGGTATAATATGACTTGGATCAGGTTGGTTTGACAACCTATGGTGATAAGCACCTATCAACCAATGGTCAATTTTAGGGTTTAAAGTTGATTTCTTCTATAAACACATGACTCGATGGTGGTACCATTACAAGAACTGATGGTGTTGTCTTCATGAAAACTGATGGTGGTGACCAAGGGTGTCAACTTACATTCACCCCTTCGGTTAGGTGTTGGCCTAATTAGAAGCCTAGTGATTAACAACTATGTACCCTAATGATGCTATCAATCAATGGTAAAATTAGTTTGATATTTGATGTTGATTAATGAATATAGTGCTGATCTAACAACCTATGGTGACTTAATGGTCACTAATGATGGTGGATCAGGTCTCCAAAACCTATGGAGAGTTAATCATATAGTTGAAACATCAATTAAGCCTTAGACCAATGGTTTCTTGGGTCACTTGATGCAATGGTCCGACCTATACTATAATTGATGGTTTTAACATATGAACTTAACCCAACGGTCAAGATTTAATGTTTATTCCTCCAATAAAATGGAATGATGGCTAATGTAATATGTTGGTCCTAATAATGTGATTTAAATGGTTTCCTTTATATAATCAACTTAAGGAGCTTACTTATTGACAATGGATGGTTTGTTTTAAATGAACAGTCGATTGTGGGTTTTACCCTACTGTCAACAAAACCCTTATTGTTGTTAATCAAAGGATATCTAGGGTTTAATGGTGACTTTTATAGATCACAACTCAATAACATCATATATGATTCATTCAAGTTGTTTACTTATGTAAACGACCAATGGCTTTACCTTTTCAACATTTAATGGTTAGAAGTTGATGCCTCAATATTCCCATTGTTTTGAGTGAAGCGTGTAGTGTATTGTTATGATTCAAACGATGAGAATATGATGGTTCAATGTCTTAAACTTGTAGTCTTACCCTTTCCCTCGTGTGATTATGATTTATAATCACCAAATGAATTAATGGGTAACCCTAATGAGGTATAGCTTGTTATACCTTCCTTTAATATAACTAAATGATGGTAATTGGGTATGAATATTCCTTGAATGATTAATACAATCATGGAGTGCTCTCTTATTGTTGTTGTAACCCTAGTATGCTATAACCTTATGGTTACACCTTATTTTATGTGTGGTTTCATACTTGAGAATGGTATGGAATGTGATGGTGATGTTTCACCTTATGCATCCATGATCCAATGGGGATGTTGTGAGTTAGGGTTTGGGTATAAGTGTTGATCAATAACATTAATATAATTTATGTTGTTGAACCTAACAATAATGAAAATAGATAAAGATGAGTATTCATGTTTAACATTCTTATATGATGGAATGAGGGTGTAATAACCTCCTTAATATTATCATAACCTTAATATGTTGATTGGTGGTTATCATAGCCACATGGTTGATACTTTCTTATGCTAAACATGTGAAATATGAATATGATAAAGGTTAATCATATCTAGATTCTTTGCATGTTGATGTAATAAAGGAATGTTCTTAATGTTAATATAACCCTGCTATGATTGTTTATGAATATCGCCTAGCTCATTAATGCAATATTGTGTTGATCTGGTGTATTATATGTAAGTGATGTCGTTGAGCCTTGTTATAAGGCATGCAAAGATAATGATGATCTTGCAGGGAATAGTAAGATGGTCTTAATGACCTTTGGGCATGGTTGAGCCCTGAATGAGGTATAATCTTCATGTGTTGATAAGGGTTGATACCCTATGATATTATGAAAAGGATTTATATCTTGTGATAGTATGATGACTAGGGTGGTCTCATGAATGGAAAGTGAATAGTACCATGTGATGATGAGATCAGAAATTATGTTTCACATGTTATATATCTTTTAAAAGTTGTGATATTTATATGCTTGCTACAAGTGAATTAGGGTTTGTATGTCCACTTGTTTGATGCAGCATTAATTCACCCAATCGCCATAACTAATCATGTACAACTCTAATAATGTAGTGCCCTATGCCATAGAGCCATCTTCAGTGTCAGAACTGGTTGGATGGTGAAATGAGTATTCCTAAGGGAAACTCAGAGCACATACTATTGAGTATGTGGGGATGGCATGTTGAGGATATATCCTTGTAATCCATAATGTAGGTTGTGGAGGATGTCTATGGTCATGCCTCATACATCTGATGTGATTGAGGACAACTGTGATTGTACCTCAGATTAGAGGGTTTTGTATACCCTAGTTTCTAGCGACGTGACCTACACCAAGAAAGGACTAGTAGTTAGCAACTTGACTATATGTTGTTGTGGTGGCATCTTTGACTAATATGTCATTGTCTTTTTACTCGTACTGAATGAGGGGAAGAGATCTTAGGATATCGGCACTCCTAGATCTTGTACGGAACCGAATAGCCCTTCCCAGGGGTCGGTTGGACTTTGAATGGTATGATTCAAATTCCCCAGGGCATAATAAAAGATGTAAGACAGCCGTGTAGCATATCTGTTTAGGGTTATACATAATGCTTCATATTGGATGATAACCCTTGTTTTCTGTCTTCTCATTGAGATCATGTAAAGTACAATAAGATATAATAGATATACTAATGTTGTAGTTATACTCATGTTGTAAACATGCTTATGTTGTCAAATATATTGAAACTGATGGTTAAGATGTTTCTTCTAGCTATGTTTAGTATTTCTAGTCATGCCTATGTAATTAGAAATGCTTAAACTGTTAATCATGCCTATGTAGTTCATTGTGTTATGATGTTAGTTCTACTTATGATATAGATTTGTTTCCTTTATCTGAGATGCCAATATTGATAGCCATGTTATGTTACTAGACATATTCATGATGTTAGGGATGCTTATGCTACTAGATTGCTTGTGTTATTAGAAAGGAATATGATGATAGTTAGATTACTGATAATGATTGTTATTCGATGAAATTTGATGATATTTGAGTAGATATCTATCCAAAGAAATGGATTTATTTGTTATCTATATATGCATCGATGATCATACTTGTAGCTAAGATTAATTGCCTAATCTATTTAGCATACTTGAACTATTCAATATGTTTAATTGATTATTATAAACTCCAAATTCTCTGTCATCTACTATTTAAAATTTTGAAATCAATAAGCATTATTAGAGGTTATATCTCTTACTGGGATTGGGTCTCACCCTTCTGGTTCACCACATCTGTTTAGGTAATCAGAAGTGATGAAAACAAACATGTGGCAGCAAAGAGGAGCTATAGTAATGAATCTTTTAGAAAGTTGATTAGATGTCCAATGTGTCCTAGAGTCATCCCTGTACTCTCAGGTCTGGGCAGGAAAAGTTTTTATATGGTGTTTCAAATGAATCGAAATTTTGTTAGCATGTTAATGTTTGTTGTGTGGCATATACATATTGTCACACCCTGATCTTTGGAACCTAGAAAGGGCATTATTAAGTTATTGATGACATCAATATGTGATAGATTTATGTTTACAATAAAGTTTATCCAATTTTCAAAATATTTAGATTCTAAGGAAAAAGAATGCAGAGAGGTATTTTATGCACTCATGATGGTTTTGTAGTATCCTAAAAGTCTGGGAACCTGATATTTAATTTGATAATATGAGATGAAATACAAAGTTGAACTATGAAACACGATGACTGTAGTTGATGGTTTGAGCCCTAGACCTAGTTGAGTTCTACATTGTAAGTAAGTGAAGTCATAATCATCGAAGGTATCATACGGAACATATAATTGAGGAATGATGTTTATTCAATAGTTTAATGTTGTAATTGAGGGTACGATTAATCATACACATTCTTTTGGAAATCAAGAGAAGGCCCATTGGCCCTAGATCCAAATTCAGCCCAATAAGGCAAATTAAGGATTTCACATGGGTCCTTGGAGTACAAATTTGAGTATGGAGTATTTTGGTGTCATAATAAATTCTCAAGATATTTTTATTGGAAGAATAACTCTAACATCAAATTGTGGGAGAAATCTCATATGATTTTGATGTATAGAGTGTCCTAGGTAATTAAATTAGTAATTATAATTTTTTTATTTAAAAGACATTTTTGGAGTGTTTGTATAGCTAATTTTTATGAAGTTGATGATAATATACTATTTACCCCAAAATCTAAAGTCAAACTGAGCTATAAAGTGGGTTGTATAAATATTTCTTATATTTGGACTTTTATCAAAAAGAAGAAGAAAAAACAAAATAAAAAAGGGGGTGACTCCCATCCGTATCGGACCAGAGAGTCATGCCCAGTAGAACAGGGCACAGAACAGAGTCCCCATGGAAGGGGGACCTTGCCCTTGATTTTGGGTATGGACAGCTATAAAATCCATGGTCTCAAGGAATATAGGCTTATGTGAGTCTGATGCGAGGGTTTCGGTTGAAATAGGGAGAGAAATATAGAGAACTAAGAAGAAACGAGTAGTGGAAGCACAAAGAGAATCTTGTTTAGGACTTCCCTTCTCTGGCCACCCATGATCTGGGGAGTGTGCCGCCCAAGAAGATGAAGGGAAGGCAAAGCTGGCTGAACCCTTCCTTGGTTGTGCGAGGAACTTTTGAGAGTGTGGGGCTTCGCCGAACTTCACCATCAAGGTGACACTCTATTATGCATGTGCACGGGAGAGAAAGAAGGCAGAGGAAGCGTTGGTGCTAGGTCTGGGATGCACATCAGATGATAACCATCAGATCAGATCTCGATGACCAATATTGACCAAAATTAGGTAAACTTCTAAAATTCATATCTTGAGATTGGGAACTCGGATTTTATCAAATAAGGTACCTGTAGAAAGCTCGTCAAATGTATTATATTCTATAAATATCTCCATAATGTGATTCATATGTATATTATTTATTATGTGTTGGGTAGCCAAAACTATATGATTTTGATGTTTTGTCTATTAAAAATAGTAAATGACTTTAGAAATTCATACAAATTTTACTAAATGTGTATTTTGATATGTTTAACATTAGTTCAGAGCCTGATCTTTCATATATGAAGTTTTATTGAGGTTTTTGATATAAATTCTAATAAGGGTATTTTGGGTATTTCACCCATGATATGATTTTTAAATGAACTAATATTTTAATACATGATCATTCCTACATTATATGAATACTTTTCTAGAGATTTGATAAAGTTTCTTGTGCTATTATATTAGTATTTAGTTTTAGATGAGTAGCCATTATGAAATAATAACAAATGATTATCCTGACACAATAAGTAATATATGTATGCTTAATTAGGTCTGATATTAGTAACGTGATGGTATTCTACTTTGATTTCCTAATTGAGTCAATAAGTTTAGAATATGTAACTATGTTTGAGAATTGTTCTCATTATATGAAGTATATGTTCATATTAGTGGATAAGGTGATTTATGTCTTATTTGAGTATAACGATAATACTAATTATATAGTATGAGTTTTATTTTATTTCAACGCCAAGATTTTATGGTGATTTTAGATTAAAGTTATTTTTAGTCTAAATAAGAACCCTAAGTTGGTATATGTAGTTAGGAAGATGGGGTTTTGATATTTAGAAATAGAAAGAGGGAATATAGGCTTGGACTGATAAAACTATGATGATATCCAGGTTATCAAAGTTATGGAGCTTAGAATCGAGACTTCCTTATCGGTGCCATCTATATAAGAGGTAAGTGGCTCATTCCCATGAGTACTCATATTTGAAGTCAGTATGTTTACATGCATCTTTATAAGACTTTCATAATTAATAAGGTTTGATGTTCTAAGATTTTTATGTTAAGGTATGAAAGTAAGTTTTTCCCCATACTTGTATGAGTTTCTAATTTCATATGACCAAAAGCTCAATTAGAGATGTATTGCTCAAATGGTTGGGATCCATGGACTAGATCCATGAGAAAATTTAAGAATCATGTTCCTATAAGATTTCTTAGCAATGACTTAAATTAATGAATAAGATTATAAGATAAAGATATGCAAACAATATAGGAATACCTAGATAGTGATTTGGGATAAGTTTGTATTGAGATTTTAAGTATATGTATGCTATTAGGATTCCTCATGTTTAATGATATGGCCATGTATTGAGGTTTCAAGTAGAAATGTGCTACCAAGATTTCTTACATAAGTATACATCTAAGAACTAAGAAGTTAATTAAAATTCTTAGAATGTTTAATGTGAGGATGTAAGTTTTGAAGATATTAAGGCATAATCTTGTTTTCACAATAATCGTGCTATTGGGGATCATTGTACATTGTAAAATGAGTTTATAATAAGTTGAGGATGCATTAAGCTATGATTAATTTACACGATCCCTTTTTAAGAATTGAACTTTAAAAATGTGAGTTCATATGAAAAACATTAAGACCTAGGGTAAGATCAGATTTAATGAGTATATTTAGAGATTGAATCATCTTGTTCGAAAACACAATTTTAGATATTTTATACTTAATTTACTCTCATATACTTCATGAAAATTACTTTTGTATACTTAGAGTTTAGATATTAAGATCAAATCTTTTTCCTCTAGGTCTTTAGACTCAATTGTCATATGCCAAAACTCAAGATTTAATGAAGTCATTATGATAAATTAGAGTTTTTTAATTAAGATGTATCTAGATAACAAGGACATTAGATTTAGATTCAGACTTAGATTTCTTAGTGTGTGAGTAGTCAGATACTAAATAAAAATACATGATAAGGGTTTTAGACCCAATCTCAATTATGAAGTCATTGAGATCGATATTCACATTCAGTTGTAGACTCAGTTTATCACTTAAGAATAAAATATTCCGATTCAGATTCAGATATAGAATTCAGTACATCCTCAGTACTCAGTAATCAATTTCAGATAAGTTTAATTATCAGTATTCAGTTTTAATATAAGATAAGTTCATATTCAGAATTCAGTAAAGCAATCAGTATTCAGCTTCAGTTCAGATTAAGAATTAAGTAAGTGTAGACTTAAGATAAATAAGTCGAAACCTTCAAATAAGACATTATATGATAAGTCCTCATTCAGTAGCCCTGGGACGATTCAGAGGCATTTGTTTCCAATTCAGAGGAGTGTTTACTCCAATTCAAAGGTGTTGTGGCACCAATTCAGGGTGTAGCCACGCCAATTCAGAGACACCTTAGTGTCATTCAGGGGGTGTAGTGCCATTTCAGGGTACTTCAGTACCAATTCAGGGCGTAGATACGCCAATTCAGAAGGACTTATTGTATAATGGTGGCCACAAGTAGATAAACATCGTAAGTAAAAGATACTTAAGATTAGGGCATGTATATAATCTCATCCACGAGTGTGATGAGAGGAATTCAGATAAGATATTTATGATCCAGACACTTTGGTGTAGGCCATGAGACCTAGAGTATAGGTCTCCAGAAAAGATAGAGTAGAAAATAAGAATTTAAGAAATGAGAGATAATATGTTTCTAGATTTAATCAAAGTTAAATGTTTGTTTCATATTTATAATGTTCAAGAATCTTTTGTAATATTTCAGTTCTTTAGCAATGTATATTTTAGAATACTCATGCCACTTACTCTAACGACTATTTTTCCCAACGCATGGTTGGGGACGCGATGTCCGTAGGATTTGGAGCTGCTGAGGATCAAGGGAATAAGTAAAGGTCTAGGAGATTTTCAAGCTTGCCTAGTGGGGTGCCATCTACCGAGACGGTCCAGAGTTTAGACATATTGTTTTATGCATAGTCTTGTTGCCAGTGTATATTAGATGAGTTATAGTTTTCCTTTTATCAAGGACTATGTATGAATTAGTTTGTCTCAATGCAAAGTGTTTCATTTTCTTTAATTGCAATGATTATCATGTTTGTGACACTCTCGATTGAAAAAAATATATAGCTTTGGCCCATGTGTTATGAAAATCAGGGTGTTACACAAATATTTTTCTCCTATGTATATACATTGTGGCTAAGGTGATAGAATAATTTGTATCAAATTCTTGGCATAGTATGGACAAAAGAAAGATTTTGGGCTCTTATGCAAATGTTTCGGAGCAGGTGCTGACGTTGAAATCGATTTTAATTCACTCATATTTTTGGGTATGTGATTAATTAGTGATCTATTGTGTTTTATGTTTTGAGTAATCTCATTTAGTGTAACTGGTTCTCACAAGTTGGTATCCGAGCTTTAGGTTCATTGAGTCTACATGGATACTAAGACTTAGGACTAGGATGATGTTTAAGTAAGGAACATGACATGAAAATATAGTGCATGCTACCTAATCTCAACACTTGGATGCCCTAGCCAGGTATTCAAAAATTGAAGAAAGGTAAGTATGGAACTCTTAGATTTTTATCTTTCTGATTACTCTGATCAAGTAGTTATTTTGAGACAATCTAAAGAGCATAATGAGTAATAAATCATGGTATGAATATCTCAATCCTACCTTAAAGAAGATGAGAATTGTATCATAATCTATCAAAACTTGAATGTTTGGTAACTATAAGAGAAAGATACAATACCATGAAATCTAAATCTGAATACAAATTAGAAAAAGAGAAGTTCTTGAAGATGTCAAGAAGATAATAAAGTAAATGACAGATAAGTCTATGCTTATAAATTGAATCAAGGTATGAAATTCACATAAGATAGAAAGAACTCCTATAAAAAATACAAAATGAGAAGATAAATGGGAACAATGACAAAGGAATAAGGTGGAACCTGAGTAAATCTCAGACCAAACAATGTGTGTAAGAAAGTATTAATGTAAAATCAGCATGACATGTGAAAGAAATTAAGGGAGACGATCCCTATTTAATGAAGAAAATAAAGAATATGATGATTTACCTGTTGATATGTGGTTGAAAAACATAATAAAATAAGAGAACATACACTAGTGGGATAAATAGTCATCAGGGAAGGAGTAATGAGATATGTTAATCATGATGATTCCTATGCTAATAGCAAGGAACCCGAAATGAAAAAGGTAAAATGATACATAAGAAGTTGTAACCTACATAATGAAAATAGAATTGGTTACCTTTTTGCTAGTGACCCTTGAAAAATACTACTATGGTATGGGAAATGTGTTTCCCTTTGTGTCTTTCCTTTCTAGGGCACAACTTTCAAGTGGATCGTTGCCACTTGGTATGTGTGGATTCGTTGTAAATATGGGGGTGGATAGATTATTATAGCATATGATTGTTTGGACTATGGTTCTAAGATCATAAAGTTTGTGATGATTTTGCTTTTGAGCCTTCCAATAATTAGGAAGACTCCTCTTATATGTCTTGATATTTGTTATGTTGGTAAAAGTGGATGAGATAATGATGTGAGTTCCTTATAGCACATGAGGTGGATACCAAGGTAATGAATCCTAGTATCTAAGATGTATCAACAGTATGAGAAATATGTGAAGGTTGGAGATGTTTATTAAATGAACATTCCAAGTATTCCTCTCCCATAGAGAGAGAGAGAGTTGATGATGACCCTATAAATGTTGTTGGGAAGGAAAAACAAAAGCAATTCTATAATGTTGTGTATGGTTCAGTGATAGTCGGACAAGACCACTATCAAGGATAGATGGTTTGTTGATCAGTAGACATGTGCTATCGTGTTCCTTTAAGATAAACCTATGAACAATTATTAATGCATAAGAGTTAGAGTGGATGACATAAGTTACATGACCGTGATGAGTTTAGGGTTAGTCATCTAGACTAACTAATGTACCAATAGAATTTATGAATAGGAGGAATAGAGTGTTCAGGTCATGTCTTACAAGTTGTAGCAAGCTTTGAATGATGACATCTCAACATATTTCAGAGATGGTCATTAACATGGTTAACATCATTGTTAAACCTTAAGCACATGTTTGGCAACCGACTGAACTGGTTTAGCGCCCATCGTGTAGTGCCACGATGGCCTAATCTGGTCCGATTTGGTCGAAAAATGTGTTTGGAAGCCAACCCAGTTCGATCTGTATTTTGGGATAATGAAATCCCATAATCCACATAATCTCAGTCCTCGTCGAGGCAGGATTGTGAATCTCAGTTCAAGTTCTGCCCAAACACAACCCCCTGACCCCGATCCCTCGTGCCCCTCCATCTCGCCCTATCCTTCTCCCTCTCAGCGCTCTCCCTCCCGACCCTTCGCATCTCTACGCGCATCTCTATGTGCATACAGTTGGTCTGTGTGTGAGAGAAGTAAAGCGATGCCTGCTACCTCGATCACATCGCGGATGGAGGCCATAGGTCATCGGGCGAAGCACCCACGTGGAGAATTAATTCAGCCATCTACAACCGTCGGTCTACTGGGGTGGCTACATCCCTCAAAAGCAAAGTACCCATGCCCTACCCTGGTCTTTGACTATTTGAATCTGACATTATCCCATCTTGTCGACGCACAGAAGAAACCCTAGCTCATCCAAGGTAAAATTTCTGTGTGCCTTCATATTCTCCTTGTGTTGTGAGGTTCTTCACTTCCACATACATCTGTTGGAGTAGCTGTTCGCGGAAGCTGGTCATTGTCCCTGGCTGAAATCCAACGGTTGGCATCCCTGGTGCTCCGACGCACTCCCTCCTTGTTCTCGCCCCCTTCTGCACAGGTTTGTCACGAATTAGGGCTGAGCTTGCTTTGTTATGATCGGTGAAGCTATGATTAAGGTCAAGTCTTAAATGAAGGTATTTTTGGAAACTTCTCGTGCTTCGTTGATATCCTCCATACTTTTTTAGCTAAGAGAGACTAGTTAAATATTTTTTGTATCATGAAAATCCTATACCTCTTTTTTCTTTTGGTTTACGTAAATTTTTCCAACATTGTCAAGAAATCTTCCTTTAGTTTCCCTTCACTCCCCACTAGAAACGTGCATTCGCCAAATTCATTTCATCATTGTCACAAGTAGTTAAAAGATGTTCCTCACGGAGGTAGGAATAGCTTGTCCAATAGCCTTAATCAGGTTCTCGTTCCCTAGCTTCAACAAAAGTTTGTCCTTCCATCCTTGAAGTATTCTAAAGATCCTCGCCTTGATGTAAGAAAGACCTAATTTTTGAACATGTCCACAGCTGTAGGAAGGCCCGTATATTTACCATGCTTGTCCACCTTTTAAATTTTTAACATGCTTCTAAATTCATCCTTTTTATCTGTGTACTACTCCCTTGCTGTAACCGGCGTGCCTAGTTGTCAAAAGAGGCATGCTTAGTTAACTATAACAAACTAAAGCTGAATTATATAAACACATATCTTAGAACATGTAATAAGTGTTGTACAATGAACCTCTCCTAAGATTAGGAGATTGATTAGAATAGTTACAACTTGTTATATAAAGAGATAATATCTTTTTTGTAATTTGTCTTTTCTAGTAGTGGAACGACTTTAACATTAAGAACAATAGGAGTAACCTAAGACAAAAAAGAAAGACAGAACAAAAAGGGAAAGCCCAAGCCGACTTGACAAAATCAGGAAGATGAATGAAATCTACGACATGTTATAGATCTTTTAACTTTTGTGGTGTATGTGCAGTATGAAACATATGATGCTGGAAGAAGTCGATGTCATATGTGTAAGACAGACTCCAATCCACTCGGACACGAGCCAGCTCAGCAGCTCAGCAACAGATGAGGTGGACCATGGATGACACAGCGTGAAGGACAGACAACTGTCTCCGCAACTTTCGGGTTGCTTTTCCTTTTCTGCTGTAACTAGCTCCTGCAATGTTGTGTAAAGAGGCTTGGACCTCTAGCTAAATATAGAGTGTTGCTGTCTTGTCTTGTAAGTCATTGGAAAAGCAATAAGACGAATCCATACTCTCTCATCTCTTTGCTTCCTGAAATATCTTGAGACTATCGTCTTCTTCTAAGGATCTTCTTCTTCTTCCTAGGATCTTCAGATCATCATCTTCTTCTTCCTGTCTGCGTCATTTTCTTCTTTCTATTGTATTATCATATGGTATCAGAGCTTCTTCATGGCGGAGATGGAATCAGTTCATGGCTCTGTCTCGCCAGGTCGAGTTGCAGAAGACTCGCCGATCCTGAAGGAAGATCTACAAGCTGAAGGTTCTGCCATTAAAGTCGATCATCTGTTCAAATCTCATCATCCTTCTGTACCTAAGTCTGATGGAGCTGGTATTCTGGAGATCTATCCCTATCCAGTGAATACTAATGACTCAAATTTCGTCTCTCTTATGCTCAACAACAACAACTTCCTGTACTGGGGAACTTCAGATCAGATCTCTCATAGAAGGTTGCTCGTTGGAGGGATTCATTGATGGAACAGAGGTGCAACCGATGAAATACATCACTGATGAGACTAGATCTGTCATTCTCAATCCAGCACTACGAGCATGGACGAGGACAGATCGGTTAGTAAAAGGTTGGATTACTGGTTCGCTATCTCTTGAAGTATTAGGGGTAGTCATCGGAGCTAGAACAGCAAGGGAAATCTGGATTGCTCTAGAGAACTACTTCAACAAATCCTCACATTCCCGATCCTTCGAACTCCTATCACAGCTTCGACATCTGCAGAAAGGTACGAAATCTTTGCCTGAGTATCTCAGTGAGTTCAAGCTTGTATGCGATCAATTAGAGGCGATTGGGAAGATCACTGATGAAGAAGACAAGGTGTACTATTTGCTGAATGGTCTAGGTTCTGAGTATGAAGTCTTCACGGTTTCGATGATGAAACCTCCTGTTCCTTCTTATTCTGAAATGGTTTCTCTTCTCAAAGACTATGAAATCCGAAAGTTTTCTCGTGTTTCTGTTGTAAGCCCTAATCTTGCCTTTGTTGGACAACACACAACAAATCCTTACACTGGTCGTGGTGACAGACGAAGCTACAATCCACAAAGGGGTGCTTTTCAGGGAAATCGCTATAATCCACAAGCTAGCAGACCTTGTGGACTTGATAATGCTGGGATCTTAGGAAGTTATCAGTCTCATAATCAAGCATTTAGTTCACAAGGTCGAGGATTCAATCCTAGCTCCCGTCCTACAAATAGCTTGACACCTGGGAGACCTCTTCTGTTATGTCAGATATGCGGAAAACTAGGCCATGATGCTCTTCGTTGCTGGCACAGGTTCAACAATTCCTATCAGTCTCAAGACATTCCAGTGATGCTCAATCAAGATACAAAAGCTCTTGCTGCTATTACCTTAAATGATCCAACCATGACAGAATGGAACATCGATTTCGGAGCAACTGATCATCTTGTTGTTGATTCAGGTATCCTGCATCGAATAGTTTCCTACAACAGAAATGATTTTGTGATGATTGGCGATGGACACTATCTTCCTATAACATACACTGGATCTACATTTGTTATTCAGAATGAATCCATACCTCTTGATCATGTGCTTGTTGTTCCTCAGATTAAAAAGAATCTTCTATCTGTTTTACAACTAACTAAACAATATCTTTGTTATTTTCTATTTTTTGAGGAGCAATTCTTCATAATCCACCTCTGAACACAGAAGGTTCTAGCTAGAGGAAATTGCAAGGGAGGACTATATCAGCTTCGTAGCAGATTTCAGAACATATCCCAGAAGAATAACCATGAAGAACGAGTCAAGCAAGAAACTCAGCCAGTGAAGTACAGTTTGTTCTCTAATAGAAACAATAAAGTCTCTGCAGAGACTTGGCATAGACGGCTTGGTCACGCAAACCACTCAGTTGTTCAGTTTCTCATTTCACAAGGAAAATTTCAGTCATCTCCTCGTACAATGACTGTTTGTTCTAGTTGTGAAATCAATAAAAGTAAAAAGCTACCTTTTGTTTCTAAACATGAAAAAGCATCTAAACCATTTGATAAGATCAGTTGTGATCTTTGGGGCAAATCTCCTGTAAAATCTAGTCAAGATTTTCTATACTATGCTGCTTTTGTTGATGACTGTACTGGTTTTCTATGGATGTATCCATTATGAACAAAGGATGCTTTCTTTACTATTTTTACTCATTTCATTGCTATGATTAGAAATCAATTTAACACTACTATAAAATGTCTTCAAACTGACGGAGGAGGTGAGTTTGTTAATCATAGGATGACTGATTTCATAAATAGTGCGGGGATTGTTCATCATATATCTTGCCCATATACCCCTCAACAGAATGGTCATGTTGAACGGCGTCACAGACAGATAGTTGAGCTTGGGCTTTCCATGATGACAGATGTTGTTGTTCCTCACAAATTCTGGTTTGAGGCTTTTTCTACCGCGGTGTACCTGATAAATCGATTACCATCCAAAGCATATCAAATGAACACTCCATATGAAATGCTATTCCATAAGCAACCTGATTATACCTCTCTTCGTGTGTTTGGTTGTAACATCCCTGACCTGGGTTATGAACTAACCCTAGATGTTTTTCTTAAAATATGATTAGAGGCTTGTGATTACCCCTTGATATGTCATTAAGCTTTAGAAGAATCTAGAATTTCATTTCTGTCCTTTTAAAACAATGTTGTTGTAACATCCCTGACCTGGGTTATGAACTAACCCTAGGTGTTTTGCTTAATTATGTAATTAGATACTTGTGATTATCTTTTGGTATGTAATTAAATCTCCTAAGGAACATACATTTCCATTTCTGTCCCTTTTGAACAATGTTGTAATATTGTTTTGTAATACAGGGACCTATGTGCAAATTACCCAATTAAAAGGGGTTAACTTACAAATTGCACATGTTAAGATGTTCCTTTGGTGCTGAGACATCATAATAATGAATATGATAAAGTATGATGGATTCTCCAAGCTTGGGCACCAAGATGCAGCTTGTGGAGCAATCCTTGTACTTAAAACTCTAGTTTTGGTGTAAAGTGCAATTTACCCAAAATATGGGGTGCAACTTGTAAAATACACCTTATAGAGTATCTTTTATGACTCTTGGCATCATTAAGAGTAAGAATGATGAAGAGGTCACTTCAATTGAATAATTAAATAAGAATGATAACCCTTATAAATTAAATGATCAAGTTATAAGTCTAATAACCCTTCTATATGTGCAACTTAGTAAGAAGTTGTCTTTCTTCACCTTTAGACCTTGGGTTTAAGATGAGTTTTGCTTAAGTATGGAGGGGAGAAACGTGGTTTATAATAAGGGAAGGACCTAGAGGAGAAATGGAGAAACAAGTTGTCCTTATGTTGAAATTTCACCTAAAGTATATATACACCTTTTCTCACTTAGCAAGGATCGTTTCCTTCACTTCCTTTCTTATCCCCTTTCTTAGACCGACTTAGGACAGAGCTCTGGGGAAGAGGAGAATGGCCAAGCAGTTCTAGGTAAGCTTGGATCATCATCTTGCTCGAATTCATGGAGGAATTCATGGTGCAAGGTTGGTTTTATGGTCTTCCTTACTTGTTTCTTCTTTCTAGCCATCTTTTCCCAACCTTTCCTTGGAGAAACACCCTTGGCCGACCTGTGGAGCTCAATACACCATTAAATACTGGACTCTTGGAAGCTTGGAGCTCAAGGAACGACCTTAAGGTGGGTTTTATAACTCTAAACCTTTTGCTTTCTTATGCATATCTTTGTACTTGCAAAAGTAGCTTGTTCTTCTTTCCCCCATCCTTCCTTGCTTTCTTGCATCTAAAACCATGAGGAACAGACCTGGATCTGGAGGTAGAAGAAGGGGGGCGTGAATACCTATGTCACTTTAGCAAACGGTCTTGCACCCTTGGCCAAACGGTTTGCAAAACCGTTTGGGGGTTTTGCAAAACCGTTTGAGGGGCAAAAGGTTTCTCATGGTCGGTTGGAGAAAACGGTCTCCAAGACCGTTTGAGGGAGTTGACCAAGCATGGACCGTTTGGTATTTCTGTTCATAATTATGTAGGCTAATGACCCACCAAATTTGAGGGGTTAACTTCAAAGGAATCGTAGGTTAAAGGCCAATCAATTAGACAAATCAAATTGAATTAAGTGCTGTTTTTCCAATCTGTTTAACTTGAACTTCTTGGGTAAACGGTCTCAAACCATTTGAGTGCGTTGACCAAGAGTGTACTGTTTAATATTACTGTTCCTAATGATGTGGTCTAATAACCCACCAAATTTTATAGGTTAACTCCAAAGGAATCATGCGTTAAAGGCTAAACAATTAGGTAACCTAATTGGAATAAGTGCTGATTTTCCAATCTGATTAACTTGAACTTTTTGGGAAAACGGTTTCAAACCGTTTGAGTGAGTTGACCAAGCTTTGACCGTTTGGGATTCCTGTTCATAATCATGTTGTTTAATGACCCTCCAAATTTGAGGGATTAACTCCAAAGGAATCGTGAGTTGAAGGCTAATTAATTATGTAAACCCTAATTGGATTAAGTGCTGACTTTCAACTTGATTGATTTGACTTTTTGGGTTTTCTTGCCCAAACGGTCTCAAGACCGTTTGGGGGATCATCCAAACGGTCTCAAGACCGTTTGGGGGTCACCCAAGACCGTTTGAAGGTCTAGGGTCAAGTATGGATAGGTGTTTGAAGATCCAAAGATGTGGTGTGAAACCTAATCGGCTAAGTGTTGGATTTGCATTGAATTGAGTTGATTGTTTTGGGTTGATTGACCCAAACGGTCTCAAGACCGTTTGGAGGTCACCCAAGACCGTTTGGAGGTCTGGGGTCAAGTATAGTTGACCAATTGAAGGTCCAAAGGTACACAATTACAAAGCAATCAATTGCTGGTTTGATGATCAACTCAATAGCTCAAACCCTAATGATTTTTCACTAGAATCCAAGGGTTGGGTGAGCCAAATGGTCTCAAGACCGTTTGGAACTCATCCAAACGGTCTCAAGACCGTTTGGAGGTCACCCAAGACCGTTTGGAGGTCTAGGGGTGAGTATGGTTAAGCAATTGATGATACAATGATACTAAGTTGGAATGTAATCAATTGTTGTTTTGGTGATCAATCCAATGATCCAAACCTTAATTGGTTGACTTAGATTTTGATGATATGATGGGAAAACGGTCTCAAGACCGTTTGGAGGTCATCCAAACGACCTCAATACCGTTTGGGGTCAGGTCATGTCCCAATGTAATGATGGTTCAATAGGTTCAAATCAATTAGTCCCACATTGAAATATGTTGAAGGGTTATTGATTCCAATCCCTAATTCAATTGAGTTAAACCCTAATTGATGGTCAATTGAGGGTCAAGTGAGGGACAAATCAGTTGAAGGTTGACCTATTAAACTCAATTAAGGTATGAGTATAGGTCCAATTGATGATTGGTTCCATGAATTCAAAGATTGAAGGAATCAACATTGGAAACCCTAATTCAATTGGATACCTTATGAAGTGGAGGTCCAATGTGATTGAATCTTTGAGAATTAAGATGATGAATGTTCTATTGATCCAATAATGATTAGTAATGATAATCAATGAAGGTGTGAAGGTTGAAACCCTAATAATACCTAAGTGATTAAGAACCAATTAAAGGGAGAATTCTTAATTGTTTATAGGATTAATAGCTTGATACACTATGTTAACCATGGTAGTATGTACTTGATTGAAGGGTCGATGTGACCTAATCAATTTGAAAGAATGAGAAATTAGAATACATTTATATAGATAGATAGAAATATGAATCATGTAATGATCTGCTGTAGCACGACCGTGCAAGGGAGCACGGCCGTGGTAGCCTTAGCTTGCACGACTGTGCAAGGGAGCATGGCCGTGGTAGCATTACTTTGCACGACCGTGCAAGGTGGCACGGCCGTGGTGTCCTATATAGAAATTGAGAAGTTTTGGTATTGTGCTGACATTGTTATATATGCATGTCCTTATTTGTATAAGTCATACAGGTTGATATTATGAGGTAATCATAGCCAGGTATGAGTTATGATGTCATATTCCTTGAAAACAATTATAAGCTTTTAGAGTAATGATATGTGAAAAGTATATACATTGCTTCAATCAAGGTCATGCTAATAGATGACTTGATGTTGATATGGCACTTGATAGCAAGTGTTATGATGATATAAGGGTGTGAGCACCCATGTTCTTGAATCATAGTGATAAGATGATTAAGAATTGATATCCCAATATTAAAAATATGAGGTATGACCTAAACCAAAGTGTTTCTATGTGAAATTCTATTACGGAATAATCCTATGAAAATCTTAACTACATACTAATGGGTTATGAATGTAAATAACCCTTGTATTACATAAGTAATGTTAAGTCTGATATCATATGTACAAGTTATGCAGATATGTTGTGGAGTTGGAATCCTAACACTTTGGGAGAAGGAGTATGGCTACAGGCCATCCTTTCCCAAATAATAATGCCAGGCAATGGATATATGATCCAAGTCTGAAGGGAGTTAGAGATGTGATAAGTGACATATGATTTTATCAATTTATAGTTGCATTTCTTTTAGTAGAAAGAATAGTTTAATCTGTTAAAGATTGTTTTAACTACTCTCAAATATACATAACTTCTTTGTGTACATGTTTTTTTCTTATGCTGCAATAATTATGCTTCTGGCGAAGAGTTATATCTCTCGCTGGGACGATTTTTATAATTGTCTCACCCCGTAGATTTCAACCTTTAGGTGGACGTAGGCGAGGAGGCAGAAATCCTTCAATAGGTGAAGGGCAGCATCAGCAGTACCAAGGACAGCAGTGAAGCTTCAGGTGGAGGCATTGGGTGCTATGTCATGTGTAGATAGTGTTAGAGTCCTATATGTCGTCTCTGTACTCTCAGGTCCTTGGAGTAATAGTTAGTTCTTTCGAGTTTTTGGTCCAGTCCTTAGAGACTTTTGTATCTTGCCTTACAGAGTTTTACTGATGGATCAATTTTAAACAACTTATCATGTTGCTTTATGAGAAAGCTTTACCTTTAAAGGATCTCTTTGTAAAAAGTTTAAATTTTTTAGTGATTTTTGGTAATCCAATGCTTAGTGAACGCTTCCGCATTAGTTAATCTTGTTTTCTCGAAATAGACGTTTCAATTAGTGGTATCAGAGCTCTAGGTTCGCTGAGTCTACAGAGACATAGGACTAAGATTGTAGAGTCTGTTCTAAGTGTTTTCTAGATTATCTGATAGTATCTTCTACTCACATAGGAGGAGAAGAACTTGAAGATGTTTGGACCACGTGAAGAGCATGCCGATGAGGGCAGTTCTGCTGCACCAGGAGGAGGTGCAGGAGACCAGAATAGGGAAGGGCCTGTACCTGAACAACCCCAGTTTGACCCAGCTGAGATAGAAAATCCAGCTACTTATGCTTTATTTGATAAGTTTCTGGCAGCCATAACACACATAGCAGATAGGGTGCCACCATCTGCATCTAGGGCACCAGCCCATCAGGAAGGTTATGGAACCGGCAAGACTTTCGAGAGACTTCGCCGGGTGGGAGCCATAGACTATGCTGGTACATCTGATCCAGTAGATGCTGATCTATGGTTGACAGAGCTGGAAAAGGCTTTCAGGATCCTTGATATTCCTGAAGCTGAAAAGGTTAAGCATGCGGTATACCTCCTAAAAGGAAGTGCTGGTAATTGGTGGATGATAGAGGAAGATAAGAGACCAGGTGAAGAAAAAGGATGGGAGGTTTTCCGACGAGAATTCGTCAATAGATACTTCCCTAAGACGTATCTAGATGAGAAGATCTCTCAATTTGAGAAGATCACACAAGGACTGATGAACGTTAGCGAATATGAAGCTAAGTTCATGGAGTTACTACGGTTTTGTCCACAGATGGCAGTTAGTGATGAAGAAAGAATTCAGCGTTTTGAGAAAGGATTGAATGTTGAACTAGCCACTCCTGTGTCTGCCTTGGAGAACAGAGAAAGGTTTGCCACCTTTGTGGAGTCAGTAAGAAGGATAGAGAGGTCGGAAACCGTGAAACAACAGACAAGTAGTAAGAAGATGTACACCCAGCCTCAAGAACAAAGGCCTGAAAGTTTTAAGAAGCCAAGATTTTCTACACCAACGGCAATATCAGAATTCCCTACCCAGACACAATGGGTGTCAAGTGGAAATAGGGACCATAGTAGTATTCCAAGAAGACCGTCCGACATAGCCTCAACATCGGTAACTGGATCGTATAGACACCTTGCACCCAGGATCTGTTACTTATGTAGACAATCGGGACATCTGGCAAGGGATTGTCCAGACAGGAATGCAATAATGACTCGACCTCAAGGACAGAGTCTGCAAGGCCCACAAGGGAGGCAATATAATAATAGAGGACGTGGACAAACATCCCATACAGGTCAGATGAAATAAGTATTGTTTTATTATTACATATTAGGATTCTATGTGTTAAAAATATGGAAGTTAGCTGCTTTTGAATTTCTTGACTAAGTCCTAGAAGGACACAAGAAAGATAAGAATTCATATCTTACTCAATATTCTTTAAAACAATTTATAATCTCCCTTAACTGTGTATTAAAAGGATGAGATATAGATGTGATACCTGAAGAATAACCTAGAGTGATAAATTCTGTGTGTATAATGATATGAAAAGCAAAGAATAGGATGATAAGTAAAATACATACTACCTAATCTCAATACTTATATACCCTGGCCAGGTATATGGTTATTGTAGATAAGGCAAGTATGAAACTCTTATATTGTTATCTTTTGATTACTCTGATCAGGTAATTATTTTGAAACAATCTAAGGAGTATAAGAAAAATTAAATGAGAGGATCTTAGTGAATACTTAGTGAACATACTTTGTGAACATACTTAGTGAATATACTTAGTGAACTTCCTCAGTGAATACTTAGTGATCATACTCAGTGAATATACTCAGTGAATACTCAGTGAACATACTTAGTGAATATACTCAGTGAACTTACTCAGTGAATACTTAGTGAGGAAACTTAGTGAACATACTTAGTAAATATACTCAGTGAATATACTCAGTGAATACTTAGTGAACATACTTAGTGAACATACTCAGTGAATATACTCAGTGAATACTCAGTGAACATACTTAGTGAATATACTCAGTGAATACTCAGTGAACATACTCAGTGAATATACTCAGTGAATACTTAGTGAACATACTTAGTGAACATACTCAGTGAATATACTCAGTGAATACTCAGTGAACATACTTAGTGAATATACTCAGTGAATACTCAGTGAACATACTTAGTGAATATACTCAGTGAATATACTCAGTGAACATACTTAGTGAATATACTCAGTGAATATACTCAGTGAATATACTCAGTGAACATACTCAGTGAATATACTCAGTGAATACTCAGTGAACATACTTAGTGAACATACTCAGTGAATATACTCAGTGAATACTCAGTGAACATACTTAGTGAATATACTCAGTGAATACTCAGTGAACATACTTAGTGAATATACTCAGTGAATACTCAGTGAACATACTTAGTGAATATACTCAGTGAACTTACTCAATGAATACTTAGTGAGCAAACTTAGTGAATGTACTTAGTGAATATACTCAGTGAACTTACTTAATGAATACTTAGTGAGCAAACTTAGTGAATGTACTTAGTGAATATACTCAGTGAACTTACTCAGTGAATACTTAGTGAGCAAACTTAGTGAACATACTTAGTGAATATACTCCGTGAATATACTCAGTGAATACTTAGTGAACATACTTAGTGAATATACTCAGTAAACTTACTCAGTGAATACTTAGTGAGCAAACTTAGTGAATATACTTAGTGAATATACTTAACGAACTCTTTCAGTAAAAGCCTTTGAAACAATACACTTAGTAAATTTAATTAGTGAAATCCTCCAAGACAAATTTCTTAGTGAACCTTCTCAGTGAATGTTTCCAAATTAATTGATTAGCAAGATATGATACTTAAATAATATGTGCTTCCTTTTATCTGAGATTTCGAGGACGAAATCCTTGTTAGGGGGATATAATTTGTAACATCCCTGACCTGGGTTATGAACTAACCCTAGATGTTTTGCTTAAAATATGATTAGAGGCTTGTGATTACCCCTTGATATGTCATTAAGCTTTAGAAGAATCTAGAATTTCATTTCTGTCCTTTTAAAACAATGTTGTTGTAACATCCCTGACCTGGGTTATGAACTAACCCTAGGTGTTTTGCTTAATTATGTAATTAGATACTTGTGATTATCTTTTGGTATGTAATTAAATCTCCTAAGGAACATACATTTCCATTTCTGTCCCTTTTGAACAATGTTGTAATATTGTTTTGTAATACAGGGACCTATGTGAAAATTACCCAATTAAAAGGGGTTAACTTACAAATTGCACATGTTAAGATGTTCCTTTGGTGTTGAGACATCATAAGAATGAATATGCTAAAGTATGATGGATTCTCCAAGCTTGGGCACCAAGATGCAGCTTGTGGAGCAATCCTTGTACTTAAAACTCTAGTTTTGGTGTAAAGTGCAATTTACCCAAAATATGGGGTGCAACTTGTAAAATACACCTTCTAGAGTATCTTTTATGACTCTTGGCATCATTAAGAGTAAGAATGATGAAGAGGTCACTTCAATTAAATAATTAAATAAGAATGATAACCCTTATAAATTAAATGATCAAGTTATAAGTCTAATAACCCTTCTATATGTGCAACTTAGTAAGAAGTTGGCTTTCTTCACCTTTAGACCTTGGGTTTAAGATGAGTTTTGCTGAAGTATGGAAGGGAGAAATGTGGTTTATAATAAGGGAAGGACCTAGAGGAGAAATGGAGAAACAAGTTGTCCTTATGTTGAAATTTCACCTAAAGTATATATACACCTTTTCTCACTTAGCAAGGATCGTTTCCTTCACTTCCTTTCTTATCCCCTTGCTTAGACCGACTTAGGACAGAGCTCTGGGGAAGAGGAGAATGGCCAAGCAGTTCTTGGTAAGCTTTGATCATCATCTTGCTCGAATTCATGGAGGAATGCATGGTGTAAGGTTGGTTTTATGGTCTTCCTTACTTGTTTCTTCTTTCTAGCCATCTTTTCCCAACCTTTCCTTGGAGAAACACCCTTTGCCAACCTGTGGAGCTCAAGACACCATTAAAGACTGGAAGCTTGGAAGCTTGGAGCTCAAGGAATGACATTAAGGTGGGTTTTATAACTCTAAACCTTTTGCTTTCTTATGCATATCTTTGTACTTGCAAAAGTAGCTTGTTCTTCTTTCCCCCATCCTTCCTTGCTTTCTTGCATCTAAACCCTTGAGGAATAGACCTGGATCTAGAGGTAGAAGAAGGGGGGCGTGAATACCTATGTCACTTTAGCAAACGGTCTTGCACCCTTGGCCAAACGGTTTGCAAACCCGTTTGGGGGTTTTGCAAAACCGTTTGAGGGTTTTGCAAAACCGTTTGAGGGGCAAACGGTTTCACATGGTCGGTTGGAGAAAACGGTCTCTAATACCGTTTGAGGGCATTGACCAAGCGTGGAATGTTTGGGATTTCTGTTCATAATTATGTATGCTAATGACCCACCAAATTTGAGGGGTTAACTCCAAAGGAATCGTAGGTTAAAGGCCAATCAATTAGACAAATCAAATTGAATTAAGTGATGTTTATCCAATCTGTTTAACTTGAACTTCTTGGGTAAACGGTCTCAAACCGTTTGAGTGCGTTGACCAAGCATGGACCGTTTGGTATTACTGTTCTTAATGATGTGGTCTAATAACCCACCAAATTTTATAGGTTAACTCCCAAGGAATCATGAGTTAACGGCTAAACAATTAGGTAACCTAATTGGAATAAGTGCTGATTTTCCAATCTGATTAACTTGAACTTTTTGGGAAAAAGGTTTCAAACCATTTGAGTGAGTTGACCAAGCGTTGACCGTTTGGTATTCCTGTTCATAATCATGTTGGTTAATTACCCTCCACATTTGAGGGATTAACTACAAATTAATTGTGAGTTGAAGGCTAATTAATTATGTAAACCCTAATTGGATTAAGTGCTGACTTTCAACTTGATTGATTTGACTTTTTGGGTTTTCTTGCCCAAACGGTCTCAAGACCGTTTGGGGGATCATCCAAACGGTCTCAAGACCATTTGGGGGTCACCCAAGACCGTTTGAAGGTCTAGGGTCAAGTATGGATAGGTGTTTGAAGATCCAAAGATGTGGTGTGAAACCTAATCGGCTAAGTGTTGGATTTGCATTGAATTGAGTTGATTGTTTTGGGTTGATTGACCCAAACGGTCTCAAGACCATTTGGGGATCACCCAAACAGTCTCAAGACAGTTTGGAGGTCACCCAAGACCGTTTGGTGGTCTGGGGTCAATTATAGTTGACCAATTGAAGGTCCAAAGGTACACAATTACAAAGCAATCAATTGCTGATTTGATGATCAACTCAATAGCTCAAACCCTAATGATTTTTCACTAGAATCCAAGGGTTGGGTGAGCCAAACGGTCTCAAGACCGTTTGTAACTCATCCAAACGGTCTCAAGACCGTTTGGAGGTCACCCAAGACCGTTTGGAGGTCTAGGGGTGAGTATGGTTAAGCAATTGATGATACAATGATACTAAGTTGGAATGTAATCAATTGTTGTTTTGGTGATCAATCCAATGATCCAAACCTTAATTGGTTGACTTAGATTTTGATGATATGATGGGCAAATGGTCTCAAGACCGTTTGGAGGTCATCCAAACGACCTCAAGACCGTTTGGGGTCAGGTCATGTCCCAATGTAATGATGGTTCAATAGGTTCTAATCAATTAGTCCCACATTGAAATATGTTGAAGGGTTATTGATTCCAATCCCTAATTCAATTGAGTTAAATCCTAATTGATGGTCAATTGAGGGTAAAGTGAGGGACAAATCAGTTGAAGGTTGACTATTAAACTCAATTAAGGTATGAGTATAGGTCCAATTGATGATTGGTTCCATGAATTCAAAGATTGAAGGAATCAACATTGGAAACCCTAATTCAATTGGATACCTTATGAAGTGGAGGTCCAATGTGATTGAATCTTTGAGAATTAAGATGATGAATGTTCTATTGATCCAATAATGATTAGTAATGATAATCAATGAAGGTGTGAAGGTTGAAACCCTAATAATACCTAAGTGGTTAAGAACCAATTAAAGGGAGAATTCTTAATTGTTTATAGGATTAATAGCTTGATACACTATGTTAACCATGGTAGTATGTACTTGATTGAAGGGTCTATGTGACCTAATCAATTTGAAAGAATGAGAAATTAGAATACACATATATATAGATAGATAGAAATATGAATCATGTAATGATCTGCTGTAGCACGACCGTGCAAGGGAGCACGACCGTGGTAGCCTTAGCTTGCACGACTGTGCAAGGGAGCACGGCCGTGGTAGCCTTACTTTGCACGACCGTGAAGGTGGCACGGCCGTGGTGTCCTATATAGAAATTGAGAAGTTTTGGTATTGTGTTGACATTGTTATATATGCATGTCCTTATTTGTATAAGTCATACAGGTTGATATTATGAGGTAATCATAGCCAGGTATGAGTTATGATGTCATATTCCTTGAAAACAATTATAAGCTTTTAGAGTAATGATATGTGAAAAGTATATACATTGCTTCAATCAAGTGTTATGATATGGCACTTGATGTTGATATGGAACTTGATAGCAAGTGTTATGATGATATAAGGGTGTGAGCACCCATGTTCTTGAATCATAGTGATAAGATGATTAAGAATTGATATCCCAATATTAAAAATATGAGGTATGACCTAAACCAAAGTGTTTCTATGTGAAATTATATTACGGAATAATCCTATCAAAAGCTTAACTACAGACTAATGGGTTATCAATGTAAATAACCCTTGTATTACATAAGTAATGTTAAGTCTGATATCATATGTACAAGTTATGCAGATATGTTGTGGAGTTGGAATGCTAACACTTTGGGAGAAGGAGTATGGCTACAGGCCATCCTTTCCCAAATAATAATGCCAGGCAATGGATATATGATCCAAGTCTGAAGGGACTTAGAGATGTGATAAGTGACATGTGATTTTATCAATTTATAGTTGCATTGCTTTTAGTAGAAAGAATAGTTTAATCTGTTAAACATTGTTTTAACTACTCTCAAATATACATAACTTCTTTGTGTACATTTTTTTTCTTATGCTGCAATAATTATGCTTCTGGCGAAGATTTATATCTCTCGCTGGGACAATTTTTATAACTGTCTCACCCCGTAGATTTCAACCTTTAGGTGGACGTAGGAGAGGAGGCAGAAATCCTTCAATAGGTGAAGGGCAGCATCAGCAGTACCAAGGACAGCAGTGAAGCTTCAGGTGGAGGCATTGGGTGCTATGTCATGTGTAGATAGTGTTAGAGTCCTATATGTCGTCTCTGTACTCTCAGGTCCTCGGAGTAATAGTTAGTGCTTTCAAGTTTTTGGTCCAGTCCTTAGAGACTTTTGTATCTTGCCTTACAGAGTTTTACTGATGGATCAGTTGTAAACAACTTATCATGTTGCTTTATGAGAAAGCTTTACCTTTAAAGGATCTCTTTGTAAAAAGTTTAAAATTTTTAGTGATTTCTGGTAATCCGATGCTTAGTGAACGCTTCCGCATTAGTTAATCTTGTTTTCTCGAAATAGACATTTCATTGGTAGCTTGTGTTTTCCGTGTCTCAGCGATTCTGCAACAACAATGTTTTCACCACAATCTCTTCTGTGTGTGTTTTTGGGCTATAGTGACATCTACAAGGGTTACCGTTGCTTACATGTATCATCTAATACTATTACATGTATCATCTAATACTATTTACATATCTCGACATGTGATATTTCATGAATCTATTTTTCCTTTTAAAGATACTATTCCACTGGTTGGATTATCGTCTAAAATCACACATTTTCCTATTATGGAGTGTGAAGGGAGCTTGCTCAATTATACTCAAAATCCTACAAATGCTTCAATATCTGGGTTATCTACATCACCTCAATTTGTTTCGCATTTGTCTGGGTCACAAGAACCCTCTTTAGCTTCATCATCATCATTGGTGCCTTCTGCTCCATCTGTGTTGTCTTCATCATCTGCTGGCTTACCTATGTCTTCATCTAGTTTTCCAAATTATGCCTCGTCATCATATGCACCTAACTGTCATCCAATGCTTACCTGGGGAAAGGTTGGTATTGTCAAGCCGAATCGCAGATATGCTCTGGTTACAAGCACATCTATAGCCACTCCTCGCAATATCCGATCTGCCCTAAATTCACCTGAATGGAACTTAGTGATGCAACAAGAATTACAGGCTTTACATTCCAACAATACTTGGTCTCTTATTCCTCGCACATCGGATCAGAATATCATTGGTGCTAAGTGGGTTTATAAAGTCAAGTTATTAGCAGATGGATATGTGGATCGCTATAAAGCAAGACTTGTAGCAAAGGGATTTGCTCAGGAAGAAGGAATTGATTATTGGGAAACGTTCAGTCTCGTAGTTAAATCACCAACTATAAAGGTTGTGCTTACGATTGCAGTCAGCAATAACTGGACTATTAGATAGTTAGATGTGTGCAATGCTTTCTTAAATGGCGATCTTACTGAGGAGGTGTTTATGGATCAACCTCCAGGATTTGTTGATTCTACTTATCCAAATCATGTTTGTCCCCTACACAAAGCTCTTTATGGTCTCAAGCAGGCACCTCGGGCGTGGTTTAATAAGCTCAGTGATCATCTTCTCACTTATGGCTTTCTTTGTAGTACGTCTGATTCGTCTCTTTTCATCTACAATACTGACGAGGTTATCATCTACTTGCTCCTATATGTTGACGATATGATTTTAACCAGCAACAATTCTCTGGCTTTGGACAAATTTATCACAAATCTGAAGAATACTTTTTCTCTTCGTGATCTGGGATCGTTGACATATTTTCTTGGTATTGAAGTTTCTACTACTGCTACGGGTCTTCATTTGTCTCAAGAACAGTATGCTCGAGATCTTCTTTCTAAAGTTGGAATGCTTGACTGCAAGCCTACCTGTACTCCTGTTGTTCGCGACTGTCTAAAGGATATTGATGCCAGTCCTGTTCTATCTGATCCTCAACCATATCGCTGCCTTGTGGGAAGTCTTCAATATCTAACTTTAACTCGTCAAGATATTCAGTTTGCTGTCAACTTAGCATGTGAATTCATGGCTTCTCCTACTGAACAACATTTCACCATGGTGAAACGGATCCTTCGATACATAAAAGGAACCATATCTTTGGGATCCAGTATCTCCTCTTCTTCTCAGTTTACTCTTTCCGCCTATTGTGATGCGGATTGGGCAGGGTGCCCTATCACTCGTCGATCGACGACTAGATATTGCATCTTTCTCGGTAAAACCTGTGTTTCATGGAGTTCTAAAAAGCAGCCTACTATTTCTCGATCTAGCTCTGAAGCCGAGTACAAAGGCATGGCCGTGGCTGTTGCTGAGCTTACATGGTTGACTGCTCTTCTCAAAGATCTCAACATTCACCAAGTTCGTCCAGCTATTCTCCATTGTGATAATCTCAGTGCTCTATATATGACGGTAAATCCCATATTTCATGGCAGAACTAAACATGTGGAGGTCGACTATCATTTTATCAGAGAAATAGTGGCTCTGGGACATATTCAAATAAGGCATGTCAGCTCTACAGATCAGCTAGCTGACATCTTTACCAAGGCTCTCCCTGCGACGGTCTTCCACAGCTTCTTTACCAAACTAGGGCTCACTTCGCTCACGCCTAGTTTGAGGGGGAATGTAAGACAGACTCCAATCCACTCGGACACGAGCCAGCTCAGCAGCTCAGCAACGGATGAGGTGGACCATGGATGACACAACGTGAAGGACACACAACTGTCTCCGCAACTTTCGGGTTGCTTTTCCTTTTCTGTTGTAACTAGCTCCTGCAATGTCGTGTAAAGAGGTGTGGACCTCTGACTATATATAGAGTGTTGCTGTCCTCTCTTGTAAGTCGTTGGAAAAGCAATAAAACGTAGGAAAAAAACCGAAATAGCATGCTTTCGCAAAAATATTTACCCAAATAGCACTCTTTCCAACTTATTTCCCGAACTAGCACACTTTCAGCCAAAAGCGCCACATTATTTGGCGTTTTTCTGATATCGGGACATAAAACGCCATAATAGTTGGTGCTTTACTAGAAAAACGTCACATTATTTGGTGTTTTTCTAATACCGGGACATAAAGCGCCATAATAGTTGGCCTTTTACTAAGCCGTGGCTTTAGCTGGTGGTGTTGGTATAGGCTCGTGAGTTGTCCCCGATGGTGATGGCGCAACGGCTGTGGAGCTGTTGCACAGTGACAGTGACAGGCTTCTGGCACCTGCGGAGTAGTGTTCTCCGCCACCACAGCCAGGTTCGATCCCTGGGTACAAACGGGCAGTAGTGACCGTTGTTGCCCCACCTTGTGGATGCCACCGGATCGCCGGCGGCGCTGTGGGTGAGAGGAGGTCCTGATCGTCCTCCTGCTGCTGGTGGGATGAGTACCCCACTCCTCGGCTGTAGTCGTAGTAGTGGCTGCTGGAAGAAACCCCGGCCGCGCGGCGGCAGACATGTGTCCGGCGTCTCTCAACAGGGTTTATGCGGCACTAGGGTTTCTGGGTGTGGAGGCGTCGACGTCCTTGCTGGGGAAGAAGCCTAGCATCTCCATCCCGGCTGCTGCCTGCATCATCTCGGGCACGTAGCTCTGCATGGTGTGGTGGTGTGACCCCGAGGCGCCGTTGTTGCCGGAGAAGAGATCCGGGTACACGAACCTTAGCTTCTGCTCCTGCGCCATGCAGGTCGTCGACGGAAACTAGCCGGAGGGGAGAAAACTAGATTGATATATGTGGATCGATCATTCAATGAGCACCGGAAGCTGTTGTTTCGTCTTTTTTAACTATCTGACATTCAATTGGTCCCATGCCCATATACTCGTTCTCCCAGATGACGTCGCTCCGGAAGCCGAGGAAGCTTCACGACATCCATTTGACGTTCGCAAGCAAAAATAAAACGCCAAGTGGCATTTTTAGCGGGACACGTCACAATATGTGGTGTTTTAACTTCGTAAAACTATAAAACGCCAAATTATGTGGCGTTTTAGCTCCGCAATACCATAAAACGCCAAGTTATGTGGCACACTTATTGCTGAAAGTGTGTTAGTTCGGGAAATAAATTGGGAAGAATACTATTTTGATAAATATTTTTGCAAAAGTGTGTTATTTGAGTTTTTTTTCCTAAAACGAATCCATACTCTCTCATCTCCTTGCTTCCCGAAATATCTTGAGACTATCGTCTTCTTCTAAGGATCTTCTTCTTCTTCCTAAGATCTTCAGATCATCATCTTCTTCTTCCTGTCTGCGTTGTCTTCTTCTTTCTATCGTATTCTCATAATATGTATAATCATGTGTCACTCTCCAATATATATTCCCATGGTATCTGAATTCGCTGCACCACGTGTCGAAGCAATAAAACAAGATTCATGGACCAAATTGTGACCGTACATATATTGTTTATGCGAGCCGATTCATCTTTGATAGTTGAATGCACCGCTAAGGTTTTTTCATATTTTACGTGCAGTTTCGTGAATATACCGCTGAGGTTCATTAGAGGTTTTGGTGCAATGCGAGTGCGTGCACTGACCACGTTGCGAGCGCGGCGGCCGGTGCGGATCGATGCATGGTCAACGAGAAATGGCACACTGGAAGATGAGCAGGATCCACGGCCCGTTGCAGACATTTTAGAGGCCATGGGGCGAAGATAAAAAATGGGTCCTTTGTATATTCTTATTTAACAAATTTAAATAAACACCAGTCAGTGTTATTTGTCAAAACTGTCATATAAAAAATAGAACATGTTTTTACAAATCAAATTAAAAAGAACGTAAAAATTAAATATAGATATCTCCTTATCGAGCTTCAGTCATCATATAAAATGACTTCTTCGAGCCTTTCTAGATGCAAAATCTTGAATAACAGTGTCAACATCAATATTTCCCAACATATCCTTCTCAATGCATAACATAGCCAAACCGTTCAATCTTTCTTGAGACATTGATGAGCTAAGATAGTTTTTCAGTAACTTTAGCTTGGAAAATCTCATGTGAATTCGCCGCTGGAAAAGAGGAATACAGGAGCGGACGAAAGATGCGACTTTAAGTCGTTGTCCTATTGGTTTCTAATAGAACATATTTTATGGAAGTATATATATATATATATATATATATATATATATATATATATATATATATATATATATATATATATATATATATATATAGGGTATATCTTCGCTACCCGTGCGGGTAACTAAGATTCACTACCCGTGCATCAGTTTTGTAATGTGAAGGTATGCATTTGTAATGAGATAATCCAAATTTGTAATGAGACGACCGAAATTGTAATACAAAGACTCATTTTGTATTACATCGTTGTTACAGTAATAAATATATATTTATAACTGTAACAGCGTTGTAATACAAAATGAGTTTTTGTATTACAATTTCGGTTGTCCCATTACAAATTTGGTTGTCTCATTACATATATGTGTCATCCCATTACAAAATTGATGCACGGGTAGCGAATCTTAGTTACCCGCACGGGTAGCGAAGATATACCCATATATATATATATATATATATATATATATATATATATATATATATATATATATATATATATATATATATATATATGTCTGAGAGTCCAGGAAAAATTAGGGAACTCGAGCTCCAGACTTCTAGGAAACTAGTCAAATAAAATCAAAAAGGAAATTTGACTTCTAATATTTTCAGGACAAATTACACCAAACCAGTCAGACCCTTAGGCTTCGATTGGTTCGTTGTAACTATAATTTTTAGGGAACTCATTTTCCAAGAACTTGAGTTCAGTCTTACGAAATCAAAATCAGGTGATTGGTTTGAAAGATAACTTTTCTTAGGTAAATGACTTCCATATGATTAGTATATTGTAACCGAGGAAGCTTTCCTCAAAGACTATTTGTCCTAACACTGTTCGTCATAGCTCTCATTTATACTATATGTTAATCAATTAATTCGCAATAGTAACAAACCATGATGATAAAAAGTTCTGATGTCTTTTTATTGTATGTATACTCACAAAACTAGAAGATGACTTGGACACAAAGGGCGTGCTTATGAACTATGTTTTAAATTACAATATTCAAATACAGAGTCATCATACTTATTCTTGAGTTTTTCTAATTCACTGTGTGAGAACTCAGTTGTGTGGCTATGTAATCAGTTTCGTCTATGCCATATGAATAAAATAAAAAGAGAAAGCAAGACAGGAATACACAATCAAACAAAAATAGTGGTTGCTTTAGCAATGTAGTAAATCGCATGGGTGTTTAAATGATTTTCCATCACAGTGGCATCTGTCGCTGATTAACTAGAGTAAATCGTGAGAAAAGTCAAGAGTAGCAGTGCTCCGACCCAATCGATCATCAGCCTTTGATTTATTTATCCCCCACAACAAATAGATCAGTTGCCGGTTGATCAAAGAAAAACGGCAAGAAAAATGAGGTGCAAGTCAAAGAGGTGTGGTTGAAGAGGTACATGCCAGAGAAGCGTAGGCAAGAGAGGAGTGGTTGAATGCTACCCAACATAGAGAAGCGTCGGCGAAAGGGGCGCAGGTGAGGAGAGAGTTGTCGTCGGGACAGATGCGCCGAACTTATTTTCCACTCGCTTTTCAGCGGAAGTCTGGAACTCTAGTTTATATATATGTCAAGAAGTCTATGGAAAATTAGGGAAGTTTAATTCCTGACTTTCTGATAACCAATCACACAAAACTAAACAGGGAACTTGACTTCCGAACCGGTCTTTTCCTAACAAGTAACATCGAATCAATCCCGTTCCATTTACAAATGTGTGTATTAGAAAAAGAAAAAAAAAATTATGGTCCCCCTTCTTTGTTGGGCCCCTGGCCGTCGCCCAGGTTGGCCCCCCTAATGGGCCGGCCTTGGCAGGATCATGTGATCAACGTAGTAGGTGGTCACACCTTGCGTCGTGAAACAGCAGTCTGCAACACTTAGCCCCTGTTTGGTTCCGGCCTGGACCGGGATTGGGCGCTGTCGTTTTGCTCCACGGCGGCCCAATCCGGTCCGGCTTGGGCAAGAAATCTGTTTGGCTAGCGTACCAGTCTGAGCCCCGTTTTGGCCTAACAGAATCCCAATATCAGGTTTCAGTCAATCCCCATCGAGGAAGGATTGGGATTTCCAATCCGGTTTGGCCCGACAACCCTCCCTGATCCCTCGCAACCCCGCAACCCTCCCCTCGCAACCCCGCAACCCTCCCTCTCCCCCTCGCCAGACGACCTCTCGCCAGACGATATCTCGCCCATCTTCTCTCGGCGCATCTTCACTACTGTTTGTCCGTGAGAAGTAAAAGCGAAAGCTGCTCGAGGTCGCAGATGAAGTGCACCGGTCGACCCGTGGAGAAGCGTGGACCATCATCAATGTTGCCGCCTGCCAACGCCGGTCTACCTGGGCGGCTAGCTCCCTCGAAAGCAAGGTACCCATGCCCTGCCCTGCTATTTTGTACTACCTACTTTGACATTGAATTGTCTTGTCGACGCACAGAAGAAACCCTAGCTCGTCCAAGGCAAGAAGAAACCCTAGTCTGTGTGCCTTCTTATTCCTCTCCTTCTGCTGCGAGGTTGTTCACTTCCACATACGCCTTTTGGAGGAGCTGTTCACAGAAGCTGGTGGTCGTCCTTTGTTGCTGAATTGTGCTCCTCAATCGTGCTCCGACGGCTCCGGCGGCCCTACCCAGACCTCCGCTTCCGCACTCTGTCTTCGTTCTCGCCCCCTTCTGCTCAGGTTGGTCACACATTAGGGTAGACGGTGCTTTATTTGTGAGGTCGATTAGGGCAGAAGTACAAGAATCAGGCATGTGTATCGATTAAGTGGCAAATGAGCTGACAATACCTGGAAACAGTCGTTGTGTATGACACTGATTTATTCTACTTCTTACTACTACTTTTATCTAGAAATGCATCAATTTACCGCTATTATGTGTGTTTGTGTGGTAAGTTATAGTACTAAAGCAAATAAAAGGCACTACCATGCTTGATTTTCTTGATTTTTCCCGGCAAGGTTATTTTGAGGATATCGATATGTGTTAGTAGACCATAGAGTAGTGTTGTCCTACATTTCGTTTTCTGTCATTTGTTTTTCATCCTTTGGTTTTTGGTTTGTGTGCCTTTGTCTTTGTTTTTCCAACATGATTGGGTAGTAATGGCCGATTCATCCTCTGCTGGTTTCTGGTTTCTGTGACTTTGTAATTGTTTTTCTAGCATTATTGGGCGTCGTTAATATGTTGGACATATCTATGAATGTTCTGTTATTTGTTATGTTTTAATGTTCTGTATTTTGCTGTTATGTTTTTTGTGATACTATTATGATATCATAATAGTAGCAGCTATAGATTTCATAAATCTGGAAATTGGATATACAAATTGGATATAGAAATTGGTATATAAATCCTCCTATATATACCATGGTTGAACCTAATTTTTGCCTACATTAGCTCACCATTAGCAGGTACTATGTTTGATTTGGAATGCGGGAGCAGTCATGGTTAGGTTAATAGGGTTTAAAACAACAACAGATTTAAAACTTGTTTAACTAAATCAGTGTGAGGTCTAGGTTAGGTGAATCCCTGCATCTACACAGTGATGCCTGGAAAAGTTATTTCACTATACAAATGAATATTTTGTTTATTGTGTGGTATTTTACCATGACATATGTGGTTAGGTGAAACCCACAGCTCATTATGTTTTACTGTCATTTAATTAAACACATTAGTCTATGTTTTATATCTTCTTTGTTAAATTATTTTCGGTTCATGTAAACCACCAATTAATCATAAAAAAGATCAATCTTAGCAACATTTGACTCCTCATGGAGATGACCTCTATTATGCAAGTGGTTTGAGTTATAACATGTATTCAAAATTCATGCAAATATACTAAATAGTTTTAACATGCAGGTGTGACATTATAGTATGTTTTAATTTACAGAACATAATTTCCCTCCAAGATACGAATCTATCATATGGATGTCATAAATCTGGAAATTGCATATAGAAATTGGTATTCTGGGAAAGATCATTCATTGATTTCAGCTATGGATTTCAGCTTTCATTGGTTTTACTTTCCTCTCTATGTTGTATTTAGAGTAACCATTATTAATCCTCCAATATATACCATGGTTGAACCTAATTTTTGCCTACATTAGCTCACCATTAGCAGGTACTATGTTTGATTTGGAATGCGGGAGCAGTCATGGTTAGATTAATAGGGTTTAAAACAACAGCAGATTTAAAACTTGTTTAACTAAATCAGTGTGAGGTCTAAGTTAGGTTAATAGGGGAAATAACATAAGATTTAAAACTTGTTTATCTAAATCAGTGTGAAACTAAATCAGTGTGAGGTCTAGGTTAGGTTAATAGGGGAAATAACAACACATTTAAAACTTGTTTATCTAAATCAGTGTGAGGTCTAGGTTAGGTTAATAGGGGAACTAACAGTAGATTTAAAACTTGTTTATCTAAATCAGTGTGAGGTCTAGGTTAGGTTAATAGGGGAAATAACAGCAGATTTAAAACTTGTTTATCTAAATCAGTGTGAAACTAAATCAGTGTGAGGTCTAGGTTAGGTTAATAGGGGAAATAACAGCAGATTTAAAACTTGTTTAACTAAATCAGTGTGAGGTCTAGGTTAGGTTAATAGGGGAAATAACGGCAGATTTAAAACTTGTTTATCTAAATCAGTGTGAAACTAAATCAGTGTGAGGTCTAGGTTAGGTTAATAGGGGAAATAACAGTAGATTTCAAACTTGTTTATCTAAATCAGTGTGAGGTCTAGGTTAGGTTAATAGGGGAAATAACAGCAGATTTAAAACTTGTTTATCTAAATCAGTGTGAGGTCTAGGTTAGGTGAATCCCTGCATCTACACAGTGATGCCTGGACATATCTGTTTGCCATATTTATGAATGTTCTGTTCTTTGTTCTATTTTAATGTTCTGTATTTTGATGTTATGTTTTTTGTGATACTATTATGATATCATAATAGTAGCAGCTATGGATTTCATAAATCTGGAAGTTGGATATAGAAATTGGTATTCTGGGAAAGATCATTCATTGATTTCAGCTATGGATTTCAGCTTTCATTGGTTTTACTTTCCTCTCTATGTTGTATTTAGAGTAACCATTATTAATCCTCCAATATATACCATGGTTGAACCTAATTTTTGCCTACATTAGCTCACCTTTAGCAGGTACTATGTTTGATTTGGAATGCGGGAGCAGTCATGGTTAGGTTAATAGGGTTTAAAACAACAGCAGATTTAAAACCTTTTTAACTAAATCAGTGTGAGGTCTAGGTTAGGTTAATAGGGGAAATAACAACAGATTTAAAACTTGTTTATCTAAATCAGTGTGAGGTCTAGGTTAGGTTAATAGGGGAAATAACAGCAGATTTAAAACTTGTTTAACTAAATCAGTGTGAGGTCTAGGTTAGGTTAATAGGGGAAATAACAGCAGATTTAAAACTTGTTTATCTAAATCAGTGTGAGGTCTAGGTTAGGTGAATCCCTGCATCTACACAGTGATGCCTGGACATATCTGTTTGCCATATTTATGAATGTTCTGTTGTTTGTTCTGTTTTAATGTTCTGTATTTTGATGTTATGTTTTTTGTGATACTATTATGATATCATAATAGTAGCAGCTATGGATTTCATAAATTTGGAAATTGGATATAGAAATTGGTATTCTGGGAAAGATCATTCATTGATTTCAGCTATGGATTTCAGCTTTCATTGGTTTTACTTTCCTCTCTATGTTGTATTTAGAGTAACCATTATTAATCCTCCAATATATACCATGGTTGAACCTAATTTTTGCCTACATTAGCTCACCATTAGCAGGTACTTGTTTAACTAAAACTTGGGGCCAATAATAATTTGTAACTTGCCTATATGCTCGTTGGTGTTTCATTATTTGTTTTTCGGTGTTAATCAATGCAGCTTGTGTATCTGCTGATTGAATCAGTAATGAAGGAACACACATAAATGGTTTCTGTTGTGATTGAATTTAATTAAACATTTACACTGATTATGTCATCAAATATTACAGCAACTACACGAGTATGCCTCCCGTCGACCCTAACAACCGTATGTTATGGACAAGAGAGTATGATGTCGCTGTGGTGACAACATTGCGTAGACAATATGACCTAGGCAGGTGTATTGATGGTAATTTTACTAGGGACTCTTGGAGGGAAATAACTTCTGATGTCAATAATAGGGTTGTTGTTGTGTTTAAGTTAGACCAAATAAGATGTCGCTGGAAGAACCTTAAAAGGGACTACGTCCATTTGAAGGGTTTAACCAACAAGAGTGGCATTGGATGGGATGAAGAAAGGCACAAGCCCATTGTATCGGACACCCCTGAGTGGAAAGAGGCCATTGCGGTACGCACACTATACATAACTTTTATCCTAACAAATTGTAACTGTACATGTAAACATGATTATCGCCAACCACATTTTTTTTAAAGCGTAGGCAGACAGGGACCTGACTAGGTTGCTTAGGCGCCCGTTTCCCCACTACTACGACATAGAGCTAATGGCGGGGAGGAACATTGCTAGAGGACACCATGCAATGTCTTCGGCGGACACTCAGATTCCTGCAGATGTTGCGTCTAAGGATGATGTAAGTGTCGACCTAGGCACGCCTGATACACCCATGTACACACACTCGGCAACAGACGAGTGTAGCGTACCCGCAACTACCGGGCAAAGTGAGGGTGAAAGCGTGCGGCCTGTGCGAACGGATAACCTGTCAGTTGGGGGCAGGAGTCCTTCTACCCATACGCGCAGGAGACGCCAATCAACGCCGCAAGAGCGATGTAGTCTTTCCAATGAAGTTTTGGCTGAGTTCACACAGGTTTACACAAAGGTTCACGAGTTAGGGACATCCATGATGACCAAAGCCTATGAAAAAGAAAAGTTGTCAAACATTTTAGAACATTTTAATGCCAATTTCCCCGATGCCCCCACCGCTGTTTTTACTACACTTGTGAACGCCATCAAGGACTCTACCAACCGCAACATCTACCTTATCCTCAAAAACACCCCTGCGAAGATAACGTTGTGGTTAAAAGACCTTTGTGAAAGGTCACAATTCGGTTTTGCCACATCTGTACCTCCCATGCCTTCATATTATTTCCCGTCTCCGTAGCCATTCCCTTCACCCAACTTCAACAGCACGTCGTCTCACCCACCATTTATGTCGTCTTCGTCTTCACCCAACTTCCCAGGCACATCGTCTCAGCCACCATTTATCCCGCCACCCAACTTCCCGGGCGTGCCACCGATGTGGTTTCCTTCATCCAGTGATGCTGGCCCATCGGGAACATAATTGCAGGGGTTATTTCGTATGCATTTGATGTTAATTATTTTCCGTCCAAACATTTATATTTCATTGACTGTTGTAATAATTTACTTTCCGCACACGCATTACATATCCGTACAATTTCATTTGATTGAGTGTTGTAATAATTTATTTTTCTCATGTTAATTAGATTGTCTTATGTTGTAGCAATTATTATGTAGTTTTTTTCATTGTACATGTAGGCATCATGTCTAGAAATGACCAACCGCAAACACAAGACATGCTCAACAACCTTTTATTAGATACCTTGTTGTGGCCAGTGATTCACGTTGGTGATTTAATTGCCGACTCTATTGCATACTCAATCATGGACGCAGTAGACGTTGATGCCTCCACACCACCTCGTATCCCTAGGTCAGTTAGCATCAGGAGTGGCCACATAAAGGTCTTAGAAATATTGACCGGTCACGAACAAAGGGCTTATGACCTATACCAGATGCGTCCACAAACTATAATGACCTTTGTCGACAAGCTTGAGAGTCGTGGCTTGTTGCGAGGTACTAGAGGCGTCAGCTCAGTTGAGGCCGTATGCTATTTCCTGCAGATGGTTGGCCATGGATACACAAATCGTGCTTTGGCGGAGGACTACATTCACTCCGGTGAGACCATTAGTAGAAAGTTCAACGAAGTGTTGGACGCTGTTTGTGCGTTGACCCATGACTACATTGTCATGCAAACCGCAACTACATGCACAACAACGCATACTCGCATTTTACATAACGCAAGGTTCTACCCATACTTCAAGGTAATAGTTAACCCCCTAATAAATTTAATTTATTTTCAAACATTGTGTATGTTTACAACATTATTTTGGTTTATAGAATGCCATAGGGGCTATTGACGAAACACACATCCCTGTCTTGGTCAGTAGAGACAAACAAAATCGATACCGTGACAGAAAAGGGAATGTCTCTCTCAATGTCATGGTTATAGTAGACTTCTCCATGGAGTTTACATATGTCCTCACTGGGTGGGAGGGGTCGGCTGCCGACCAAAGGGTCCTGCAATCGACAAGGACCCATAGCGGGTTTACAATTCCGCCGGGGAAGTTTTACCTGGTAGATGCAGGGTATGCCAACACTCGTGAATTTGTTGCACCCTATCGCAACACATCATACCATATTGCTGAGTACCGAGGAAACAGACATGCCTACACCAGCAAGAAAGAGATGTTCAACCACAGACATGCTCAACTACGTAATATTGTAGAAAGAGCATTTGGGGTGCTGAAGAGACGGTTTGCATACCTTAAGAAGGGGCCGACATATCCTATTCATTCGTAGTGTCGCATCATACTTGCTTGTTGTATCCTACACAATTTCATCTGACGGAAAAATGACGGCGACACCATAATGGATGAACTCCCAGATGAGAATTCATCGTCTGCCATTCCCCCAGCCGCCGTTCCCCCGAGTTCAGGTCAAGGTTCAACTCAGGCCGATTCAAGGGAGGGAGAAGTGTTACGTGAATCCATTGCAAATCTCATTTGGGAAACTCGTTAGCTGAGTATCTGTAATAGATTGATTCCCGAATTGTTTATTTCGAACCTGATCAGAATCGTCACATTGTGTCAATATAGGTTGTCTTCAAATGGAGAACGGAATGCCTCGTTGTCAATGCGGCCTTCAGTCCACTGTACGCGTATATATGGATGCCAAGGATGCACAAAACGGACGTTTTGAAGACAAGAACCCACACATGCCATATTTTACGTGCGGTAGGGTTCAAAATCAAAATAGATGTCATATGAGGTTTCCCGCGCAACGGGTTGTACCCACAATTGCCACACTAACCGCCGTTAGGGCTGCAATGCTTTCACAACTTGCATATGCATGCAGTGAACGTCAACTATGGTCTTCCCAGTGTGCCTTTATCTGTTCCAACAGATCAGACACTGATAGGCTACAAGTAGAAATTACAGATCTACGATCGCGGTCCCGATATCTTCGCCAACGTCTTCACATAACTAGCGACGACAACACTTCCAATGAGGACGGTTACAATACATCATAGATGTATAACATCATTGATGTCTGTCCAACATTCATAACATAAGTTTAAGATTTAACAAACAATGGGGCCTGTCTTGTATGTTATTGTTTTGATTTTCAATCTAACTTCATTACCATAAATCGTTTGACTGATTCAAATGCATGGTGTAGATGTCTATTAATACAACTGAAGTTGTGCGCTGTGACTGTGGGTTAGAGGCAGGCTTGCGACTTAACACTGACGATGAAAGGTTGTATGACTTTGGAATTCTCAGTGAAAGACCAGGTGAAATGTATTACATATGTCCTTCTCGCGAGGTGCGCTTGTACAAACACACATATTATGTAGCCACTGTGTACATTACACATTCATTGTCATTTACGTAAACTTCATACTATTTTTTAGGGAAAAGATCGATGCAGATACTTTCGCTGGGCAATTGATCTCAGTCCTACAATTGATTCTCTGAAAGCTGAGATTGCGTTACTCACGCTCGAGTGCAAGTCATTGTGGGGTCAGACAATGAACTTGAAAGATTTTGTTGAAATTCATCACAACCACCATGATGTTTACACCAACAAAAAGTATGAGCATGAGTATCTAGAACGCTACGTAGAAGAACTGGAGGAACAATGTAGGCTTCTGTTGGACACTCCGTCACCCCCGACGACGCCGTAACGTCGAATGGCGGCCATACCTTTCATTCGCGTCATCGGTTTTCCATTTTATTTTTGTTGTTTGGAAGTTCCCGTGTTAAGTGTTGTTGATTGTTTTTTGAAAACGGATATGCCATGCTCTGTTGTTTGGAACTTACATATTAACTAATATGCTTAGTCATTCGACGCCTCCTCATTTTGTGTGGTGTTCGGAGCATGATATGGATCTCAGAGGTAGGATGAGGACTCAATATGATTTTGGAAGGTGTGTTGATGGAGTGTATATGACAGAGGCTTGGATGGAGGCAAAATCATAGAATGATAATAAACCTAATACATGATAGTAGTGAACTTAGGTGAACATAAGAGTTATTATTGTTCTTCTTGTTATTTTTGTTGTTCTTATCTTCTTGTTATTTTTGTTCTTCTTATCTTCTTGTTATTTTTCTTCTTCTGTTCTTCTTCTTATCTTCTTGTTGTTCTTGTTCTTCTTGTTTATTACAGGTAACATGGGATCGCGTTTCCCTATAAAGGAGTATGATCTCTCAAATAGGGAGTTTATGAGACACGTCTCCCTTCCCCTAACCTGGATGTGCGAGCCATTTAAGATAACTCCTGGCTATGCTATGGTGGGGGTAGGCAGAATCTACTTTGATGTACAGATCAGGTGGTCTACACCTGAAGAAAGAATATGGAATAAGAAAGGTAAATATTTAATCATCGATGAAGGTTGGGCTGAAATGTTGGATAGACTAAAAGCCAAACCTGAATGGACCGTGACCCTACAACCAAAACCCAAGGATGCCACTCGCCCTACAAGATTTTATTTGTGGATTCGTGGTGATGGGGACAACTCTGAATTGCTTAGGTATATTTACCCGAGACCAGAGGGTTATATATCATCTACTTCAGACTCGGTTGATGCCCTGTTTGTCAGAGACTTCCACCAACCACCAATCTTAATCTCCTCTAGTGATGAAGAAAATGATGTGAATGTCCCTATTGGGGACTCTTCTTCATCAAGTAATGTTGAATCTGTTGCATCAACAAACAATAATTAGTTTTTTGTTTTGTGTATTGTCTTTATTTTGTTTATATAACATTACAGGCTTGTTATGGGTGCCTGCCCACTAAGACAATTTATATTTATCGAATGTAGCTGAATATGTTTTACTTTAAAAATGATGTTCATGTTTGACTTGTTAAATCTTGAATTTTTTAATTTAGTTGGATTACTTTTAATGATGCCCCACAATACATCATTATAGTTGTTATGATTTTGTTGTTCTTGATGTCTGTTTTTTTAGAGGAGCTTATCCTAATTGGTTACGTATATGTGGTTGCATTTATCTCGGGTTAATCACAACCCTTGATGTGGTTCATCACATAGTTAGCATAAGCATAGAAGTATACATGTACTTCTACAACGAACACATATAAAGTAGAACATGTATCATGATAGCTTACTAGCCACTCATATTCAAAATGTATATCGGCTAAAAACGTGTTTCTTGGTCTGACGGGGTTACCTCATATCTTGGGGTATTAAACATAGAATGTTAGGCATATTCAACCTAAATGAAACAACCAAAACACCCACATAAACACCCCACAAAAGGGTAACACGCCTGACTCACATCTCAACAACAAAATGAGAGTTCTTAAACCAAACTGATATAGATAACAATTAAGTTATTTTTAAGTTACTTTTTTTTTTAAAATTCTGTTTAAACAGCGTCACAAGGCCACATTTCTAACAACAGTTCTGTGAGAATAGGACAGATTCAGCTAATCCTGCCTACAGTTGCCAAACAGAATCAGACTAAACCCAGCCTGCACAGCCAAACAGAATCAACTTGAAACGAGTCTGAAACGAGTCCAGCCCCCCAGAATGAGACTGGTTTGCCAAACAGGATCAAACTGGTTTGCCAAACAGAATCAGACTCCAGCAGGCCTAAACCCGTCCAAGCCAGGCAGGCTTGCATAAAGCCAGTCCCGAACCAAACAGGGGCTTAACACTTGTTTATCCTTGTAGGCGTGGAGATCTGTGGCGACGATGACAGACTGTCGTTAGATAGACATACGTGTGTTGTACCATGATTCACTTCCCAAGGGACCCATGTACAATTAAAAATGTCACGAAATAGGATACTAGCTTGTACTGCACTTATATATAATGCGCTAGAGGAGTGTTAGCGCGCTGGTGACAGGGGCGGAGAAAGAACTATAAGGGCCAGTAGATATGTTAAAAATGTGATGAATTTTTTTGTTGGGATTGGAACTAGCAACCACCAAATATGAGTCTTTGCCAATCCAATAGGCTACCTAGAAGTTTGTGTTTACATATATATATATATGACTTAATATATAGTTGATATGATATCAGCACTTATTTGCAACAAATTGACAAAAATGCCGCTGGGGGATTCGAACTTGAGCGATTGATTTGAATGGCTTGACAAAAATGCCGCTGGGGGATTCGAACTTTAGCAATTGATTTGAATGTCTCTACAATGCAAGCGCCAATCCAGGCTATAGACGCTTATTTTTTGAAAACGGTACTAGTTCATATATATATATATATATATATATATATATATATATATATATATATATATATATATATATATATATATATATATATATATATATATATATACATGTACATACATAACAATGCGTGATTTTCTATTTTTTTTTGGGGGGGGGGGGGGGGGCGGCCCCCGCTTGCCCCCCCTGGCTCCACCCTTGGCTGGTGACAGTTTGCTAGAGGAGGAGGTGTAGGTGTGCTTTCTATGCCAAACAAACTGGATTGGTAGATAGACCAGGGGCTCAACACCGCCTAACCAGCCACAAACCGTTGATCAATATTTGGACCCGTTTATATATGAATAGGCTAAGTCAGTTTTGGATCTTACATTATACATTCTAGGCTGGTCTTGAATTTTGAGTGACCGAAATTTGAGTTCGTTCTGTCACGGATCTAACACTTAACAAATTTGTCTATCTTACTTTATTATGACAGCCATAATGTTCTTCAACACAAAAAAATCTAATGTGTTAACTATTTGCGTGATCAAGTAATTACAAGTCAGTGAATTAATTTAAATATTGGTTGCAGAAAATCAGAGCAACCACCTTGCTTAAATATCAGTTCTCGATAGTTACTAATACCGGTTGCATGAATGGAGTCAAATGACAAAAAAAGTAAAAAGCATAAAAAAACCCTAGTACGGAAGAACGGTAACCTAGTCGAGATAATAGAAAGAAAACTTAGCCATTAATTGTTGATGGAATGATACGTGGTAGGGGGTTAGTTAGGATTTGTCAAAGATAAGAAAATTATTTGGAATTTTTGAGAAAGATTTTGGAAAAAAATTCTTCTTCAATATTCATCCTCTCTGTCGATGTGCTTGTTCTGTGTTGGATCCCTCGATTCCTTACGGCCGAGTGAAGAAAAATGCACAAGTGGAGCGTGGAGTGTGGAGTGCTATAGGTCCTTTCGTTAAAGACTTAGGCTTAGTTTGGGTAGATACTTTTACAATCCCGCTAAACTTAAACATACAATAGTATTTTAGACTGCCAGTTTTAATCGGTCGTTGTTAGCTGTTGTGTTAAATGAGCACGGCTTTCTCCTGAGATGGAAAAAGGTTGCGTACTTTTCAAGGCCCGCCAAAACAGGTGGGATTTGGACTATTGATGCTGCTGGGCGCGGATGACCGGACATCCGTGTTCTTTTGTCAGGCGAGCCCGCAGTTGAACATTTAAACTGTTGTGCTATTGTTTGATATAGCGGTATTTAAGATGTTGTCATCTGAACGGCCCCTTAATTATTTTATTATTCATTTCCTAGCCGTTGAATATTGTCCCTAACAAATATACAAACTCCATATCTACAAGAAACTATGATACCAAGTAAATGTTTACCAAAACTTTTGCTTATATATACAGATATTTCCAGAGGTAACATTATCTTCCTTCAATAGCTTTTATTGTGTTGTTTTGCTAAACATCATTACCATTAGATGGAAAATGCACAAATATAAAAAACTTGCATTTATATCTTACGAAGATTACATATAAATAATTGGCGAGACACTATTTGGAAAAAATCTTACATCTGCAGGATTATCTAATATATGACAAATTGGAAAAATATACTAAAAATAAATAAACGATAAATGGCAAACCATGTAGGCTTTTTATCTTCATAAGAACAATTTTTTTGACTATTAGATTCACAAATGATTAGTTGTAAAACATATTATCTATTGAAGAAAACTTTAAGAAAAAATGATTATGCCTAATTGAAGCACATAATTATGTATTTTTATTCAATTTATTAGCGATAGACCATTTCTTTTAGAATGAGAGGCCACATTGTGGTATCTTAAAAGCTGAGAACTAGTTTTACATTGTTTTATTAACAACAAAAATAATACAAAAGTAGTATCTAAAAAAAGTGATCGGTATCAACCCATGGGTTTGGAGGTGTGGATCTCAACGTACTTACTGCACCTATGGCCAAAATAGTGGCCATGAAAGAATTCATTGTGATTTCAATGTAGAAGAAGGGAATACAACGAAGACAACATTTGATCTAGATATGTTATCCAGATCAGGCCTAACAGTATATTGAATTAAAAAATATATTTCTAAAAAGTTACAATGTATGTAAATCTTAAATGTATACATACATACACAAAGTGTAATATTCATAACAATACAATTTTATATTTGAAACAAACAATAAAATGCAAACACTACACATTAAAACTTGAAGTACAAAAAGATAGTATAATAAGTAAAAATTTAATTTTATAATAGATTTAATTTAAGTTAGTATTTTATATTTGACGCTATTGTTCCTCTATAAGTAGTATTTTGCTAATAATAATGAATATATGAATACTAATATGTAAAATGAATAGATACAAGAATATATAATGTAATTATAAAATATTTAGCTCCTAGGTATAAAAGTATGGTGTGATACTTTGATTAAATAAAACAAATATAATAAAAGAAATCACTACACACATGAAATCTAGTATATAAATAGAAGGTAATTGTAGGCACAAAAAGTAAAAGTAATAGAACGAACATATAATTTAAAATGTATAAACATAAATTTACTATTTTACTATATGTATAGGTATATTGTTTAATTTCAAACTATGAATAGTTTTTATTTGAAATGATGAAAATATGACAACTAAATAAAACTAATGACTTTTTAATGCTTATCATGAATTATTATTGTTAAGAACCATTTAACCTAATATGAAATATAGGATACATAACATGGAATCATAATAAAAATAAACTTTTGAGAACAATGTGTCTCTGTCCACGAAGCATTTCTTCCATGTGAATCAATGCATCATGGCATGTGGCACATTGCCTGATTTTCTTTAGATGGAACAATGCGGAAAGGGAACACACTGTCTTGAAAAAAATAGAATTTGGATCTTTATTGAAAACTAACATATTAGTTCTTAAAATTTAGATATATAAAGTTTTTATTTATTTTTCAGTTTTTCAAATATATTTATACATGCAACATACTGAGTTTTGTGTAATGACCCCATTTTGGACCAATAGTTCATATTTTCCACTAACTTCAGTCTAGTTTTGTAAATTGGTCTTTTGTTCCAAGTTTGATATGATTTTCTTGTCCAAGAACTATGTCAATTTATACTAATTAGGCCCGAGGAAAGATTTTTTACTCTTTGTTTAGATTTTTCCCCCGTTTTGAATAACATTTGCGAAGAACTCCCTCAATTGATCTTCATGAATCGATATGATATCAAAGTCAGAATCAATTCTATCTATTTATATTCCTTGGACCTTGCATTTATATATCTATCTTGTTTGGATAACTAATGGCATTGGAGTCAATTTTTGGTAATAAATATATAAACACATATTGAATTTTGGATATGTGATGAGAATAATGTATATGGGCCAATTTAGAAATATAAATGGAGGAACTAATATTTTAAATATAGCTTCATATCTATATAATGAGTGGTCAAACTTTTAAAGAAATTGGGGTTTTGGTTTAGAAGTTACGAAAGAAATTAGAGTTGATTAAGTAAGGATATAGTTATCATTAATAATAACACATTAGTAATAGAGGAAGATTAGTTCTTTCTTTCTCCTATTTAGGGTTTTCTTTCACCGGTTAAAAAAGAAAATGACAACCTACTCGCTTGACTCAAGAACTCCAAACCAGGGAATCGATCCTTTCCTTTTGGTATTGAGATCCCAACAACAACGATGCATTGTAGACTGTAAAGAGGAGAGATAACCTCCTCACTAAAATTTAAAGGAAGTACAAAACATCCATCTTTTTTAGAAAGATAAAAGATATTGAGGGATGCATGTATAATATTCTTAGTAAATAAGCATTCACCGGATACATTATAAAATGTCAATAGAAGCAGAAATAAAAGTACTAAGCCTATTATATGGCTTTCTTTGTTCATTACATGATTGTTCCCAAAAGAAAAAGATAATAGAAAAGGATCTAGCTATAGCAACCTAGACATCCTTTTAGATGGCTTGTGATCTACTCCTGAGATGACTTCCTTCAAACTTGTCCTTCTCCTTGCTCAGCACCAGCACCTCGGTGGTTAGGAAAGCACCCAGCAAAAGGGGAAAGAAAATGAGATATGTGTCACAAAACTAGTCTAGGATAACAAGATAAGTAAAGCAAGTAAGAACATGCTAGGGTTCATCATAAGATGAAGATAATAAGAGTATGGGGCTATATTCAAAAGAAACTTGCCATTAACAATTATATTAAAAAGGATTTGCATGTAAGATAATTATGTCTACCTAACTAAGTAGGGTTGAGGCACCTATCAGACCTCTAACCTATAGGTGAGGGGAGAAAAAGACATTCCCAGTCACCTACACAATTATAAAGGGGAGAATAAAAACATTTCTCAGGGTGATTAAATGCATGCCCTTTGTGGGTGGTTGTACATAAGTACCGCTACTTTAAATTAAATAGAACATAAATCCACATGCTAGAAAAGTGGTCATGGCAATAGTAGTCATAATATTCAATAAGCATGGAAGTGGGGTATAAGACCCAAACTAGAACAAAGTATAATCTGATTTGAGGCATGAACAACATTAGGATTCAATAATAGAAGATCCAGGGTTCATTTAAGTCTCATTAGAGAACTATAGGGTTTGGTTGTAATTATCCCAACATAGGGTATAAGGAATGCATATAACTCTCTTACTAATATCAATTACCAACTTTCACCACTTTAATTGAGTCCAAGTTCCACTTTGCCTATTTTCAATGTATTAACATGTATTGGAGTACATAGTGCACATTAATGTATAGAAACCCTAATTTCAGAACCTTTTAGAAAATCTCAGATTTAGATTTTGAAAATATCACCAATGAACTCATTAGGTTCTCTTGATGAAGAAAATGTATTTTTATGTTAATTTTGGAGTTATGATGATTAAGATGTAATTTTTATGGATTTTATGCATTAAATTCATTTTACAAAAATCACCCTTCCTTAAACCATGAAATCAGACATTGAAAATATTTTTATTAGATAGAGATTCATTTTCCAATTCCAAAACATATTTATTTATCAAATTTGGATAAGCGGATTAGAAGATATGATTTTTTTCAATATTGTCCAATAGGAAATTGCCACATCATCAAACCGATCGAGATAATTGAAGAGAGAGGGAGAGGGAGAAAATACCATTTGACCCAAGATTAGGTTTCAAGTTGCATAGGTAACCAAACTAGAGCTTCTAGAAAAGGCAAAATAGAAATAAATTAAAACCTTAGAAGAACATGGTAAAAAGAGATGGAGATCACCGATTTTAAACATAGAAGCATGAGTTTTAAGCATGTAGTATGCAGTATATGAGAAGGGGGTTATAAAACTCACCTCTAGGAAGGTAAGAAGGTCAAAACAATAAGGATCCTGAGATTATAATGTCTGGTTGTCCGAAGCCAAGCTCCTTTCTTGAGCAAAGATCACCTTCTCCACTTTAGATGTGCAAACCCTAGCAAAAGAGCATGGATATGAGATGTTTAAGGGCTCTAATTGGGGTTTCACCATGGAAGACTAGGGTTATGACCTGGAGGAAGGTGGAAGGAAGAATAACAGCAAGGAAAAGAGGATACTTACTAGTTTTGGTAAAAATCACCATGGAGGAGCTCAAGAAATCCTAAATAGAGAAATTTGGAACCCTATGAGCCTTCTTCACCAAGGTAAGCACTCTCTTTTACCTTGGGATAACATCTTTGTGGACAAATAGAGTAGGAACGATGTTGTAATCTGGGGGAAAGAAAATGAGAGGATTTATTCTTGGATTGGGAGGTGGGAAATGGGTAGACATGGCTTTATAAAGAAGGGGGCAAGCATGAGGTGTCTATGGGACTTTCCTTGTGTCCGTAGCCTAGGACTTCATGGCCATGCAAGAGGACAAATCATAGAGACTTCTTGTATATCACAATTCGGTCCTAAAAGCCCCTGGGGACTTCTAGTCCATCCCCACCATCCTTCAAACAAAGAAATAACCCGATTGGTTGATAGCTTTTAAAGATAAGCTCATTTATAAAGAGGGTGATCCCTATAATGCCCTTAGAGAGAAACACCTTCAAACCAAGGTGCAATTAGGCGCCTCATGGTTCAAAAGCTCGATAATGGTAAGGGAATATATAAGGAGTATAATTCATGTGATAATTCACAAAGAAAATCTCTGAATTGGGTAAATTGCATAAAAGTCAAAAATATGTGTTTAATCACATAACTTGCACAAACAACATCCAAATTAGACCAAAATTGAAACTTAATCTTGTCTCATGATTTGAAAACACCTCAAAAGGTTAGATTAAGGTTTATAGTACTTAATTATGGAATTTAAGCTTGTTCAATATATTAAGTAAGGTTTGGGGCCTTACACTTCTAATGTGGATTTATTTATCATTATTCCACTTAAGCGGTGATTTCACATTTAAGATCCTTAAATAATATTTCACAGAGGTATTTGTGCATAAACCATTCCATTTGTATAATTTTTGAACAAATGTTCACCAAACCACTATAAATTCCACAATTTAAGCATCAAGGCCAAAAAGGATAGAATTGATAGGAAAATATTGAGAAAGGGTAAAAAGGGAATATATCGAAGTTTCGGTATGATACAACAATCCACCCCTTAAAGAGGATTTTGTCCTCGAAATCTAAAGAAAAGTGAGAAGGGTGAGTATGCAACATCTTGTATTTAACTCCCAGGTTATTTCCTCCAAACCATAAAACTTCCAGCAAAACTTTTACTAACTTAAACTCCTTGTTTTTTAACTATTTAACTTCAGAGTTCAGAATCTTCTCAAGAAACTCCGCATAGGTCAGGTGCTCATGGATCACCTAATGGTTCTAATTTTACGATATCTTTTTAAATTTTTTAGCTTATTAGAATTATATTCATTAGGATATCACATTATCATTATTATTCTTTTAATTGTGTCATGTCATATTCACTTTGTTTCTGAAAGAATTATATTTCATTATTATGCACAAACCCAATATATTTCTTATTTATCTCATTAGTAATTTTAGTGCAACTGGAGTTATACTAAATTATCTTAATATGCATTATTATATCTGACCATTATCTTTAATAATTTGGATGTAGACTCCATTATAAATTGTATCTGATTATTATGTATGAAATAGGACACTTTATCCAATTTGTTACAATTAATCGAAATAATGTCACATTAATTACTCATATGTATATTAGACATTATCACATTACCTTTTTTTTACATTAATGTCATCATTAATCATTTTCTCATATTTATTCACTTCCTATTATTGATTATGCACATTTATGTGAATCCAATTACTTCTTATCCATATTGAAGTCATTATATGTATTTTAGTGATCAAGGTGGGACGTATTACATATTAATGATTTGATTCACATACCAATTAATGTTTAGGTGATTTATTAGGTGTGTATTAGAGAATAAGGTGATATGCATTTCATATTGATGACCTAATTAATCTATGATTTATGTGTATTAAAGTATGTTATCCGATTATGACACCTAGTGACACTAATGTATCATGAATGTCATTAAGGATGTATAGGTTAAGGTTAGATGATTACAACTTAGGGTATAGGTTAAAATGATCATTATTCTTCACCTATACCTTCTTAGGATGCATTAAGTTCAAGGTTAGATTACAATTATCTTGCCCATCATATCATTAGGGTTTATTGGTTTCTGGCATGGTCAACATCATGCTTATCCACTATTAGTATGAAAATTTGAGTTACTCTTATTATGTGCATTAGATATTCATTTGGGTTTGAACATATGAACTATTCATTACATGATCGTTATATGTTCTTTTGGATACCAAGAAACATGTGGTTACAACTACAACTTGTTTGGTCAAAATTTAGGATTCAAGCACACTAACTTCCTAACTAGGGAGTTACGGTTTCTAAGGTCAGAGTAGCTAGATTTTAGTATGTTACATGACTCCATACCCTTGGAAAAGATTTCATCCTCAAAATCTACCTACCCAAACATTATCAAACCAACTACTCTCCACCCCTTAAAGGTTTGATCTACCAAGCCAAACTAATCTAGAGGTAAAAGGGTGAGTCTAACTAAACCATATATAAGATTCATCATGCTTCACAGCGCACTCTGATGGCTTACTAAACACCAAACTTTAGAGTCTAAGTTCTAGGGATAACTATCCAAACATGTGGTTCTATGGGTCATAAATGAACTATATTTGGTATCCATCCTCAAAGTCATTACATCGAGAGACTAGTTCAACATATAGGGTCCCTAAAGATAAATCATATAGATGTCTAAGTCTTCTATTGTCTAAAAGCATGCTATTTTGAACAATTCATATCAGCTCAGGCCAGGCTAGTATCATATGGATTTGGGAGTCTCGTAAACCAAGCTAGTGGTGTGGAGAAAAATATTGCCAGTCCCCGAAACCTGATCCTTTTTAGACACCTTTGCTTTCAACTTCATGTCCTAGTAGCTTCCTAAAGGCCAAGCTAAACAACCTCAGGTTATAATGGATACGTATGCATCTTTTAGTTGTAAGTATTTAAGGGATCTATTCATAATTATTCTAATTTGAAACTATATGATCCTATATCAACCCTTCATCATCTATTGATCAACTCTAGGGAAAACACACTAGTACAAAAATGGGTTATAACGTCACTACCTGTAGGGTCAGTTTTTCCAAATAACCGACCTTATATGTTTAAAAAAAATGTGGGCACCAATTAAGACCTCCTGGGTCGTTTTTCTTACAAAAACCGACCTTGTAGTGTAACTCTATAGGGTCGGTTTTCCAAATAACCGACCTTATATGTCTATAAAAAAAGCGGGCACCACTTTAGACCTTTTGGGTCGTTTTTCTTAAAATAACCGACCTTGTAGTGTATCTCTATAGGGTCGGTTTTCATAAAATAAGTGACCTTATAGACAATTGGATTAGAAAGCCAATTGCAGTTTCCCACGACAAAAATTTGCTTGATTTTGGCTTCGCGCCTCGATCTATAGGGTCGGTTTTTCCAAATAACCGACCTTATATGTATACAAAAAATGCGGGAGACATCCTGAATCTAGTTTTCCTTCACATATATATGCACCTCTATGGTCGGTTTTGTCCTTATAACTGACCCTAAAAGTCCCTTCGGTCGAAAATATTGTCGACCGAAATTAACTTTGGATCCAGTTAAGTTCGCACCTCTAACATCAGTTTTTTACTCTTAACCGACCTTACAGCTCTTCTCGGTCGACAAATTCGTCGACCGAGAAGGAGTCCGATTTCACGTGTATAAGCACCTACGGTTCGGTTTTTTCCTTATAACTGACCCTAAAAGGAACCTCGGTCGACAATATTGTCGACCGACATTAATTTTGGATCTACTTTAGAGCTCTCCTCTAAACACTTCTAGCGTCAGTTTTTTACTTTTAACCGACCTTAGAGCTCTCCTCGGTCGATGAATTTGTCGACCGATAACGTTTCAGTCGAAAAATTCATCGACCGAGAAGGAGCCAGGTTTCACGTGTATAAGCACCTCAAGGGTCGGTTTTGTCCTTATAACCAACCCTAAATGTCCCTTCGGTCGACAATATTGTCGACCGAAATTAACTTTAGATCCACTTAAGTTCACACATGTATAAGCACCTCTAACGTCGATTTTTTACTCTTAACCGACCTTACACCTCTCCTAGGTCGACAAATTCATTGACCGATAACGTTTCGGTCGACAAATTCGTCGACCGAGAAAGAGCCAGATTTCACGTGTATAAGCACCTCTAGGGTCAGTTTTTTCCTTATAACCGACCCTAAAGGGCTCTTCGGTCGACAATATTATCAGTCGACATGAATTTTGGATCCAGTTTAGTTCACGCATGTATAAGAACCTCTACCATCAGTTTTCTACTTTTAACCGACGTTAGAGCACTCCTCCGTCGACGAATTTGTCAATCAATAACCTTTCGGTCGACAAATTAGTCGACCGAAAATGAGTTTGAGTGTTTTTAAATAACCCGACACGGGCACCACTTATCTGTAGCATCAGTTTATTTGTATTAACCGACGCTACAGGTCGTGTCTATCCGTGAAATAGCCAAAACCTAGTCTTTCTCTCCCGCGAAACAAAAATTTCCTTCATTTTTCTCTCCCTCGGTGCTGATACCTTAGCTCTTTGTGTCATTCGACCACGGATACCTTTCTGCTTCTCTCCCACACCGCCAAAGCCTTTGTTAAGAAGCTAGTCGTCATGTTCGAAGAGGATCGTGGTGTCCGTAAAGCTTTTCCACCTCTCCACGCCGCCAAAGCTTTTGCTTCCTCTCCGTGAATAGAGATCGTCGTCGCCGCCTCTCCACACTTCCTCGAAGGTCGCTGTCTCTCCGTGAAGGTCGTCTCATCCTTCACGAAGGTCGCCGCCGTTTCCAAGTAAGGTCACCGCTTCCCTCATTTTCGAGTTCATTCCCACCACTTCCCTCATTCCTGAGTTCATTCCCGCCACCATGGTAGCGTCCAGGTCCAATCTCGGTTGACAATATTATCGACTGAGAGTCCACCTGCGCATAGCGTCCAGGTTCACTCTCGATCGAGAATTAGTCAACCGAGAGTTGACCTAGACACATGCGTAGGTAGCACGGCCATGCTGGGTAGCACGACCGTGGTGGTCGTGGCTGAGTGAATATATTTTTTAGGTAGCACGGCCGTGCTGGGTACCATGGCCATGCTGGGTAGCACGGCCGTGGTGGCTGTGGCTGAGTGAATATATTTGTTAGGTAGAACGGCCGTACTGGGTAGCACGGCCGTGGTGGCTGAGTTGCTGAACTTATTTGTTAAAATCTTCCTGCTCCTCTAATATTGATATTGACCCTAATGCCTTACATTATAAGAGAATTGAATCATGCACTTGTGTTGTTGCAGGTGTTGTTGACTTGCATATATTTCTTCTTCATCCTTCAAGTGAGGTATGATATTCTCACTCTCCCAATGTGCCATTAAGCTTCATTTTGATTCAAATATTTAATACATACGGAAGTGCTTGGTAGACATTCCATAAATATTAGGGTAGACATTGTGTAGTCTTAGATTGACACTTTAGGGTTTATATATGAGATCATCGATGCATGATGTTTAACTTCATATATAAATATGAAAATAATGCATTTATATATTAACTTAGAAACTCGTTCAAAATTTACTCATTAGGAGTAAACTTTGGATAGTCCCCGGTTTGGGACTGTTTTTGGATATTTCATCTCACTTAGGATGTACCTGTATAATGTATGTTTAGTTTTGTAGAAAATTTCAGTAGGATTTCTTCATTTGTTCTATGGGTACATATGTGAGTGGTTATTTGTCATTTACATCGGTGTACTTGGAGAACTCAGGGGAAATGCTGTTGAAATTTTCTTCAAAACTAAACATACATTATACAGTTACTAGTGAGTTTAAATATTCAAAAATGGGATAGGTGGTACACTTTATTATATAAGTAATTAACTTCCTATCAATAAAAACTTATAGATTATAGTATCAATATTAAATGGTTATTTTTATAATTAATTTTAATGTGATATAGAAAATGGATCGAAGTTGCATGTCTATCAAGAACCGTTGCAGTCTAGAGTTTGCCAAATGTCTTGATGAATTTATCAGATTTTCTGAGGAACATAGGAAACTACCTATAGATAGGCTATATTGTCCATGTAGAAATTGTTGTAACAATTTGAAAGTTGATATAGGTGAGGAAATTAAGAATCATGTCATATGCAATGGGATCATACAAGGTTATAATGAATGGTATTGGCATAGAGAGAAATTGAATTATGGATTAGAAAATGTCGATACTAACAGTTGTGGCATAGAAGATATAGATAATGATGATAATGTTAATGATGAACCGATTCAAGATGACCGAATTCAGGATGATATGGTTGATGAGATGCTACGTAGTTGTCGGGACAATGTCATTGATCCACCTTCTTTATTTGCAAACATTGTCCATGATGCTGAAAAACCATTATATAAGGGTTGTACTAAGTTCATGAGGTTGAGTATTGTAATGCGATTATATACTCTTAAAGCTCAAAACTGGTGGAGCGATAAGAGTTTCACTTCACTATTTTCTTTGTCAAAGGAAATTCTTCCTGAAGGCAACCAGCTTCCAATTTCAACATATCAAGCAAAGAGAATAATGTGCCCAATGGGAATGGAGGCTAAGAAGATTCATGCATGTCCAAATGATTGTGTGTTATTTCAGAAGTACTATAGTAATTTGATAAATTGTCCAAAATGTGGTGCGTCAAGGTATAAGACCCCAAATTTAGCTAAGGCTAAAAATGGCTCTCCTACCAAGGTGATGTGGTATCTACCAATAATACCACGATTTCAACGCTTATTTGCTAATACATAAGATGCGCAAAATTTATCTTGGCATGGGGAGTTAAAGGCCAATGATGATGGCATCCTATGACATGCATCTGATTCACCACAATGGAAGAAAATTGATTTATTATACCCTCAATTTGGTAGAGAACCAAGAAACTTAAGACTTGGACTCTGTACAGATGGAATGAATCCCTATGGTACATTAAGCAGCCAACATAGCACGTGTCCTGTTATGATTGTTATATACAATCTTCCTCCTTGGTTGTGTATGAAAAATAAGTATGTGATGTTGTCAATATTGATATCAGGGCCCAAGCAACCTGGAAATGATATTGATGTTTACCTTCAACCTCTAATTGATGACCTAATGAAACTATGGGAAGAAGGTATTATGACATATGATGCTTCACGTAAAGAGATCTTCAGTTTGCGTTCTATGTTATTTTGCACAATTAATGACTTTCCAGCTTATGGAAATTTGTCTGGATATAGCATAAAAGGATACAAAGCATAACCTATTTGTGAGGAAAATACAGATTCAATCAGACCGAAACATGGTGGTAAAATCGTATATCTTGGTCATTGGAGATTTCAATAGCGATCTAAAAAATTCCCATCACACTGGATCTTATTGTGGCAAAGGAACTCTGGGAGGACGAGTGAAAGGAATCAGTCGTGAGTTGTGGGAACAAGCGCATTTGTATATTTTACACAACATCGATGAAGTTAGTAGCTACATCAAAGAACACAATGATCTTATCAAGAGAAATCATCCACAATCCAGTTCAATATGGCTTGCAAGAGAGCATAATCGAACATTTATTAGGTGGTTTGAAGAGAAAGTATTTAATCAACTATCGGAATCACTGAATAATGTTGCTGAGAACATAAAATGGCTCGCCTTTAAGCCAAAAATGGATGTCATGTCATACGAAGGTTATGACATAAATGGATTTCATACTACACAAAGCGTCAAGACAAAAGCAGTGTGGTCCAAAATAGTGGGGTTACTGTTCAAGCTTGTTCGTTATATTTTACTAGTGCCAAAGATAAAAGGCCACGCGAAGCTGATATGTCATATTATGACATCATTGAGGACATATGGGAATTGGACTATACAAATTTTAGAGTTCCTATCTTTAGGTGTAATTGGGTTGACAACAACAAAGGAGTTTTAGTGATTGAGTTGGGTTTCAAATTGGTGAATTTTGAAAAAAGTGGTGAGAAAGATGAGCCATTCATCATGGCAGACCAAGCAAAACAAGTATTCTATATTGATGACCATGCAAATAAAAATTGGTCTGTCGTTCTTCATGGAAAGAGACAGTTTACTGTAGATCCTATAAATGAAAAAGAATACTATGAAAAGTATGATGATTCCAGTCCATTCTCAGTTGGTTTGCCAAGTGTAAATGTTGAAGATAACAACGATGAATATTATAAACGTCATGACCATGCTGAAGGAATTTTACTTGACTAACAACTCAACCAATACTAAAGGCATGTATTCTTTGAATTATTTATTTTATTATCATTCAAGAAAGTAATCTTTTTAATATACACATATATATATATATCATGTATACCTTATCACTTGTGCTTTTATTATCACTTATTTTTTTTATCATGTATACTTGCAGGTTCTAAAATGGTGAGTGAAGATGAACATTTTGAGCATGAGCATGAGCACCATGAGGATGGTAGTGGTGATGCTAAGAAAAGTAGAGGTCCCACACTAATGTGTAGGCTGTAGGAGCTCAGGGCTAAAGGGGACAAATTTCCAATCCAATTTGATATCATAGGAGCACCTATTGGCAAACATGCTAGTGCTTTCAAGCATTATGTAGGGGCGACCGCACGCAATAAGGTGCCAATAGATATAGAAAATTGGTATGATGTTCCTAATGCCAAAAAAGACCTCATATGGAAAGATATATCTGTGAGTGGAAGTGATATTATTTTAATATGTTTTTTATCAATTGATTCTAATTTAGTTTGCTTGGAATTAATTCCTTTTCAAAACAACATTATTAATTGCTACTTTTGTATGTATAGGGTGTTTTTCATCTAATTGAAAAAGATCACAAGAAAAGAGTGCTACAAAATTATGGTGTAAGATGGAGGGGTTTTAAGACATATCTCGCAAGGGAATTTATAGATAATCCTAAACAAAAGAAGAAAGCAACAAATGTATATATTTTTATAGATCCTGAGGAGTGGGAAATATTTGTTGCAGCTAGGAGATCGGAAGAGTTTCAGGTAATAAAGATTGTGATGAATTGTATGAATCTTTAATTTTATACAATTAAGGAGGTGAATCTTTTTATACATGTTTGCCAATTCTAAATTGTAATACCTCATTTTAAATGATCAGACTATCCACCATACTCAAAAGGAAAGACGGGACAAAAATGTGCATGACCATCGCTTGGGGCCCGGTGGTTATGCCTTCCGCCGCCAACTACAAGAGAAGTAATCCTCTTCTGGAGAAGAATCCAGTACAACTCAAGTTGAGTGTCCACCCCGACACTTGACATGGATTGATGCTAGAAAGAATTGAGCAGGTGAAATTGTCAACCCTGCAACTAAGGAGGTGGCACAAAAGATGGTAGGTTTATCCCAACTAAGTAAAGAGTAACTTCCACAAACTTAGATTTATTATTATCTAATTGATATTATGATTTAATATTTTTATTAACTATGAATAGATTGATCTCCACGAGCAAAGAAAGGAAGGAAAGTTCATCCCAACTGGCCACATGGATGAACTATCAGTTTCTCTTGGTACGAAGGAGCATCCTGGCCATGTTAGGGGATTATGAGCTGGCATAGGATTCAAGTCTTATTTTGGCCCTTCACAATCTAAAAGAGGTCGTGTAGGAGGTCTTACACAAGAGGAGGTTGAAGCATTAGTAGCACAGAAAGTAAAAGAAATAATATCTTCATTTCAGCCTACTCAACCTTCTCAACCTATTCATACTGTGTGTCTCTCAAGTGATGAGGTACAAGCCCATGCTCCAGTTGTAGAAGGTCATGGGAGCACTCCCAATGACCCACCACAAAAATCTACAGTAAGTTTTTGTTCTATATGTTGTGTTATTAGTATGATATATATGATAATATATATAGTTGAAATAGGTATCTATTCTACTACTTCTTATATAACTTATATTATTTCAATCTAGGTTGGTATGAACTGTAAACTTGCAGTGGAGGTTCCAGAATATAATGTTGTGACAGCGGGCAAGGTGTACAACCTTGGTGGTACATTGCATTGCCAACAAATTACTGATGACATTTTCCGTGTGTCCATCCATCTTGTGTATGATGGAATGGGGGACAAACCACTACCCATACCGAATCCTGAATATAGTACAGTTGAAGAAGCTGAGGGTGCTATGGTGGGTTGGCCTAGACACTTGGTTATCAATGACAAGGTATACCTTATTTCTACCATATTTTTCATATTTGACTGCATATATGAACTCGTATAATATAAGTATGTAATTTAATTAACAGGTTTGTAAACCAAAAAGTAAAAATTCTACTAGTCGTCCTCCTATGCCCAAGCCATCTTTCATTCCTAAAGATGCATTCGACGAATTGGGAAGCAAATGTAAATGTTTGTTTCGATACTTAGCCAACCAAAGCTTGGGATCACATATGTTGGTCAATTTAACAGAAGATGTAGCTGGGAGGGACTTTGAGAATTTTATTTTTCTTGATGATATTATAGAGTTTGTTCCGGTATGATTGGCTAAATACTTCGATAATAGAAGTATGGATAAGGTAAGAATCTATCAATATATAATATCAAATTCCAATACACATTTTTAGCTTAGTTCTATATATGGAAATAATTACAAATGTTTTACAACCATTTCTATACTGAGATCACAAACCTTGATATAAGGAATGTTGGATTCTTAGTTCCTTCAATCACTAGTCAAGTGGAGACAAATTTTGATGATGTGAATGAGTACTTCTCTACTGCATTCAAATATTTTGCTAGTGAGGGGAAGGAAATTATCCTAATTCCTTTTAACGTCCAGTAAGTATTATTATTCAATATAATTTTAATAATGAATAAAATTATTTATTTTAATGTTTGTTTTATTCTTAGTCAGAGCTAGACATTGGGAATTAGTGGTGATTGCCACTAAATTGATGACTCTTTATTATCATGACTCAATGGGTAAAACAATAAGGAGTCACAAACTAAAATTGTCAGCTATGGAGTAACTATAAATTTAGTGAATGCTTCAACATGATATTTTTATTTAGAATTTCTATTTTACCAACTATCATTTAATTGATAGGGGTATAAAGGCTTTTCGTTATGCTGGAGGACAAATACCCACAAAATTAAAGACATTGACTTTGAAAAATGTCAAGGTAGCTACTTTGACAACTGCTTAGTCTTATATGTATTAATTTTTCAATTCTAATATGTTAACTCTTATAGTCTTATCTCAACTTATGTTTATAGTAGTTTACTAACATTAAGTATAATTTGTTATTTGTAGTGTCCTATGCAAAATAATGATTGGGCTTGTGGCTACTATGTAATGAAATATATGCAAGCTATTGTCAAACAAGCATCACATGACATTTAGACTATAACTCAGGTAATAAAGAATAACATCATAAATTTACAAGTGATTGCATTCATTTTATAAAATATTAGCATGTGCATTTTCTGTTACAGATCTTTACAACTCAGCCTTACACACTTGTGGACTTGAATGAATTCCGAGAAGAGTGGTCAGATTCTTTTCTAAATGAAGTCAATATAGCATTGGATTAAATATGTCAGCTCCATTTATGTATGTGGTTTGAGTACTCTTTCATATTTACTTTTGTATCTGATTAATATCATCTCAGACTTGCAATCTATCATTTTGTAAATTTTTATGTGATTATGAATCATTTTTGTCATGAATGTGTGGTTTTGAATGGTGACGGTTGAGCATCAATGCTCCCCTCTCCCAGAATATATGAATATTCTTGTTCTTCAGTTCTATTTCATTTTCTGTAGAAAATTTAAAAAAAAAATCGTAAATTCTAGCGTCGGTTTTTCTAATAACCGACGCTAAACATTGAATAAACGTTTCAGTGAACCTCTCGGTCGAGAAAATTGTCGACCGAAAAGTTATTCCAAAAAAACCGAACCTGTAAACGATCTCGGTCGAGAAAATTTTCGACTGAAATATTTTCGGTCGACCGAGATCATTTACAGGGTCGGTTTTTTGGAATAACCGACTTTATAGGCTCCTTTTTTCTCGCCTTAGTCAGATTTTTTACAACCTTTTGTGTCGGTGTTTACTCTGTAAGGTCAGTTTTATTTGGTCAAATAAACTAACGCTATAGAGCAACTTCTATAGCAACAGCCACTTGGGCGTCGGTTATAAAGTGATGCTACAGACTAAAAAACCGACTCTACAAACCATTCATGTACTAGTGACATGTCACTTAAAGGTAAGGCAAGTATTCTAACTAGGGATATAAAATTGAAATAATCAGATTCCGACTACCATGGGCTCTGATACCATTCTTTAAGGAGGCGTGATTGCTTCCTTACTAAAATTAAAGGAAGTACAAAAGATCCATCTTTTTAGAAAGACAAAAGATATTGAGGGATGCATGTATGATATTCCAAGAAAATAAGCATGCATCAGATACATTATAAAATGTCAATAGTAGTAGAAATAAAAGTACTAAGCATATTACATGGCTTTCATTATTCATTACATGATTGATCCCAAAAGAAAAACATAAGAGAAAAGGATCTTTCTATAGAAATTTAGACATCCTTTTAGATAGCTTAAGATCTATTCCTGAGATGACTTCCTTCAAACTTGTCCTTCTCCTTGTTCAGCACCAGCACCTGGGTGGTTGGGAAAGCACCCAGTAAAAGGGGAAAGAAAATAAGGTATGTGTCACAAAATTAGTATAGGATAAAAAGATAAGTACTCAAATAAGAACAGGCTAGGGTTCATCATAAGATGATGATAACAAGAGTATGAGGCTATATTCAAAAGAAACTTGCCATTAACAATTATATTAAAAAGTTTTTGCATGGAAGATAATTATGTCTACCTAACTAAGTAGGGTTGAGGCACCTACCAGACCTCTAACCTATAGGTGAGGGGAGAATAAGACATTCCCAATCACCTACACAATTATATAGGGGAGAATAAAAACATTCCCCAAGGCGATTGAATACATACCCTCTGTGGATGGTTGTACATAAGTATCGCTACTTTAAATTAAATAGTACATAAATCTACATGCAAGAAAAGTAGTCGTGGCAAGAGTAGTCATAATATTCAATAAGCATGGCAATGGGGTAATAAGACCCAAACAAGAAGAAATTATAATCTGATTTGAGGCATCAACAACATTAGGAATCAAGAATAGAAGATTTAGGGTTCACTTAAGCCTCATTAGATAAATATAGGGTTTGGCAGCAATTATCCCAACATAGGATGTAAGGAATGTACATACCTCTCTTACTGATATCAATTATTAACTTTCACCACTTTAATTGAGTCCAAGTTCCATTTGCATATTTTCAATGTATTAACATGTATTGGAGTACATAGTGCACATTAATGTATAGTAACCCTAATTTTAGATCTTTTTAGAAAAACTCGGATTTTGATTTTGAAAATATCACCAATGAGCTTATTAGGTTCTCCTAATGAAGAAGACATGTTTTTATGTTAATTTTGGAGTTATGGTGATTAAAATGTAATTTTTATGGATTTTATGCATTAAATTCATTTTACAAAAATCACCCTTCGTCAAAGCATGAAATCAGATCTTGATTTTTTTATTAGATATATATTAATTTTCCAATTCCAAAACATATTTATTTATTAAATTTAGATAAGCAGATAAGAAGATATGATTTGTTCAATATTGTCCAATAGGAAATTGCCACATCATCAAACTGATCGAGATAATTGAAGAGAGAGGGAGAGGGAGAAAACACCATTTTACCCAAGATCATGTTTGAAGTTGCATAGGTAACCAAACTAGAGCTTATAGAGAAGGTAAAATAGCAAGAAACCAAAATCTTAGAAGAACATGGTAAAAAGAGATGGAGATCAGGGATTTTAAACATAGAAGCATGAGTTTTAAGCATGTAGTATGCAATATATGAGAAGGGGGTTATAAAACTCACATCTAGGAATGTAAGAAGGTCTAAAAAGCAAGGATCCCAAGATTATAAGGTATGGTTGCCCCAAGCCAAGCTCCTTTCTTGAGCAAAGATCACCTTCTCCACTTTAGAGGTGCAAGCCCTAGCAAAAGAGCATGGAGATGAGATGTTTAAGGGCTCTAAGTGGGGTTTCACCATGGAAGACCATGGTTATGACATGGAGGAAGGTGAAAGGAAGACTAACAGCATGAAAATAGGGAAGGAAAGGAGGATACTTACTAGTTTTGGTCAAAATTACCAAGGAGGAGCTCAAGAAATCCTAAATAGAGAAATTTGGAACCCTAGGAGCCTTCTTCACCAAGATAAGCACTCTCTTTTACCTAGGGACAGCACCTTCATGGCCAAATAGAGTAGGAACGATGCTCTATGCTGGGGTAAAGAAAAGGAGAGGATTTCTTCTTGGATTTCGAGGTGGGAAGGGGTAGACATGGCTTTATAAAGAAGGGGGCAAGCATGAGGTGTCTATGGGACTTTCCATGTGTCCCTAGCCTAGGGCTTAATGGACATGCAAGAGGACAACTCATAGAGACTTCTTGTATATCAAAATTCGGTCCTAAAAGCCCCTACAGACTTCTAGGTCATCCCCACCATCCTTTAAACAAAGAAATAACCCCATTGGTTGATAGCTTTTAAAGATAAGCTCATTTGTAAAGAGGGTAATCCCTATAATGCCCTTGGAGAGAAATACCTTCAAACCAAGGTACAATTAGGTGCCCCATGGTTCTAAAGCTCGAGAATGGTAAGGTAATATCTAAGGATTATAATGCACATGATAATTTACAAAGAAAACCTCTGAATTGGGTAATTTTCATAAAAGCCAAAATATGTGTATAATTGCATAACTTGCACAAACAACATCCAAATTGGACCAAACTTGAAACTTAATCTTATCTCATGATTTAAAAACACCTCAAAAGGTTAGATTAAGGTTTATAGTACTTAATTATGGTAGTTAAGCTTGTTCAATATATTAAGTAAGGTTTGGGGCCTTGCACTTCTAACATGGATTTATTTACCATTGTTCCACTTAAGAGGTGATTATACATTTTAGATCCTTAAATAATATTTCACCGAGGTATTTGTGCATAAACCCTTCCATTGGTATAATTTTTGAACAAATGTTCACCAAACTGTTATAAATTCCACAATTTAAGCATCAAGGCCAAAAAGGATAGAATTGATAGGAAAATGTTTGGAAAAGGCCAAAAAGAGAATATGTCAAAGTTTTGGTATGTTACATAGAGTGCCTCTACCACAATCAAAAATGTTTAAGATTTGAATAATGGCAAAATAACCATGACTAAGCATGAAAGCCTTCGTCACATTTGTAACCTTGCTTCGCTCCTCTCCTCATCTCCCTTACTCCTTGCAACCCTAGTACACTCTTTGAACCCTACTCACCGCAATCAAAGGATGACCTAGACCTATGACACCCAACCATCATAGTTATAGGAGAGAACTGTTGCCTATAACAAGGTACATCACCGACACAGCTTGCCATGAGGAGGCCACCCTATCTTTAGGAAATCATGATGCCACTCTACCAACCCTCTGACCATGGTCGCCGGAACCAATCACCCTGCCATCAGTCATACCGCAACCATAAGTGACCTCCACAGAACTACAACTACATGAAACTACAGAGTCTATGCTAATTCAACCTTCTAGTGCCTCGAGATCTAACCTTGCCAGTATACATAGCGACCATCGACCCAAAAGTAGTGGAGACCATGATGTGTGTCGTTTCACACCAATCACTAGGAAAATTCCTAGAGTTAACCTTCTAACTAGGTTGTCAACTTGATGCAAGAACTAAGTCAATTTAGTATAGCAAGGTATGGATCCAAGGGAAGACAGAAGAAAATGGTTAAAATTGAGAACTGATTGCCAGAACAAGAAAGGAAATTATGTTTGTTGAAAGTTTGATTAATGCTAGGAATAGAACAAAAAGCATAGGATTAAACGACCCGATAAATCACCCTAAATAGCCATGCCCTTACTCAACAAATCAAAACCAAGATCTTAACAATCAAAATAGGACCATGTGGATTGTGTCCTTATGGAGCAAAATCACACAAAGGCCAAACTTCCTGTAAACCTACTGATCCAAGTGCTTGCGAATCTTCATCCAGCCGTCCAACACATAACTGTCTGAGATCTCAACAAAATATATGTGATTTTGATCTAACGTTCGAACCCATGGATCAGGTGATCGTGTCACAATAGGCTATTACAAACTAGTCAAACGAATAGAATAGATCATAATCTAAATTTGGTGATCGCGTCAAAAGATTATTTGTTTGTTCTTGCAAGGGCCAGAGATCTCATCACCCCCAAAATAATATAATCATTCTATCAGAAAAATAAATATGAGATCAAAAGATAACAATCACAATTAAGGGATTATGGGTTCATTCTTGTGGGGATCCATGATCATATCACCCCATAAGAATATATCAATTCATCCAATGATCGAAGAAAAAATAGAAGGGAAACCCTCTTTTATTGAAAGAAGGAGTTGATTACTTCGAATAATAATAGGCTATGGAGCTAGCCCCCATGCCTCAGAAGGGAAACTACTCAGACATAATTCAAATAACAGAAGAAAAAACTAGATAACAAGGGATGCCCTTTTATTATGGAGTCCCCCCTCCTTTTATAGGGGAAGGAGGAGTGGCAACCCTAAGGAGGGAGACAAAGAATTGGCTGGTGGCTACTGAAGAAGTCTAACTGCCAATTGTGAACCATTCGGTTCATAGAGTGAATGGCCCAGTTTAGATTTGTGCATGCGCCAGACCAGGGCAGTGAGTCAAAACCCTAGAGAAGGGTGGTGGCGTTGTTTGACCAAGTCTTGGTCAATGAGTCAGTTGTTTTGAAACTTGAAATGCCTATTTTGGCATATGAGACAATCAATTTTCTACATGGATCACTCAGTTCAAGTGATGACTTGGAAGGTTGAGTTAGTGGATCATCCTAAGAAACAATAGATTAGAGTTCTGGAATGTGGCACCTTGGGCTAGTGAATCGATCGACTCATGGATTGGGTCGGTCGGCTAGAGTTCTGGGAAGGCATTTTCTTGTGCTACTGAGTCGACCAATTGAGGGAATGAGACGGTCGATTAAGAGGCTGAAAATGGAATTTGAAGCCTCTAATTCTTGGGCCTTCTAGTTCTTTGAAGTAATGTGAATATTTTTTTTACAAAACCTATATAAATCAAGTAAAAACCCCAATTAAGCAAGAAGAGCTAAACTAAGATAATCTATGCTAAACTATCCAATCGTCAATATTTTATTGTCAACTAAAGAATAAAAATATTAAAATAAATGTGATGAGTCCACACTCATTAGAATTACACCTTGGCAAGTCAGTAAGCTTGACGCCATTCATGACATGAGGCGAGGAGTTGCCATAGTCAAACATGTCATGGACTTTTAGAGATGTCACCACTATTCTTATAGGGCATGCAGAGATGTGATAATCATCTTGCTCCTTGATAGAAAGCATGACACACAAAGACTCTCTATTTTTCTTAGACCCAAAGCCTAGTCCCCATAGCTCCAGAAGACAAAACCTACAATAGAGATTACAGATTTTCCTATGCCTTCTGTACACTTAGAACAATGTTTGAGTCTTAGTGCAGTCGTCATAAGCCTACAAACACAGTTCTGATGTTTCTACACTAGGTACAATCCAAGATGGATTCACAAGATAGAAGTAACTCTTCAAACGATACATGTCAAAAAGCAACCTTTGATGCTTTGACATTTAGAAACTAATTATACTATCAGACTCATTGGTACATCTCAGGAAATTAGAGTATATTGAAGATGATATGTATCATGTATCCTAACCAATTGATAACCCCAATAATTTTATATATATATATATATATATATATATATATATATATATATAACCGAATAGGAAGTTAGGATCCAGTAAATTAGTCTCATGAAAACTTAGTGATACAAGACTCATTAATAACACCGTATTAGATCATATCCTTATGATTTTGTCTATAAAAGACCAAAGTATAAGAAGAACTTAGATTGGCTAACCCATCAAAACTATTGTATTCTTAAAATTTTAGAAAAGTTACTAATGAGGATATAGTAGATAAGAATTTATAAGATAATCAAGTCATAAAACATATATATACTCATAATTGAGTTAATTTGTCCTTTGTGCCTAATTATGTTATACAAATACATGTTAGATGCATTAATATAAGTAACAAATGAGTCATTGTTAAAAATATATAAAAATTGAGTTACCTTGTTAATGATATAAAAACCTAGGACATATAGTTTGTGTGATATTATGGAATACATAAGGACTATAGGAACTATATCTATATAGCTATGTACATTGTAAATAAACTGGTAGAAAGTATATACACAAGGAAAATGAGTGTGTCTGTATAAGTATGGATAGGTGACCTAGAGGTTTTAAACTTACATGCTAGTGATGAATATTATAAAAAGAATGAACCTAAAAACTCTAGATCAAGAAATTGAGAATATGTTGACACACTGGTAATTTAATATAATAATATGATGATATTGTATTTAGTCATATATATAAACTGATTAGAAACTTTAGAAGGGAAGATAATGGTACATGAAATCTATATTTAAAATGTAACCCTAAATATGTCAAGTTCAACAAACTTAATTCCAAACCAATAGTAACCATATTATTCCAAATTGTAGATGTCCTTGTTCATCAACTCTTGAAGATGTTTGAATCTTGATCATGAAAATTTTGGAGCTCCATACTTGGAATTGTTGCATTTGGATAATTTGATACAAAGGTACAACATGTGTATTTCTATTTGGGAAGTTATTTAGCTCATTGATTGCATATATGACTAGATAGGTTGATTGGGAAATAATTGATTTTGTACCTTAGCCTACCTCTTTGAAAGGCCACCAACAATTATTCCTAGAAAATAGTACCACAATGTTTAAACATTCAAAAAGGATAGGTTACTTCTCATAGTTTAGTGGAATTATGCTTCCATGCCTATGCATTGAGTTAAAGGATATAGGATCCCTCAGTGTAATGGGAATTTCAGTTGGTGTGTTGTCATTTTCCGTCGGAGAGAACACATGGATTCACCAACAACTAGACATTGACATGTTCTACCTATTCAAAAATTGAATGTCTAGTTTCAAAAATTGGATATTGAATCTTTTTCAATTTGAAAACCCATTGCTACCTTATTATACTTGCCTAAATTGTTTATTCCTCTACATTTGGTCAATAAATCCTTGTAGATTCAAAAATCTTGGTGTGATCCTGCCAATGGTGTTACACACTACTCAATTGGAGTTCGAATAGATGCAACCCTACGGACAAAAACATGCGGTGGATTCACTTTCAAAATTTATAATGGACCTAAACTCAACAAACTCGCACATACTAAAACACTAAACCCATAAGTGCATGGGTTCGTGTTGTAGTATCAGAGGGTGGAAAGTATAGGGTCGATCCATAGGGAGAAAAAGGGGTACTAGAGCTAGGTTAGTTTTTGGTGCTAGGTTCCTACTGTGGAGACTAGGGTTAAGGGTTTAAAAATGATTGTTGATTGATTACACTAAGTTAAGAAAAAAAGCAAGTAAAGGAAAACAAACAAGAATGAAGCCTAAGTTAACCCTGGATAGTTAGTTCTAATGAGCAAGAAAGACAAGGCAAGGCAAGAAAGGAACAATCTACACTAAGGCAAGCAAGAAAAGTGTAACACCCCTGACCTGGGTTATACTTTAACCCTTGGTGTTTTGATTAATAAAAGTGATTAAATGTTTAATCTCATCTTGTGAAAAGTAATTAGGGCTCAAGAGGAACTTATGTTGCAATTCTAGTCCTTTTTGAACATTGTTGAAATCAATGTTTTGCCTGTTTTGGACTAAAGTGCAAATTACCCAAGTCGAGGGGTTTAAGTGCAAATTGTGCATGATAATATGTTCCTCATGTGTTGAAGCATCATGAGAGTAAATATGATGCTGAGGTATGGCTTATGGAAGCCTGAATACCAAGAAAGAGTTGATAAAGCAATGTATGTGCATGAAAACCTAGTTTTGGTGTAATGTGCAATTTACCCAAAACCCAGGGTGTAATATGTAAATTACCACTTCAATAAGGTCCCTAATGTTTCTTGGCATAAAGTAGAGTAAAGAAAATTAGAGGGGCACCTCATTTGAATTAAGTTGGAGGAGAGAGAATCTTGATATTAAAATAATCAAGATTTAATCCTAATTGAAACCCTAATTCAATTTAGTGTAAAAACAAATATAATAATTGAAGGGCCTTCAACCAAAAACTAGATGGTTGAATTTTCGCAAGTGTGAACACCTTTGTGCCTTTGCTAGGCCACGAAAATATCTCAAGCAAGTGGATAACCCACTCACCATTATTATAAAGAAAAGTAATATCCACCCAAATTGGGATATTATTATAATATGATCTAAGGTGCTTAATTTGCTTTTCTATAAATTGAGGATAATTGAGAGGAATAAGAGGCAAATGGGATAGCCTCGTATCCAAGGAATGAAAGGGGGAAGAGGCGGCACTAATTTTGGAATTAAATGCATTTTTATAAGGCATTTTCTCTCTCATGGAATTTCTTATAAAAGTACCTTTACCAAGCCAAAACAAAGGCTATTTCGGATTCTTTTCTTTCCCCTTGCTTGGAAAATGACTAAGGAGCTGTGGAGGAGCAGGAGGACGACCCCAACCTGTTGGTAAGTTCCTTGACCTTCGTTCTCCTTGATTCCATGGTGGAAATAAAAAATAAATCATTGATTTCTTCTTATTTTGGTCTCCTCTTCAACCCTAGCCAACTTTTTCATCCAAAAGCTTGGGGACGAGCCTAGGGGGGAGTTGCAAAAACTTCATACACCATTGTTGACGTGAGCTTGGAGCTTTGAAGCTCAATTGGAGGCGGGTTTTATAACTTGAACCCTTAATATTGTTATTGCATTCAATTCCTTATCAAATGTTGATGCTTTCTTCATTTCCGAAATTTATTTTGGTTGATTGATGAAACCACCATGGAAATCACAGCAAATTTCGTGGGTTTGTAGCTTGAAGATGATGATATCATCACAAGAACACACCTCAATTAATATCTTAGGCAAACAATTTCAAAATTTGGGACCAGTCAGTTTCAATGAAATTGGCTAAACGATTTCAACAAATTGATTGAAAGCAAACAGTTTCAAATAGTATGGAGTGGTTAACCATTTGCAATGGTTGACCATTTGAGGAAATATGCTGATATAATTGGATATTGATCCAATGGGTTCAATTGGTTTGATCTTAATGGTTTCAATTGTGAATGATCCCTAAAATGCAAACCCTAATAGTTTATGGAAGCAATAACTTAGTATACTATGTCAAACATAGTTGTTTGTATTTGATCGGATGGTTGATGTAACCAAATCAAGTGGAGAGAATGATAGAAATGAATTCATACATGAGTATGATTCATATGGTGAATTAGGGTATGATCCTTAGTAAAGAGATCAAGAAACACTAATTGGGAAGGTTAATGAACCCTAACCCTGATTTAGGGAAATTCTGAGTAAAACCCTAATCTAGGGTAATAGTGTAACCCAAATTAAGTGTAATAGTGTAACCCTATTTAAGGGTAACGACTTGGGTAACTCTAATTTAAGGTAATGAAATGCCAAACCCAAATTGGATGAACAATGAATCCCTAATTTATGGGTAATTGAATGAAACCCTAATTGGGATGATTAGTGAAACCCTAATTGAGGGTGATTCCATTAGAAACCCTAATTGAGGATGATTCCATGTGAAACCCTAATTGAGGGCGATGTCATATGAAACCTTAAACCTAACACAGAGTAAATCTATGTGAAACCCTAAATTTGGGCTATAGTGCATGCAATTCTAATCATGGGCAATATGATGATAAATCATAACCCTAATGTCTGCGTAATGATATGAGTAAATATTAATGATGAAATAATGGGTAATACCCTATAACGATGAAATATCTCAAGTGGTTGACTATAGGCAACCTTATAATAAGCAATGCCTTAACTTGAGATGAGTCCATATCATTGAAGATAGTTGGACAATCCTTGTTTGTGATCTATGCACATCATGGTAAAGGTGATAGGTTAGTGGATGAAAGTATTAAGATGTGAGATTCCTTATTATAATATAAGTTAATAAACTCAAGTAAGATAGAAGTGATGAGGGAAGTGATACATTGAGACATGATAGATATCACATTTAGCATTTCAGGGTTGATATACCTTGATGCATCTCAAATCCAATATTTTTGGATAAGATACACAAGGAGAGTGTTATGTAAATTGTTACAATGAAATGTAATGAGTTTAACATACTTGATAAGTAAGCTAAAATGAGTATTATGTAATTATACCATGATAAGGATGTGAGATAAACTCATACCTTGTGTTGATGATCATTTAATGATAAATGATAAGAATATTCAATACTTGGAATGTCGATGGATGCTCCTAGATGTATGGAACAATATATTAGGGTTGGATTGATAAAATGAACATGAAACCCTAATCGATGTGAATAGTAAACCCTAACCCTATGGAGGAAATAGTGGTGTTACTATTATATTACATGAGTTAATATGTCATTGTTGCCTAGTGAGAGGTGAAAAGATGTTTAATGGCCTTGTGAGCCATATGGTTAGATGTTACCTAGTAAGAGGTAACAAGATGTTTCATGGGCATGATTGAGCCCTGAATGAGATGTAATCCTCTTGTGTTGATAAGGGTTGATTCCCTGTGTTATTGTGAAAAGGATTTATATCCTATGATAGTATGATGGTCTTAATGACCTTTGGGCATGGTTGAGCCCTGAATGAGGTGTATTCCTCTTATGTTGATAAGGGTTGATACCCTGTGATATTGTGAAAAGGATTTATATCCTGTGATAATATGATGATTGGTGTAATCTCATGAATGGCAAGTGAATATTACCATGTGATGATGAGATGAGAAATTATGTTTCATATGTTTTATATCTTTTCAGGTTTTGATATTTATATGCTTGCTAGAAATGAATTAGGGTTGTATGTCCACTTGTTTGATGCATCCTTAATTCACCCAATTGGCATAACTAATCAAGTGCAACTCTAATCATGTAGTGCCCCGTGCCATAGATCCATCTGAGTGTCAGAACTTGCCAGATGGTGAAACGAGTATACCTAAGGGAAACTCGGAGCGCATACTGATGAGTATGTGGGGTGCTTGTCATCCTGAATTCAAGTGTTTAGGGAGGATGATTGCGGTCATACCTAGCCCTCAGTTTGAGAATGGCTGCGGTCGTGTCTCAGTGATTATATATGTGATGATATTGGAGGACAACTGCGGTTGTACCTCAGATGGTAGGGTATGCGTACCCACCTCTTTCACTAGTTCCGTGACCTGTACCAAGGACAAACTAGGCTGTTAGCAGCTTGACCTTGTGTGTCACTGTGGCGGTCCCATACTGACCGGGGGCGGAGAAGATCTTAGGAGTCCGGCTCTTCCTAGATCTTGTATGGCACTGATTTCGACTTAGCAGTGGTCAGTTGGATTTTGAGTGGTATCCTCAATTTCCTCAGGGCATAACAATAAAAGATGTAATACAACCGTATAGCATATCTGTTTAGGGTTATACATGAAGCTTCACATTGGATGATAACCCTTGTTTGTTCTCTTTACATAAAGATGATGCTTAGTGCAACTAAGAGATAGTAATTAAACTTATGTTGTGGATATGCATAAGACTGTAAATGTGTACATACAATAGTCATGCTTATGTTGATATCTTACTTCTACTATTGATTATAATCATGATGCTAGATATCTCATGTTGATAGTTATGTTTCGCATGCTATCCATGCCTCTATAATTAGAAATACCTGGAAGAGGCTTAATGCCTGTAATTAGGGTTGGTTAAAGTCCAATGCATGGCTGTGTAATCAGAATTGGTATAGTCCAATGCCTGAAGCATTTATACCTGATTGATATAGTTTAATGCTTGAATAAGACATGATGATTTATATAATCACATGTCTGGCATAAGTGATTACCTGTTTAGCAGATTGGCTAAGGCCAACAAATAGAAACAAGAATGAATCATGGGTGACACATCAGAATAATGAATGACATGAGCAAAGCTTGAGATGTCGAAATTGTATGGTAGATAAATGTTATACATGCTCTTTTTATTCCTTATAAAGAGAATAGATGAATTAATGTTCAATCATAGATAGGTGTAATACTTTAAAAGATGAGAATGATCTAAACTGCTTATCCTCTGCTCAGTTTTATATTAATTAAACTACAATAATGATGTTTCTGGCGGAGAGTTATATCTCTCACTGGGGCAATTTTCAATTGTCTCACCCCCGTGGGAACCAACATTTTTAGATGGACGAGTGTGAAAGAGACTGAGAATATCTTGTAGAGGAAGAACATCAATAGCAATAGGGACAGCAGTGACAACTCAGGTTGAGTGTGCTGTCTGTAGTGTTTTGTAGATAGAAGTCCTATGTGTCGTCTCTGTACTCTCAAGTCCTCGGAGTTAGTACTTAGTGCTTTTAATGTATCGATTTGAGATTTTGGCTTGATGCCTCGAGGTTATTATGTTGTCTGTGTTTAGCTTTTAACAAGGAAGTTGATGTTGTAACCCTCGAGAAGAGATGGTATAAGATATATACTTATGAACCATGATGTAAATGTAATACATTGGTTCTTGTTGAAAGAGTTTTCCTATGATTGGGTCTCTTTAAAAAAGGTTTTAAATTTTTAGTGATTTTCAGTAATCCGCTGCTTAGTGAATGCTTCCGCATTAGTTAATTATGTTTTTGTGAGTTGGATGCTACAATATAGTGGTATCAGAGCCAGGTTCGCTGAGTCTAAAGAGACATAGGACTAAGGTAGTAGAGTTTGTTCTGGTATCATCCAGTGTATCTGATAATGTCTTCTACTCATATAAGAGAAGAAGAACTTAAAGATGACTGGGTCACATGAGGAGATTGCTGTTGAGAGTATCAACGTTGCACCAAGAAGAGGTGCATGGGAGCTGGCAAGAGAGAGACAATTGCCTGAGAATCTCCTAGTTGATCCATTTATGATAAGAAAATCTTTCTTTAAGTATTACTGTTGGAGCATTTAGGGCAACAGTAATGTATATAGTGGATCAAGCATTGGCACTGTAACCCAGATTACGAACCCAATGATGATGTTTTAGATATCAACATGATTTGTAATCAGCATCTGCATGTTGAAGCAAAAGGAAATGATGAATTTCTGGACATAAATTGAGTCTGTGCTCAACCTTAGCCTGTTGAATCAATCTTTGAGGCAGAGTTAGCCTGAGGCAGTGAATAATTCATGAATTATGACAAGTTAGACAAGATAATGTCATTCAAATATGTCATTTTATGAATTCCATGATTAACTAAGAAAGGAAATGATTGAACTTTCCTTGATTAGTCCTATGAGGACTTATGTTTTGCATAGTAAAACATTACAAATGTTTTATGTTGTTCTTACCTCCTTGAGAAATGATGAGGTACAGAAGAGATGCATGCCTGAATGAAATTCAGGGATGTTAAGTCTTATGCTTTTGATAATATGAAAAGAAGAAATATGATAGTATGCAAAGTGCATACCACTTAATCTCAGTATTTATATACCCTGGCCAGGTATACAACTATTGATGATAAAGTGGGTATGGAAACTCTTAGATTGTTGTCTTTTTTATTGCTCTGATCAAGTAGTCATTCTGAGACAATCTAATGAGTATCATGAAATCAGAAATATGGGATGAATAAATGTGTCATATCCCATGCATAAGAAAGAGAAGTTTGAGATAATCTCAGATGAGTATGTTGTATGAGGAACTAAAAGTGTACTCCTCATAAGATAAGAATAAGAATGAGGGAGATGAACCCTGTTCAATAATGCTTCCAGCATAATAAATATCTTTCACATAATAAGGAAATGGGAAATGTGATGAGATCATGAGATAATCATAAACATGCTAGATAATAATAAAGAAAGGGATAATGACATGCAGTCATCCTTACAAATTTCAATGCTAAAGGCAAGGAACCTAGGATGAGATAAAGAGTAAATGGTTCATGAATAGTTGAAAAATACACAAATTAATAAGAGGAATATGAATCCTTGTTTTCTTTCCTTTCAGGGACATGGCAATCAAGTGGGTCTTAGGACACTTGATGTGCATAAGATAAATGTGTTCATGTGATGGATACTTAGAAAAGTATCAGTTATCTTGGACTTTGGTCCCAAGATGAGGACATATGAAACACATAATGTTCCAAGTTTAAAGGAAGAGATATATATGATGTGTTTCCAACACATGTGATAGATACCAAGGTGAAAGATTCTGGTATCTGAGAGATATCAGATGGGTTAGGTTGGCTACCTGGATTGGTCAACTGTGAAATTAGTCTGATTATAATAATATGAACATTATATGTTAGGGGTTTATGCTCTGCATAAACATAATATTAATAAAGAATGTATGATGCTTCTCTGAATAAGAAAATTGTTATTTGACACAAAGTTGACTCTATAGTCAATGATGAGGGACAGTGGGGCATGTGCCTTGTGTGTTGATTCTATGAGAATCTTGTATGGAAACACTTGGTGCTGATCAAAGTTTTATGGTGTCTCTATAATAAGGAGATGATTTGTGAAGACTAGATAGTATGATGAATAAAATACATCTGTCTTCCTTTATCTGGATTTCGAGGACGAAATCCTTGTTAGGGGTTTATAATTTGTAACACCCCTGACCTGGGTTATAATGTAACCCTAGGTGTTTTGATTAAGAAAAGTGATTAAATGTTTAATCTCATCTTGTGAAAAGTAATTAGGGCTCAAGAGGAACTTATGTTGCAATTCTAGTCCTCTTTGAACATTGTTGAAATCAATGTTTTGCCTGTTTTGGACTAAAGTGCAAATTATCCAAGTTGAGGGGTTTAAGTGCAAATTGTGCATGATAATATGTTCCTCATGTGTTGAAGCATCATGAGAGTAAAGATGATGCTAAGGTATGGCTTATGGAAGCCTGAATACCAAGAAAGAGCTGATAAAGCAATGTATGTGCATGAAAACCTAGTTTTGGTGTAATGTGCAATTTACCCAAAACCCAGGGTGTAATATGTAAGTTACCACTTCAATAAGGTCCCTAATGTTTCTTGGCATAAAGTAGAGTAAAGAAAATGAGAGGGGCGCCTCATTTGAATTAAGTTGGAGGAGAGAGAATCTTGATATTAAAATAATCAAGATTTAATCCTAATTGAAACCCTAATTCAATTTAGTGTAAAAACAAATATAATAATTGAAGGGCCTTCAACAAAAAACGAGATGGTTGAATTTTATAAAGTGTGAACACCTTTGTGCCTTTGCTAGGCCACGAAAATATTTCAAGCAAGTGGATAACCCACTCACCATTATTATAAAGAAAAGTAATATCCACTCAAATTGGGATATTATTATAATATGATCTAAGGTGCTTAATTTTCTTTTCTTTGAATTGAGGATAATTGAGAGGAATAAGAGGCAAATGGGATAGCCTCGTATCCAAGGAATGAAAGGGGGAAGAGGCGGCACTAATTTTGGAATTAAATGCATTTTTATAAGGCATTTTCTCTCTCATGGAATTTCTTATAAAAGTACCTTTACCAAGCCAAAACAAAGGCTATTTTGGATTCTTTTCTGTCCCCTTGCTTGGAAAACGACTAAGGAGCTGTGGAGGAGCAGGAGGACGACCCCAACCTGTTGGTAAGGTCCTTGACCTTCGTTCTCCTTGATTCCATGGTGGAAATCAAAAATAAATCATTGATTTCTTCTTATTTTGATCTCCTCTTCAACCCTAGCCAACGTTTTCATCCAAAATCTTGGGGACGAGCCTAGGGGGAGTTGCAAAAACTTCATACGCCATTGTTGACGTGAGATTGGAGCTTTGAAGCTCAATTGGAGGCGGGTTTTATAACTTGAACCCTTAATATTGTTATTGCATTCAATTCCTTATCAAATGTTGATGCTTTCTTCATTTCCGAAATTTATTTTGGTTGATTGATGAAACCACCATGGAAATCACAGAAAATTTCGTGGGTTTGTAGCTTGAAGATGATGATATCATCACAAGCACACACCTAAATTAATATCTTAGGCAAACAATTTCAAAATTTGGGACCAATCGGTTTCAATGAAATTGGTTAAACGATTTCAACAAATTGATTGAAACCAAACAATTTCAAATAGTTTGGAGTGGTTAACCATTTGCAATGGTTGACCATTTGAGGAAATATGCTGATATAATTGGATATTGATCCAATGGGTTCAATTGGTTTGATCTTAATGGTTTCAATTGTGAATGATCCCTAAAATGCAAACCCTAATTGTTTATGGAAGCAATAACTTAGTATACTATGTCAAACATAGTTGTTTGTATTTGATCGGATGGTTGATGTAACCAAATCAAGTGGAGAGAATGATAGAAATGAATTCATACATGAGTATGATTCATATGGTAATTTAGGATATGATCCTTAGTAAAGAGATCAAGAAACCCTAATTGAGAAGGTTAATGAAACCTAACCCTGATTTAGGGAAATTCTGAGTAAAACCCTAATCTAGAGTAATAGTGTAAACCTAATTAAGGGTAATAGTGTAACCCTAATTAAGGGTAACGACTTGGGTAACTCTAATTTAAGGTAATGAAATGCCAAACCCTAATTGGATGAACAATGAATCCCTAATTTATGGGTAATTGAATGAAACCCTAATTGGGATGATTAGTGAAACCCTAATTGAGGGTGATTCCATGAGAAACCCTAATTGAGGATGATTCCATGTGAAACCCTAATTGAGGGTGATGTCATATGAAACCTTAAACCTAACACAGAGTAAATCTATGTGAAACCCTAAATTTGGGCTATAGTGCATGGAATTCTAATCTTGGGCAATATGATGATAAATCATAACCCTAATGTCTGCGTAATGATATTAGTAAATCTTAATGATGAAATAATGGGTAATACCCTATAACGATGAAATATCTCAAGTGGTTGACTATAGGCAACATTATAATAAGCAATGCCTTAACTTGAGATGAGTCCATATCATTGAAGATAGTTGGACAACCCTTGTGTGTGATCTATGCACATCATGGTAAAGGTGATAGGTTAGTGGATGAAAGTATTAAGATGTGAGATTCCTTATTATAAGATAAGTTAATAAACTCAAGTAAGATAGAAGTGATGAGGGAAGTGATATATTGAGACATGATAGATATCACATTTAGCATTTTAGGGTTGATATACCTTGATGCATCTCAAATCCAATATTTTTGGATAAGATACACAAGGAGAGTGTTATGTAAATTGTTACAATGAAATGTAATGAGTTTAACATACTTGATAAGTAAGCTAAAATGAGTATGATGTAATCATACCATGATAAGGATGTGAGATAAACTCATACCTTGTGTTGATGATCATTTAATGATAAATGATAAGAATATTCAATACTTGGAATGTCGATGGATGCTCCTAGATGTATGGAACAATATATTAGGGTTGGATTGATAAAATGAACATGAAACCCTAATTGATGTGAATAGTAAACCCTAACCCTATGGAGGAAATAGTGGTGTTACTATTATATTACATGAGTGAATATGTCATTGTTGCCTAGTGAGAGGTGACAAGATGTTTAATGGCCTTGTGAGCCATATGGTTAGATGTTACCTAGTAAGAGGTAACAAGATGTTTCATGGACATGATTGAGCCCTGAATGAGGTGTAATCCTCTTGTGTTGATAAGAGTTGATTCCCTGTGTTATTGTGAAAAGGATTTATATCCTATGATAGTATGATGGTCTTAATGACCTTTGGGCATGGTTGAGCCCTGAATGAGGTGTATTCCTCTTATGTTGATAAGGGTTGATACCCTGTGATATTGTGAAAAGGATTTATATCCTGTGATAATATGATGATTGGTGTAATCTCATGAATGGCAAGTGAATATTACCATGTGATGATGAGATGAGAAATTATGTTTCATATGTTTTATATCTTTTCAGGTTTTGATATTTATATGCTTGCTAGAAATGAATTAGGGTTGTATATCCACTTGTTTGATGCAGCCTTAATTCACCCAATTGGAATAACTAATAAAGTGCAACTCTAATCATGTAGTGCCATGTGCCATCGATCGATCTGAGTGTCAGAACTTGCCAGATGGTGAAACGAGTATTCCTAAGGGAAACTCAGAGCGCATACTGATGAGTATGCGGGGTGCTTGTCATCCTGAATTCAAGTGTTTAGGGAGGATGATTGCGGTCATACCTATCCCTCAGTTTGAGAACGGTTGCGGTCGTGTCTCAGTGATTATATATGTGATGATATTGGAGGACAACTGCGGTTGTACCTCAGATGGTAGGGTATGCGTACCCACCTCTTTCACTAGTTTCGTAACTTGTACCAAGGATGGACTAGGCTGTTAACAGCTTGACCTTTTGTGTCGGTGTGGCGGACCCGTACTGACCGGGGGCAGAGAAGATCTTAGGAGTCCGGCTCTTCCTAGATCTTGTATGGCACTGATTTCGACTTAGCAGTGGTCAGTTGGATTTTGAGTGGTATCCTCAATTTCCTCAGGGCATAATAATAAAAGATTTAATACAACCATATAGCATATCTGTTTAGGGTTATACATGACGCTTCACATTGGATGATAACCCTTCTTTGTTCTCTTTACATAAAGATGATGCTTAGTGCAACTAAGAGATAGTAATTATACTTATGTTGTGGATATGCATAAGGCTATAAATGTGTACATACAATAGTCATGCTTATGTTGATATCTTACTGCTACTGTTGATTATAATCATGATGCTAGATATCTCATGTTGATAGTTATGTTTCGCATGCTATCCATGCCTCTATAATTAGAAATACCTGGAACAGGTTTAATGCCTGTAATTAGGGTTGGTTAAAGTCCAATGCCTGGCTGTGTAATCAGAATTGGTATAGTCCAATGCCTGAAGCATTTATACCTGATTGATATAGTTTAATGCTTGAATAAGACATGATGATTTATATAATCACATGTCTGGCATAAGTGATTACCTGTTTAGCAGATTGGCTAAGGCCAACAAATAGAAACAAGAATGAATCATGGGTGACACATCAGAATAATGAATGACATGAGCAAAGCTTGAGATGTCGAAATTGTATGGTAGATAAATGTTATACATGTTCTTTTTATTCCTTATAAAGAGAATAGATTAATTACTATTCAATCATAGATAGGTGTAATACTTTAAAAGATGAGAATGATCTAAATTTCTTATCCTCTGCTCAGTTTTATATTAATTAAACTACAATAATGATGTTTCTGGCAGAGAGTTATATCTCTCGCTGGGGCAATTTTCAATTGTCTCACCCCCGTGGGAACCAACATTTTTAGGTGGACGAGTGCGAAAGAGACTGAGAATATCTTGCAGAGGAAGAACATCAATAGCAATAGGGACAGCAGTGACAACTCAGGTTGAGTGTGCTATCTGTCGTGTTTTGTAGATAGAAGTCCTATGTGTCGTCTCTGTACTCTCAGGTCCTCGAAGTTAGTACTTAGTGCTTTTAATGTATCATTTTGAGATTTTGGCTTGATGCCTCGAGGTTATTATGTTGTCTGTGTTTAGCTTTTAACAAGGAAGTTGATGTTGTAACCCTCGAGAAGAGATGGTATAAGATATATACTTATGAACCATGATGTAAATGTAATACATTGGTTCTTGTTGAAAGAGTTTTCCTATGATTGGGTCTCTTTAAAAAATGTTTTAAATTTTTAGTGATTTTCAGTAATCCGCTGCTTAGTGAACGCTTCCGCATTAGTTAATTATGTTTTTGTGAGTTGGATGCTACAAAAAGTAGCAAACAAAGTAAAAGGGCAATTAAAGACCTAAACTAGCAAGAATAAAGCAAGGACAAGGTGAGAAGCTAACTAAGCAAGAAAAGAGCTAACTAATATAACACTAACTAAGCAAGAAGGCAATTAGGGCTTTAAAGCAATAAAGGGAATGTGGGATGTTTAGGGGATGCACTTATTAATTAAGTTGGGGGGCATATGAACATTATGATTCCATTTAGATTATCAAACCAAGTAACAAGCTAGAGTCTAATGAATTAGCATAAACTACTAACTGGGCATGGATATGCTAAATTGTGTATAGGGTAACTAGTCCCTAACACTCCCTACTACCCTTGCGAGGCTCAATTGGGTTAGGGTTTAGGTGTAATTCAATTAGAGTCTAAACAAGGCTAGATTTCTAGGTTGGATGATTCTGGGATGATTAGGGGCTAAGCTTAGTAATGGGAGTGGAAGTGAGGTTTTAGGCCTCCCAACATTCACATTCTAGCCTTGAGAAAGCTCCATGCTAAGCACATCAAATTCATCTAAACTGGCTACTTGGATCTCTCAGCTAGGGTAAGAAGAATTTATTAGAATGTAGGAAGATGGGTGGCTATCTAGGGATCCAAGAATTGGACCTAGGAGCAAATCTCAAAATTCACATATATAAGCAATTTCCATAAATTCCTACATGATTTCAAGCACAAACCAACAAGCAATTCATGGAGAATGAGATAGAAATAGAACATAATCATTTGCAAATGAAATTACAATGTTTACATATCATTTCCCACAACATGGTATCAAAGTAACATTTTACACCCCAAACAGCCCACCCAAGGGGCCTAGCTACTCATAACAATGCAAAATACAAAAAGAAGGGAGAAAGAGGTATAAGAATCCATGGAACTCAGTGTAGATGAAGAATTCCTCCACTTCAGCTACTGCAAGGCATCCTCCTCTCTCTTCTAAGGTGCAATGGCATGGGATGGTGGTGGAAATGGGTGGAAACAAGAAGACACTAGGGTTTTAGTGGTGGAAATGGTGAAATGGAGTGGAATGGAGGTAGAAAATGGAGTGGAATGGCTAAGGGGTGAAAATGGGGAGCTAAGAGGTGGTAGAAGGTAACTAACCTCGCGTTGGAGCCACCATCTAGGTATATATATAGGTGTGGGGGAAGCACTAGGTCAAGTAGGGGTAGTATGGGAAATGCAGTGCAAAAATAGCTAGATTTTTGTGAGTAGCACGGTCGTGGTGGTCACCATGGCTGTAGTGGCGAGGGATGAGAACGGTGGTCACCACGGTCGTGGTGGTGGGAATGACCGTGGTGAGAAATGGGGAAAAATCACAGGGACTTGTGGGATTTTGTACTGAAGATGGTACGGCCATGGTGGTCACCACGGTCGTGGTAGGGCTAGGGTAGCACGGCCATGGTGGTCACCACAGTCGTGGTGGTTCAAAATGCATAGCCTATTCTTGGCTCCACTGATGTTCTTCCACTCTTGTCACATGGTCGTGCAAGGTGGCACGGTCATTCTAGGTCAGTTCACCACGACCATTCTATCTGGCATGGCTGTGGTGATCCTATCTTTTCTTAGAGATGGCTCTCTTGATTTGCAAGTGTGCTAGTATGACTGTTCAGTGGTACCACGATCGTGCTGGGCTCTAGATCAGCACTTAGACTTGTTTCCTTGGATATTCTTGGGCATCTTTGTTACAATGGATCTTAGGCCACTAGGGTAGGTTGAGGGAGCATCAGACTTCACTTTAGGTCTCTCCAAGGGTAGAGACACCCTAGGATCACACCTTCTCTCTCTCTTCCATCAAGCATGGTCTAAATGCCTGAAAAACATGCAAATAATGTCCATAAGTGCATTTTATACAAATATGCATATTGAGGGAAATAACATGTAATCTAACATGTATAGGTGTCATTGAAGTGCAATATGACACAATATGAAGCCCTAAAACAGGAGTGAATCACCACCCCAAACTTAAAACATACTTGTCCTCAAGTATGCTCCAACGCAATCTCTCTGTAATTTTTCCACAATCAAGAAATGACAAATGTAATGCAAAAGATGATTATTGCTTAATGGGATCAATAATGACTAAGTGCATGCATTCTACCTCTCTCCTCTCATGCTTTCACAAACCAATCGTGAAAAGAGCACAAAGCATATGAACTTCAAATACATCACATAGAATACACAAGCTATCCATATTTCTTTCATGTAGTTCCAGGTAGATCGTTTCATGATGGTATTAATCAAAGATGACTAGGAGTGTTGTTTCACCTTCATACATTCAAACTTATGTTTCAAATCACACCAAATGACCCACATGGCTGCGGAAAGGGAAAAATAAGCTAGGTTTGATGTTTCCTAGCTCAATGGGTATGAAAATGGAAGAAAGGATTGTGGTAAGCTTTTGGAGTGTTTTTACACACTCATCTTTTCTTTATTTAGATGATCTTAAACATGATCATCTTTTATTTTCTTTTTGTATTTTATTTTACATTTTTTTTCTTTTTCTTTGCCCTTGGAGTAGGTAGGGCATATGGTGATGAGAGTGACGCAGTGAGATGTAGTTTTACCTTCAATCACAACTTGTAGCATACCAGAACTAGAAACCTACCTTAGTAGTTTTACCCCTTTGATTTAGCCAAACAAGGATAAGCTAATACATGTAATTGAGCCAATAATGAAATCTAAAATGTGTCACAAGAAGTGTAACATAACAAACCATGCTTAATAATCATATATGACACATATGGAGATCATAAGAATATAACTGGTTGAATAATGAACTAATGGGCCACTAATGGGCCATATGACATATCTCATAAAAATAAATCCTAAAAGTGAAATCTAAGTTTAAAATCGTGTTCCTTGGGTCCCAGTTACCTTGGGAGTCAGGTTTTACATTATTCACATTATAATAATTCATTTAATTCAAATTTGTTAAGAAGATGTGTGTTCTCCCCAAATTATCAAATAAAATAATAAATGACTCCAAAAAGGAAAATAATCTTAAATTTGTAATCTACATAATAAATAAAGCCTTTGGGTGAATTTTCATCCAATTTGGAGAAAGTTTGCTTAAAAGGTGAAATCATGAGAGAGAAAGTATGTAGTACCTTCAAAATATTAAATAAATGCTCAAACAACTCCAACATGTAAAATTGATGGCAAATTCATATTCAACACACTTAACTTAACATGTGGGTGAAGTTTCATAAAATTTGGATAATCCTAATGTCATTAATGAAGGAGGAAAGAGAAAATGAGATTTGAATTATTTAACCCATTAAAGGTTTCGAAAAGGCAAATTTAATTTCATATTGAGAATCTACATGCCTTAATTGATCTTTGTGCAAAATTTCACTTAATTTGGTTAATGTTTGAGCCGTCAATTGATTTGTCACGCTATAGTTCCACTTTATTTGATTTCGTTTCCGAGTAAGTTTTGCAATTTATTTGTCACGCTATAGTTCCGATTTGCATGTTTCATGTTGGCTTTAAAATCTCAGGCTTCATTTGGAGCATTGGATTCTGATCGTGCGGCTCTGGTGTTATCTCTTACTTTCTGTTTTGGTTCTCGCAGGCATTGGTCTGGCCCTTCCTTCTCTGATTTTTCTCTTCTTTTTCAGCCTTTCCCTTTCTCTTTTGTCTTCGCTCTCTTTCCCCACACATTCCTTGAATCCTTCTACAACCAGAGGGTATATATGTGAATGGGTTCGTACCCCAAACTCTATCAGGTGATGGCATCGTTGGGTCCCCTATTTGTAGTCTGCTTCACCCTTGCTCAGAGTGCCTTTCCCCTCTCCCTACCTCTCTAGGCCATCAAACCCTCCCTCCAGACCCTCCCTGATGTTCACCGCCTCATTGGGAGTTCACACATGGCACTAGTTTGGAATCCCATGACTCAGAGCTCTCCAACCTGCAAGCCAACTCCTGCCACCGGCCTTAGGGCTCCGTTGCGCATCAGCACCTGTCGTCTGCCCTCAATTGACCTTCTATCAACCCACCGAGATTCGTGGTGGTACTCTGAAGCCATCCTTATCCTTGGTTCCATCTTATTCGAGGTATTCCAAGTTTTCCCTTTTTGGTCACTTTGTTCTGATCGGAGATCGGGTCCCTCACTAGATTCTCACATTTGACGAAGCAAAGAAGACGGTTATGTGCCTTCTTACCTCTCTACGCTTCGTTTCCTTTCTATTTTGTTTTCTCGCCAGGGGTACTTTCATAGTTTTGGTATTCTTTTTCCTTGGCCTTGGATGATTCAGAGTGGGCCATTGCCTCACTAACCCAGAGGCCCTTGATTGGACCAATCTAACAGGACCCATGCCCACTCCCCTCCTCTCTCTAGCCTTGAACGCTAACTTGGCTTTTTGCTAATTTTCTTTTGGTTGATTTTGTAAAATCCATAACTAATTCTACACTGGTCAGAAAAATATGGATAAATACTCTTTGGAATCAAGAAAATAGGACCTATCTAATGATATCAGTTTTAATGAGTAAATCTAATGTTTAATAACAAGTGATTTCAATGGATCTAATTAAATTGAAATTAACTTGTATAATTCACAACTAAATAATTATAAGTCAAAAAAATATAATAAAATATTTTTTGAACTTAGGAAAATATAACCTAAAACATGGCATAGTTTTGATAACCTAATTCACACATTATTAAAAAGGTAGTTTTTTTGGTTTTGAATAATTAATCGAAACCTAACCCTAATTCCACATATCTGCATAATAGGTTCTTTGGAAGCCTAGGCTTGGACCTACAAGTGACTTTGGACTTTGGAATCAGAAGTTGAGGTATGTTGTATCCCCTATTACTCCATGTTGTGCAATTCACCTATATTATTCTTTCTCTTGGTCCTATGGACAATAGCCTATACACATTGTTTTTTTTATATCATGGTTCTTGTGAACTATCTTATTTGTTACTGATCTTGTGATTATGGATATTCTTTTGGACTCTTTTTATATGCTTTTTTCATGTTGGAACTCAATATGATTACATGTGATGTCTTTTTCCCACTTGTGAGGAGGATATATATATTGGTCACTTTTGTGGTGACTAGTTTGTATAATCTGACTATACTTTTCTACTTGCCTCTACATTAAACATGCTATGTGATTTAGTAGCACTAGAGTAGTGTAATTGCATTTGTTTTGGGTTTATGAGCCCTTTATGCTTTTGGGATGGAGGTTATGTCCCCCATACTTGGGTTTTAACTTTATGAGGGTTCGCCCAATTTGATATATTTGGGAGTTTAGTTATGTGCCATTCTCTATCAGGTTTCAACTGTATGAGGGTTGGCCGCCAATTATTATTTATATTGTTCTAGGTTATGCTTATCTCACATGCATGCAAGTTGATGATGCTTATGATGGGTTATGTGCCCAAAAATCTAGATATGTGCTTATGTTGCACTACTTTATTTTTTATTATGGCAAGTATCTTCTTTCATGATGATGATGATTCTTTTCTTTTCTGCCCCAATTGGATAGTACTTATGTCTTGCATGGGAAGCCTTTTATTTTTTATGTCCCATATTCTTTATAAATTTCTAAATTTTCTTTTTAGTATGCACATACCAGCCTTTGTTGATGTTTTCTATTTTTCTCTTCTTGTTGGGGTATGCTTCCAACATTAGGTGGAGGATTTGGATGACAAGACATGTTGACTTGGACTTAGATTGAGAAGTTAAAGCTTGTAGACAATCTTGAGGTGGTTTAGATTTCCTCTATATGGATCCTTATGATTTACCCTTCATGTAAGTTTAAGTTGTTACCTTGTTTTATAAATTAAATATAGTCTTGTTTTTATTCAACTGCTACACTTTGGTTGTTTTGAATACCATTAAATAAAGATTTGAAAATTTTACACCCGTTTCAACATAAATTTTGAGTATGATGGGAATGGAGGTTTGATATTTCAAATTTTTAGTAGAGAGGTGATTTCACTTCTTTACAACATGGTATCAGAGCCCACGGTAGTCGGATTCTGACTATTTCAATTTTGTATCCCTATAGAACCCTTGACTTTTCTAGTGAGCTCTGAGTGAGATGTTGACCCTAGATCTGATCTATGATGATCTTTATATGCAATGAGGTTTGATTTGAGGATAAGATTAGGTTATGAGGAAGTATTCATATGGAAATATTGTGACTTGGTTCCCGCATTGATTTTGAGCTCGCCATTGTTTCATATCGCATGATTCTTCAAAGGAAAATATATTTTCAATTATATTACTATATGTACAAAAAAATCTGGATTTCATCAAAGTTTTCTTGAATTAAGCCACAATGAAGAGAAACTTTAGAATTAGTTGTTTAGGTTATAACCCTAGTTTTGTGACTAGGATTGATATAAAGGTGTAGTTTCTCTACCCTATGTTTATTTTGGATGTCCATGTAGGGTTGATAGGTTAGAGACAGGAGGACCTAAAATCTCAACCCTAGTTGGTGGATTTTAGTTGGATACATGAATAAAATAAATCTCTCACCACTAAGAGAAGCGGGTAACCCTAAATGTTGATTAGTTTGACTTGTTAATTTGAACCTGTAACATCCCTGACCTGGGTTATGAACTAACCCTAGATGTTTTGCTTAAAATATGATTAGAGGCTTGTGATTACCCCTTGATATGTCATTAAGCTTTAGAAGAATCTATAATTTCATTTTTGTCCTTTTAAAACAATGTTGTTGTAACATCCCTGACCTGGGTTATGAACTAACCCTAGGTGTTTTGCTTAATTATGTAATTAGATACTTGTGATTATCTTTTGGTATGTAATTAAATCTCCTAAGGAACATACATTTCCATTTCTGTCCCTTTTGAACAATGTTGTAATATTGTTTTGTAATACAGGGACCTATGTGCAAATTACCCAATAAAAAGGGGTTAACTTACAAATTGCACATGTTAATATGTTCCTTTGGTGTTGAGACATCATAAGAATGAATATGATAAAGTATGATGGATTCTCCAAGCTTGGGCACCAAGATGCAGCTTGTGGAGCAATCCTTGTACTTCAAACTCTAGTTTTGGTGTAAAGTGAAATTTACCCAAAATATGGGGTGCAACTTGTAAAATACACCTTCTAGAGTATATTTTATGACTCTTGGCATCATTAAGAGTAAGAATGATGAAGAGGTCACTTCAATTGAATAATTAAATAAGAATGATAACCCTTATAAATTAAATGATCAAGTTATAAGTCTAATAACCCTTCTATATGTGCAACTTAGTAAGAAGTTGGCTTTCTTCACCTTTAGACCTTGGGTTTAAGATGAGTTTTTCTTAAGTATGGAAGGGAGAAACGTGGTTTATAATAAGGGAAGGACCTAGAGGAGAAATGGAGAAACAAGTTGTCCTTATGTTGAAATTTCACCTAAAGTATATATACACCTTTTCTCACTTAGCAAGGATCGTTTCCTTCACTTCCTTTGTTATCCCCTTGCTTAGACCAACTTAGGACAGAGCTCTGGAGAAGAGGAGAACGTCCAAGCAGTTCTAGGTAAGCTTTGATCATCATCTTGCTCGAATTCATGGAGGAATTCATGGTGCAAGGTTGGTTTTATGGTCTTCCTTACTTGTTTCTTCTTTCTAGCCATCTTTTCCCAACCTTTCCTTGGAGAAACACCCTTGGACGACCTGTGGAGCTCAAGAAACCATTAAAGACTTGAAGCTTGGAAGCTTGGAGCTCAAGGAACGACCTTAAGGCGGGTTTTATAACTCTAAACCTTTTGCTTTCTTATGCATATCTTTGTACTTGCAAAAGTAGCTTGTTCTTCTTTCCCCCATCCTTCCTTGCTTTCTTGCATCTAAAACCATGGGGAACAGACCTGGATCTGGAGGTAGAAGAAGGGGGGCGTGAAAACCTATGTCACTTTAGCAAACGGTCTTGCACCCTTGGCCAAACGGTTTGCAAAACCGTTTGGGGGTTTTGCAAAACCATTTGAGGGGCAAACGGTTTCACAAGGTCGGTTGGAGCAAACGGTCTCCAAGACCATTTGAGGGCGTTGACCAAGCGTTGACCGTTTGGGATTCCTGTTCATAATCATGTTAGTTGATAACCATCCAAATTTGAGGGATTAACTCCCAAGGAATCGAGAGTTGAAGGCTAAACAATTGGATAAACCTAATTGGATTAAGTGCTGATTTTCCAATTTGATTAATTGAACTTTTTGGGCAAACAGTCTCAAGACCATTTGAGGGCATTGACCAAGCATTGACCGTTTGGTATTCCTGTTCATAATCATGTTAGTTAATAAACCTCCAAATTTGAGGGATTAACTCCAAAGGAATCGTGAGTTGAAGGCTAATAAATTATGTAAACCCTAATTGGATTAAGTGCTGCCTTTCAACTTGATTGATATGACTTTTTGGGTTTTCTTGCCCAAACGGTCTCAAGACCGTTTGGGGATCACCCAAACGGTCTCAAGACCGTTTGGAGGTCACCCAAGACCGTTTGTAGGTCTAGGGTTGGATATTGTTAAGTGTTTGAAGGACAAAAGATATGGTGTTAACCCTAATCGACTAAGTGTTGGATTTGCATTGAATTGAGTTGATTGTTTGGGGTTGATTGGCCCAAACGGTCTCAAGACCGTTTGGGGATCACCCAAATGGTTTCAAGACCGTTTGGAGGTCACTCAAGACCGTTTGGAGGTCTGGGGTCAAGTATAGTTGACCAATTGAAGGTCCAAAGGTACACAATTACAAGGCCATCAATTGCTGATTTGACGATCAACTCAATAGCTCAAACCCTAATGATTTTTCACTAGAATCCAAGGGTTGGGTGAGCCAAACGGTCTCAAGACCATTTGGAACTCATCCAAACGGTCTCAAGACCGTTTGGAGGTCACCCAAGACCGTTTGGAGGTCTAGGGGTGAGTATGGTTAAGCAATTGATGATCCAATGATACTAAGTTGGAATGTAATCAATTGTTGTTTTGGTGATCAATCCAATGATCCAAACCTTAATTGGTTGACTTGGATTTTGATGATATGATGGGCAAACGGTCTCAAGACCGTTTGGAGGTCATCCAAATGACCTCAAGACCGTTTGGGGTCAGGTCATGTCCCAATGTAATGATGGTTCAATAGGTTCAAATCAATTAGTCCCACATTTAAATATGTTGAAGGGTTATTGATTCCAATCCCTAATTCAATTGAGTTAAACCCTAATTGATGGTCAATTGAGGGTCAAGTGAGGGACAAATCAGTTGAAGGTTGACCTATTAAACTCAATTAAGGTATGAGTATAGGTCCAATTGATGATTGGTTCCATGAATTCAAAGATTGAAGGAATCATCATTGGAAACCCTAATTCAATTGGATACCTTATGAAGTGGAGGTACAATGTGATTGAATCCTTGAGAATTAATATGATGAATGTTCTATTGATCCAATAATTATTAGTAATGATAATCAATGAAGGTGTGAAGGTTGAAACCCTAATAATACCTAAGTGATTAAGAACCAATTAAAGGGAGAATTCTTAATTGTTTATAGGATTAATAGCTTGATACACTATGTTAACCATAGTAGCATGTACTTGATTGAAGGGTTGATGTGACCTAATCAAGTTAAAAGAATGAAAGATTAGAATATATATAAATATGAATCATGGAATGATCTTATGTAGCACAGTCGTGCAAGGGAGCACGGTCGTGGTAGCCTTAGCTTGCATGAACGTGCAAGGGAGCACGGCCGTGGTAGTCTTACTTTGCACGACCGTGCAAGGTGGCACGGCCGTGGTGTCCTATTATGAAATTGAGAAGTTTTTGTATTGTGCCGACATTGTTATATATGCATGTCCTTATTTGTATAAGTCATACATGTTGATATTATGAGGTAATCATAGCCAGGTATGAGTTATGATGTCATATTCCTTGAAAACAATTATAAGCTTTTAGAGTAATGATATGTGAAAAGTATATACATTGCTTCAATCAAGGTCATGCTAATAGATGACTTGATGCTGATATGGCACTTGATAGCAAGTGTTATGATGATATAAGGGTGTGAGCACCCATGTTCTTGAATCATAGTGATAAGATGATTAAGAATTGATATCCAGTTGATAACTGATATGAGTTATACTTGTAAATTTAGTATTCTTCTGTTATAGCCATGTTTAGTACTTGAATGTTTGGAAACATGTATGATGCTAAAAGAATACTGATATGTAACTAATAATCAAGTATAATCATACCATGTAGAGCCCTGATCATAGATCCATCATTGTCAGAATTTAAATAATAGTGAAACAGGTTTTACAAAGGGAACTCCTGGATCACATACTTTAGAGTATGTGGGAGTATACGGAATAACTGATAAAAGTTAAGCTTGACAGGTTTCATATAGAGGTGATCAGATCCAGGTAAGATTTATAATGCTAATTGCATTAAGAACACTTGTTACCTATAATTCAAGAGTATAATTAAATGTCATGTTATCTGGTAAGTGATAACATATGAGCTTGATAGGTTGAATGAGCCACGAGTAATATGATTTTTTGATCTTCAAAGGTCATATTATTTAGATAACCAGATAAAATGAGATGTTACTTGGTAACAAATTCTATGATTAGTCCAGGGGTTTGAACTCCCACATTCCAGATTTCATATTAATAAGATGGTTAGGGATTGATATCCCAATATTAAAAATATGAGGTATGACCTTAACCAAAGTGTTTCTATGTGAAATTCTAATACGGAATAATCCTATGAAAAGCTTAACTACAGACTAATGGGTTATGAATGTAAATAACCCTTGTATTACATAAGTAATGTTAAGTCTGATATCATATGTACAAGTTATGCAGATATGTTGTGGAGTTGGAATCCTAACACTTTGGGAGAAGGAGTAGGGCTACATGCCATCCTTTCCCAAATAATAATGCCAGGAAATGGATATATGATCCAAGTCTGAAGGGAGTTAGTGATGTGATAAGTGACATGTGATTTTATCAATTTATAGTTGCATTGCTTTTAGTAGAAAGAATAGTTTAATCTGTTAAACATTGTTTTAACTACTCTCAAATATACATAACTTCTTTGTGTACATTTATTCTCTTATGCTGCAATAATTATGCTTCTGGCGAAGAGTTATATCTCTCGCTGGGACGATTTTTATAATTGTCTCACCCCGTAGATTTCAACCTTTAGGTGGACGTGGGTGAGGAGGCAGAAATCCTTCAATAGGTGAAGGGCAGCATCAGCAGTACCAACGACATCAGTGAAGCTTCAGGTGGAGGCATTGGCTGCTATGTCATGTGTAGATAGTGTTAGAGTCCTATATGTCGTCTCTGTACTCTCAGGTCCTCAGAGTAATGGTTAGTGCTTTCGAGTTTTTGGTCCAGTCCTTAGAGACTTTTGTATCTTGCCTTACAGAGTTTTATTGATGGATCAGTTGTAAACAACTTATCATGTTGCTTTATGAGAAAGATTTACCTTTAAAGGATCTCTTTGTAAAAAGTTTAAAATTTTTAGTGATTTCTGGTAATCCGATGCTTAGTGAACGCTTCTGCATTAGTTAATCTTGTTTTCTCGAAATAGACGTTTCAATTAGTGGTATAAGAGCTCTAAGTTCGCTGAGTCTACAGAGACATAGGACTAAGATTGTAGAGTTTGTTCTAAGTGTTTTCCAGATTATCTAATAGTATCTTCTGCTCGCATAGGAGGAGAAGAACTTGAAGATGTTTGGACCACGTGAAGAGCATGCCTATGAGGGCAGTTCTGCTGCACCAGGAGGAGGTGTAGGAGACCAGAATAGGGAAAGGCTTGTACCTAAACAGCCCCAGTTTGACCCATCTGAGATAGTAAATCCAGCTACTTATGCTTTATTTGATAAGTTTCTGGCAGCCATAACACACATAGTAGATAGGGTGCCACCATCTGCATCTAGGGCACCAGCCCATCAGGAAGGTTATGGAACTGGCAAGACTTTCGAGAGACTTCGTCGGGTGGGAGCCATAGACTATGCTGGCACATCTGATCCAGCAGATGCTAATCTATGGTTGACAGAGCTGGAAAAGGCTTTCAGGATCCTTGATATTCCTGAAGCTGAAAAGGTTAAGCATGCGGTATATCTCCTAAAAGGAAGTGCTGGTAATTGGTGGATGATAGAGGAAGATAAGAGACCAGGTGAAGAAATAGGATGGGAGGTTTTCCGACAAGAATTCGTCAATAGATACTTCCCTAAGACGTATCTAGATGAGAAGATCTCTCAATTTGAGAAGATCACACAAGGACTGATGAACGTTAGCGAATATGAAGCTAAGTTCATGGAGTTACTACGGTTTTGTCCACAGATGGAAGTTAGTGATGAAGAAAGAATTCGGCGTTTTGAGAAAGGATTGAATGTTGAACTAGCCACTCCTGTGTCTTCCTTGGAGAACAGAGAAAGGTTTGCCACCTTTGTGGAGTCAGTAAGAAGGATAGAGAGGTCGGAAACCGTGAAACAACAGACAAGTAGTAAGAAGATGTACACCCAGCCTCAAGAACAAAGGCCTGAAAGTTTTAAGAAGCCAAGATTTTCTACACCAACGGAAATATCAGAATTCCCTACCCAGACACAATGGGTGTCAAGTGGAAATAGGGACCATAGTAGTATTCCAAGAAGACCCTCCGACATAGCCTCAGCATCGGTAACTGGATCGTATAGACACCTTGCACCCATGATCTGTTACTTATGTAGACAACCGGGACATCTGGCAAGGGATTGTCCAGACATGAATGCAATAATGACTCGACCTCAAGGATAGAGTCTGCAAGGCCCACAAGGGAGGCAATATAATAATAGAGGACGTGGACAAACATCCCATACAGGTCAGATGAAATAAGTATTGTTTTATTATTACATATTAGGATTTTATGTGTTAAAAATATGGAAGTTAGCTGCTTTTGAATTTCTTGACTAAGTCCTAGAACGACACAAGAAAGATAAGAATTCATATCTTACTCAATATTCTTTAAAACAATTTATAATCTCCCTTAACTGTGTATTACAAGGATGAGATATAGATGTGATACCTGAAGAATAACCTAGAGTGATAAATTCTGCGTGTATAATGATATGAAAAGCAAAGAATAGGATGATAAGTAAAATACATACCCTGGCCAGGTATATGGTTATTGTAGATAAGGCAAGTATGAAACTCTTAGATTGTTATCTTTTGATTACTCTGATCAGGTAATTAATTTGAAACAATCTAAGGAGTATAAGAAAAATTAAATGAGAGGATCTTAGTGAATACTTAGTGAACATACTTTGTGAACATACTTAGTGAATATACTTAGTGAATTTCCACAGTGAATACTTAGTGATCATACTCAGTGAATTTCCTCAGTGAATACTTAGTGAACATACTTTGTAAACATACGTAGTGAATATACTTAGTGAACTTCCTCAGTGAATACTTAGTGATCATACTCATTGAATATACTCAGTGAATACTTAGTGAACATACTTAGTGAACATACTCAGTGAATATACTCAGTGAATACTCAGTATTAATTGTGAATGCACCACCATTGCTATTCCATGTCACAGCGGTTGTAGTGAGTACTATGGCTGTTGTTTCACTCTTGAATCTCACCAAAACATCAAATATTTGATTCAAAATGATTTTTCATGGATTACTTGTCAAAATTTCATCAAATTTCCCTCATTTCACCCTATTTTCACTTGCACATCTAAAAACTAAACAAAAACTATTAAAAACAAGTGTGTATGTGTGTGTTTTCTTAGAAAAGTGTAAAAACAAAGCAAAAGTATCAAAAATGGAAGGTTGGGTGAAAATTCCCAAACCTAGTTGGGTTGCCTTCCAAAAGCGTTGAGTTTCATGCCTTCATCTAGGCTTCTTGGTGGTTCTTCAATCATTCATCCATTTGGCATCCTCATGTACCCATTCTTGCAATAGATACATCTCTCATTTGCATTCAACCTATGTTCCTCATTCCTTTGATCACCAAAGATATCACCAAATCCTTCATCTTGACCTTCTTCTCTCGACTAAACAATTGGACTATTGAAGTGACCATATTCAATATCCTCATCTCGAACTCTCCAATTTGAGAATTTGTATATGTTGATCTTCATATTCATGCCCATGAAAGAGACAATCATTATGCCATTGTAAAAATGTATCTCGGCATCAGTTGTAGATAATAATGGTCTCCTTAAGATGATGGGGATCTTCCTATCATATGGCTCCATGTCAAGAATAATGAAATCATTCGGGAACACTGCTCCTCTTTCCTTGTCAATCATTACCAAGACATGATCCACTCATCCTCTAGACACTTTTGATAGAGCGATCCATCAATTGGAGAGTGCAATGTGCTGGTTTCAACTTGCTTAAACCCAACTCAACATAGATATTATATGGCATCAAATTCACACTGGATCCCAAATCAAGTAGGGATTTGCCTATGTGATGTCCCCCAATGTAGCTAGGTGTGATTGGGGCTCCTGGGTCTTTCCTCTTCATGGGGAGTGAGTGTTGGAGCATAGAGCTCACTTGTTCAGTCAACTTCACTTTCTTTTGAATTCTCCTTACTGACCTTTTCTTCATAGTGCATAAGTTCTTCAACAATTTGGTATATGATGGGATTATCTTGATAGCATCCAATAAGGGAATATTGGCTTTCACTTGGAAAAATACCTCAATAATGTCAACATTATGATTTTGTCTCATCCTTACTTCTGGTGGCTCATCTAATACTTCAATGAATGGTGGCTCACTTGCTTTGGCATTGCTTGTATTAACATGAGATGGAACACTAGGGATGGTGGGACATGCAAATGGAGTGTGAGGTGGAGCACATGGTATCTGGAAATCAATAGGATGTATCACAAAATCATCTTCGACAATCTCAATTACAATATCACCACTTGTTTGCCTTTGCTTTGCTTTATCAACCTATATTTGACTTGTAGGCTGCTTAAGAATTTTCCCACTCCTTAGAACTGTGACAACACTTCCTTGCTCATGGTGGAGAGAGAGAGAGCTAGTTGTGGTTGTAGAGGAGGTAGAGGGGACACTTGGTGTTGAAATTGAGGTGGAGGGTAGAATTGAGGTTGGAAGGTGAATTGTTGAGAAAATGGTGGTGATGGTGGGCGAGGTGGTGTATAAGGCTTGGAATTGTCTTGGAAGTGGTATATGGGTTGCACTTGCATGGGAGGTGGACTATAGAAAACTTATGAAGAGGGCATCAGTGCACTTGCTTCGTTGAAACTCAAGATGGGTTTTGAATACAATTTTTCTTCTTGGAGAGCAATTATGGAAGATAGCTGCTCTATCCTCTACTCAAGCCTTGTCACATTCATTTTTATGTCATCAACTCTCTTTATCCTAGAGAGAACCTATTCCTTAAACCTTGAGTTGTATCTTGGACTTTGTGGTTCTTGGTATCTATTGGAGTGAGGAGTCTTCTTTTATTCACCATAGAACTCAATAGAATTGACTGGGTGGCAAGGAGCGTTTGTCACCTGGTTCTTCATGAAACTCATGATGTCACCAAGAAACTTCATCACTTGCGGGCTTGAGTCATTATGAGTAGGAGGTGTCACACTAAAGGCATAGCCCCCATCATTCATCATGCTAGAAGCTCAAATTCTTGACCCTTCAACTAGCTGCTCAAACAAAGACCATATCTCCTTAGGTTGCCTAGCCACCAAAACTCCTCCACAAGAAGAATCTACTATATCTTGGTCCTTTAGAGATAGATCGGATTAGAATGGTTGAAATAGTTGCCACAGAGGGATCTCATGGTGAGGGCACTCTCTCAAAATCTTCTTAAAACTCTCCCATGCATCGTGAAACTGCTCATTGCCCATTTGACAAACTTGTTACAGCATGCCACATTTGTGTTAACCTTTCTATATAGTATAATTGTCTTAAGAATGCATTCTTAATCACTTCCCAACTCATGATGCCCCCTCTAGAGTCGTATCAATCTTTGGCTTTGTCTTTGAAGGAAAATGAAAATAAGGTCAACCGGATTGTTTCATCACTAGCCCTCGGTATCTTGAAGGTAGAGCATACTTCAAGAAAGGAGTCCAAGTGCTTGTATGGGTTCTCACTCTCTAAGCCGTAGAAGATGAGCAGGAGCCCAAGAAGACCTAGAGGAATGTAGAATTGCTCCCCTGGCATTTGGTCAACTCTACTAGCAATTGGCGATTCGTAGTTGCTAGGCATGAAGTAATCTTGACGTGGCTTGTGGGGTGCATTTTGGTCTTCCATCTTGTCTTCCCCTGAGTGGCTTGTCACATGGACAAGGCACAACCAAACAACAGAGAACAAAATTGCAAACCAATATGCACAAAAAATGCAAAGAATAAATAATAAATAATAGCAATGATGAGGGAAGTAGGAAAGTCAAAGCAAAACTAACTAGCTAGGCCGAGCCCCTTTCTCCCTAGAAACGACACCAGAAAGCTTGTTGTGATCTTGCCAATGGTGTTACACACTACTCAATTGGAGTTTGAATAGATGAAACCAGGCAGATTGAAACACACAATGGATTCACTTTCAAATTTTATAATGGGCCTAAACTCAACACACTCTCAAAGACTAAAATGCTACACCCACAAGTTCACGGTGTCATGTCGTAGTATAGGAGGGTGGCAAGTATAGGGTCGATCCACAGGGAGATAAGGAGGCACTAGAGCTAGGTTAGTTTTTGGTGCTAGGTTCCTACTGCGGAGACTAGGGTTAAGGGTTTAAAGGTGATTGTTGATTGATTACACTAAGTTGATCAAGAAAGCAAGTAAAGGAAAACAAATAAGAATGAATCCTAAGTTAAACCTAGACAGTTAGTTCTAATAAGTAAGAAACACAAGGCAAGGCAAGAAAGGAACAATCTACACTAAAGTAAGCAAGAAAAGGATTCAACTACACTAGACTAGAAAATAGAGAAAAAGGGCAATTAAATACCTAAACTAGAAAGAACAAAGAAAGGACAATGTGAGAAGCTAACTAAGCAAGAAAAGAGCTAACTAATATAACACTAACTAAGCAAGAAAGCAATTAGGGTACTAAAGCAATAAAGGGAAACGTGGGTTGTTTAGGGGATGCACTTATCAATTAAGTTGGGGGGGGACATATGAACATTATGATTCCATTTAGATTATCAAACCAAACAATAAGCTAGAGTCTAATGAATTTTCCTAAGATACTAATTGGTCATGGATATTCTAGGTTGTGTATAGGGTAAGTAGTCCCTAACACTCCCTACTACCCTTGTGAGGCTCAATTGGGTTAGGGTTTAGGTGTAATTCAATTAGAGTCTAAACAAGCCTAGGTTTCTAGGTTAGATGATTTTAGGATGATTAGGGGATGAGGTTAGTAATGGGAGTGGAAGTGAGGTTTTAGGCCTCCCATCACTCACATTCTAGCCTTGGGAAAGCTCCATGCTAAGCACACCAAATTCATCTAAACTGGCTACTTAGATCTCTCAACTAGGGTTGGGATGATTGATTAGAATGTAGGAAGATGTGTGGATAGCTAGGGATCCAAGAATTGGACCTAGGAGCAAATCCCAAAATTCACTCATATAATCAAATTTTGTAAATTCCTAGGTGATTTCAAGCACAAACCAACAAGCAATTCATGGAGAATGAGATAGAAATAGAACATAATCATTAGCAAATGAAATTATAATGTTTACATATCATTTACTCCCAACATGGTATCAAAGTAACATTTTACACCCCAAACAACCCACCCAAGGGGCCTATCTACTCATAATAATGCAAATACAAAAAGAAGGCAAAAAGAGGTAGAAGAAGCCATGGAGCTCAGTGTAGATGAAGAATTCCTCCACTTCATCTATTGCAAGGCATCCTCCTCTCTCCTCAAAGGTGCAACGACATGGGATGGTGGTGGAAATGGGTGGAAGCAAGAAGAAACTAGGGTTTTGGTGGAGGAAATAGTGACATGGAGTAGAATGGAGTGGAATGGAGGTGGAAATGGAGTGGAATGAGGGAACAAATGGGGATCTAAGAGGTGGTAGAAGGTAGATAACCTTGTGTTGGAACTACCACCTAGGTATATATATTGGTGTGGGGGAAGCACTAGGTCAAGTAGGGGTATTATGGGAAATGCAGTGCAAAAATAGCTAGGTTTTTGAGTAGCACGGCCGTGGTTGTCACTATGGTCGTGGTGGGGAGGAGTGAGAATGGTCGTAGTGGATGGGAATGACCGTGATGAGAAATGGGGAAAAATAGCAGGGACTTGGTGGATTTTGTACTGAAGGTGGCACGATCGTGGTGGTCACCAAGGTCGTGGTGGCTCGAAATACACAACCCATTCTTGGCTCCACAGTCATTCTGCCTCTGTTGTCACACAACCATGTAAGGTGGGACGTCCGTTCTAGGTCAGTTCACCATGGCCATTCTATGTGGCACGGCTGTGGTGATCCTATCTTTGCTTGGAGATGGCTCTACTGATTTGCAAGTGTGCTAGCACGACCATTCTGTGGTATCACAGCCATGCTGGCCTCAGGATCAACACTTTGACTTTTTTAGTTGGATTTTCTTGGACATCTTTTCTTCAATGGATCTTTGGCCACTAGGGGTAGGTTGAGGGAGCATCGTACTCCACTTTAGGCCTCTCCAAGGTAGAGAAACCCTAGGATCACTCCTTCTCTCTCTCTCTCTTCCATCAAGCGTGGTCCAAATGCCTAAAAACAAGCAAATAATGTCCATAAGTGAATTTTATACAAATATGCATATTGAGGAAAATAACATGTAATCTAACAGGTACACATGTGATTGAACTACAATAAGACACAAGATGAATCCCTAAAATAGGGTTGAATCAATAGGTTCATATTGTTTTACTTTCAAAATATTTATTTTGTATCAACTTCTCTTACCCATGTCTCCCTTCTTGGGGTCCATGTGTGGTTTTGTTCCCTTTTGGAACTCATGGGCATGTGATTGTGTTGCTATGCTTGCTCAGAGAGCCAATCATATGATGGTTGTAATGGCATAACTTGTAAAGGATTTAATTAATAATAAAGGCATGCTTCCAATTTATTCTATTTTATTCAGTTGTGAGATAATAAAGTAACATAATAAATTTCTATAGAATGATATTACTCAGTGACGTATGTCTTCAACTATGTGATTTGAACAATGATATCAATACGGATGTCAAGGGTATACACATTCTTTTTATGTATCTAGTCAGATGTTATTTTGGAAGGATGATAGACAGCAATAACACATAAGACTAGAGTGTGTGTTGGTTGATGACAAAATATCATCAGTCATGATATACATAAACCAAGCACATAGATACTTGTTAGGGAATAGTGTATTGGACGGAACCACCATGAGAGTAACACATGGAAACCATTACAATGGTAGTCATAGTTAGATTTCATAGTATTGGTGATGATTGTGGTTCTTGGACATGAAGTCACTACACTCATCACATGTCATTCAGTGTGCTTTAACATCATCCACCATTGTCCTGAATAAGGATTATCATAAAGGTGATGATTGGGTGCACCGTGACACATGGGGACAACTGTGAGTGATGTAGATGGGATTTGTCCCTCCTATGGGAGTATGATATCCTGTCCACCTGATTAGAGAGACTGAGAAAAGCATGGCCACACACATGTGAGTCAATATGTGACATTGAGCTTACATATATCTCAAACAGTCTGCTATAGCAAGGAACAAAGATTTAATATTGAAGAGGATCACTACTCCATGCCTCAAGTTCAATCTGGATATCAGTGAAAAAGGAACTATAAAAACACTACAACACCAATCACAAATTGTAGGTTGAAGTTGTTCTCAGACTTTTCATTTACTTGGGTAGCAATGATGTGTGACTAGGCACTGCTCTTTGCTTTGATGACATAAGTAATTATGAACATTCACTGCCAACGTAATATGGGACATATAGGGCCACACACATAGGATACACCTAGAAGATGAGTTTTGATCATGAATGATAATGAAATTGATTATCAATTAACTGACTGGACTCACAACTGATCAGGTCATGTGATAAAATGACCGGTTGGAGTGTTAGGTTGATTGAGTATTGAATTGATTGAGTTCTGAATGAGTCAGGGATCTAACTGAATCAATCGGTTTGTGGTTGCGAGATGACCATTTCACGAAGCGAGATGCCTGGTTTGTGGTGCAATTTGATTGCATCAAGTATTAGTGATGACATCATGTCATGCATTAATTAGATTAGAATTGTCAATTCATATGTGACTGGGAAACATGACGAAACTATTGGTTCACTAGGTGAACCAATCGACTCACATGCCCACTGATTGATTCCCCAGTGAATTGACTATTTTTCCCAAAGAACCGAATGCTTTGCCATTTGTAGGTTGCAAAAATTTATGAGATTTTGGTCCCTTCCACTCCCACACAGATTGGGACTCTGAGACTAACCCTCCTATAAATATAGGGGTACTGGGGGCTTCTTAGAGATATCAATTTCCTCTGATAATTATTTTTCTTCTCTAGTTGTGGTAACCAAGAGAACTCGAGCAAGTCCTACCCAATAAAGGGAGGGATAGCAAGGGAGAACAATTGTGAGAGAGCAAGTTGGTGACTAGTACATCAATAAAAGGGACAACTCCTTTTTGTCTTTTGTAGTAGGACACAAGAGTTCTAGGCGGTCTGTGTGGACTTTTCTAGAGGTGTGGTACTTTTCCTACTAAGAGAACAACGTCAACCTGCTATCCATGGTGAAGAGAAAGAGATATTTCTTACCTTGTCTGAATGCAACTAGAAGATAGTTGCACGACACCAATGACGAGGAGATTGTCACTGGACTTGCTCAAAGACTAGGTATATTGTCAAAACCATCCTTTTTATTATATAGTTATTGATGCGATGATTATTTTTCTTGTAGGTTTGTTGGCATCTTATTAAGTTGTGATACTTGCAGAGAGCCTGTTATTCTTTAAAACTTTTAGTTCTGAGGGACAGTAGCTCCAGGAAGGTATTTGCAGGCATGGAAAGTAGGTTTGCACACATGTTGTAAAAAAACATATACATTTCTTGTCGATTATTTATAAAAAACTAACTACATAGACATTCCATGTCGGTGAAATGGCAATAGTTGACTATGAATACTTCTTTTTTTACTAATATTACTGATAAATATATTCTCGATCTATTTTTTTTGTAGCATCCAACGCGGAATGTACTAACCATCGTCGGTGCCATTGAAAACTGCCAAGATATGGGCTAGAGAAATCAATTGTTGCATTTTATGTAGTCGGTTTGATTGTAACCATTAACTGACGAAGAAAGCCACACCGTCAGATAAGTTGATCGACTAAAAAGTGCTTCTTTTTAGCATCGCCAACTTAGGAGTCAATCAATGACCGACGGTATAAATCTAAAATTCCCGATGTTGTATCCCAATTCTATAGTAGTGAGAGATACTTTGTTGTTACATTATAAATCTCTTAATGCTTCTCTTTCCCCATATCCTCTCTCAAGATCAAGTTGGTGAAAGCTTCTCCAAGAGAAGCAGAAGGTGTAAGCTTCTCCAAGTCAAGGAGGAGGTGCAAAGCTTCTTCAAGTTTGAATAAGAAGGTGCAAATCTTCTTCAAGGGTGAAGAAGAAGGTGCTACATATTCTTCAAGAGGAAGGAGAAGGAAAAGTAAGAAGATCCAAGGAGGAGAGTGGGTAAATCCTCAAGGCCAAAAACGTGTTGCAGTAGTAGATCTCCTTGGTGAAGGTTCTAGCTAGCTACAAAAGTGGGTAAGTCCTTGGAGGTCGAAGACTCTTGCTCAAGAATAGGTAAGCCCGTTGTTTAAGGTTTATTTTCTCCTTTTAGTACTTAAAAAGGAGGTTGGGTATCCTTGTCCTGGGAAAAGGAATGTCCTCCTATATGTCTTAAATATAAGTATACATGGGTTGGAAATCCTTGAGTAGACTTGTCTAGGTAGTGGACTTACTATCTTCTTGTTTGAGGATAGGAATCACTCTACATATCTTGTGTTATTGTTCTTGTTCATCGTCTCTCATCCTTGTTATGTGTGCTGATGTGATGATTTTGAGTCACATTTATCGACTTGTTTTATATGTGTTTTATGCATTTATTAGTCATTTTTGTGGTTAATGTTGCATAATTCATCTACTTTGGTCTATGCTACTTCTCTATGTCAAATCTCCCTTATTTCAACATTTTGAGTATAAATTATCAAAAGAATACGTTTTGTGTAGGCTTATGTGGTTTCGTGTTGTAATTTTAGGAAAAACAAGTATATGCTAATGTCGATACCATCGACAGTGGTCGATACCATCGATCGGACCACAGGTTGCCAGCCGCAAGGACCAGAAGAAAGTCGATACTAGAGACAGGGATGTTGATGGTATCGAGATACCATCATGTTGCTAGCGAGAAGTGAGTCGATACTATCGACACATATGTCGATACTATCGACTAGTGGAGCTACAATGACACAAAAAGACAAAACTATCGCTATAGGTTTGTCGATACCATCGACCCTCGTCGATGGTATCGAGATAGCATCAGGCGCAAAGACAAAAGAAAAGAAGAACTGCCGATATCACGCTAGGTCGATACCATCGACCCGCGTCGATGGTATCGACACCATCAGATATGAGTTTGCTTTAGATTGATCTAAATCTGATGGCTGTGATTAATTGGCGACCTAACTCGGGAATTATACCTAATGACAGTGCCCAATAGGGAATCATCACGTCATTAGCCACTGCACACGTCCCAAGAAGGTGTGGAGAGAAGAACAGAGCCCAGAAGCACGCCCCAGCCGATCCAGATGCCGAAGATGATGATTTCCACCACCGAAAGGCGGGAGAACATGTATTCTACGCCAATGATTGCTTGGATCTTCTCCGTTTAGGGGTTTCACCACTCAATCACGTTTCTCTCCATGTTTCCCTTTTTCTACTCCATGTTTTGCTCTGAGATGAACATGCGGGGCTAATCCCCTTTGTCTTTAGGACCGGGAGTAGCCCGAGAATTCATTGTATGACAATTTTATCGTAGTAATTCATATATTATCTCTTAAATCCGTGGTATAATTTCGTTTTCTCAATTATATTGTTATGCTTGATCACCATAATAATAATCTAATGCCCTTAATTACTTTGAAAGAAGAATTAATGGTTGAAAAGAGACGGAATTTACATTAATTGACAAATCCCTTGAACAAGGTGGTGTAAGGTTAATGGTGGATACCGAGAGTTCGTTTTTAATGCACCTAGTTTAGGGTATAAGTTACTACGACGGTGGAACCGACCTAGACGTAGGTAGTGAATTGTACCACGACAGTGGGCAATTCTGATTTCAGGCCACTACCCGGATAGAGAGATAAATTTGAGTAACTACATAGAATTTAATACAATGAAAACCCGCGGTGAAACCGCAATCCTAAAGATCTCATCTTGAATTGATAAACCAAACATTTAATTGATTGCTTTGTTTTGTTTTATTTTCATTTTCTTTTAATTTTAACAACAACTCTCAACTATTTAATAGGTCTAGCTGATTACGAGTAGTTAGTAGTAGTCTCCGACAAATTTCACGTATCCCTGAGTTCGACTCGGGCCTCACAAAGGCCTATATTACATTGACGCGTACACTTGCGTTTCTACGCACGTAAAAAGCGTGTCAAGTTTTTGGCGCCGTTGCCGGGGATACGACAAATTGTCGGCACTACGAGTGCTGTAAGCAGCCACTCTAGGCCACATTTTTATTTTTTTAATCATTTCAAAAATTCATAGTTTATTTTCTAAATATTTGCAATCATCAAGCACTGTACTGAACTTAAATTTATACTTTGCAGGTACTGTGCATGGTGCAGACGCGTAGCACCGACTACACGCGGCACGCACCAGAGGTTCCATTTCCGGGACCGGAAGATGAGAAGGATTATGAGCAAGACCATCTGGAAAAAATAAACTCAGAATCCAAACAAGAAGAGATGGCGGAGGAACAGACAATATGGGAGAAGATCAAGACCTCTTCTTCATCTACGTCAAAGGGGCCAATAAAGAAGCAGGCGATTAACATTCCAACATACAAAATTGATCCTGTATAAATAAATTTGGTGAAGTCAAATGCATTCCATGGGCTTAAGAATGAAGACCCAGTTACGCATATCAGCCAATTTGTGGAAAATTGCGACATGGTCAAAATTGACAGGTTCCCGCAGGATGTACTTTACCTAAAATTGTTCCCGAGTTCTCTGGCAGGAGCTGCACGATAATGGTTGCACAATCTCGACGACGAATATGTGGAATCATGGAACCATATGGTCGAGGTTTTCTTTGAAAGGTTCTTCCCGCCCAAGAAGACCAACGAATTGATCAGAACAATTCACAATTTCACTCAGAAGGCAGGTGAGACCTACTCGGAGACGTGGGAACGCTTTCAGATTATGTTGAGGAGGTGCCCACACCATGGTATGGATAAGGAGAAGTAGGTTAAGATCTTCTATTTTTCTCTCTCTGAGCATGATAGCAGTAACCTTGATTCAGCAGGTTCAAGATTTTTCTTGAACAACACTGATACAAGGTGCTGGGAAATTCTGAAGAATATGGCGAAAAAGCAATCTTGGGGCGATAGGGATGCACCAGAACAAGTCAAAGCTGTAGGTGAGTCCAGAGCCATCAAGGAGCTGAATGACAAGCTAGATCTTCTAGCCAAGAAATTGCTAGCCAAGGAAGATGCATCATCTGATGAGGAAGCCCAAGTCAAATTCATTCAACAACAGGGCTATAGAAATAATGATTATGCTTGGAGGAGGGACAAGAAGTTCTCATGTAAGGATCCAAACAACTTCCTACAAGATCCTGATGTAAATCCACAACCTAGAGCCGAAGATAAAAGCACCGAGTTGCTTAGTCAAATGGTGCAGCAGAATCAGGAGATGATGAGTATGTTCAGTAAACAACTGCAGTCCCAGGGTGACATCTTGACCAAGTTTGGGCAAACACTGGAAAGTCATGGAGCACAAATGAGGGCTCTAGAGACGACCGTGACCCAAATTTCAAATGAAGTGGTGGCCATAAAGCATGCTAATCAGCAGAGACAGGCTGGGAATGCAGATGTAGTTCAAGCACATCATCAAGTAAACTATATGTCTGTGATTAATGAGGAAGAACCCCCGGTGGCAGAGATCAAGGACAAAAGAAAAATGGTGTTTGATACAGAGGCTATATCGGAAATACCGTATCCTCGCAGTCATTATGGACTACCAGGCGGATATACTCTTTTCAGAAAATCCCGCCAAGAGCCCATGATGGTCGTGCCCCCGCTTAGGCAAGAAGAGAAAGTGAAGGCCATTTGTCAAGGTGCGGATACATCCACTGCAAGAGAGGAGATACTGCAAGTTATACCTGTTGAAGATGATCCGACAAAGTCTACGCCAAAGGGAGTCATTGAAGCAAGCTTAGGGGAGCTTGCCCCGAAAAGCTCATATGTGCCACCTCATAAGCGTTTGAATGAGGCAGTTGTGTCTAGTCTGGACAGCCCTAGGCCGAAGAAAGAGCACCGGCATTATAGAAAGTTCTTGGAGATGTTCAAGAAACTTCATATCAACATTCTGTTAGTGGAAATGATTGAGAAGATTCCCGCCTATGGGAGGTTTATTAAAGAAATCATTAACAAGAAGAGGCGGATTAAAGACACATATATTTGTCGGGTAAATGAGATGGTGAGCTCAATCATCCATGGGAGTTTGCCACAGAAGAAGAAAGACCCATGAATCTTTTATATTCCATGTTTTATAGGCGATCAACACTTTCCAAGAGCTCAGTGTGATTCGGGCGCAAACATTAATCTTATGCCACTATCCACATTTCAAAAGCTTGGGTTGAAGGAAATGAAAAAATCAGCGGCAACTATTGAGTTGGCGGATGGGTCCATTGTAAGGCCATACGGAGTTTGCGAAGATGTACTCATCAAGGTGGACAGGTTCATCTTTCCGGTGGACTTCATCATCATGGATATGCCACAGCTTCAAAGTTGCGAGATGCTATTGGGCAGGCCGTTTCAAGCAACGGCTGATGTTGTCACAGCCATAGGGAGAGGTACATTGACCTTGGGGATTGGTCAAGATCGAGTGGAGTTCAAGCTGCCACACGATCCTTTGGTCACCTTCTCCAATGTTCCAAGTGGATGAGGAGTTTCAAGTCGTCTAGCCTAAGACGTTAAATAAGGGCGCTTGTTGGGAGGCAACCCAACCATCGATACTTTGGTTTAGTTCTTCTACATTCATAGTTTGATTTGTTTTGACTTTGTTTTTAGTGTAAAAAAGATACCATGATCGTTTGCTACATGTACAGACCAGAGGCAGAGTCGATACCATCGACCCTTGTGCAAACTGTCTAAGCCTTGTTCCAAATCTACTGTTATGCTTGTTGATGGTTCTAAATCGTGGAGAATGAGCTCTCGTATCGTGCGATAGGCTCTCGTATCGTGTGATAGGCTTTTGCATGGAGTATCGTGCGATAGGCTTTTACTGATAGAGTATTGATTTTTGGATAGGCTTCTAGCAGTTTCACACATTCCGAGTATCAGGCAAGCAACTGGGTAGGAGAGAATGATCTCTAGTATCGTGCGATAGGCTTATGCATGGAGTATCGTGCGATAGGCTTTTGCCGATAAAGTATTGTTTTTTGAAGCATACGGTATCGTGGGGGGGGAGCTCTCGTATCGTGGGGGGGGGCTCATATCGGGTTGGCTAGAGGCCAACACAGGTTGGTGGCAGATACGTAAGAAGAACTGAATTCCATACTGGGAGGAATTCCACCGGACGCTATAGAAGTGCTCTCGTATCGGGCAAGCAAGTTATTCTCGAGATCTCTGGTGCAATTCATGCTGAAAATGATACGCTACGGTATCGGGCGAGGAAGACATGGCCCCAGTATCGCGCGAGGTAGTTTCTGAGCAAGTATCGGGCGATAGGCTTTTGGCTCTCGTATCGGCGAGTCGGGCTTGTGGGGCTGTCGGGCAAGAGGTTTCTTGGAAGATGTGCGAAAGGTTTCGGGTGTCCTTTGACTGCTGAGTATCGGGAGATAGGACCTTGGCTCTCGTATCGGGTGTTGGAGATCATCTTGAAGTGGTCTCGATGTTGCCCTTGCCACTTTTACGTAGGGAACCAGGCAGAGTATGTGAGGTAGCCAAGCACAACAAGTTGTTGCGGAGAGGATAATCCTTTTGCTGGTGACGGATGTTCCAACGGAGGAGGTGTTACCAGATATTAGGGTTGTGATGGCCAATGAGGATGTGAGACAGAACAATCCTTCGCCGCCTAGGGGTGATGCGGCTGCTGATCAGAGTGAAGAGAGGCCCGAAATTCCTGGGCCAGAGTGGGCGGAAGACCCCGTTCCTGAAAACACACAGAGGATGATAACGTCAGAAGATACACAGCCGACCCCTCTACAGGGAACCTTGCCACCGAGGCAGGCTGATCAGATTGACTGTTACGCCCCGATCTCACAATTTCCTCAAATCATGAGATTAGGGCGTAAGATAGGATTTAAATGAAACACAGAGAACACCCTTAACTTTTTCTTTTCTTTTAAACTCTTGTTTCATCGCATTGAACCACATAACATCTTAGCGAGGGAATCAGAACATTTCTTTTACTAATCAGACTTCAATAGTAAAGATACATGTATAAGCATTCACGATGTCTTTCACACATTAAGCACATTAAACTTGCTAATTAGCATACATATCAAAGAGGAACAATATTACACATTGTAATTACAACTCTCTCTCTAAACTCTTACTGAGGACCTAGAGTGACAAGGACCGACTGACTCAACTAATCTCGTACTTGACTCCTGTGGCAGGTCTATGCTGATGTTCTGACCATCTTCAAGTCCACGCGATTAACCCTAAAATGTTTGAGTAGAGGGGTGAGCCTACTCGCTCAGTGAATGAATACTTCATGGAAACAGACTAATGCACTAATGTGATCAAAGATATAATTTGATTAAACGATATGAAATTTAACAACATTAATTACTACTCTGAGCAGTTCTAAAGCAATATAATTGAAATAGCAAAGAATATGAATATTGCATCCAAAGAATAACTGCTAGAAAACTATGCTCTAGTCATTCTTAACTCTTTCATTTATAAGTAACTCTGTGAACCTATATGATCATATTTTAGATTATGCCCTAAATATATGCAGTGTACTCTGCATATAAAGGTCCGCAACAAGTCCATGCTACGGCCCCACCGTACAAGACTTAGCGACACACCCGGGAATGCTAAGTCTGACGCCAGCCCCGTTCTGCTACAGGACCCCTGGCTCTCCGGCCAGAACATAGGCTCTACGGCCTCAATGCACAACCACGTGTGCTCCCGACTCCTCCTTTAACCGAAGTACACCGGCGGAGGGTCACAGGGTTACCTTCGTGACACACGCACGAATGATGTTAGATAACCAAGTTTTCTTTTTCTTTTCCCCAGTGCCATCGTGACACACGCACGATTGTTGTTAGACACTGCCTTTCTTTCCATCCTCGTGCCACCAGAATTACTCAACCGGTTGATGTTGGACACGAGTTTCACCCCTAAGAAACAGACCTTCATTTAGGGGTTCTACGGTGTTAGGGCACTTAGGTCTATACTTGATTAACAATAAACAATTTAACAGAAATATCACATAGCAACGTCAAAACTCAGTTATTCAACATATATCATATCTTAGTAACATCCCTTTCTAGGGCATGTCATACCTCATCACCTGCAATTTACGAGATATATATTGAAATATAAGAAGTCCTGCAGTATGTAGATATCATTTCAGAGAGAACAAGCATATAAAGTTAAATGCACTAGAAACATACAATTCAACAGTTAAGCATCACCACATCTCATATCGAGACCTTTCACATTACCATAGCATGATTCATTGAACACCCTATCCTTAGGGTTTCATTCGCCTTATTCATTCATCACATGCTAACACCCTACTCTTAGGGTTTCATTTGCCTCATTCACTTGTTACATGGCTCTTATCATGATCTCATAAGATATAAGCATTCACTAAATAAAGACTGTTTCCAACAAATCTTATATAATCAATATAGATATGAAATCATGGAAACTTAACTAAATTTAGATTCTTCCATATCATTTACTGAGATATCATTTATCAAGAATGAAATTCAATTAAGATAACCCATGAGATACATCCTAACCAATTATAGAGTTACTAGCCCTTTTCAATAAGGTTGAAACACTAGTGATGTCTCAATTAGGTTAAACCCTAATTACATCATTTGATATAAATCCGTAAAGAAATCTCACTAGGAAGGGTTGCATACGTTTCTGATATGAATCTACCATTTAGGAATCATTTAAAACAGAGAAGGAATCCATATCATATCAATTTACAATAACTCAAATCAAACGGACATTTCAAGATTTAGAATTCACATGCTAAGCATTTAGGGATTTGGATGTTGTAATCAAATTCGTGCATTAGAATGTTTGAAGGAAGAACCCACTCACCCTAAGGTGTGAAAACACCTCACAACTGCAGCTCAACTCAGGGAATCTCGAATTCCCCTCAAATCCCTAGCAAATCTCCCAATTCTTCTTCTATTCAACTCGGAAACCTTGAAAAAAAGGAATTATGAAGAAAGGGTGAGAAAAGAGGGAATTTCGACATCCTCTTGGATCAAATCAGAGCATGGACGGAATCTTGACATAAGAGAGAAGATCCACCATAAAAGTATATGCAAGGAATCCGAACTTACTTGATTTCACCCTTCCTGGAATCGCAAAACCCTAATTCAGCATTTCCCCCACTTTCTTCACTCAAGCCCTAATTCTCCCTCTCTCTCTAGGAGCTCGTTTCTCTGGAATGGATGACGAGAAATGAGAGCTGCTTGAGTGTGTGGTCGTCCATATAAGTCAATTGAGCTGCTTGGGTCAATTGCATATTGACCCAACACTTAACTTTAATTATATAGGCTGAATATTCAGTTATACAAAAGTTACTGTAATTCGTTTATTTCAGAGATCAAACCTTCTCCAACAATTATGGGAATTTAGCAAGTTGTTAATAATTGTTCTATAAGGCTTCAGTTAAAATTTGAGATCATTTGGAGTTACCAATAATAAATTAAAAATCGAACAGTGCACTGCTATGTTGCAGTCTGCAGAATATATTCGGCCGAGTTTGTCCTGCACAAACTCGACCGACACCCTTACTGTAGGGATTCAAAAGTCATCCAAAATTTATGCCAATTTAACAGAGTGTCTAAAATTGTATTTATCAAATACTGTTAAAATTTGAGATCAATTGGATATACCAATAAAAAGATAAAATTCAATTACCACACTGCTGTAAAATTCTGAAATTGTGATCGGTCGAGTTTGCAACTCGGCCGACAAACAGGTCAGAGCATTCTTCAAAAATTCTGATATTTACCAATATTGTTCACATTTTATATATCCAAATCATATCCAAATTTTAAGTAAATCAGAGTTACACATAAAATACTAAAAATCATTTAGTGAGACATTCTACTTATCAAATTCTGTATTCATGTATCATTAAAACTCTATTTTGGGCCGATTAAGGTTTATGCTTCTCAAACCCTAATTCTCAAGACAAAAAGGACATTTAGACTTCTTATCATAGTTAAAACATACTAATTGTTTTATTGTCATTAATTAGATTTCAAGAATGATTATTCTAATTAATCTTTGCGATTGTCTAGGTAAACCCTAGTTTACCAGTTAAGCTCAGATGGGGTCGTAACATTGACAGTCTGTAAAGCAACGATCATGCGAATCCCCATCCAGCTCCACAGGTCAGGGGGGGCCTATCGCCCATGCAGCGCCCGACTATCACGACGCAACCGGTGAGGAAAACGCCGCTATATGGGATTTCTCACGATACGTGCTTCAAGTGTATGGGGAGAGGGCATTGGCAATCCCAATGTAGGAGGAGCAAAGTCTGCTACAAGTGTCGATGATCGGGTCATCTAGCTGCAAGATGTTCGCAGGTTAACCCTAGTCAGTGTCCACCGGACATCCAATCCAGAGTGGTCTTCCCGCCCCTGCCTAGGATTATCCCGGCTAGGGGTGCACCTCAACACGTCCCCAAGTGGATTACAGTGGACGTCGGCCCAGATGAAGAGATGCAGAAGAGTAAGATGATGGTGCTAGAATGGGCAGTGGAGGTCTTCTGGCCTTGTGACTTCCAGTGGACGGAGCTTTGTCAATTCTTCCGATGGTGCTGGCCGAGTGCAGCAGACTTATACAGATGCGCGGATAGAAAGGCAGTGGCCTTCTTCTCCTATGAACAGGAGGCCAAGGATGTGGTGGAGAAAGGGATTCGAGATTTTCATGGTCAGAAGATACAGCTCATACACATGCGAGGGGGTCAAAGACATCAAAGAAAGGAAGCTTTCTGGTTTTGGGTTGCAGATATTCCAATCACCTGTAGAGATGATGATACCCTAGCGAAGATTATCCGGCCTTTCGGTAAATTGATTTATGTTTCAGATTGGCAAAGGGAGAAGGATGACCTATTTGGCTTGCTCGTGCTGGTGGAAGCATTCAGTGAAGATATTCCTCAGTTTATTTCTCTCACATATGGGCAGAGGCAGACGTCAGTGTAATTTTTTATGGTGGCGAGGGGACCTGTGGGCTCGAGCAACACACAGTTGACTGAAGTCGGGAAGGATACATGGATTCCAAGAGAGGCTCTAGTGGTGCAAGAGAAGATTACGGTATCGAATGCTTTGGTGATGGCAACAGGTATACCTCTGGAATCGAGGGAAAGACCACAGGAGAGGAGTATATCCCCAGAAAGGCAGCATAGGCGACCTCTAAGGCGTATGGTGGTGGATAGAGAAGGCACAAAAAGAGCTCTGGAGAACAGAAGGCTAGAAGATTTCATGTTTCTTGAGGACGAAGAGTGGATCGATCACAGGAGAAGGACTGGGAGGAGCCAGAATAGAGATAGAAGGAGTGGTACTGACAATAGATTATTTAGAAGATATCAATCAAGAAGACGACATTCGGATTGCGAGGGAAGGTATTTTGATGGATGTTGGTCGGATATAGATGGGGGTTATAGCCCCTGATCGAACCTACGCATGCCGGTGGGTGCGGTTATACCTGTTTAATGGATTGTACCTCCATTTTCTGGAATATTAGAGGCGCCTCTAATAACCCTACGAGAAGAGTTTTGAGAAGGATCTGTGGGCGATTTAAATGAGGGATCGTTTGCTTGTTCGAGCCCTTTCTTCATGTTGAGCAAGAAGATGAGCTTTTGGACATCGTGAGGCTAGATTGGGCAGCTGATAACCAGGAGATGAATGGGAAGATATGGTTTTATGCTGATAAGGATATGAAACCTAATATTTTTAGAAGGCACAGGCAACATATAACAGTGGGGTTTGAGTCCAGCGGCAGCACAAGCTTCTTTGTTACAACAGTATATGCAAGTTGCAATAACGTTGAAAGGAGGGAGTTGTGGAAAGAAATTCTGATAATGAAGGAGCTCATTGGGGAAGAGAAGTGGATTATTGCAGGGGATTTCAACATAGTGCATCATCTGAGGGAGAGAAGAGGTGGCAACCCTCCATCATTCCAGGATTCACTTGACTTCAATTCCTTTATAGCGGATGCATCTTTGGATGAGATTCCATTTGATGGTAGCCAATACACTTGGGTGAACAAACAGATTTTAACTCCTACGATGTGGCAAAGAATTGATAGAGTATTAGTGAATGGAGCTTGGCTATCAGAGCGTCTGGCAACCAGTTCGATTCATTTGACCAGAGATAGGGTTTCTGATCATTGCCCTATTGTTACAATTCCAGGTGCACATGCGATTGCCAGAAAGAAGGGACACTTTGCTTTTATGAAGACATGGCTTGATCATGAAGAGTGTCTAAAGGTGATTGAACAGGCCTGGGATGATCCTATAATAGGGCACCCCTCCTTCATTTTCTGCAAGAAGCTCAAGAGGGTTAGGGTGGCACTACGTAGGTGGAGCAAGGATACCTTTGGTGATAATAAACAGCGTATAAAGGACTTGGAAGATGTGATCTTTACCACTCAAGCTGCCTTTGATGGGAACCTGACTGATTCTAATGAAAATAATCTGAGATCGGTGGAGAGGGAATTACAGGGTATACTGGATGAGGAGGAGGTGAGGTGGAAGGAGAAGGCAAGGATTAGTTGGCTCCAAGATGGGGAGCGGAATACCAGGTTTTATCATGCCACCGTCAAAGCTAGAAGGAAACATAGAAGGCTGAATAAGGTGGTCTTGCAGGATGGCACATGTATCTCAGATACCAAGGATATGGTGGAGGTAGCAGCTGATCATTTTCAACACTTCTTTAACGAAGTGGTAGATACGGGTGATGGTGAATTGGAGGAATTCTTGCATGGTATTCCGGATACGATGTCCATGGATGACAATGCTTACTTACTACTGGCCCCCAGGAAGAGGAGGTTATGAAGACCATGATGAGAATGGATGCGACGACGGCGCTAGGTCCGGATGGGTTCACTTTATCTTTTTTACGGGCTGCATGGTCGATAATAGGAGGCGATTTTATGAAGTTGGTGGATGCGTTCTACAAAGGACAACCTTGTTTTAGGGGGTTGTTCTGCTGCTGGATTCTTCTTATCCCAAAGATTGATAGCCCTAAATGGTTGCCGGAAGACTTCAGACCTATTTCGATTGAGAACGTCACCCTTCGTATATTGGCCAGGATTCTTAGTGATCGCATGGCGCCTATGATGTCGAGGATGATATTGAAGATACAAGGGGCCTTTGTTAAAGGAGGACACATCACTCATCACGTCCGGCTTGCCAAGGAGCTAATGCATGATATAAATAAAGGCAAGGATGCACCTAATGTCATTCTGAAGTATGATATGTCACGAGCATATGATAGGACGGATTGGAATGTGCTGCAGAAAGTGTTGGGCAGATTTGGCTTCACTATAGAAGCGGTGAATCTATGCTTGAGTTTCTATCAAAATATATGGGCCACGGTTACAGTGGGGGAGGAAACTGCAGGTTTCTTTCCGACTAGTAGAGGCCGTAAGCAGGGATGTGTGCTATCTCCATTCTTATTCATTCTGTTTGAAGATATTATGTGTAGAAAGTTCCTTAATTTGGAGACGGAAGGGCTCATATCGAGGTTTCAAATCCGGGGGGATGCAACTCCTCCGACCATACTATTATATGTGGATGATATTGCTATTTTCTTTAATGCAGACCAGCGATCAAGGGAGATAGTTAAGTCTACCTTTGGGGCGTATGAGATGGCTACTGGACAACAGATCAATAAGGCTAAATCCACATGCGTGGTAGGAGGGAAAAATACAGAAGTGATTGATAGAGTGGCTGAAGATCTCAATGCAGGAGCTGCTATGGAGTCGTTTACCTATTTGGGCATACCGATCATTAAAGGAAGGATGAGACTCAATCATTATGACTTCCTGATGAAGAAAATAAATATGAAGGTCACGGCTTGGAGATCTAAAATTATGTCTTTTGCAGGGAGAAGGTTGTTGATTGCTCATGTTCTTAATTCCATTCCGGTGTAGACGGCGACAGCCGTAGGTATTCCCTCGGGGATCGCAGATCGGATTGAAAGGAAATTCTCTAATTTCTTGTGGGCAGATAGGAATGATCATCAAAGAAAGGCGTGGATTAGCTGGCAAATAATTGCAATTCCTTTTCACCAAGGTGGTCTGGGGATTCCATCGCTTCATCTAATTAATGAAGCTTTCATAGCTAAGGCATGCTGGGAGGTTTTGACTTCAAATTCTATCTGGGCTACTTTCTGCAGAGATAAATATGCCAACACGAATGGTGGACGAGATAATGTTTACCCTGTCTCCTTGAAGATGGGATCGTCACTGTCACCATTATGGAGGAGGATATGGGAATTATTCCCGCGTGTCTTCCCGTTGTGCAGATGGATTGTAGGGAGGGGTGACATCTCCTTTTGGGATGCGAGGTGGTGTGACCAACGACTGGCTGAACATGCTATTTATTCCAGCGATAGAAGGCATCCATTCCAGGTGAAAGATTTCTGGATAGACGGGCTGGGTTGGGATTGGGCCTCGCTGAGGGTGATACTTGACGATGATGGGATATGGATGATCCGTGATAAGAATATATGGCTTGTGGAAGAGGATGATAAGCTGATTTGGAGTCCGGAGAGGAAAGGGTGCTTCTCCATGAGATCAACAAAGATGATTCTGGCTCGTGATAGGGTGGAAGGTCCACAGGGGCTTGACGTGGTTTGGAAGTCTGCATTCCCTAAGGCTGCGACCTTTATCTGGAATTTGGCGAGAGGAGTTGTTCCTTCTGATGAAAATGTTAGAGTTAGATGTTGTATATCAATTGCGTCTCAATGTAACTGTTGTATGGAACCTAAGGAGGAAAACCTTGATCATCTTTTGTTCCAAGGTCAGATTTCCAGTTTCTTTTGGGGGGAATTCATGGAGTTAACAGAATTGCCGCCACCTAGTAATATTAGAACATTGGTTGATTATTGCATGATGGGGAAGAGAAAAAGATTAGTAGATTGGTTGGTAGGGAACCTTGCGATTGTTATTCCTTACACTATATGGTGTCTGAGATGTCAAGCAAGGTATGAGGGTAAACATAGGCCTTTTTCCTATGAGTGGGATTATGTTATTCGGAGTATGAACTTTAACATGATGAAGAGACCTTTTCCGATAGATAGAGATAGTGAAGTGTATACACGCTTGAGGGAGGTAGGGTTGGAGGAGCCTAGAGTAATGCTGAGACAAATAAAGCTTATGTGGTGGCATACGTCGGACTTGTACAACCTGAAGATCAACATCACGATTGGGAGGAGTAGGGATTGTCATGGCAGGCTGAGAAGATGGGCGGCGGGGATTGTACGGAATCATTGAGCCAACGTGTGCCTTGTTTTCAGAGCTTGGCTCAGGAGTATGGAATACACTCTTGCGTATTTGCAAGCATGTTCCATAGGAATGAAGATTGCACGTGATCACGAGCTGATCATATCCTGTATAGAGGTTGATGATTCATACATCCATGATATTATTTGGCATGATAAGAAAGAACCATGGAGGGTGACCCACTTTGTCAGGGAGCTACGGGAGGAGATGGTCTCGTCTATGATATCTGGATCCTTGGTTCACAAGATCATCAACTCGATACCTCATGAGTTGGGGAGATGGGGTAGTAGTATGGATGAATTGTTTGTATCATCCGATTCTATGAATATTCCGACCAGGATAAGGGGTATGGCTGCGTTGGAGAAGAGAAGGGTTCCATATGTCGTGTTAAAGAGATCAGATGCATAGGGGAATGGTTACTGCGGTTTGATGTTGTTTCGAAGTCGGGGGGTGATGAGTGTAATGTCTGATGATTATGTACATTGGGTTATGCTTCACACCTGCGGTTTAATATAAGCAGGAGCTATAATCTTATGATGATTTAGCCCACAAGAGGGGTGTGGGATGAATAAAAGCGACCCCTGGCTTAATTAAAAAAAAAGATGGTATCGACCATGGTACAGGTTGGCGACTGTAGAAATCGCACTGCGTCGATACTATCGACGGCCTCGTCGATGGTATCGACATACCAATAGGCAGATCGCAAGCAGAGGTCGATAGTATCGACATGGGTGTTGATACTCGCGAGATCTCTGGAGATTTTCAGAAGAATCGTCTCAGTAAAGTCGATACCATCGATGGGCCTGTCGATGGTATCGACACATTCACATACAGAAGGCGACAACCGGCCTCGCGAGGAAGTTGCCCTAATCAGAGAGTCGATACTATCGACTCGCGTCGATAGTATCGACGAGCCACTTCAACAATCTGCAAGGAGAGATCTACGGCGAGCGCAGCAACAAGAAAGTCGATCCGGGGGGCAGGTCGATACCATCGACTCGCGTCGATAGTATCGACACGTCAGCAATCCGGGCCCCGCAGATCGAGCCATGACGACCGTCGATACTAGCGGCAGTACGGATTGTGCTACCCGTGTCGATACCATCGACCCGCGTCGATGGTATCGACGGGCATACAGCAATGCCGGCCACGGCTATATATGAGAAGGATTGTCGTCGTATGACGTCACAACTCCAGAGCAATCCTCCTCCACCTGTGCCAAGCGTACTCCAGAGCGATCCGAGCCCGAAGACGAGCAAAAAGGGAGCACGTTCTACATCGAGCGGAGATTTCTTTCTCCGATCTTCACCGAGCTCTCTCTCTACTCCTCCTTCTGTCACAACCATGGTGCATGTTGCTGGTGCATCTTCTTCACGCGCCGACCCGATGGAAATCCCGAAGTTTGTGCCACCACCTACCGCTTCGATTTCATGCCCGCGGCTTATTCATCCATCCGCGGAGGTCAAGAAGATCTATGAGGAGATTCTGAAAAGGAAAATCGAGCCCACCCGTTATGTTGAACGGGAGACGATCCGCAACCTGGGGTTCGAAGCCAACCTCGCCTACGTCTTGAAGGGACAGGCGCACAACACGGGCAGATTGGACGACGAGATGGAGTACCACGCCGATGGCCATCCGTTCTTTGGTGAGTGGCCTACTTACAAGGAGCTAGTGGCTGAGTTTATGGCGTCGTTGGACGTCTGCGTCGTACCCAACGACGTCATTGCCTCAGGCCGTGAATGGATAAAAGGTTGGGTGTCTTTCTGGCTGTACAATCAAGACTACAATCTCATGCTCGAGCAGTTCAATGAGATATACAACTAGAACCATGGGCGACATGACTATCGGCGGCCGGACAATCGTACCGACTACGACGCGATCTTCGTCGAGCTTGTGACGGTGCCTCCGGGCAAATCAGTGAGCTACCACAATGCCGCGATAGCCAACTTCGAGCATCCGTTCGTACAGATTCTCCACCGGATGTTGAGTTCTACTTTGTTTACTCGGGGTGATCTATCCCTTAGCAAATTCCAGGAGTCAGATCTACTTTTCTTGTATAAACTCCTAAAGCGCCAAGAATGCAACTGGGGAGCTTTCTTTCTGCAGCAGGCCTTGGCAGTCAAGCGGAGCACGCGGAGGGCTCCAATTCACTTTGGAGGACTCATTACTCCGCTAGCACATTACCTTGGGCTGAATTTCTCAACTTTGACCCCGCTCTCCAGCAGAAGCAAGGTTAATGTGCAGCATCTTCACCGATCAAATTTGATCTTGCTTCGGGATGGTTTACCTTACGCTCATTGCCATGTAAACCATGCTTACCAAGAATGCTCGCTTCTTGATCCTGTCTTCAATATCGAAGGGGCGCAACATTTCTGATGGCCTATCATAGCCATTGCTGACTCCGATGAAGACGGCGGCAACGACGACGACAACAACAATGACGACGAGGCTGAAGAGGAAGAGGAGCCCTACACTCCTCTTCAGGCACAAGTGGCACCACAGAAGCGTCCTCGCATGCATCTGGGTGCATCTTCATCTTCGCAACCTCCGCCACCACCACCGCGCTCGCAGCCAAGTGAGGATGTCTATTCGATACAGGGTATGTATGCTATGATGCATGAGATACAGTAGACGCAGCAGCATCATACTGCAGTGTACACCGGTATTCAAGAGACTACAAACTGGCTACTGGACAATCAAAGGGCAATCTTCGAGAACGAGCGTCTCCTCCTCAACAACCAACAACAAATTAATGACCAGTTGCATAGGATGGAGATGCAACAGCAGCCCTTTGATGATCACTATTAGAGCCAGAATTACTTTGGAGGCTATCCACAACCTCCACCTAGGGCCCAGTTTGATCCGAGCTTCCAGGGGGAGTACCCATCCTGGGACCCCACGGCTCCACAGTACCTGCCTCTGCCTGAAGAGTAAATCGGTATCTCTGTTCCAACCTTTAAGATTATTTTTGACTATGAGGCCATAATCAAATTCAAGCTTCGGGGGGGGGGGGTGTTGGAACAACTCTATCTTTTATTTTCTCTATTTTTAGTGTTATTGCTTTTGTTCTTGTCATTTATTTCTTGCAATCTTAGTTTGTTTGTAGGATCCACATTCTATCTAGTGTAATTGTGGATGTCTTAAGTCTTGTGTCATCTCAATTGCATGTACATGGGAATTAAGGGAAAATTAAAAAAATTTTAGTGTTCGCAAGCTTGAGTGTTGTTCAACTTTGAGCACATAACTTAAGAAAATGATTGGGTTTGTCAACTTTAAAACAGAAAATCACAACTGTACATTCCTAATGATTCATGAATATTGGACAGAATTTGTGGTTTGAGCCTAAACTGACCAAATGATAATGAGACTCTAATTTGAAGTAAGAGAGAGAAACTTCTTAACTATTACATAGGTCAGTAAGGAGGGACACATAATACTTTTCAAAGGTTTAGTCAATTAGTCTTGTGATCTTTCCACCTCATTTCTTTTCACAATCCACCACAAGATTTGGAAGTAAAGTACGGTTTTAACCTTTTTGATTGCATGTCATGTAGATAGGACTTGCATTGCAACCACTTTCATATGTTTTGCATGGAAAATAAAAAAATAGAACAGTTATACATGCACATTACCCTTAGGTGCATGTCATTTAGTTGCATTCATAATTTCTATGCATAGAGTATATCATGTACCTCATTTTGTTTTTTAATGGTGAATTAAATTGTTCCATACCTTCTAAATAGTTCAAATATATGAGTGATGTAGAAAAAGTAAGCCCAATAAATTATTCATTGTCATTTGTGGATATAAGGGCTTGAAAAAAAATTTGTTTAGAAAAAAAAATGAAAAAGAAAAAAAAGAAGGTTATTAAGAAGTAAGTCAAATAAGAAGAAGAAAGGAACATAATCTCACTTGCACCTTAAGATGAGTAAGTACATGATGTAGCTCAGTTAGATAACCATCTCATTTTGAGATGGGATGTTAGTGCATGCATCATTCCACCCAATCTTAGGCATTAGGACATTTTTCATGTGCAATTGCATCATTTAGGGCATTTTTGTTTATGCATGTTGAAATTGTAAAATGCTTCCACTTCTTCCATTAGCCACCCATTCCATCCACCCGTTGCTCGAATTGGTAGGCCACCATGATTTTCTCCTCACTTGTGAATATCAGGAGAACTACTTCCATTTAGATGGTAGTTAGGGCGAGCAACGTAGTATAGGAGATCACAAGATGCACCGAGTCTGGACCGGCGAATTTTATTATGTTAACTGCCTTATGTGATAGTGTTCATCAGTTTTGAGGTAGATATCTTGTATGGATGATTACTGTCGCCTTTAGGGTAATTATCATTCTGTGGTTAGCGAGGGCCAGTATGTGAATGTCCGGTGGGATTCATATGGGATGTTGGTTGTGATGCTTTGTTCTTCAGTTGACTATGGCAATTCTATTTTAAGGTTTAGTTGCTCGAGGGCGAGCAATGTTCAAGCTTAGGGGAGTTTGATGTGATGATTTTGAGTCGCATTTATAGACTTGTTTTATATGTGTTTTATGCATTTATTAGTCATTTTTGTGGTTAATGTTGCATAATTGATCTACTTTGGTCTATGCTACTTCTCTATGTCAAATCTCCCTTATTTCAGCATTTTGAGTATAAATTATCAAAAGAATACGTTTTGTGTAGGCTTATGTGGTTTCGTGTTGTAATTTCAAGAAAAACAAGTATCTGCTACTATCAATACCATCGACAGTGGTCGATACCATCGACCGGACCACAGGTTGCCAACCGCAAGGACCACAAGAAAGCTTATACTAGCGACAGGGATGTCGATGGTATCGAGATACCATCAGGTTGCTGGTGAGAAGTGAGTCGATACTATCGACACATATGTTGATACTATCGACTAGTGGAGCTACAGCGACACAAAAAGACAAAATTGTCACTATAGGTTTGTCGATACCATCGACCCTCGTCGATGGTATCGAGATAGCATCAGGCGCAAAGACAAAAGAAAAAAAGAACTGTCGATATCACGCTAGGTCGATACCATCGACCCGCGTCGATGGTATCGAAACCGTCAGATATGAGTTTGCTTTAGATTGATCTAAATCCGACGGCTGCGATTAATTGGTGACCTAACTCGGGAATTATACCTAATGACGGCGCCCAAGAGGGGAGGATCACGTCATTAGCTACTGCGCACGTCTCGAGAAGGTGTGGAGAGAAGAACGGAGCCCATAAGCACGCCCCAGCCGATTCAGACGCCGAAGAAGACGATTTCCACCACCGAAAGGTGGGAGAACGCATATTCTACGCCAAGGATCGCTTGGATCTTCTCCGTTCAGGGGTTTCACCACTCAATCACATTTTTCTCCATGTTTCCCTTTTTCTACTCCACATTTTGCTCTGAGATGAACATGCAGGGCTAATCCCCTTTGTCTTTAGGACCGGGAGTAGCCCGGGAATTCATTGTATGACAATTTTATCATAGTAATTCATATCTTATCTCTTAAATCCATGGTATAATTTCTTTTTCTCAATTATATTGTTATCCTTGATCACCATAATAATAATCTAATGCCCTTAATTACTTTGAAAGAAGAATTAATGGTTGAAAAGAGATGGAATTTACATTAATTGACAAATCCCTTGAACAAGGTGGTGTACGGTTAATGGTGGATACTGAGAGATCCTTCTTAATGCACCTAGTTTAGGGTATAGGTTAGTACGACGGTGGAACCGACCTAGATGTAGGTAGTGAATTGTACCACGACAGTGGGCAATTCTGATTTCAGGCCACTACTCGGATAGAGAGATGAATTTGAGTAACTACATAGAATTTAATACAATGAAAACCCGCGGTGAAACCGCAATCCTAAAGATCTCATCTTGAATTAATTAAACTAAACATTTAATCGATTGCTTTGTTTTGTTTTGTTTTCATTTTCTTTTAATTTTAATAACAAATCTCAACTATTTAATCGGTCTAGCTGATTGTGAGTAGTTAGTAGTAGTCTCCGACAAATTTCATGTATCCCTGAGTTCGACTCAGGCTTCACAAAGGCCTTTATTACATTGACGCGTACACTTGCGTTTCTACGCACGTAAAAAGCGTGTCATGTGCTTAGTTGCACTGAAAATTCAATACTTGCAATCCTACTACTTGAAGTATTTTGAAGGTCTAATCTATTTTGTGCAAGTGACTTTTAGCTCTATTCACCCCCCTGTAGTGCCCTTGATCCAACAAGTGGTATCAAAGCCACGATCTTCTTAGACAACATCTCTTATGAGATGAGAAGATGGGAGACAATTTCTTGGGTTCTCTCAACTTGGAGGGTGGGTTCTCCATGAGAACTCCAATATTTGATGGCACAAGATTCCTTTATTAGAAGAAGATGATACAATTCTACTTGCAGGGGATGAACTATGACATGCGGAAAGTAGTCATCCTTCCCTATACCAAGCCGGTGGGAGATGTATCCACATGGAATGAATCTATACTCAAGAAGGTGCAACTCAATGCAAAGGCAATAAGTATCATCTATGTTGCTGTCACAAAACTATTTGTTACCCTAAGTCCAAAGTGTCTTAAGTACAACATAGTTTGAAGGAAACAAAATGAAAAAATTACCAGATCAACATAACTATTCTATTACATGAAGTGATTGAGAAACCCATGTATTTACTATAAGCCCCATGTTGAGATGTTGTTCTTTGTTGTAGAGGTTCCTTCATAAAGCTTGATTCACCTATTGCTGACTTAATAGGGAACAAAACATAGGACATAAAATCAATGTGGGTGCATTGGTACACTTTGCAAAATGAAACTAGCAAGATTTTGAGGTTAACGTATTATAAGCTTAGCAAGATAACAGGAAGTAAAGACCAAAAAATAGCAAACATAAGAAACATGTAACAAAGTTTTCAAGAACATCTTTTAGGTGAATTCAACCATTGTAGTTTACAACATTTTAAAGCCTTATATTCGTGTGACAACTTCTAAAGGAATAGTCCATATGGCAAATGAAGGCATAGCCAATAGTTGCACATTTCAACCATGAGGGACCCAAATGATCAAAGTCATAGGGTCACCCTATATTCCACCAAGTATTTTTCTCCCCTCTTGAAAACTCAAGGAGGAGTCACCGTGCCCTATGCTCACATCCCATGAGTTGGGTAGGACACAAGAGTTATTGTACAATGGTATTCTACATTAATGTTTGAGGGTGATGTTCAAAAGATAATATATATCAAAAGCATGAAAAGGATATCATAAGGTCACTTATGTCAAACAATATTCATATCCAAGCATTTAGACTCTACATTTATAGATAGCAACCAAGTCATAACAATAGCAATAATTCAAGACGAGTAAAAAGTGTACCTTGCAAGAGTAGAGTAAAACCTAGAACCAAGAGCTCAATGTCAGGCCCTCAATGTCAACCTAGAGTACAAGGATAGATCTGTAATTAGTATGGAGTGGGAGTACCCACATGGAAATTCTTAAGCACTTAGGTCCCCTTCTTAAACAAGCATGGTTCTAGTCATATCAACATAGTCACACAAGTGTACTACATGGTGCAAAACACCATAAGGTTCCTTAGGCTAAGAGAAAATCAATGTTTAGAGTATAATCAAGGTATAAACCAATCTGATTTAACAAGATGAACAAGTGAAATCCATATCCTTAAGAGCATGGTTTCAATTGAAGTCATTATAGGTAACAATCATGTACTAGAGTGAGTACTTAAGTCCTTATAGTGTTAGCATGGCACAAAAGTATGAGAGCTTGTTTCTAGATAGAATGAGACAAAATAGTGGTTACTGATTTTGAAGGTGATAACATATCACAGAGATTTAAAAGGTTCAACTACCTATGTGCTCAAACCACATCATTTAATATCCAAAGAGGAAACATACGAGTTATGATACATAAAAGGTGTCATTAGGGGACAAGTGGGTACACTAGATCAGTACAAGCTCATTTCAAGGGATTATAAGTTACTGAGGTACTACGAGATAGTGTCATTAGTCATTAGGATCATGCAAAAAGAAAAGTTGATTGAGTTTGATTTATTAAAGGTCAAGTAGTGCAATAAAATAGCAAATTAGTGGAGATATGAATGAAACTAGGAATAATAGCCATCACCATTGAAAAGGTGGTGATTTTCTGATCAAAATAGTATATAATACCTTAGTATTTGGTTAAGTGGTGAGAGAGAAACAAGATTTTGAAGTTTGTTCATTAATTAATGATGATTTTGGGGAAAATCTTGATTTGGGCTGCTGGAGAGACGCATTTGGGCCTGGTGCAGGGCATGCATCCCATGTGCTGACCTAATCCATTAGAGTTTCATGGCCACTACTGAATGCACATGACCTCAAGCAATGGCTCCATGACTGCTCGCAATCGCCTACCCAAATGCCATCCAGGTACAGGAGAGGGGGAGCAATCAGACCATTAGAGCCCTCCATCCGAGACCCACCATAGACCCACAATCATCTAATGGCTAGCAACATGTCCCCCTCCTCAGGTAAGACACGACTAGACTCTATGTCGTCTGCGGTGGTCCAACGGCTACGGCTCGTCGGAGGTCGAGTTTGGGCTCCAACCATGTCGTATTGAGGCCCCAAGAGGTGACACTTGGTCTTATTGTGACCTCACAAGGTTGAGGGGAGGGCTTCGAGTGGCTGAGAAGGGCTGGAACACTAATGCCTAGTCAGGGCTTGATGGCGGTGCCAAAAATGATGGGGGAGGAGATGGAGGTGTTGGGGCGGCTAGGGTTGGAGAAACGAGAGGAAAATTGGGGGGAGGGGTTCGGGGAGGGGTTTTATAGGCAGTGAGATCTCAACTAGGGTTGCATGTGGAGGGAAAGGGGGTTGATTTTTGGCGCCAGGGGGGTTGGTGCTGTCGCAGCACCATTGCCACTGGGTGATGTATGGAGGAGGAAGGAGGGTGCTCCACCATCTGATTAGGGCTCAGATCTTAGGCAAAAAGATCCAAGGGTCGGGATCCTTTGCTTAGTGGTATGTGCCTCGTGATTAGCCCACTAAGAAGTGATAGGATGGCTGGGAAAACAAGGAAAGAGGTCATTGGGCCACGCACATGTGATTTTCCTCAATTGGGCCCAAAGTGTTCAGTCGAGAGGCAAAAATAAGGGTGATAAAAGGTTAGAAGAAATAAGGTTTCAAGTATAGCTCATCAATTGTCGATATCTCCCTCACTGAGCTCCAAATTGGACAAAATTTGATGGATTGGAAACGTAAGAGAGAGGTTTTAAAAATGAGCATAAGAGTAGAGCATGAAAGTTCACAAAGATATGATCAAAACCAAGAGGGAAGAGATGATGAGTGATATGCTTAAAAACTACATTGGGGCCAAAAGGGGCATCACCAAGGTGGAAATTGTGCTGTGAAGTTCTCAACTATCTATCAAATCATATATGTACATGATATTGATGGTGAGGACAAATAGTGAAGGCAAGAGTAGAAGATATATACTAAGTGTGAAGAGCCCCGTTATCACAATTTCCCTCACTCCATTCGGGTTCAACCACATCTCCTCTTAGAACAACCCATGAGATACGAAAGAAGTTGTGCATCACCTATGAAGTCACAAAGCAAGTTAAGGCATCCAAGGTCAACATGCGCATGGGTCTCCCTGAGAAGTTTAAGATGGGAAAGAAGGAGAGAGTGGCTGAAATGTACACAAGGTTCAACACCATCATCAATGGAGTTTCTCAATTGAGCCACCCCATGGATAGAGGGACCATCATCTCCAAGAGATTAATGTCTCTTCCCAAGATATGGGAGTTCAAGGTGACTTGAATTGAAAAAATTAGAAGCCTTGGTGACATATCCACCGAAGTTCTCATTGTAAACCTTCAAGCTCATGAACCAAGACTTGACAAGCAAGAGGAAGATGAGAAGATAAAAGAGAAGGAAGCAAGGAAGATCAAAGATAGTGCATTCAAAGCTCAAGTGGAGGGTCTTGTTCTCCAACAACAACTTGCATGTTGGCCATCTACTCCTTCCTCAAGTGAATATGAAGCTCCAAGTGAGCATGAAGCAAACTACTCCAAGAGCAAGCACTTCAAAGGGAAGACATCCTCCTCCTCTACTCCAAGGTGCTATGAATGTGGGCAAAATAAGCACTACAAGAATGAATGCCCAAAGGATAAGAAGGCCTACCATAAGAGCAGCTCCAAGAAAAGGGAGGACTACAAGAAGGATGAAAAGTATAAGAAAGAAAGAAGAAGAAAGCATGCAACCCATCCTGCATGGGAAGAGTCTTCTTTAAGTGATGCAAGCTTCGATGAGGGAGAATGCCACCTTGCACTCATGGACTCTATTAGTGAATACATTGGTGAAGTAAGTGAGGTAAGTGAGGTAAGAATGCATGAGTTATCTAAGGAAATACACATTGATATGCTTAATTCTACCCACTCTTCTTATTCCGAATGCAAATCTAAGAAGAAGTAGGGAAGATCATACATGATTTGTATGCTAAAATTAAAATTCTTTATCAAAATGAGAAGTTGCATCTTGCATTGATTCCTTGCAATGGTAGTTTCTTCATCTTGAGATCCAATACAATGGATTTGAAGTAGAGAATTGTATTTACCTTAGGAACATCAAAAGTCTTAAGGAAGAAAACCAAGCCCAAGTAGATGAGCTTGTCTTACTTGAACTGAAATTGATGGTCTTAGACTTGATTATTATGCTATTAAGGATGAGAATAGGATTTATCTTGATGAATTTATCTTTCTTAGAACTGAAAATGCTAGATTGCTTTCTCAAATTAATGATCTTTCATCTAGACCTATTTTTCCTAGTAATGAGGTAGCTAGTACTACTATTGAAAGAGATTCCTATCATAATAAAACCCTCTATTTAGAGGGTGATATGTTGCATGCTCAAGATGATCTTGCTAGTTTGTCTACTACCATTATTACTCTTAGTGATGAGAATCACAAACTTAGAGCCTCATTCTAGAAATTCCTCAAAGGGAATCAATCCCTCATGTAGGGGGAGCTCAAAAGACCAAGAGCAAGGCTAATGGTAAGAAAAAGAGCAAGAAACCTCCTTTATTCCATAGAGAGTCTTCTGACTCTAAGAACCCTATGGTTTGTGTGCATTGTAAGAGTGATGACCATTACTCTACATATTGACCTTATGGATAAAAGGGGACCAACCCAAAGATGAAATGGGTCCCCAAGATAACATCGGATCCCAAAGTTTTAGTTGAGAATTGACATCTTTCTTTCTTATAGGTAAAAATAAAATGGATTGTTGATTGTGGGTTCTCAAAGCACATGACAAGTGAAATTGGCCACTTCAACAAGTTCACAAAGATGAAAGGAGGATTGGTAACTTTTGGTGACAACAAAGGTAAAGTGATAGGTGAGGGTGATGTAGGTGATTTACTTTGCCTCAAGAATGCTTTTCTTGTGGATGGCCTACATCACAATTTAATAAGTGTTTTTCAATTACGTGATAATGGCTATGTTGATCTTTTTACTTGATTAGAATGCCTGCTTCTAGATTCCCTCTTCTACAATATTATATATAAGGGAACTAGAAATGGTAATATGTATATTATTGTGCTTGACTCTATTAAGCCTATTGTTGGTAGATGCCTGGTAGTCAATTCGAATGATATTTTTTTATGGCACCAAAGACTTGGTCATGTAAATATGCATCAGTTGAAGAAGTTGAGAAAAAAGGGATAGGTAAAAGGACTTCCTAAATTATATTTTGAAAAGGATGAGGAATGTCAACCTTGTGCCCAAGGAAAGTAAACCAAGTCCTCCTTCAAATCTAAAGGAGTCCTTAGTACCAAAAGAGCACTTGAGATTCTTCGCATTGATCTATTTGGACCAATACGTATACAATCGCTTCGTGATAGCAAGTATTGCCTCATGATTGTCGATGACTTTTCTCACTATACCTGGAATTTCTTTCTCATTTCAAAGGGTGATATTCTCGATGTTTTCTTGACTTTTTACAAATGAGTTGAAAACAAAGATTCTTTCCAAACTGTCCCTATCCATAGTGATCATGGCTGAGAATTTGAAAATGACTAGTTTGAACGATTTTGTGAAAAATCTGGGTATAGACATAACTTTTCTTCACCTCGAACACCTCAACAAAATGGGGTTGTAGAGAGAAAGAATAGGTCATTATAGGAAATGTCTAGGACCATGTTTCTAGATTATGACACTCCAAAGAAGTTTCGGCCAGAGCGTTAGCACTTCATGTTTTGTGCAAAATCAAGTTTTCACACATTTATCTTAAAGAAAAACCCCTATAAGCTATGTCGTGGTTGAAAGCCTTCCATCAATTACTTTCATGTTTTTTATTGTCCTTGTTGTGTTTTGAACACCAAGGATTCCCTCGACAAGTTTGATCTGAAATATTACAAGGCTTTTCTTTCTTGGCTACATCATTATAAGTGGGCTTATAAAGTGTTTAATATTGATTTATCTAAATTTGAAGAAACTATTAATGTTAAATTTGTTGAGACTAACGCCTCTATTTCCAAGAATATTGTCAATGAGGATGTTGTAGATGAGGTGATCCCTCACTTAAAATATCTCAACATTGCTGATAAAGGAAAAGAGGTGATAGTTGATGAAGAAGAGAAAGAAGAAGAAAACAAGGATCCAACCCCCCGCATTGCAAAGCATCATCCAAAAGAGATCATTATAGGTAATACTTTTGAAAGGGTGAATACACGGGCTCCATACAACAAATAACAAGCCGATATCAACTTCATCTCACAACTTGAGTCGAAGAATGTCAAAGAAGCTCCTGGGGATGATGAGTGGATCCTAGCCATGCAAGAAGAGTTAGAGCAGTTTAAAAAGAACAAAGTGTGAACTCTTGCGCCAAGACCAAATGATAGGAACATCATTAACACCAAGTGGGTCTACCGCAACAATCTCGATGAAAGTGGCAAAGTGGTAAGGAACAAAGAAAGGTTAGTTGCTCAAGGCTACAATCAACATGAAGGTATTTCTTTTGATGAAACCTATGCTCACGTTGCTAGGCTTGAGTCTATTAGAATGTAACTTGCCTTTTCTTGCTATAAGAATTTGTTGCTTTATCAAATGGATGTTAAAAGTGTGTTTTTGAATGGTATAATTGAGGAAGTTTATGTTGCTCAACCTCCTAGATATGAACATGATAAATTTCCCAACCATGTTTACTTATTACAAAAAGTGCTCTATGGACTCAAACAAGCACCTCAAGATTGGTATGATAAACGAAATAACTTTTTGCTAGACAATGGCTATATCATGGGAAAAGTTGGTTCTACCTTATTCTTAAAACACACTTCTAGGAAATGGTTATCTCTCTTACTCTTACCTCCTTGAATGTGAGAGGACTGAACAATGTTAGTCGTCATTCTGCACTTCAGGAGACGTTGTGTAGGGAGTGTTCTTTGGTGTGTATTCTCAAATTGAAGTTGAGAAGAAAGAAGGTTAAGAAGACTATGAATAGACTATTTGAAGGTGGTTATTGGATTTCTAATCATGACAGTCATGTTTTGGGGAGGATTATTATTGTGTGGGTTAAGGAGGATATTAATGTTCAAAAAATATGTGAATCAGATCAGTTTATGTATTTTCATGTGTCAACTTCTATGGGTGATTGATCGGATCCAAAGGGGTGATTGGACTTTGAATTTATAACCTGAAACCTTCAAGGATCCCCACAACTTTATTACAGGGTCGAAGTAGATATATGGGCTCGAACACAGGGATGTGGGGATGTTTAGGATGCTTAAGATCTTGCTCTTAAATATGATAAGCCAACCTGATAGTCAATAAAAGTATGGAGCTAGAACTAGTCTGGCAGGTTCTCACGAAATAAAACAAAACAAAGTAAAGAAAACAAAACAGAGTTCGTAGGATTCTACTAATTAGAGAGAAGGAGTTCCTGGCTATGTAACCGTAAGCTGGGAAGTCTATTCTCCCATTCTTAGGCATAGACAACCTTCAAACACCTCAGCAAGCAACCTACATCCAAACATAGTACGTATTATGGTATCTATTCCTATGGGGTCATCCCACTCTCTTTCAAATAGCATGACTAAAACCCATCAATGATATAAAACCTCTCTCGAGGATGCCAAGTCAACACCCTAGAATATTCTAGATATCCTCTCAGGTCTATAATATTCTGAGATGCTAAGAACAGGTGTGATCTGGGCAGAACCTAGTAGTGGGCCTGATCGTGCCAGGCTTGGCCTGGACGTGCCCAGGTCTACAGGTCTACACAGATCACCTTGAACTATCCTCCTTTCAAGTTTTGATCCAAACTACTCTCTCTTATCTATTTCTACAATGAATCTCTCAATATAGGTAGAAATAGAAGTTCAAGCAAAAAAGAGATCAACCAAACTAGCAATCGTAACCAGAAAGAGAAGATAGAATAGAAAATGTACTAGATCTGGGATAAAACTACTTGCTTTAGGTAAAAGTACATAAACATACCCAAGATGGGCTACATAGCCAAGAAGGATCTCAACTATCCATAGACAAGCATAGTTGGCACCGAACAAAGATAGAAGAACATCATTTGTACAGAAACAAAGGAGAACAGTAGAAGAAAGGAGAAGAAGAAGAGATTTAGCCTATAGAGGAGAGGTGTCTCTCGCTCCTTAGCCTCCTTATAGGCTGGATCTCATCTTTGGGTCATTCTCCTTGGTCTTCTGGACTCCTTGTTCTCCTTTACCTTTGATTCCACCTCAAATAACATCTTCGTCGGTGTATGGAGGTGGAAGATCACTGAGAATGGTAGGATATGGGTGAATGGTGGTGGAAAATGGTGGTAGATGGAAGCAAACTAGAGGAACAGATGTAGGATGAGCACTTTAGCCTTTTCAGACCTTGGAACTCTCCCATGGGGCTCTGCGAACCAAGAATGTGTGGAACCACAACATAAAACCTCCCAAAATTTAGAACTTAGAACAAGACCTCTAAATGTCAGAACCCCTCTCCAGGCCGCGGGGGGTGAGTATTTATAGGCGAAGGCAGAAGATGGTCGTGACACCTACCTTGGTCATGGACCTGGTCTCAGCCCGACCATGCCAGCTTGGGCAAGGTCATGTCGAGGGTCACGGTTGACGTGGGCTCTGCAGTCGAGGCAGATCCCACAGTCGAGGGAGATGCCTCGGTCGAGATGGATCCTACGGTCATGGTCGTGCATAGATGTCGCGGTCGAGACTTATGTGTGACAGTCATGGTGTTGTACCACAGTCGCGGCCTTGGCCTTGGCCCAACCGTCCCAAAGTGGTCCCGGTCGTGTCGAGTGTCGATCGACACTACGTCTTGGCTGCGGTCATGGCATTGTATTCTTGGCATCGCGACATTGCCTCCTTGGTCGCGATCGTGACATCCCTCTTTCATGGTCGCAGTGTCATGGGACAAATCCACCCCCACAGGGGGGGCTATTACTGGTGGTTTATGGGCCCGCATCGATGAACCTTCTGATTGGCGAGGATGTATTCTGATAAAGGGCTGGCCATGAAAAATAGGGTCTAAGATATCAATAGTTTCTTGGGCACACTAGTCGGTTAGTGGGACCACTATTTTCTAAGTTGGTGCAAATAGTGCAATGCTTAGTCCACCGCGGTCACGATGGGTCGAAGTGTAGTAGCTGCAAAAACCATGTGTTGGGGTGAAATCATGGAGAATAGATGTCTTTTCATGTTCGGTAACTACAAATTCCAAAATTGGCTAGTTAAGCAACTTTATCTATGAAAAGATATAAATTACTAAAAGATAAGGATCTAGGGTTATTTCGGGCATATCAAGGCTATAATGACACAAAACCATAAATAAATGCTTAGTATAAATGCCTGAATTTGGGTGTTATTAGTGATTTTTTCCTTACTGTCGTTTATGGTCATAACAGTTTGAATAGAAGAAATGAGTTGTGGGATTCTATTAAATCTTGAGTGTTATTTTCAATGGTTCTTGGCTTCTTTTGGGGATTTTAATGTCGTGAGGTTTGTAGAGGATAGGTTTGGGTTGCGTGAGCCGTTCTATAATTCTATGTTTGACTTCAATGAGTGTATTCAATCCACTTCCTGGGTAGAGTTGGATCTGAGAGGTTCGAGATACACATGGGATAATAGACAAGAAGGAGAGAAGTTGGCTATGTCTAAGCTGGATAGAACATTCTACAACTTGGACTTCCTGGATAATTTTCCTAGTTTGTGGGGTGAGGTGAAAGCTAGCATTCACAGTGACCATAGAATTATTATTTTGCATAACTTTGATAACTCATAATATTGATAACTGATTATATTATAATAATCTAATAATGGATTTTTTTAATATAGATTTATAGATTTTTACAAATAAATAGATTTAAATAAATAAAAATATGAACAGAATTTCTCTACTAAAAATCCCCTTATCAGATTTGAGCCGATGACTTACGCCTTACCATGCCAAGAAAACCAAAAGACCTTGGACACGTAATGGATCCTGAAGCACTAATTCAACATGTCCCTGACCAAAAAGGCTCCTTTTTTATTTGTTAATGTGTGGTGTCAAAGAGATGACTTCCTTCCAGTTGTAAAGGATTCTTGGGGGATTGAGGTAGAGGGAAATCCTATTTATCGTGTCTGCAAGAAGTTAGATAATGTCATATTTCAATTGGCTAAGTGGAATAAGGAGGTGGTTGGTGATTTGACTGAGAATAGGGGAATGAAATAACATGAAGCATGCATTGCTCATATGTGTGCAGATCAAGATCCTTCTGATTGTCTTGTAGTAGAAGAGGTTGTTGCAGATGCCTCATTCAAAAAGAGAAAAGGTGTTGTAGTTTTTACTGTTAGAGACCATACGAGCAAATGGATAGGAGGCCTAGGTCAATCCTTTACAGCCAACTGTCCCCTACAGGCGGAACTCAAAGCCATTAACTTAGCTTCTCGTTTGGCCAAGACATGCAACCTGAGGAACGTCGATATTGATACTGATTGTTTATAGGCAGTCAAGATGATTGAATAGGATCATAGGATAAATCCTCACTATGCCAATGTCATTTGGGAGATACAACAATCTATTTTAGATTTGGTGACCATCAAATACTGTAGAAGAGAAGGTAATTGATTGGCTGATTCCCTTGCCAAGTTCCATTTAAAAAACAAACATGGTACCATCCACTATACCCGGGCCCCCAGTTGGGTGCTGGAGATGTGTATGGATGAGGTCTGTAATGGTAGCAGTACTACCATATTCACTAGTGAAATCATAGAGTCAGTTTGTAAGTTTACCCCAAATTTGCATGCAAGAGATGAGCATGAGGAATAAAAGAATTGTTTGGCTTCTATAAAAAAAAGAGGTTGTTGATAGAAGAAAGGAGGTTGTGGATACTTGTAAGGTGGAGGAATCTTTCTTGAAGCAAAAATCTCAAGTCAATTGGCTTAAGTTAGGTGACAAGAACTCAAAGTTCCTTTATTCTTCTATTCAGACAAGGAGGATGAGAAATTCTATAAAGAGCATTGATATTGATGGAATTAGTTGTAATGATGAGAAGATTAACCAGGATCACTTTGTTTGGTTCTATGACAATATGTTTAATTCGAGTGGTGATGATGAGTTGTTTAGGGTTTATGACTGACTTCTCCCGTATTTAAGTGATGTTCATGTGGAGGCTATGTGTGTGTTGGTTTCGAAGGAGTAGATTGAGAATGTTGTTATTAGGAGTGATGGAGAGAAGGCCGCTGGGCCAGATGGATTTAACTATATGTTTTTTAAATCTTATTCATTGTAGGGGATGATGTGGTGAAGTTGTGCAGAACTTCTTTAGAAGTGGATGTTTAATGAAGGAAGTTAATAAAACTTTCATTACTCTGATTCCTAAAAACATGAATGCTACTTATGTTAAAGATTGGAGGTTGATTTCTTTGTGTAACACTATGAATAAGATTATCTCAAAGGTACTAGCTAATAGACTAAAGTCTGTGCTACCAACTATCATTCATAAAGCCCAATGTGCTTTTATTAAAGGGAGGTCTATCTCAGATGCCACTTTGCTGGTTAATGAGCTTTTGGACATGATTTAATAATAGTTTCTCTTCTAAGATTTGTATTAAAGCCAGTCTAATGAAAGCCTATTATTCTATAAGTTGGCCCTATATGCATCGTATTTTGACAAAGATGAAATTCCACGTCTGCTGGATTCATTGGATTTTTGAAATCCTTCATACTGTTAGTTTTCATATTCTTATTAATGGGAGTCCCTCTATTAGTTTTGCTCCTTCTAATGGAACTAGACAAGGGGATCCCTTAGCCCCTTGTCTTTTTTTTTTATTGTGATGGAAGGTTTATCTTCTATGTTTGATAGCTATGTGAGAAAGAACATGTTGAAACCTCTGAAAATTTGTAATGGCATGGAGATTTATCATATTATGTTCACTGATGATGTGGTTATATTTGTTGAGGGGAAGCCTGATTTAGTAATTGAAGTGGGAAACATCTTTAAGAACTTTAGTAAAGTTTCTGAGCTGAATATTAGCAGTAAAAAGTCTTCCTTTTTTCTAATAGTACTACTGATGTTAATATGGTGTGAGGGGTTTTGTGTATCACGAAGGAAAATTTTCTGATGAAATATCTAGGTCTCCCTTTGTTCTATGGAAGGCTCATTAGAAGTCCTAGTTCTCCTATTGTTGACATGATCAAACGTAGACGGGAAGGTTGGAAATCAAGGAACCTCTCATTCACAAGTAGAATGGAACTTATCAGCTCTACTTTATCTTCTTTTTAGGTCTACTGGGAAGCTTCCTTTCCAATGCCAGTAGTTGTTATGGAGGAGATTGATAGGATGTGTAGGGATTTTCTTTGGGGTGTTCTTGAGCTGGAGAGAAAAATGCATTTAGTTGTGTGGTATCAAGTTTGTTTGCCTAAGAAAGAAGGTGTTTAAGGTAATAAAAGATCTAGAGACATTGTCAATGAGTATATGGTGACGAATCTCTAGAATATTTCTATAAAGAAATATTGTTTATGGGTGCACTGGATCCATGGGAGGTACCTTAAAGGTGATTCTGTGTGGAGCTGTAAGGTGCATTCTATCTCTTCGTGGGTATGGAAGCATCTTCTTTATCATAGAGACAAGGTCAGCAATGATATCTCTTTCTTAGTCAGTATTGGAAAGTTAGTTAAACTTTGGAGTGACCCCTGATTTAAGGGTGGTTACCTTGATGATTATTTGGGAGCTGGTGTTGTTTTGAGGAGTGGAACTGGAAAGTTTGCTAAACTCAGTTGCTTATTATCGTATGATAATTGGGTTTTTTCTAAATTTAGGCATGTCAGTTCTATTAATGAGTTAATTCAGAAGTATGTCACTTCGAATTTCTCTGTGGATGATAAGATACTTCTGAAAGGAAATGAGATTCATAAATTGAAGAATGCATGGGAGGCTACTAGGCCTAGGGAAGTTATTCCTTTTTGGAAAGATTGGCTCTGGGGTACTAAAGGTTCAAGGAGGTTTATCATTAATGGTTGGAGATGTTTACTGGATAAATTACTTACTCTTGACCATCTTTAGTGCAGAGAGTTTCATCTCCCATCGAGATGTTTTCTATATAAGTCAGTTGTTGAGGATCTGGTACATGTGTAGTTTTGCTGTGATTATGCTATTAAGGTTTGGTCTGCATCTGTTGAGGCAAAGTATATTCCTAGTGTTCCTAGCTCCTTTTCTGAAGTATGTCATTTGATGTTGATGAAGAATAAAGTTATTGTCTTGGCAATTTTCCATTGTTTGTGGGAGGAAAGGAATTCGAGAATGTTTATAGATAGAAGCCTTAGCATAGATAGAAGGTTATTTTTTATGAAGAAAGATATCGATCATCTTGAATAGTTTTTTTGTAACTATTTTGCCTTTTCATTTCAAGCTTTGCTCAAGCATTGTACATATTTTAGAAAATTTCTAAAAGGGGAGTAACATGTGTTCTAATAAAAAAACACACTTCTAGCAACTTTTTTACTATTCAGATTTATGTTGATGATATTATCTTTGGCAATATCGATCTTGATATTTGTAAGGAGTTTAGTTCTCTTATGGAGAGTGAGTTAGAGATGAGCATGATGGGGGATCTTACTTTTTTCCTTGGATTCCAAATAAACCAAATCAAGGAAGGTAACTTCATCAACTTATGCAAGTACACAAGTGAACTTCTTAAGCTCTTTGGGATGGAGAACACCAAGTCGATGGACACCACCATATCTAACGTCTTCAAGTTGGACAAAGATGAAGAAGGTGAGAAAGTGGATGAGAAGCTCTATATAGGCATGATTGGAAGTTTACTTCATTTAACTATCTGTAGACCTGATAATGTTTAATGTTGACTTGTGTGCTCACTTTCAATCAAGTCCTAGCAAATCACATCTCATCCGGATAAGACGATTTTGAGGTATCTAGTCAAAACTCAAAACTTTGGACTATGGTATCCCAAGTTAAGGGAATTTACTCTTACTTCCTATAGTGATGTTGATTAAGCATATTACTAGATAGATCGAAAATGCAGAAGTGGCACTTGTTTCTTCCTAGGACCGTGCTTAGTTTCTTAGTTTTCTAAGAAATAAGGCATTGTGCTCTTTCAGCTGTCGAGGCTGAATACATTGCAGCTGGGAGTAGTTGTGCCCAAGTCCTATGGATGAAGAACATTCTCTAAGACTTTAACATTCATTTTGATGCTTCTCCTATCTATTGTGACAATACTAGTGCAATTAATTTGTCATATAATCCTATATTGCATAGTAGGGAAAAACATATAGAGGTCCATCATCATTTTCTTTGTGACCACATTGCCAAGAAGGATATTTATATTACACATGTGGACACAGAGAATCATCTTACAAATACTTAAGCAAAACCTCTAGCTAGAGAGATATTTACATGTATTAGATCTAAATTACTCATAACTACTTTTGATGATATTGAGATGCAATCTAGCTAGATTTTATCATACATATATGTTTCTTACTTATATTTGCTCTTATTTTACTTGATAGTGCTACTATTGCCATGTTTTCATGCCTTGTTTTTCTTGTTTTGGGTATTTTTTGCAAATGGATGTTTTATCACAAACAGTACCCTATGATGAGTGGAATGTGCCTCAATATGTTTAAAATACATGGTAGACTAGAAAAATAGATTTATATACACTACTAAAGAACAAGCCATTGGCATCGGTTGTTTATGCCCTTTTAGCGATGGTTCTAAAGCGACGCCTATGTGGGCTCCGCTAAAGGTCGAACGCTTCGGTGTCAGTTTTATAACCGACGCCAAAAGGCTTCGCGCCATTGAAAACACGCCAGCAGGGCACCGATAGGCGTCGGTCATTTATAGTAAGCCAACGCCAAAAGGCTTCGTGCCACAAAAAGGGTGCCATCTAGGACACTATTTGCGTCGGTTTACAACTAAAACACCGACGCCATAGTCCCAGACACCACGACCATGTTTAGTACTATAGGCATCAATGTTATACTAATAAGCGATGCTATTTTCCACCACGATCATGCTTTCCTGCACGGTCGGGTTGTTTGTCACATTAGGCGGTGGTTTTTATCCAATAACCGACATTGTAAGCCTTTGATGACAGTTTTCTATAAATAACCGACACCTATATTTTAATATTTTTTCTTATCAATTTGCAGGCCTGCTGTGGCTGGTCAGCAGGATGAGAACCTGCAGTTCAGTTTTGAACTATAGGTTTACGACATCCATTGATATCATCCAACAAACATGCCACAAACCTGCAAAATCAAAAAATATACTTTTCACACAAGTAGATACATTCAGACATCAATTCAATTCTCACATTCACACATGTAGAAACATTCAAATATATGTAGAAACATTCAGACATGTATAAACATTCATAAATATTCATTTACAAAATATCATTCAACATAGCTATCAGCATCCCAATTATATTTTACAGTCCCCACTGCTTGTATGGTTCTTGCCCATTCTTCTCTTACTTCATTTAATACTTCCATCATATATGGAGCATGTACATCTTTTAAGTGTTTACCTATAGTGTGGTCAGTTTTAAACACCTGTAAATAGAATGATGTATATATATAAGTAATAATATAAAAATAAGATTGATATATTTCATACTAACTAATGAGACTATATATAATACCTCATGTATGGTATCGATGTCCAATGTGGCATATTGGATAATCATCTGCATAAATCACATCACATAGTATGTGCATGCCCAACCGTTGTCTTGTGTAGCGCACTATAAATTGAAACATACAAAATATTAAAAAATACAACTAAGCACAGTTCACATAAATAATATATACATTGGAGTCGGGAACTTACTTTCACGTTCTCCCAAATTATTGGCTGGTTCTTTTCCTGGGGACCTTTCCTCTTGCCTTTTTGAATGCATCTAAACCCCTACACATTAATGTAACACAGTAAATTGCATAATTAAATAGTAATGTAATAACATATGTTAACGAATATAAAAATGAAATATTTCTCACCAGAATAATGGCATTCTCATTATGTGTCCAATTTTAGTATTCAATGTACTCCCCGCAGGATCTAGATAATAAACAGTGAACGTCCCAGGGAGAATAACTAGTAACTCCCAATGCCTACCGCTAGAGGTAAAAAAGTTAAAAATTAATAACTCAAAATCCACAATAAAAATGTAATTTTCTTAAGTCCAAATTATAAGTAAAGTAAACTTACTTGACATTGAATGGAGCTATTATTATCATCTTCTTTTACTGAACGAAAATTGTAAAAGCATCTATACAGTATTGTTGAACCCTATCAGGGTCTTTAGCTACCGTACTAATCAATGATGGAATAAAAAATCCCACATGGTCAAATTGCAATTGTTTACATTGATTTTCGACTAAGTAGCTGCAAAACATGTATTACGTATGCATTAATATATAAGAAACCAGATCACCAGATCTTACACAAGTTATATGGATGTATAAACAAGATCTCACCTTATCCATGTCTCTATCATTGATGTATTCAGCCAATCATATATAAACAGCTCAATAATATCTTGTATAAATAAAGAGCTTTCGTATGATTGACCTGCATAATTCACTTGTAAAGAAACAATTATAGGGCAATGTATATTATGTGCCCGTAGCCAACATGTCATTCCCCTACAAGCAGGACCTAACGGGTATTTTAGGTCAGTTGGAACCCAACTTGGTAATGCAGGAAGTGGAGGTGGAGGCCTAGATGCTCCGGGTGTCTTCTTTTTAACCTGTATATATAATTTCAGATCAATTGACCTCATATATACACATTAACAATCTAAAGTAATGTAAATTTATCTTACAATTTCAGTAGTGTAGACGACATCTATTTTGGGCCACAATATCACCCCACCTTCTGCCTCAGCAAGTGTATCAATATCCGGGTGGGCATATGGCAATGTAGCTTCCCTCCAATCGGGTAATACACGTATCGGGCTCACACGAACGTAGCCTTGTGGCATTGGAGTCTCGTGAAACATTGCCCCAGGAAGGGTCAGGTAAGCATGCGCCTCTGCAATAACATAGTCTTGCATTCTTAAGCGGCATGGCTTCAACGCCTACAAATTTACGTAAAGAATGTTATACATATATACATATCATCTTGAAAACATATCATCTTGAAAATACTAGCTACAATGTCATAAAAAATACTTACAGCAGAAGTGTTAGGCGGTGGGTCTACAGGATTACTCTCAGTCTGTGCATCAGGAGAAGAGTCAGTCGCCATAGGTTGATTGGAAGCATGAGATGCCTGCCACCGCAGCAATTCTTCCTTGACCTTCCTAGCAACTATATACTTGACTCTTTTATTCTCCTATACATGGATAAAAGAAACATTAGTTTCTTATTATTGAATTCCCTTTTGCAGTAACATTCTAAAAAAAGAATAAGTTACCTCTTCTTGTGAAACTCCCGCTCTGGGTTTGCGCTGGGATGGCCCAAAGAATGCTTTGATGCCCACACCAACGCCTGCACCCCTAACACGTCCACGATGCTTTGGGTTACCCAGAGCAACTGTCAATTCATCCTGTGTGCCCTGAGGGATGAACGTGCTTTGTTTCCTCTGCTCGTGCAGCTCCCACTAATCACCATCAATAGAAATTGGTAAGCTAACACCACAAATAATCAATATTCAAACGAATGCTCTAAGAGTTGTATTTTACCATTTTCGCAGCCGCCTCAGCAGTTACGGGCTTCTTTATTTCACTCTTCCTATTTTGCTTCCCAGCTATCCAGACATCATGGCGAGGCATGGGTGTGGCACATGTAGTAGAGGATTCCTGAGTACCAGAAGACTCCGCCTGTAGTCTTTGGCGAATGCTTGCATAGCCCTTTGGACCCATAGTGTTGTCATGCACATTCAGTGCACGCCTTGCTTTTTGCACCTCACTTAATATCTTGAATTCTTCAGATTTTCTTGAAGCATCAAACATGTCCCAATCTTCTTTGTCCAAAAAGTTCCACTGTTCAAGGGATGACTTCTTCTTCTTATCACCATCTTTTATGTATTCTCTGTTGAGATTTGTCCTATAGCTCCTTAGCATCTTTCCAGCGTGTTGCATCATGCTTTTACGATGCAGCTTCTCATCCAATGCAAACAGTATCTATAAAATAGAATTGCTATTAACTAGTTTCCAAAAATAGAATTGCAAATAATAGAATTTGTAATCTACAAAATAGAATTGCAAATAATAATAACTCACGCATCAATCCTTCCATATCAGGTCTTTCTTCGCCTGAGGAACTTTATGCCAATTATCATACTTAACACCACAATGGCTTCGAGTGACAACCCCAAGATAGTTTACAAAATTATTGCGGTTCACTCCAATTGCATTTCCTCCATTATCAAACTCCACAACCCATCTGGATCCACTGCCACTTAGCACTATTAACTTCTTCAATAGAGTGATTCCCCTTTTCTTGTTAAGTTTTTGGTGATGCACATCAAGTTCCTCCAGTGCTTCAGTGGGTACATGTGCATCATCAACCTAAAATTTGACAAAAATAAACACACTGAATTAGCCCAATATAGAAATATAAGATATATGACATAACTAGAAGATAATGAATTTTATAGAAATACATGATATGTTTTTAGAACTTACATTGGTATCCTCATCATGCTCATCATGGACAACATGCTCATCATGGACTTCATTCTCATCATGGACATCATGCTCATCATGGTCAGCCATCTGAAAATGTCATTAAAAAGGCAAACATTTAGCATTTGTATTAACTAGAAGATAATGAAACATCTAAAAATGATATTGATATTAAAAAAGCAAACATTTAGCTTCAATAAAAAATTATAAACATGCATGCCTCTAAAATTGTGATCTTTTATCAATTAACAATCCTTCATTGTGATCTCCGCGCACATATAAGTCATCATTAGCTTCAATATTTTGTTGAGTATTTGGCAACCCAATTGAGAATGGACTGGAGTCATCATACTTATCATAGTACTCTTCTTCATCTATAGGATCTTCAATGAACTGTCTTTTACCATGAAGAACAACCGACCATTTATCATTTGCAGGATCATCGATATAGAATACTTGTTTCTCCTATGATGCCAATATGAATGGTTCACCCTTCTCACCAATCTTTTCAAAGTTCACTAAAGTGATACCCAATTCATCTACTATAACTCATTTGGTGTTATCAACCCAATTACATTTAAAGAGTAGAATTCTGAAATCTATGTAGTCAAACTCCCATATTTCTTCAATGATACCATAATATGACATTTTAGCTTCACGTGGACTCTTATCCTTTGCACTTGAAAAATACATAGTTGACGCTTGAAGAGTGACCCAACTATTTTGAACGACACTCTTATCATCTTGTCTCTTTGTGTAATATGTGAACCCATTAATGTCAAACCCTTCATAAGACATAACATTCGGTTTTGGTTTAAAGACGAGGCATTTGATAGTTTCCGTAATATCATTTGGTGTTTGAGATAGTTGATGTAAGACTTTATCTTCAAACCACTTAGTAAAAGTCTTGTTATGCTCTCTAGCAAGCCACATTGAACTTGCTCGAGGATGTTGTATCTTGATAAAATTGGTATGTTCCTCGATATAAACACTCACTTCGTCCATATTGTGTAAAATATACAAGTGACCTTATTCCAACTACTCGCGGCTGATTACTTTCACCCATGATCCCAAAATTCCTTTGCCCTCCTCAATATTCTTGTCATTAACAGGAGTGTTATTACCACTCAGAAATTCATTGCAAAAATCCATAACCTCTCTCGCCACATAACCTTCAATAATACTCCCTTCAGGCCGATAACGGTTTCGAACATCACCTTTAAAAACGCTCATGTATCGTTCAAAGGGATATATCCAATGCAAGAAAATTGGTCCCAACATTTTCACTTCCCTAGTCAAGTGGACAACAAGATGTACCATGATATCAAAGAATGAAGGAAGGAAATACATCTCAAGCTGACATAGGGTAACAACCACTTCTCTTTGCAAATTATCGAGAGTATCAGGGTCAATAACTTTGCTGCATAGACTGTTGAAAAAGAAACAAAGTCTAGTGATTGCAAACCTTACATGCTTCGGCAATATAGATTGAATTGTCACGGGAAATATTTGTTGTATTAGAGTGTGACAATCATGAGATTTAAGACCTATCAACTTCATATCTATCATTGATACCAATCTACGGATGTTGGATGAATAACCATGTTGAACCTTAACATTTACAAAGCATTCACAAAAAGCTTTCTTCTCCTTTCTAGACAACGTGTAACAAGCGGGAGGTAAGTATGTTCCTTTATTACCCATTTCACATAATTCTATTAATTATGACCTTATTCCCATTTCACGTAGGTCCAGTCTGGATTTTATCCCATCTTTATTCTTACCTGGTATATTTAACAGAGTACCAATGACGCTATCACAGACATTTTTCTCAACGTGCATTACATCGATACAATGCCTGACTGTCAAAGAACTCCAATAAGGAAGATCCCAAAATATTGACTTCTTCTTGAATGAAGAATTGTCACTCCGTGTGGCCATACTACATTGTGATTTCTTACCAAATTCATTGACAATGTCTTTTACTCTTTCATAAGCAACATCCCCTGGTATAGGTTTAGGTGCACTCCATTCATCATTCCATCCATTGAATGCTTTACGCTTCCTACAATACAGATGGAATTTTGAAAGAAACCTTCGATAACCGAGATATACAGTCTTGCCGCCATGTTTTAGTCTTATTGAATCAGTGTTTTCTTCACATATAGGACACGCTTTAGCTCCTTTGACACTATATCCAGAAAAATTCCCATATGTTGGAAAGTCATTAATAGTGCAAAACAACATAGCATGCAAACGAAATGTCTCTCTTCCTGAAGCATCATAGGTCATCACACCTTCAGCCCAAAGTTTCTTTAAGTCGTCAATCAGAGGTTCAAGATAAACATCGATATCATTTTTGGGTTATTTAGGGCTCGATATCAACAACGATAGCATAACGTATTTATTTTTCATACACATCCAGGGAGGAAGATTGTATATAACAAGCATGACTGGCCAAGTGCTATGTTGGCTGCTCAATGTCTCGTACGGATTCATCCCATCTGTACAAAGCCCAAGTCTTAGATTCCTGTCTTATTCACCAAATTTGGGGTACAATAGATCAATCTTCTTCCACTGTGGGGAATCAGACACATGCCATAGGATCCCATCATTATTTTTCTTAACATCTACATGCCACCTCAAATTCTTCGCATCTTTTGGATTTGCAAACAAGCGTTGAAACTGTGATATTATAGGTAGATACCACATCACCTTGGAAGGAGAACCAATTTTAGACTCCCCCGAAGTCATCAATTTATATCGTGACGCGCCACATTTTGGACAATATTTCAAATCCACATAGTCCTTTTGAAATAATACACAATCATTCGGGCATGTGTGTATCTTCTTGGCCTCCATTCCCATTGGGCACAACAATTTCTTTACCCGGTATGTTGAGATTGGCAGCTCGTTTCCTTCAGGAAGCATTTCTTTCAACAAAGTCAACAATGAAGTGAAGCTTTTGTCACTCCATCTATTGTTAGCTTTCAACTTATACAATCTCAACACAGCGCTAAGCTTCGTAAACTTAGCACAGCCTGTGTATAACGGTATCTAAGCATCATGCACAATGTTTCTAAAGATAAGAGGTGGATCAGTGTGCTCTACCCTACAACTATCCAGCATCACATCAACGATGTCTACTAGAACTGGTTCGTTCACATCTACATCATCGGAGGCAATTTCTTCTTCCACCCAAGCACTGCTATCGACATTCACTGGTTTCAAGTTTGAAATCTCTCCATGCTAGTGCCATTCTGTATAGCCTTGTACAATCCCGTTGCACATGACATGAATTTTGATTTCGTCACCAGTGTTGACTTTCAAGTTGTTACCGCAATGCCTACATGGACAGTAGAACCTATCTCTAGGTTCTTTCCTATGTTCCTCGGCAAATCTAATATATTGATCAAGACCAGATATAAACTCTGGGGTGCAGCGATTGCGAATGGACATCCATGATCTATCCATTCTATGATCAAAGAGAAAACAAGTATATATTAGGACAAGATTAGGGTCTTGGACGGGTTTCTAGGCCAACAAACACATGTGATGTCATTCTTATATATAATAAATGTGTACCACCTATCCCATCCTTGAACACCTAATCTCACTAGTAAGTGTATAATGTGTATTGGGTTTTCGAGAAAATTTCGGCAGCATTTCCCTGTTGTTCTCTAAGTACATATGTACTTAGAGAACAAACGGGGAAATGATGCCGAAATTTTCTCGAAAACCCAATACACATTATACACTTACATCCTAAGTGAGATTAGGTATTCAAGAACAGTCCCAAATCGGGGACTATCCAAGATTTACTCCTAATAAGTAAATGTTGGATGGGTTTCTAGGCCAAAAAACACAATAATAGATATGTACATGTTAGGGTTTCATCACAATTGATGTTAGGGTTTCATCACAATTGATGTTAGGGTTTCATCAATGTTAGGGTTTAATCAAATCAAATTAGAATGCTAGAATGGAAAAGTTTAAATCTTGTTTCAACATGCATCAAAATTTACTGAATTAGGTCAAGCATTAGGATTAGAAGCACAAATATATGCAAGCAAAAGATTTGTTCGTATCCTAGGATTTACATAAAGCATTACATAAAGATGTGCTCATATCCTTACCAACAACAAGGACGGCCGTGGCTGTGTTGGCCTACCACGGCCGTGCTCGGTAGCACGGCCGTGGTAGGCCAATACAGCCACGGTCATGCTTTCTGTTGGTAAGGAGCTAGGGAGAAGGAAGAAAAGAGGCTAGGGCTATCTGGAGCTAGTGTGGAGAAGAGAGGCAGTGGCGGTGTGAGAGCAACAAGTAGAGAAGGAGGCGGCGAGCAGAATGGAACCCAGAGAAGAGCAGAGCAGAGCAGCGAGCAGTAGTGGCGGTGAGCGACGGCAGTAGGAGAAAGAGGACGTGGCGGTGGCGGCGAGCAGAGGCACACCAGCAGCAGCGGCGGTGAGCAGCAGCGTGGGTCGTCGGGTGATTTTAGGTGAGCGGCGAGCAGCAGAGAAAATTATCATGATGAAATAGAAGAAAGGGGAAGAGTCGGGTGATCGTGGGTATATTGAGTTTTTAAAAGGTGTTGGTTGTCTACAAAACTGACACCTAAACCTCATAAGCGTCGGTTGATAGTAAAAATCGACGTCCAATTGGACAATCTTTGCCCTAAATTATATGGTGGGAACCATTATCAACGTCAGTTATCAAAGGATAACCGACACCGAAATTGGAACTTTTCACGCAAATTTTCATCTTATATAGGCGTCGGTTAGTGAAAAAACCGACGCTGTATGTGACACTTTTTTTCGCTCGAAAATTGGATTTCGCGGGCGATTTTAGGCGGCAGTTTGTTTTAACTAGCCGATATTGAATACAAAGTGGTACTCGTGTCTGGCTGGTCTTCGAATATAGATGTCAGATTTCCTAAATAACTGAGGTGGAATGTTATAGGAATTGGTTTGTTTAAATAATCGATGCCTAGAAAAGCAACATTGAATGATGTTTCTGTAGTAGTGATAGCACCCTAGAGACTTGGAATTAAATTTTCTATGTTTTAAACAAGTTGATATTTGGTCGAGTTATTCTTGGTATAACTCGAACAATCCCTACGGAGGACAAAGTTGAATTACTCGATTGGTCGAGTTTTCCGATCTCAGAACTCGACCGACAGCGGCATTGGACAAAATTTATAAAGGGTATTGGCCAACTTTTCTCCCTTTCTACTAGATAAAACCCGAACGAAAGCCCTTCTCCATAGCTCGTCTTCAACTTTAGGCTAACCCATCCCCTCCTACACCTTCCCTTAGCCCTAGATTAGCCCTCCTTGTCTATCTAACCCACGACCTAGGTAGTTTGTCAACCTGCCTTGTGTACCTCCTCTCTTGTTTGGTGGTTATGTTTTCTATCTCCGACCATATGGCCTGCAACTGAAGAAAGAGATATGTCCCAGCTAAAGCAACATCGACACCAGCTGCTACAAGGCTTGTCTCCTCTGATGGCACCGCTTTCATCTCCACACAATTCGTGAATAGGTACAAGGAACTCCTTCCTAGGACTACCGTTCCTTTCCAGGCTTTGTTTGATCCTCGTTTTACTATGACTGAGGTGATTAAAGAGGTAACTAGGCTGTTCAATGTACATCACCTAAGTGCCTTGTGTGTAGGGTGTCCATGCTTCACCAATTCCATGTCGAGCACAAAGGTTGTCTAAGAATTCTACACCAATCTTACTTGGAACTACCACCTTAGTGCCACCACCCAATACCTAGTTCATCTTGTCTTTGATGATAGTCGGTACTATGAAAACCATTTCTAAGGATTTGTTAAATACATATCTCTCTGGTGCTAATGTTATTAGGACATGGGTGGCTTCTTACCCTCAATACTGTGACCTTCTGGACCCTAAAGACTTCTATAAGAGCTTTTATCTTGTGCTTACACTTCCTAATATCCATAAGTTCTTGAAAAAGCTTGATGTCCCCTACAAGAAGAAGTCCACCTTACCCACCTCTTCCCTTCCTATCAAGACAAGACTGATTGCTTTAGTAATCAACTACAATATTCATACCAAGAGGAATCAAACTAAAATTGCAGAGAATACTACAACAATCATGTATTGTTTGATGAATGATATTGGAGTTAAATGGGTTCATTATATTTTACATCATATGACCTACTTTAACTCTGGGAAGAACACCACCAACACCAATCAGTAGAACCATCATCAGCAAGGCAGGTTGACAAACTGCCCATCAGTAGAACTATCAGTAGAACCAACATTCAAACCATCAATAGAACCATCATCATCCCTTGACATCCTCAGCATCATTAACCTCATCCTTAGCAGCCTGGTCAGGCATCTCCTCATCGGTAGGAGGTCCAAATGCATGAGGACCAGGCAATATGGCATTCTAGTCAGCCCAAGACAATCCACATACATGTAATGCATTTGTTTGCAGAAAGGTGGGAGTAGAGACTCCATTGTAGCAAGCAAAGTGGTGTGTTTGTTCACCATGCTAAGAAATCTCTCTTTCATGACCTTAGCTACAAACCAAGCCGGAGAGGAGTCTGCATTAGTGGTCTTAGATGTTCTATGAAGATCCAACGAAGGTAGAGTTTGATATGTACTAGGTGACTTTTCACAAGCTTCTTGGGATTTGCTAGCTATTCTTGGGATTTGCTGACTATTATATATGCTTTGTCCAAGAAGGGATATTATAGATCTTTGATTTGATTTTGTGGCGTATCTTCAATATGCAGATATACATGTTTAAAGAAACTGAGTACGCTCCACGCACGACACCTCCAAGCATTGAAAGAAGAACCAAATATAGTATGTACGAGGACCAAGTATGGGTTGTCCATGCCTATATACGTTTAGCTAAAGGAGGAGTCATGTATGCTTACCCACATAGAGGAGACAGATTGTCTTGCAATTGGTTCTTCACCGCCCACATCGAGTTTCATCATTTTATGTGCTATTTCGTGCATGCAGTGGTTGCAGCCGGTCCCCATGTACCATTAGTGGAGCCAGAAATGTAAATCGGGTGAGGCATAATTATATTTGAATCCTAACTGGTAAAATTAAAATATATGTATCATCAATTTAACCAAAAGAATCAAGCATCGTAGAATCAAAACATGAATTTATGTGTACACCGACATATATGTGGACACTACTTCAAATGACACAATGAATCATAGATGTGGCATGCTACTTTTATGTAGTACAAGAACGATATTGTCATACTAGGAGTGCCTCAAAAACAAAACTTAACAAAGAACTTACCATTTGGAGCATGTTACGAAAATAGCAAACTAAGTTACAAAATTAATATCATATAAATAAAGGAAAAAAAGAATATAGAAATTGAAGGATACTAGCCGGTACATGTCTACGGAAAGCGTCTTTATGGGTCAAGATGTTTTTGTTGTTACTATCCAAACTATCGTTTACTATTCCACTTTTTTCTGCCCTTAAGAGAGCGTCTTTCTGCAAACAGTCTACAAGGGAAATACATCAATATCAAATAAGAGTGACCTTCCACATCTGTATTTATAAGACGAAATTTGATAGTACAGTTGTATAAGATAATGGATTAGTCGAACTGATAGTCTTTTATATCATTATCCACGATTCATCTACGTTTTCTTTTCATTTTTGGTTTTAGGTTATTGTCCGTAATTGCTCCGAACTTGGTCGCAGTTTCTCCATTACTAAAAAGAGCGTACAACGATGAGTGTAACGTATACGGCCATTAACCGTTGGCTGGGTGAGGCACAGGCCTCACCTGGCCCGTATGTGGCTCCGCCACGTGTAGCCCCTTCCTCTTATTGTTTCAAGAATCTAGATGCCTCTGCCACGTGAGGATGTGCACCGACCACTACGGCAGCCAAGTTGCCTGCGTGAAGGGTGGAGATGATGAGAGTGAGCAGGGAGGAAAGGAAGGAGTTACGCTACCCACAGTCTACTCGCTGCACCATCCGGTTTCTTGGAAATTTGCATAAAGTTGTTCCAGTCTTTTCTTTTAATTAGAATTAACTCTTCACCAACTGATTTCATACAGCAAATGAAGATTCCTGAGATTCTCTCTCCACTCTTCTCTTCTCTCCGGCATTCATCTTTATTAATTCATTTTTTCTCTTGTAATTATTCTCTCAAGTTCTATTCCACCCACCAGCATTCCCGCATTAGTACAGTACCTACGGAATCCAATAGCAACATTGATCTGGAAACATAAGTACAGTACATACGAAATCCAGTAGTAACATTTGTCATCTGGACATAATTTTTTTACAAAATAGAGAGATAAGTTGAGTGCTCATTTGTTGATGATCTCAAAAGTATAATGCACATCAGATTAAAAATCATTTATAAATTACATCTATAAGTATGGTACCAACTTGTTAGTTTCAATTCATTTGCTGAAGCATATAAGTACAGTACCTAACAAATTACAAAATCAAGCATAATTATATAACTAGTCTAGAAATATAAGTACAGTACCTACGAGATCTCATACAACTATAAAATGCATCTATAAGTATTGTACCCACTTGTTAATTCCAACTCAGTTTTTTCAAACATAGGTACAGTATTTACCAAATTATAAAACCAAGCATAAGTACAGTACCTAACAAATTACAAAATCAAGCATAATTGTATAACTGATCTGGAGGCATAAGTACAGTACCTACGGAATCCAATAACAACATTTTTCACCTGGACATTATTTTTTTTACAAAAGTGTAATGCACATCTGGTCAATAATCAACTATAAAATGCATCTATAAGTATTGTACCCAATTATTAATTTTCAACACAGTTTGTCAAATATAAGTACAATACCTCTCAAATTCACTTGTGAATGTATATATGTATTTATTGTAGGTACAATACTTACGTAATCTGCAGTGGGGATAAATATGCAATAGAATTTTTTTGTAAGTTATAGTGGATTGATATCTGTCATTTGCATCACTGTTGTATGGAGTGGACAGAGTATCTGTACCTTGCATGTATTCTGCATGCTTTTACATGGATAATAATATCAAAAACCGGCTGCATGCTGAGATTAATTAAAAATCACCTATTCCCGAGTACCGGGTAGGCCAGTGGGTAGGTCAAGTGTTATGTGTAGAATTTTTCAAAGGAAGATGGGCGGGATCATGTGATCGGTCACCCGGTAGTCACGCCTTGCATCGTGCTACGTGAGACGTGTCAGCGTTCATTGCCCTGGGGCCCCAATCAGAGATCTTTTGCCAGAGATTTTATCCATGGTTCAGAAAGCGCTGCAAGGATATTAAGAAACGAATTTTACTTCTAACACGATATTTCCCATTCTTGTGGTTCGAATCCCTGTGCACGTGCTGCACTTATTGGATTAATTGGGACAGGTATAGAGGGGAATAAAAAAAATCAAGTGTATTTTCAATCACTTCTCTCACGTTCTCTTCTTACCGAATCGAAGTGGAGACAAGGGAAAGAAAAAAGATTTAATAAAAAAATATTAGAAATATATGAAGGAAGTGGAGACAAGGAAAAGAAAAAAGATTTAGTAAAAAAATATTAGAAATATATGAGGAAAATATAAATGTGGGAGGAAATATTATAAATTATATGTCGGGAAGAATCAACACAACCCACAACCAATGGAATAAAGTAATATGCCATGTACATTCTGCTTCACTTGCACAGGGACGTATGGAATATTGGAGGATTACTTACAAATATTGGAAGAAGATTTAGAAGAAAAAATAAAAATCAAATAAAAATTAAATTGTTTCTTTTTAAGGAAAGTTAATAAGAATAGATTTTCTATTATGAATTTTGTGATTATTATACTGATATAAAAAAGTAAATAAAAGACCAATAATTGAACGAAATTTGTGGACTATAGCAGAAAGAACTTAAATAAATATGTGGAGAAAAATTTGTCAAAAGTGGAGAAATATGAGAGAACTACTTATATAACTACAATCAATACAAAAATTATTAGTCTTATTTTTATTTCACCAATGTTTCACGTCATCATATATATATACGTGAGACGTGTCAGCGTTCATTGCCCTGGGGCCCCATGTAAAATTGTTCAGAGGAGGTGGCCAGGAGCTCGCTAGCCACCAACTATCGATCAATGGGCTGCTGCGGCGCCGCCACAACTCCGTTAGATGGAGCAGCAGAAGGCAGTGGAAGACCTTTTTACATTGCTTCGGATCCACCATTGACCAACGAACAATGGGCGGAAGTGGATCTGAAGCGATTTCCCTTGCCATTCGACCATGTAGCTGCTGATTACTCGTTCTGATCGGCACCGCGGCCGGAAGTTGTAGGTAATTGTATCACCAGTTAGAATGCCATTGCCAAATCTTCTCATTTTCCAACGGACACGGATTTCTTCCCTCTCCCCGCCCCTTCCTCCTAAAAAAAAAAAATCCTTTCTTTGAAATTCTAAATAAATTTTATCACTTTTGAAAAATCCTCACTAACCCCCTCCTACGTTTCATTCCCTCTACAACTAACGACTTTTTTTTTTCTGTTATCTCGACTCCGCTACAGTTCTTCTCTACACGGATTTCTTCCCTCTCCGCTCATCGTCACCCCTTCCTTAGAAATAAAGGTAACCCATTTACTCTTTTCGTACTCACCAGTATTAATAGTTTCAATGACTATATTTAAACAAAGCAGTTCGACTGCTTTTCTTAAATTAAGATCTAAAATGAATTCACCGATCTGTAGTTATTCAATTTGGCTAAATAAATAATACATTAGATTTTTTGTGTTGAGGAATATTAAGAGTGTCATATCGGAGCAAGTTGCTTTTGGGGCAAAATAAGCAAATTTAGGAATCGACTCTGTATGTAGAATTTAGGATCAAAACTAATTTTGTTTGTTAATTACGACCCATATCTAAATTTTGACAACATATATATTAAGAGCGTCAAAAAATTAGTTTGCATAAATTATATTTGTACTAGTCTTATCCCGGAATTATACAAACTAAGAGCCGACCCAGAATCAAATATCTATCTGTTTGGCTGATTCCAATGACAGGCCTAAGCTCCTCAAAGAGGGAGTCACATTGGACCCACAGCATTAGTATCGTGTAACATAAAAGCATTCCAAATCTGAAATCTAACCTTTAGTTAGTGCGAGTCTTTCGCACTTTATTGAATTTGTATCTCCTTAGAGTTCACTGCCAATCAAACCAGTCTATACGACGGTTACAAAGTGCTCCTATCGTTACTAAAAAATACATTATTACACAAAATCTAAGCGATGTATCTGGAGAATATTTTCACTTAGAAGTTGAATAGCGTCCTTAATTTATATACAACCAGTAACTATGATACCAAGTACATCAATGTAAAACTTTTTGTTGATTTATGTAGATATTTCCAATAAATATGTCCGTAAAATTATCTTCCATCAATAGCAATTTTTGTGTTGTTTTGTTAAACATCATTGCCATTTGATGAAAATGGAACAAATGAAAAAAAATTACGGCTATATCTTGTAAAAGTTACACATAAAAATAATCAACAAGACACTGTTTAGAAAAAAAATCCAATATCTTCAAGATTATCTAATATATGATAAATTAAAAAAGTATAGTAAAAGATTATATAAATTATAGAGGGCCAACTTTGTAAAAAAATTCATCTTCATATGAACAACAAATGTTACTACAGGATTCACAAATAATAAGTTTACAAAAAATTAAATCTTTAGAAGAAAACTTCAAAAAAATTATGCCCAAACAAAGCACATAATTGTGTGTTGTATATATAACTATTCAGCCATAGTTAATAACTATAAATGACTTTTTAAGATAGTGTTCACGAACACTATGAATAACCAAAACAAAACAGTTGTTGTTATTTAAAATAACTAGTTTTACTATCCTATATTTGGCCTTCTACATCTTCGTAAATAACAATAAGTTGCTACAAGAGTTGGTCGGGTGTCACTTTATTTCAGATTAGATTTCGAGCTTCAAGTCAAGTCTTATTTCACTCAAAGTTGATCATATTTCAGAATACTCACTTTTCCAATAGAAGGTGAAAAAAAATCTTTTGGGCCATATATACTATGTGAAGGTGTATACACGAGAAGCATTTCCCCAATATAAAAAAATTATCCTTGTAACTTGTGCACAACTACTCCTAGAAACCAAACCAGGGTCACGAAAGGAATGCGTACAATTGTTGATTTTTCAAAATTGTCATCTTTGAGTGTGCTACCAGAGAATATTGACTTCCCCTCTACAAAACTATTTGTTGATAAATAGTTTATAATTATAAAAAATATTTTTTGAACAAACAATCAAGGAATAGATTTTCATATTACCAATGGGACGAAACACAAATGATGTTGTTGAAGAAGAAAGTTTAATGGTAAAACTTGAGTAGTGGCTCCGACTTATGCATATCTATATATCTACACGGAACTATGATACCAAGTAAATGGATATGAAAATCTTCACTAATAGCATGATACAAAATATCTTATAAACGGTGGAATTGGCTTACTTCAATGGTTGCTATTGTGTTATTTTACTAAACATCATTGTCATTCAATGAAGAGGAAAATTTGAAATTTTATTCAATTTATATTTTATAAAAAATTCATGTAGTAACTAGGCAAGATATTTTTAGAAAGCTTGTTTTCTCTAGTGTATTCAAGATGATATCCTCGAGGACAAATTGGAAAATAATACTAGCACACTAATCCTAAATGAAAATGGCCAACTATAAAATCTTTGATATCACCATAAGGACAAACAAAATATTGATAGATTCAGAAATAATAGATTGAAAACACATTAAACCTCATCAACATCATCTAAGCCTCAATCCCAACCATGTTGGGATCATCTACATGGGTCCTTCTTTTCCAGTAAGCTCTTCTATGGGTCATACTCTAATCCAGATGTAAAGATTCAAAATCTCTATATATAAGCTTTTCCACAGTTAATTTAGGTTTGCCTCTACCTCTTTTAGGTGTCCTTGACTCAATAACCTTGGTTCAAATAGATGCATTGGTCGGTCTATGTTTCACATGTCCATATTATCTTAGATGACCTTCATGCAACTTGTCCTTGATGATCACCATCCCCATTTTATTTCTGATAAAGTCATTCGTAAAATGATCATCTCCCCACACATCCATCTCACCATATGTATTTCGACCACATTCATCTTGTTAAGAGATTATTTCTTGATTGTCCCAACATTCACACCCATATAGCATGGTTGGTCGTATATCTGTTCTTTAAAACTTGCTTTTTAGTCAGAGAGAGATCTTTCGGTCACATACTACTCCAGTTGCACTCCTCCAGTTCAACCATAGGGTTGTGATCCTATTACAAATCATCCTAAGCCTCACCCTCCCTTACAAATAATAGATCCAGGGTAATAGAACTTATCACATACTAGTACATCCATTCCATCCAACTTGACCCCAGTATTCACAATTCAAGGTTGGCTAAAATTGCAATGCATATTCTGGTTTGCTTGTACTATACATAAATGCATTAGATTCCAATACATTTCTTCGAAGTTCGACTTTGTCATTCAATATTTCTTTATTTTTATCAATCAACACAATATCATCAACAAAAATCATGCACTAAGGGATATTATCTTGAACATGCTTTTTCAACTCATCCATAACAAGAACAAATAGATAAGGGCTGAGTGTTGATCCTTAATGTACCCCAATGGTGATAGAAACAGTTTGTGTATCTCCTTCAAGAGTTCTAAGACTTGTAGTTGAGCCATCATACATGTCTCTAATTAGGTCAATGTATTGAATAGGCACATCCTATCTATGCAAAAATCTTCATAACACTTCCCTGGGTACATAGGCCTTTTCTATATCAACGAACACCAAATGAAGATCTCTTTTTAATTCTTCATACTTCTCCATAAGCCTCCTTATGAAAAATTAGCACTTGTTGTTGATCTTCCCGACATAAAACCCAATTGGTTTTCTTATATATGTGTAAACAATCTTTGTCTTTGCTTAATAATCATCTTCCAAAGCTTCATTGTGTGACTCATCAAGTTGATACCTTTTTAGTCTATGCATCTCTGAACATCTTCTTTGTTCTTGTAGATTGGGATTATAATATCATTTCTCCAGTCATCCAACATCTTCTTTGTTTTCAATGTTGTTAAAGAAATTTTTTAACCACATAGATCCTTCATCCCCATACTCTTCCATACATCAACATGATCATCGTCTGGCCACATGCCTTTTTTGTTTTTATCTTTTTCAAAGTATTCTTGACCTTAGATAACGAAACTCATTGTATGTAAGTGATATTTCTTGCATTCATATCACGTAACTCTCTTACATTATTCACAATATCGCCACTGAAAATCTTATAAAAGTAGTTTATTTGTTTGCTCTTTATATCATAATTCTTCACAACACTCTGTCGTCTTCATTCTTGATGCGTTTTACTTGACTCAAGTCTCTTTCTTTCCTTTCTCTCATACGAGCCATTTTATAAATAATTTTTCATCCCTTTCTAGTGTCCAACTTCTTATATATCTCATAAAAGTGTTTAGACCTTGCCTCTTGAACTGCTTCTTAGCATTCCTTTTCTTCTTTGTATCTCTAAAAAGTTGCATCATCTCTAGATATGGGCAAGCTCCTATAGATACCCCTTTTAAGTTTAATAGCCTTTTGTACTTCATCATTCTACCACTCAGTCTCTTTCTATGGAGGCCCACACACTTTAGACTCTCCCAAGACCTCTTTGGAAATTTTTGTTATGCATGCGTTCATACTTTTCCACACAAAGTTAACATCAGACTCCAAGTTTCATATTCTCTTCTTGATAAGTTTATCATGAAGTGTCGATTTCTTTTTTTTTCTTTAAGATTCCATCACTTGATCCTTCTATCTTGGATTTTGTTATGCTTACCTTCCTCGGTCTTCATGTTGACATCCAAAACCACCAGTCTGTGCTGAGTGGTGAGTTCTTCCCCATGGATCACATTACAATCCTTGCATACTATTCTATCAAGTTGTCTTGTAAGGAAGTAATCAATTTGGGTAGAATTGTGCCCACTCTTGAAAGTAATAATATGAGGATATCCTTTCTTGAAATGGGAATTCACTAGGATCATGTCATTAGAAAGTGCAAAATCTAAAATCCACTCTCCTTCTCAATATTTGTTGCCATATCTAAAATATCCATGAACTCTCTCATATCCAACATTGCTACTCCCCATATGGCCATTTAAGTCACTCTCAATAATAATCTTCTACTGTATCAATATTTCTTGTATCAATTCATTCATGTTTTCCCAGAAATCCTTCTTTGCCTTCTCACTAAGGCAAACTAGGGGAGCATAAATGCTAACAATATTACAAATCTTTCCCCTGAGAACAACCTTGATAGCTATGGTTTTGTCCCCCATCTGTGTGATCTTGACGACATCATCCTTCAAAACTTACTCAATAATAATTCCAATGCTACTTCTATGTTTGTCAATACATGTATACCAAATTTTGTACCCGTGTCTCTAATACCATGGCATCGTTCCCCTATCCACTCGGTTTATTGTAAGAAAATAATGTTAGATTTTCTTCGAATGATGGTGTTAACAATCTCTAAAGACTAGTCTATCAAAGAGACAATATTCTAAGATCCCAAAGTTGATCTTTTTTCACTGAACTTTCTTTCTTACCTATCTCCTTCGAAAAGACTGCCCTTGTAAATTTTTCAGTACATTCAAGGAATGATGTAGTGGGACTATCTTGTTTACCCACACCCCCAAGGTGTGGGAACCTTTACTTTTCCTTCTACACAATCAAGCACCACATCATTGAAACCACTTGCATATTTATCACTGCATCTGGATGCTAATGTAGTGTGTACCTAGGTAGGGACACTCCAATGAAATTTCTATAAGGATCCATGCCATAAAAAGAGTGAAAAATTGTCAACCTACCACCAACCCTCCTCCTTTACATAGACTTGGAATGGGCTATATTTTCATAGCATAGAATGCACAAAATCATAGGCGAAGTTACACCACATTAAACTTATGCAAGTAAAATAAAAAAAATCATATATTTATGATGAACCAAAGCATACAATTGTATATTACACATATAACTATTATATTTAGTGACATCATCCCACTATAAGCATTCATTCAATCATAAATAATAGATATATGCTCTAGCGAATGTTGAAGACAATACATGGATAAACATTAATAACATTTTGGATGCATATAAACTCGTGTTCTTTTGACCAAACAACATCTACCAAATCAATGCATGTGAATTACTCATTAATCAACAAAAATTACACTTGTTTGATGATGGATTCATCAACAATATATTTGGAAGATTGGGACCAACTTTTGGAACATATTTGACCACATGAATCAATTGACTTACCAAGTGGCATGTCTAGCTAGTATGGTGGGGAAAAAACTCATTTTTATCCAAGCCTACATTCACACAAAGCTTGGTAAATGTAGATTCTTGGTGACTCATCCCTTGGGTCAAAGACTTGGTCATGTTTTTTTAATTTCATTTCCCCCTCCTAAAAAACTGTGACTAATTATAATCTGATGAATTAAATTAACAATCTATATATTAAAACATTTAGTATTATGTTATTAACAACTCCTATTACGCATTGCAAAATAGTTGGTTTACTTCTTTTAGAAATGGATGCAGATTTTGTATTGTTGGTTTTAGATTATTCATCATTTCAGGCTTTCATATAGTTAATTACACACGTATATACATATATATGGTAACTAACATTGCACACATCGATAACAACCATTTGTTGCCTACAGGTGACATGGTGTAAGTAGAAGTCTTAAATTGAAAATATAAGATAAAACTAAAATATAAATAAAATTGTGGTATACTATAAAAAGACATTTTTTTGGTCAACCATAACAAAAGTCATATTATGGGAAAATACATTTACAACATGATTACAACGAAGGCTGCAAACTTTTACAAAATTTACCTGAACTCTGATGATCTCACTCAAACTATACTCGAGTCGACGAGTAACTTAATTATAAGACTTAATGATATTATATCATTTTTCAGACATCAATACATACATAGATATACACAAAATTTCACATGAGCATGGTGTCCTCTAATGAAAGGACCTGAGTTAGAGTCCCTATTTCCTCATGGATTTACCACCCTCTAGACGATCGACCTTCATCATGACCATGGGAGAGGGGAAGAAAATGTCTCTCTTAATCTCATATATATATATATATATATATATATATGTATATATATACATATATATGTATATATATATACATACATATATATATGTATATATACATATATATATGTATATATACATATATATGTATATATACATATATATGTATATATACATATATATATGCATATATATACATATATATATACATGTATATACTTATATATATATATATATATATATATATATATATATATATAGATATATATATATGTATATATATATTCATATGAACGCACATATATGTACATATATATACACACACACATGAAAAACACACATGTATATATTTATTAATATGTATATTTATAGGGAGAAAGAGACACACATACACATACACATACACATACACACACATTATATATATACATATATATGTATATATATGTGTATATATATACATATATATATGTATATATATATGTATATATATATATATGTATATATATATATATATATATATATATATATATATACATAGAGAGAGAGAGAGATGTATATATATGTGCTAGCCAAGGATTTTGTGGTTGGTTAACTCTAATGATCCCTAATGAAGAGACACATCTTTAAATCATGTAGACAAATATTTCTCAACTTGCATCCCTTAGGTGCCTAACATCCGCCATTGGTTGTGGGAAAGGGGAGAGAAATATTTCTCGATAAATCCCATCTATGTGTGTGAGAATAAACTAATTGTCAATGTGTAAACTATACAGTACATAATTAGACATAGGAGTTACTTGGGCCCTATCTATATTAGGTTGTAGAGTCATGCTACATGTATCTTTTTAGTTTCCTACATCTTTAGAAAAAAGTTAGAATATATCTACCTGATTTAGAATATATCTACCTAATTTTTGAATATATATATATATACTAATATACAAATTGTATTCATATACATATATGTTTTATTATATATTTAATAATATTATATGTATTTTACCATGATTGGAGTCATTGGTCAATTATTGAGTTGGTAGTTGAGAATGTCGAAGCTTCTCTAGGTGGAAATAAATGGATTGATGAAGTCGATCCCATATACAATCATCATAGGTAATCAATTTTGGATACATTCCACAACGTATCAAAGATCTGAAACAATAATTAGACTTTGTTCATGCAAAAACCAAGTCTAGGATCATGTATGTAGGGTTGATCATGGTTCAACTAAATTTGTTAATATGATATTTTTTTATCGATAATAAATTGGCTTCAAGTTGTTTTACAATAAAAGTCTATTTCACATTAAAATAAACTTAGCTGAAATTGAAGTACGGTTTGATTTTGATTTTGATCATCCAAATCAGATTTCTGTTTGCACAAATCTAGATCTTGTTCTTTATTTATTACACTAATAAAAAGCCTCAATTATTTGGAACTAGAAACTTGACACACATTGCTTATATGTCCTAATTTTGGCAAATCTAAATTAGTTTTGAATTGAGTAAAATATAATTAAGGGTCATATATGGGTTTTAGATTTAAGAATTTGTCTCGATTTCAATTTTTGAAAGAATGATTGAGACTTGGGTTTGAGTCTCGGTTGGTTTCTATTCTGACTCCTAAAATACTTGGCCAGTCTTTTGTGTTCTAGGACTAACCATACCCATAAGTTTTACATTCTTACTTGACTTTGAGGAGGCATGTTATCTTTACCCAAGGGACAAGATAGGTTACTTGTGAGTGGGTATTCACATATGAAAAATCACATCTTTGGCATCCATACTTCAAGAATATGAAAATCAAGCCTTTTAGCACATTGTATCACCATTCCCAAGACATGCATGGTTGCAATGTCACAGGAGAGAGGAAGAGTAATGAATATATTTGGATGTAGAAGAGTGAATTGAAATAAAAATGGAGGTACTGAATGGAGAGGGAGGATGAAATAAAAAAAAAGAAGGAGATAGTGGATGGAGAGATAGAGTATTCATAAATATAAAAAAGAAGATAGTGGATGAAGAGTGAGGCATACTAGATATAATAAATTAACATAAGATTTATCTTATATCATGATTTGTGAGTTATGTCATTTTATAGATTTGACCTATTAGTCCATTAATTCAATATTACCTTAGATGATGGCATAATATTCATGAAAACTCTAATTGTTATTCTAATTCATATATATAGAACATTATACTTCCCAGTAGACATATATTAACAATTATGTGTATATTTGTTAGCAACATACACATATATGACATATTTCATAAACTCAAATTACATGCTAACACCTATTTAGGCTATTAGATTAATATAAGTATTTCATGATATGTGATGTTGATCATGGAACCTAACACCATTTAATGTGTTGCCTATGTTTTCAAGCGTATATATGTTAGAGTTCCATTTGAGTTATTTGTGTTATGTACTTTAACTATGCATTAGGGTTACAAGAAACTATGTCAGATTTAAAATCTAATCCTTTCTTGGTCAAATATAAAGAATTGGACATACTAACATCTTAATCATGGAATTAGAGTTTTTAGAGTTAAAATGCTAGATTTCAATATATTACATAAAGTTACGAAGAAGATAACATAGATAGTAATATCTTCCCATATAGTATATCTCTTGATGTAGTATTTATTTACATAAAATATTATGTAAACTTATATAAAAGAAAAAATAATTTATAAATGAAATCATTTGTTGTTTTATAAGTTTAGATCTTGAAAAAAATGATTACGAAACTTATCCCAATAATATGCCATCAATGGAGGAGCTGGAGAAGAGGGCCATCTCTATGACGGTACAATATGTAGGTGACCCAACATACAACTTTCCAATTTATTCCCTCACCTCAACTCATGTGCGCTCACCTCTTTCACCAAAATTATATAACACAATTATCACTACAGAGAAAACTCAAGCGCTCTTAGCTCCTTCGTAGACATAGAATATGAAAATATCCATATCCTATATTTTGATGATTTTGGCCTACTATATAATATTCATACAAATGAATAAATTATTGGTTTTGATATTTGTTCTCTATATATGATTTAAGACTTGTATTGTTCAATGTAAAATTATGATTTCTTTATATAATTATAAATCTTACAATATGAAGATTGATTGATATCTTATTAGATGTATTAACCTCAATTGACATCTTATTAGATGTATCAACCTCAATCTTCAGTGGGTTCATTTTAGAACTTCATTTCAATATCCCTTGTTCATATATTGTTCTCCCTCTTCCTCAAGTACCTTTCACAACTTCAATTCAACCATGGTTTGAACCATGTATTATAGTGTGTGTTCCATTTAGGTCAATATTAAACAAAACCCATGTTCTCTATTTACTAATTGATCCTTATCATCACTTGGATGTAATAGGCCCTATTCATCAAGTAATCATCATTATCTTCTAACTCGTTGTTTACTAGACTCAAAGCTTATATTTGGGTAGTCATTTTAGAGTGCACAAATTAGGCATCATTATTTATATCATACCCCACAATCAAGTCCTTAATTTAGAGGGATCTTTTCTTGGATAATCTCTCTAGTCAAATTTTTGTTATCTCTAGCCAATTTATTTGTTATCCAAGTAGTATATTTTTTTAAAGTTAGTTGTTATCTATACTCAATTCTATTATCTCCATTCTAGTTTGTTGTTATCTGTGGTGTAATTTATTGTCTGTAAGAGAGAGAAACTATAATGAATAAGAGGGAGGTAGTTTTTTTTAATTTATTTATTCTCTTTAAAATTGTTTATTACACTTTTCAAAATCATGTCCACATTGGTCATATTACAATATATTTTCTGTAAGGACTCTAGCGGCTTTTATTTTGTCAAAAAATATATTATGATTGTAAGTTATAAACAATATAAATTTCTCTCTCAAATTTTCTCTCTCTATCAATCTTTTTATGCACTTTTAAATTTTGGATCATATTTTTCAAATAGATTAGCTATACATCACTGAAACTGAACCCCTCTCTTTGAAAAAATATCTCTTCTCTTTGGAAGGAGATTGGATCAGTTGGATCTGATACGGTCAGCCACACCACAATAGTAACAAACTCCAATTCCATATCTACATTCTCCTATATGATATATATTACACTTGGTGCATTGAGTCTTTGCATGAGGGTTTGGAGAAGGTTCTTCTTGTACTTTTCTTATCTTGCCATTATGGCTCTTGTACTCTTTCTTGCTTCCTATGGATGAACCTCCTAGACTTTAACATTCATTTTGACGCTTCTCCTATCTATTGTGATAATACTAGTGCAGTTAATTTGTCTTACAATCCTATATTGCATAGAAGAAATAAATATATAGAGGTTTGCCATCAGTTTCTTTATGATCACATTGCCAAGAAGGATATTTATATCACACATGTGGACATGGAAAATTAGTTGACAGACATTTTTACTAAATCTCTAGCTAGAGAGAAATTTACCTTTATTAGATCAAAATTGCTTATAACTTCTTATAATGAATCTGATATGCCTTCTATCTAGTTGTTATCTATCCTATATGTGTTGCATCTATCTTGATCATCTTTGCTTGGTAATATGCTTAAAATCGGTTTTTCATGTTCATTTTGCCTTGTTTTTCTCGTTTTTGGTATTTTTTGCAAACACATGTTTTTGTTGGTATGTATGCCCTGAGAGCCAATCATGGGATTATTGGTGGGATACATTAAGATTGATTTGATAAACATCAAAGGCGAGCTTCCAATTCTTTCTGGTTCAGTCATATGAGATAGTGATAGAACAGATTGAATGTCTACAGAATGACAGTACTCAATGACGTATGCTTTCAGGTTGAGGACCTGAACGATGAGATCATATGGATGCTAAGAGTTTGTACATTCTTGTTATGTCCCTAGTCGGATGTCATTGTGGAAGGTAGATAGACAGCAATGACACACAAGACTAGATTGTGGTGTTGGTTGATGACAGAATCTCATTAGTCATGATATAGAGATATCAAACCAAACACATAGGTACTTGTTAGAGAACAAGTGTACCGGACAGACCCACCGTGAGTTTGACACATGGAACCATGAGATGGTAGTCACAGTCAGTACTCACAGTGATGGTGGTGAGTGTGATTCTTAGACCTAAAATCACTGCACTCAACACATGTCGTTGGGCACACTTTGACATCATCAAACGCAGTCCTGAAACATGGGTTGTTATAAAGGTGATGATTGGGTGGCTTTGACACATGGGGCTTTTGAGGGGTGAGTGATAGATATGGGATTTGTCCCTCCTGAAGGAGTTTGATATCCATGGCCACTTGATGAGTAGGATTGAGAAAGGCGTGCACGCATGTATGAATCAGTATGTGATACTGATGTCATACATATCTCTTCCAGTCTACTCTGAGATCAAGAAAGTGAATGAACGTTGACAGGATGACTACTCCATGCCTCGAGTTCATTTGGGATATCAGTGACAAAGGAATTATACACTCGCTGTAACACCATTCACGGATTGTAGGATGAAAGTTGTTCTCCAACTTTCTACTTTCACTTGGGTAGCACTGATGTGTGACTAGGCACCGCTCTTTGCTTGTGAAGTCATAAGTGTTATGGACTGTCACTGCCAACGTGAAATGGACCTGCAGGGTCACACACAAAGGATTTAACCTAGAAGAGGAGTTTTGTCCACAAGCAATGTTTAGATTGATTACTAAAGGAGTTTAGTAGTTCAATTAAACACTCAATCAGTCGATAGCTCAATATCATATGGTTCAAGGTGTTGGACGCATTGATTGGAGTATCGGATTAATTGAAATCGCATTTGACTGATTCTGCACAATCTGCACTCCCAACCGATCAGTTCATGTGATGAACCGGTCGGCTGAGGTTGCTGAACCGGTCGGTTCAATTATTGAACCGATCGGCTCATGCACAGAGTGAAATGACCGGTTCAAGTGTTGAACCGATCGGTTCAACTGGTGCAATCGAGCAACTTGGGAAAGTAGGATTGGTGAGAATTTTCCTTTCGTTTCAAATTGCCCAATTCGATTGGGAATAATATTGGTATTCGATACCAATTGGGAAAGAAACAAGGAAAGTCAATCGGGAACCAACCTGGAACCCCAACCGACCGGTTCATGAGTGAACCGATCGGTTCAAGGGTCCCAAACGATCGGTTCAGTGGTGAACCGATCGGTTCAGTGGTGAACCGATCGGTTCAGGTCCCCAACCGAACGGTTCACTTGTGAACCGATCGGTTCAGGTTGCGAGATGGTTGCTTTTGGTGGAAAATCCCGAACCCTTCTACTCCTGCATTAGTCCTGCTTTGCCCGAGATGGAGAACCCTGTCCCATGACTCTCCTATATATAGGGGTATTGGGGGCTTCTCAAAGTACATCTCAGTGCAACCAGTTGCTCTGCAAGTTGTCGTTCTCTCTGGTTTTGGTAATAGTGAGAGAGCCCGAGCAAGTGCTTCCCGCAAAAGGGAGGTGTAGCAAGGGAAGGACAACTGTAGTTGCAACAGGAGGCAAGAGAGCGTGTTGGCGACTAGTACGTCAACAGGAGGGTGCGAATCCTTCCACTTACTTGTGGGACAAGGAGAGTGGAGTTCCAGGTGGTCCGTGTGGACTACTACAGATGCGGGAGGACACTGCCGCTTAGGAGGACAACTGTCATCCGACATTCCGGTTCGAGTAGGAGTTGTCAGTCCCGGTGCGACCAGGAGATGCACATACACCGTTGAAGTCCGGAGTTGAAGACCGCGCATTGCACGAGGTATTGTCGCCGAGCAAGCCTCGGGACAAGGTATGATTCCGCAAACCATCCTTTCCTATTATATAGACGTTGACGCGTTTCCTCGGTATGGGTTGGGGGAGAAATTTTTTTGTTTCCGCTGCCTTCTCTGTCTCCCCTAAAACCCAACAGTTTTATCACAAAATAGTACACAATGATGAGTGATATGTGCCTAAGTATGTTTAATATACATAATGTACTAGAAAAATAAATTTAATTAGCACTCAAATGGCTAAAAACTAAGTTTTATGGTTTTAGGTCGGGCTGACCATCGATCGAGTTTCCCCAGGACAAACTCGACCGATCAATGGCCAAGAGATTTTTTAAAAAGGCTAATCCGTTGAGTTCCATGTTCACAGAACTCGACCGATCACCGGGCTAGAGAACACTTAAGTTGGGTTTGGCCGACTATTCTACCTCTCAACTAGAGAAAAGTTGACTGATTCCACTCTCTCAAGCCCTACGCTCTCCACCATCGACCTTCCCTTCCCTAACCTAGCCCTAATCCGACCTAGGAAGACTTTCCTAGACCTCCCCCCTTGCTAAACCTATGTGTGCAAACATTTTTGGTGGAGTGTTTTGTGCGTTTGATCTCTTCTTCTTCTCCATTATGCCTCCATGGCTTCTAATAGAAGGAAGAGAGCCACCCCTAGTAGTGCACCATCCTCCTCCTCATCTTCCCACTTCATCCCCTTTGATGAGACTTTCTTTATCTCAAATGAGGTTGTTAATATGTATAAGGACCTTCTTCCTTTCCTAACCTTCACCCAAAGGCAAGGTGTTACTACCTCTACTCTATGTCTGCGTAGAAAATGTCTTCTCCGTCTCCCACGGGTATGGGGATGTCTCCACAAGTAGGATTCATCTATCAATTGTCAGAGTCCTTTCCCTTTTCACTCCCTCTTTGAGCCTAGCCCTAGACGCCAAGAGGTCATAGATCAAGAGTGCCAAGCTTGCTTCAAGTTCACCATCTATCCTCCCTGGGTGTAGAACGTGCGTGATTTAAAAATTCCATGACCATCACGAAAGTCGTTCACAATTTCTATGCAAACTTGCATTGGAATTACGACATCTTTGTACTCCCTCCAAATACTCAAGTTATCCGTACATTAATGATATACGGGAAGAAATTCCATGTCTCAGAGGATATCTTGAATATCTTTTTGTCAGGTGCCAATGAGAATAACTCCTGGTATAAGGATTACAGAGAGTATTTGAACCTTCTTGACCCTAAAGGTTTCTACAAGTAATATGATATCACTCTCCCTAACATCCATCATTACTTGAAGAAACCTCAAGTCCCATATAAGAAGAAGAGAACCCTACCTTCCTCTACCTTGGATGTCAAGAAGCATATATTGGCCCTAGTGGTCAACTGCAACATCTATCCGAAGAAAAATTAAATAGATATTGCAGAGAACACTGCAGTGATAATGTACTGCATCTTAGAGAATGTTGGAGTCAAGTGGTCTAGATACAGTCTCCACCACATTACTTGCTTCTCCTCTGGCAAGAATACCCGTGGAACCCATCCTCCATACCCTGCATTGATATGTGGTCTTTTCCAGTTCGCCACAGAGAAATCTCTCTTCCATGACTTCCACTACAGACCTGGCCAGAAGGGAGTATGTATCAGTGAGACCACTATCCAGAAGTATGTGCCTATCCTATCCTCCACCACACCTAGTGCCTCACCCTCTTCCTCTGCCTCAACTGCACCTGCTTCTACCTCTACCTGAGCACCTCCACCTCCTCAGCCTACCCGACCTAGCCATGCCTAGTTTTGTGTCTCCAATGAAGCCCTCATGGGTTATATGATACACCAACATGCATAAAACCTCCAAGTCTAGGAGCACCTATACCAGGATTTATGTTCAATCATGTCAAACATGAACTTATCATGTACACACCCATACCCTGCCTACCAGCCCTACTCGGGAAGTGATTATGCCTCATATGCATACAATCACTTTTACCCTGCCCCTCCACCAGCACCGACACCTTCCGTTGTTGCTTCCACACCCTCTACTATTGGTGGACCTGCTCTAGTCATCCTGCCTCTACCTACTAGCCCCTTAGCCACTCTTCTTTCCAGTCTTGGCGATTCTACTCCTTCCTTCCTACATGCCAATGAGCTCAATGCTCTTGGTATGTCTTGGGATGAGCAGAATGCTCGTTGGTCCAGTCATCGCTTCAGACCTTCCATTGATGAAGAGATGTCAGACCAGGCTGATGACGAGATTGCTGATTTTGATGAGGCTAGTGGTGATGGTGAGGATGATGGTGTTGCATATGACGACGATGATGACTCTTATGGTTTTTTTGGTGACTCTGTTGATGAAGGCGATGTTGATGCACCTTCAGACGGAGATGATGACTATGAGCCTGATGTCGAGGATGATGATGTTGTGGATATATATAGCTTACATACCTAGATGGTATTAGTTTTTGGTCTAGTTTGTTGATCATATATATCTTTCTAGGCTATTTTGTATTACAAACATCTGGGCACATGATCTGAGCAGTACTATTTTATCTTTAGCTTTCATCTCTTTTGACTTATCGTTGTTTTATGCCAACTTGAATTCTTGCTTGTAATCTTAATTCTATGCACTCGTACTCTTTGATATGTTATATCTTATGAGTTGGTGCTATGTTTCACCATATTTTGATTATGACTTTGCATGTTTATTTCTCTCGTCTCTGTTTGATCTATGTTTTGAGATTGCATGTTTGGATATATGCTTGGTTGTGCTTGGAGAAGACCTATTTGTATGCTTTTCTACCCCCCCTACCTTTTTGAGATTGCATGTTTGGATATATAGTACATGTATGTTATATTGCTTTGTGTAGATAAACTAACTATGCAGGTTAAAGTAAGCATAGATTGAGGAGGGGAAATTCACATTATTCAAATCTTGAATCCCCTTCATATTCACAAGACAAATGTATTATGTCAATATCCTTTTCAATATGTTTGAGGAATGGTTTGTCATTGTCAAAAAGGGGGAGAATGTTGACCAAGAGGTTATACATTGTCCATATTTTGATAATGACTTAACCATTCCATTCATATGTATCTAATATGTTGTTGATCTTAGGCTTTAGGTACATGAAAATGATCAAATTACACAAGCCCTAGCTTGTCCAAGTTCAAGTCAAATGCAATGCAAGTGTGCTAATTAGGAAATCACTTCAAACAACCTTAGAAGAATTTTGTAATCACTTGTATTGATGATATGACTTGTAACTAAGATGATAAAAATATGTGGGACACTTTATACCAAGGTTTAATCACTCTTTAGTCATTTTAGAAAATTGATCACAAGTTGTTGATCATCCAAGTTACAATCTCGACCGATCCTATGGTTGGTTTTCTAAAGATGGTTGATCGGTCGAGTTGTGCATTCACAGAACTCGACCGACCGACTCACTGAGAAAATTTAATTTTGGTTGATCGGTCGAGTTTCCCAGAACAAACTCGATCGATAGTTTGAAAATTAGCTTTGTCTTTTAGTCGATCATTTAAGTTAGCTTTATTGAAACTCGACCGAATGCACTGTACAAAAAATGCAGAAAAAGTGATTATAACCATTGGTGAGTTGTTTGGGATGAAAATAGATATGTTGCTTTGAGGAAAATGGCTATATTTCGGCCTTAAGTGTTCTCCAACACAAGGGAGCACCCCCAACTATAAATAGGACCCCTTGGAGTTCATTCTAAGTTTGCTCTTTCAATACATTCAAGGTCCTTGCTATAGTTGAGTGTGCTACTACTCCTTGAGCCCCTTTCTCACTCTAGTTTACACTTCATTTTGTGATTTTTGAGTGAGTTAGGTATACTATTAGAGAGATCCACCCTTGTGCATGTAAAACTCTCAATCTTCTACTACTTCCCTATCCCCTTTGTACATGAGGAAAAGGTGGAGCAAGCTCCATCGAGTGAAGAAGGAGTTGTAGTTGGTCCGCTTCAAGGTTGATGAAGAGGTGGTGATCTTCTCCAAGTGAAGGAGACGCAAAGGATAAAGATCCAAGAGGAGAAGTAAAGTCCTTCAAGGCGAAAGACTTGAACTTGAGTAGGTGAGACTAAGGATGAAGACTCAAGCTAAGTGGGTAAGCCCTTTGGTAAGGTGGATATCTCCTTGTGTTTGGATGGGTAAGTCCTTTGGTGGTCTTGTGTTGTAATCTCTTTGGTGATAATATAGAGAAAAGTACTTGCAAAGTCCTAGAGGTTGACTTCTCTAGGTAGTGGACTGACTCACTTCTAGTTTGAAGTGTGGAACCACTCTACATCCCTTTATCAAGTGCTTGCTATCAATCTCTCTCATCCTTGCTATGCTTGTTAGATAGAACATCAAATTGCAATTAAGCTATTGCTCAAAAATTGATATAATTTGAAGGTCTAATCTGTTTTGTGAGAAATTGTGTAGCTCTATTCACCCCCCCTCTAGAACCTTTGGATCCAACATTACACACTTTCTCTCTCCTGATTTCACCTTTGAATCAAATATTCTCCAAATTGAGTGATAATTTACCCAAATGCATATTTTAATGTGTAGATTATGAATCTAAGATTAGTTTCCACTTTTGGAGTCATTCACTATTTTATTTTCTATTTGGATAGAAACTCATATTTCCTTTCCTAGAAATTACAAGAATTATTATTATTATACAGATAAGGTGAAACTTGACTCCCAAGTAAATTGGGACCCATGGAACACAATTCTTAACCTACATTCCACTTTTGAGATTTTCTATTAGGAGATAAGTCACATATATTATTATGTCCCATTATAATATTATTTCACCATTAACACAATTATCCATCCAATTCTGTTCCTTATTTTCATATCAACACTAAAGAAATTATCATGACATATTTTATGTGTCAATCTAAAGAAACTAGGTTACATCAGGGTGATTTATGCATGCATCAGCTCATTAGTTTATACTGAACATCTTTTAGGTCTAAAACCTTAACCTTATTTGGCTAAGTCCAAAAGGTCAAAGTTCTAGGGTAGGGTCCAAGATCTGATATGTTACAATGTCCCTTTATGTTGTTAAATAAGGGATGTTTAGGATTTAATGGTGACTCTTTATAGGTCACAAATCAATGGATTAATTTACTTATGGTTTGTTAAGGTGTTTACTTATTTAAATAACCAATTGTCTTACCTTTTCAACATCCAATGGTTCTGTGTGATGTTGTGTTATGGTTATATGGGATGAATGATGATGGAACTAATTGAGGGTTACTCTTAATAAGGCAGTCTTACTTTTGTACTCATATGAATAGAAGGTACAATGACCATATTGTGTTGGTATGTAACCCTAATGAGGTATAGCTTGTTATACCTAGTCTTAATATAACCAAATGCTGGTAAGTGGTTATGAATAGTCCTAGAATGATGAATACAATCATGGAGTACTCTATTTTGTGGTTGAACCCTAGTATGCTATAAACTGATGGTTACATCTTGAGTTATGTGTAGACCCATACTTGAGGACGGTATGGAATGTGGTGTTGATGCTTCACCCCATGCATCCATGATCCAATGGGGATGCCATGAGTTAGGGTTTAGGTATGGGTGTTGATTTGTAACATCAAAGTAACCTATCTTGTTGAACCTAACCCTAATGATAATAGATGATAGTAGTTAGCTATGCTACCCTTCCTTGAATGGTTAATATAATGATGACATATCCTTCCTAATGATTGATTTCAACTTTAATGTGTTAACTGTTGGTCATCATAGATTTATAATTGATGTTTTCTTATGCTAAACTTGTACTCTGTTAGTGTGATGATGACCAATCATATAACTTCCTTATATGTTGATATAATAAAGGAATGCTCTTAATGCTAAGATAACCCTACAATGTCATCCTATAAACATCTTTTAGTTATTTGCTGCAACATCATGTTGAACATGTGCATCACATAATTGGTGATGTTTTTTAGCCTTGTTATAAGGCATGGAAAGATAATGATGAACTTGCAGGGAATGATATGATGGTTTTAATGACCTTTGGGCATGGTTGAGTCCTGAATGAGGTATAATCCTCTTATGTTGACAAGGGTTGATGCCCTATGATACTGTGCTAAGGATTTATATCATGTGATAGTATGATGACAAGTGCAGTCTCATGAATGACAAGTGAATAACATCGTTAATGATGAGATTAGGAACAATATGACTCACACATTTTATATCTTCTGAAACTTTTATATAGCATTGTTTGTTAGAGATGAAATTTGGGTTTGTATGTCCACTTGTATGATGCAGCCTTAATTCACCCAATTGGTAATAATTAATCAAGTGGAATTCTAATAATGTAGTTCCATGTGCCATAGATCCATTTGAGTGTCATAACTTTCTAGATGCTGAAATGAGTATTCCTAAGGGAAATATGGAGCACAGGTTGTTGAGTATATGGGGTGCTTGTCATCCTGAATCTAAGTGTTTATGGAGGATGACTGCGGTCATACCTAGCCCTCTGTTTAAGAATAGCTACTGCCTTGTCTCAGTCATTATATATGTAATGAGATTAGAGGAGAACTACGGTTGTACCTTGGATGGTAGGATATGCATATCCACCTCCTTTCACCAGTGCATGTGACCTGTACCAAGGACAGACTAGGATGTTAGTAGCTTGACCTTATGTGTTGCTCTGTCGGACCCATACTGACTGGGGGCGGAGAAAATTTTAGGAGTTAAACTCTTCCTAGATCTTGTATGGCACTTATTTTGACTTATCAGTGGTCAGTTGAATTTTGAGTGGTATCTTCAAATTCCTTAGGGTGTAATGAAATAATGTAGTATAGTCATATAGCATATCTATTTAGGATTATACACAATGTTTCACATTGGATGATAACTCTTGTTTGTTTTCTTACATAGAGATGATGTATAGTATAATAAGAGATGATAGATACGCTTATGTTGTAGTTATGCTCATCTTGTAAAGATGCTTATGTTGTCAAATATAGTGGCACATATAGTTTACATGATGATGCTAGCTATGTTTTAATATTGCTAGCCATGCCTTTGTAACAAGAAATGCTTAAACTGTTAAACATGCTTATGTAGTTAGTTGTGCTTATGATGTTAGCTCAACTTATGATGCAAATTTGTTCACTTTATTAAACATACCAATATTGATATCCATGTTATGCTACTAGACATATTCATGATGTTAGAGATGCGTATGCTACTAGTTTGCTTGTGTTGTTAGCATGGCATATGGTGATAGTACGACTAATAATGACGATTATTATAGATGCAATCTTATTAAACTTGAGTAGATATCTGATAGAAGAAATGGATATATTTGTTACCTGTATATACATTGATAATTATATTTTTTGCTAAGATTAAGTGCTTAATCTGTTTAGCATGCTTGAACTGTTCAATGTGCTCAATTAACTATTAAAAATTTTAGTTTCTCAATTTATTTACTATTGGAATAATATATTGTAATCAATATCTAATGGAGAGAGTTACATCTCTCATTGGGACTGGCTCTCACCTCGTGGGTCACCACATCTTTTTAGGTGATGAAAAACAACAAAATAAGACCATAACAGCAAAGAGAATCCAAGGTGATGAACCCTAGAGATGGTAGTTTAGTTGTCTAGTGTGTCGTAGAATCACCCCTATACTCTCAGGTCCAGGTGAAAAGCTTGTATACAATGTTTTGATTTAATCATGCTTTTGATAGCATGTTGATGCTTGTATATGTGAAATATGTGGATAGTATTCCTTTGTAAAGTTTATGTTTTAAATGAGTATATGATAGTTGTAAAGGATATTGATCATTATGTAAATGTTCCTGAGCAATTGGTAAATGTTGAAATTGATTTTAGTTTAGTCTATTTTCTGGGTTTGTGTTTAATTAATGACTAATCATGTTTTGTATTTTGAGTAATCTCATTTAGTGTAACAGGTTCTCACAGTTAGACTTCATGTCTTGTTTCCTATGTCTATCCTCAGTTTGTAGGGATTTAACTAAGTATTTCATGGACATATTCTCTTGTCTATGTCTAAGGGTTTCGGCGAAATCCTTCCAAGAAGGAGGGAGTTTCTCTATGAGGGATGCTACTTGAATATTATCATCAATGTTATAATACTTGATCATAGATTTAGAAATTAAGTTTTGATATTTTAGAACTTGAGAAAAAAAAGTTTATCATCAACGATATTTTAATTTAGTCATTCAACAAAGGTAGAGCGCTCAAGATCAATATCTTCTAGACTAAACTATGAATCTAAAGTCATCCACAATTCAAGAGAGGTTGAGACTTTATAGTAGATATCATAGGGTTCATCAGGTAAGGATGAAAGAATCTTACTGTGACACAAATATTCAATTTCCTTTTAGACAAGAGTGGGGACAACGTCTGTAGGCACAATGAGCAAACTTGTCTCTGTTGACCTAGAGGTTATACATTGTCCATATTTTGATAATGACTTAACCATTCCATTCATATGTATCTAATATGTGTATTGAAGATTGATTTTAGGTGTTAGGTACATGAAAAGGATCAAAAATCAAAAGCCCTAATTGCTCAATTTCAAATCAAAAGCTATACAAGTGTGTAATTTTGAAAATCTATGTAAACGACCTTAGAAGATTTTTGTAATTACTTGAATTTATGAATTGAATTGTGACTAAAGATGAGAAAATTGATTGGGACACTAAACACCAAGTTTTATTTACTTTAGATTCACTTTAGAAAATTGATCAAAGACAACCAATCGGTCGAGTTGCAAACTCGACTGATCCTCCTGGATCAATTCTCTGAAGAAGGCATCAATCGAGTTGTGTTTTCACAGAACTCGACTGATCGAGTAACTACCCAATTTGATTTTCATTGGTCGGTCAAGTTTCCGCAGGACAAACTCGACCGATGGTTTGAATATCGACTTTTTCTTTTACTCTATCAGTCGAGTTACCTTTATTGAAACTTGACCGATTGCACTATACAAAATTTGCAGAAAAAGTGATTGTGACCATTGGTGTGTGTTTTGAGCGAAAATTGAGTCGTTGCTTTGAGAAAAAATGACTATATTTCATATTTAATTGTCCCACAACTTAAAGGGGCACCCTCAACTATAAATAGGACCTCTTGGAGTTCATTCCAAGGTTTCTCATTCACTACATGCTTGGTCCTAGCTTAGTTGAGAGTGTTCGAACCCTTTGAGCCCCTTTCTCTCTCTACCTTCAAATAAAATTTGTGAGTATGAGTGATATAGGTTCTTTTGTAAGAGAGCTACTCCATGTATTGATGTAAAGCTATCCTCCACCATCTTCCTACCCTCTTTCTTATTGAAGAAAAGGTTGAAGATCTTCTCTGAGTGAAGGAGAAGGAGTTGTTGTTCTTCAAGGTTGAAGAAGGCAAGGTGTTCTAGATCTCCAAGTGAAGGAGATAGGCAAGGCAAGTGCTCAAGAAGGATAGGTAATCCCTTGAAGGTCGAAGACTTGAAGAAGGAGTCGGCAAGTCCATGTTGATGGCTGAAGACTCCATGGTTCAAGTGGGTAAGCTCCTTCTATAGGTTGAAGATCCTTGCTTGAGGTACTAAGCCCTTGGATGATTGTGGTTTTGTCTTGTAATCTTATGATGGAATATAAGAGTATCAAGATTGCAAATCCTAGAGATTAACCACCTCTAGGTAGTGGACTGACATTGCTCCTAGTTAGGATGTGGAACCACTCTAAAACACCTTGTCCAAGTGCATGCTCTTCCTTCTCTCATCCTTGCTATGCTTGCTAGCTAAGACATCAAATTTGCTATTTATTTAAGTTTCTGCACTTAATATAATTTGGTGATGTCATCCATTTTGTGAGAATTGTGAAGCTCTATTCACCCCCCCATGAGAGACCTTGATCCAACAAGTGGTATCAGAGCAGGTCTTCTCCAAGCTACTTCCACAAGTAGGAGAAGATGGGTGATTTAGCACTTGGATCTCTCAACTTGGAGGGAAGCTTCTCCTTGCGACCTCTAGTCTTCGACGACACCAACTTCCTCTATTGGAAGAGAAGAATGCAGTTCTATCTCCCAAGAGTTAGCTATGAGATGTGGAAGGTGGTGCATCTAAAATATGAAGATCCAAAGGGGGAAATTTTTACATGGACGGAAGCCCAAATAAAGCAAGCTCAACTCAATGCCAAAGTGGTAAGCATCATCTATGCAGCCCTCACCCCATTTGAGTTCAACCGGATCTCCTCTTGGGACAGTGCACATGAAATTTGGAATAAGCTATGTGTCACCTATGAAGGAACAGAGCAAGTGAAGGAAGCCAAGATCTACATGCTTAGTGGTCTACTTGAGAACTTCAAGATGGGTAAGAATGAAAGAGTGGTAGATATGTACACAAGGCTCAATGCGATCATCAATGGATTGACAACCCTTGGTAGTGTGATGGACAAATGCACTATCAACTCCAAGATCTTAAGATCTCTTCCAAAGAGATGGGAGCCCAAGGTCACATCCATTGAAGAAGTGTACAAGCTTAGTGAATTGTCAACCGAGGAGCTGGTTGGCAACCTTCAATCCCATGAACCAAGGCTTGATAAGCAAGAAGAAGAAGAAAAGAGAGAAGAGAAGAAGACCAAGAAGATCAAGGACACAACCTTCAAAGCTCAAATTGAAGAGATGGTTCAGTAGCAACAACTTGCTCTCAAGTCCCCTACTCCTTCCTCAAATGAAGATGAAGGCTCTAATGAGCATGAAGCAAACTACTCCAAGGGCAAACACTTTAAGGGGAAGCCTTCTTCATCAACTCCTAGATGCTATGAATGTGGCCAAAAGGGCCATTACAAGAGTGACTGCCCCAAGGCCAAGAAGAGCCATCACAAGAGCAACCATAAGAAGGACAACGAGTAAAAGAGAGAAGGAAAGTACAAGAGGAAGGAAAAGGAAGAAAGAAGAAGCAAAGATGCAGCTTGGGAGAAGTCTTCCTTAAGCTCTTCAAGCTCTGAAGATGGAGATTGCCACCTTACTCTCATGGACTCTACAAGTGAAGATGTAGGTGAGGTAAGTGAGGTAAGTGAAGTCAATTTGCATGAGTTATCTAAGGAAACTCTTATTGATATGCTTAATGATTGCCGATCATCTTTTACTAAATGAAAATCTAAAAGGAAAATATTAGGCAAGATAGTAGATGATCTTTATGCTAAAATCGAGATTCTTGATAAAAATGAAAAATTGCTCCTTGATAGCATAGATTCTTTGAAAGGGCAATTTCTTGAACTTGAGCTTCAATATAATGGAGTAGAGGTTGAGAATGGTGTCTACCTTAAGTCTATTGCTGATCTTAAGGAGAATAACCAAAGATGCCAAGATGAGATAGATGTTCTTAAAACTAAAAATGTAGAACTTAATCTCATTGATGAAGCTAGGAAGCAAGAAATTCATGTCTATCAAAAGGAAATTCTTTTTCTTAAATCTAAAAATGCTAAGTTTCTTGCTCAAGTTAATGATCTATCTTCTAGACCTATTTTGCAAAGTAATGAGGTAGCTAGCATTGCTTTAGAATGTGATTCCTTTCATACTAAAGCCCTTTGTTTAGAGGCCGACCTACTGCATGCTAGAGATGATCTTGGTAGTTTATCTTCTACTATCATTAACCTTAGTGATGATAATGCTAAGTTAAGAGCTTCTTTGTAAAAGTTTCTTATGGGAAAGAAAACCCTTAATGCTATCCTAGAATACTCTACCAAACAAATTGGTACTAGTGGTTTAGGATATGATGGGACTTCTCCCAAAAGTAAGAACAAGAACAAGAACAATGGTAAGAAGAAGAGTGTGGAACCTCCTATCTTCCATGGAGAGACTTCCTGGTCTAAGAACCCTATGGTATGTGTTCATTATAAATGTGATGATCATTACTCTACATATTGTCCTTACAAGACAAAGGGGACCAACCCAAAGATGAAATGGGTCCCCAAGCTAACACAGGAACCCAAAGTTTGAGTTGGGTATCGACATCCTTCTTTCATGCAGGTCAAAAAGAGGTGGATTGTTGATAGTGGCTGCTCAAAACATATGACAGGTGAAATCAGCCATTTCAACAAATTCATGAAAAAGAAAGGAGGATCGATGACCTTCGGGGACAACAAGAAGAGTAAGGTTATAGCTGAGGGTGATGTAGGCAATGAGCTATGTATCAAGAATGTTTTGCTTATTGATGGCCTAAATCACAACTTGATAAGTGTAAGACAACTTTGTGATAATGGATATATTGTTTTGTTTACATCTTTAGAATGTTTGCTTCTAGATTCCCTCACTTACAATGTCATATATAATGGAACTAGAAATGGTAATCTTTATGTTATTGTGCTTGATGCTCTAAAGCTCATACTTGATAGATGCTTGGTTGTGGATAAAAATGATATTTCTCTTTGGCATCACCGTTTGGGCCTTGTAAATATGCATCAAATGAAGAAATTGAGCAAAAGGGAAATGGCTTGAGGACTTCCCAAATTGGATTTTGAAAAGGATGAGGAATGCCAACCTTGCATACAAGGCAAGCAAACCAAGTCCTCCTTCAAATCCAAAGGAGTTCTTAGTACCAAAAGAGCTCTTGATCTTCTTCATATTGATCTATTTGGACCAATGAGAATGCAAACGCTTCACGATTCCAAGTATTGTCTTCTGATTGTCAATGATTTCTCTCGTTATACCTGGACCTTCTTTCTTATTTCTACTCTTGATGTTTTCTCGAGATTTTGTAAATAGGTTGAAAATAAAGTTTCTTTCCGGATTATTTCTATCCGCAGTGACTATGGGGGAGAGTTTGAAAATGATCTTTTTGAGCATTTTTGTGAAAAATCTGGTTACTTGCACAATTTCTCTTCTCCTTGTACGCCTCAACAAAATGGGATAGTAGAGAGAAAGAACATGTCACTTCAGGAGATGGCTAGGACCATGCTTCTTGAATATGACATTCCTAAGAAGTTTTGGGCCGAAGCCATTAGCACCTCTTGTTTTGTGCAGAACTGAGTTTTTACACATCCTTCTTTGAAGAAAACCCCTATGAGTTATGGCGAGGTAGAAAGCCATCCATTGATTTCTTTCGCATTTTTGGATGTCCTTGTTTTGTTTTGAACATGAAGGATCCTCTCGACAAGTTTGATCTGAAATCGTACAAGGCTTTCTTCCTAGGCTATAGCACTACAAGTAGAGCTTATAGAGTTTTCAATATTGAATTGTCTAAAATTGAAGAATAATCTACTAATGTCAAGTTTATTGAAACTAACCCTGTTGTTGGCAAGAATGTTGTTGATAATGATGTTGCAGATGACTTAATTCCTATCTTGAAAGACATCAACATCGACAACAAAGGTAAGTAGGTGGTTAAAGCAGAAGATGAAGAGAAGAAGGATTCTACTCCTCTCTTTGCAAAGAATCATCCCAAAGAGCTAATCATTGGCAACTCATTTGAGAGAGTGAAGACACGAGCTGCCTACAACAAAGAACAAGAAGATAGTGCTTTCATCTTACAGCTGGAGCCAAAGAACATCAAGGAATCTCTTGGTGATGACGAGTGGATCCTAGCCATGTAGGAGGAACTAGAGCAATTTGAGAAGAATCGTGTGTGGAATCTAGTACCAAGACCAAGTGACAAAAAAATCATTGGCACCAAGTGGGTCTACCGCAACAAGCTTGATGAGAAGGGAAAAGTGGTAAGGAACAAACCAAGGTTAGTCGCACAAGGTTACAATCAATAGGAAGGTATTGATTTTGATTAAACTTATGCTCCTGTTGCTAGACTTGAATCTATTAGAATGCTACTTGCCTTTGCTAGTTAGAAAATTTCTTACTATATCAAATGGATGTTAAAAGTGCATTTTTGAATGGTACAATCGAGGAGGAAGTATTTGTTGCTCAACCTCCGGGCTTTGAAAATGACAAGCTACCTAATCATGTTTATTTGTTGCAAAAAGCTCTCTATGGACTCAAACAGGCACCTCGAGCTTGGTATGAGAAATTAAAGAACTTTTTGTTAGACAATGGCTATGTCATGGGCAAAGTCGATTCTACTTTATTCCTTAAACACACTTCTAACAATTTTCTTATCATTAAAATTTATGTTGATGATATCATATTTGGCGAAACTGATCCTGATCTTTGCAAGGAGTTTAGTTCTCTTATGTAGAGTGAGTTTGAGATGAGCATGATGGGTGAGTTGACTTTATTCCTTGGCTTTCAAATCAAACAAACAAAAGATGAAAACTTCATCAACCAAGGCAAGTACACCAATGAACTATTCAAAGGCTTTGGAATGGAGAACATGAAGTCAATGGATACACCCATGTCCAATACCACCAAACTTGATAGAGATGAAGAAGGTGAGAAGGTAGATGAGAAGCTCTATAGATGTATGATTGGAAGTTTACTTTATTTAACTGCCTCTAGACCTAATATTATGTTTAGTGTTGGCTTGTGTGCTCGCTTTCAATCAAGCCCTAGGAAATCACATCTTATTGTTGTTAAGAGGATTTTGAGGTACTTAGCCAAAACTCAAAACTTTGGACTATGGTACCCTAAGTCAAGGGAATTTACTCTTGTAGCATATAGTGATGCAGATTATGTGGGTTGTTTGGTTGATAGAAAGTGCACAAGTGGCACTTGCTTTCTTCTAGGACCATTCTTGGTGTCTTGGATTTTGAAGAAACAGAGCACCGTGGCATTATCAACTACTGAGGCTGAATACATTGCAGCCGGAAGTTGTTGTGCCCAGGTCCTATGGATGAAGAAAATGCTCCAAGACTTTAACATACATTTTGACGCTTCTCCTATCTATTGTGATAATACTAGTGCAATCAATCTTTCTTATAATCCTATATTGCATAGTAGAGGTAAACATATAGAGGTTTGCCATCACTTTCTTTGTGATCACATTGCCAAGAAGGATATTTACATCACGCATGTGGACACAGAAAATCAGTTGGCAGATAGTTTCACTAAACCTCTAGCTAGAGAGCAATTTAATTTTATTAGATCTAAACTGCTCATTGTTGCTTTGGATGATATTGACATGTTATCTAGCTAGTTGTTTTTATCCTATATGTCTTGCTCATGCTTTACTCACCTTGCTTGCCTAAAATTGCTTAAAATATGCTAAATTTGCTTGTTGACATGCTTAGTTTCACTTGTTTTTGGGCTTTTCTCGAATTTCTTGGTTTTATCGCAAAATAGTACCCAATGATGAGTGATATGTGCCTAAGTATGTTCAATATACATAATAGACTTGAAAAATGAATTTAATTGGCATGCATATGGCTAGAAATTAAGTTTCATGGTTTTATGTTAGGTTGACCATCGGTCGAGTTTCCCCCAGGACAAACTCGGCCGATCAATGGCCGAGAGCTGTTCTTTTTTGGACCAATCGGTCAAGTTTCCCACTCTCAGAACTCGACCGATCTGCTGGCTTAAGCCAACTTAAGTTTGGACTATTCTCCCTCTCAACTAGAGAATAGACGACCGATTCCTCTTCTTCTAACCCTAAGATCTCTACCCTAGCCCTAACCTTCCCTATCCTAGCCCTTTCCTGACCTAGATAGGTTGTTCTTGCCCTTTCCGATTGCTCTCTGATGGTTTTTGGGCAGCTTTTATGGTTTGCTTTATGTATTTGTTTGTTTCTCCTCCTCTTTATTGACTCCATGGCTTCCCAAAGGAGAAAATGACCTACCCCAAGCAATGCACCTTCGTCTTCTTCATCTAATCGCTTGATTCCTTTCGACGATACATCTTTTGTCTCAATAGAGGCTGTTAATAGGTACATGGAACTTCTTCCTAGGAGTCCTTTTCCTTTTCACGCCTTGTTTGAGCCAAGCCCTAGGCGTCAAGCGGTTATAGACCAAGTAGCCAAGCTTTTTGCCATTCACCACCTTTCCGCCTTGGTTGTCGAACGTGATTGCTTTTTCAATGTGATGACCAGTACAAAGGTAGTCCATGAGTTCTATGCTAATTTGTGTTGGAACTACGACTCCCTCGTGCCCCCGTTGAATGCTCAAGTAATCATAACCTCAATGATCACTGGTAAACGGTTTCAAATCTCCGAGGATATTTTTAATGTCTTCTTTTATGGAGATGAGCAAAATAATGTCTGGCACAAGGATTATGGTAGTACTTTGATCTTTTGAATCTAGAAGGTTTCTACAAGCAGAATGAACTTACTCTCCCTGACATTCATCGCTCCTTGAAGCTGACGTTCCATATAAGAAGAAGAGCACCCTACCTTCCTCCTCCTTTGACCTTAGGAAGCGTATTTTGTCTTTAGTGATCAACTGCAACATCCATCCGAAGAAATATCAAATAGATATTACAGAGAACATTGTTGTCATTATGTATTGCATCCTAGAGAACATCAATGTCAAGTGGGCCCGATACATCCTACACCACATGACCTACTTTGACACTGGTAAGAACACCAAAGGCACCCATCCCCCCTACCCGGCCCTGATCTGTGGTTTGTTTCATTTTTCTACTGAGAAATCACTCTTTTCTGACTTCCATTACAAAGTAGCTAGGAAAGATGTATCTATCAATGAAACCACAATTTAGAAGTATGTGCCTGTGTTTTTCTCTTCTACCCCTGGTGCCTATGCCTCTACCTCTGCCTCTGCATCCCTGCCTCCTCTTCCCATGCTCCACCTCCTAAGCCTCCTCCTCAACCTAGCTGTGCTTCGTTCGATGTATCTAATGAAACCCTTATGGGCTACATGATCCACCAACAAGCATACAACTATCAAGTTCAAGAGCACCTACATCAGGATCTGTGTTCTATCATGTCTACCATGAACCTATCCTGTGCACACCCCTACCCCACCTACCAACCCTACCTAGGTAGTGATTATGCTTCATATGAATACAATCATTACTATCCTACACCCGAGAGTTCCGCTGTTGCTCCTCCTCCACCCTTCACTGCTGGTAGTTCTACTCCCGCCTACCTACCGTTTCCTGTTGGCCCCATAGCCACCTTTCTTTCTAGCCTTAGAGACTCTACTCTATTCTATCCTCAGGCCAATGAGCTCTATGCTCTTGGTATGACTTGGGATGAGAATAATGCTCGTTGGTCCAGTATCTGCTTTGGCCCTCCTACTGATGAAGAGATGCCTGACTGGGCTGATGATGTTGAGACTGCTGATGACGATGATGGTAATGGCGAGGATGCTTATGATGATGGTGTTGAGTCTGGTGATGAAGGCACTACTGCTGCACCTTCTTATGGAGTCAAGGACTATGAGCCTGGAGCCGATGATGATGTTGTTGATATAATTAGTTTAGATGTTTAGCTTGTTTCTTAGTTTTTAGTCTAGCATGCTGATCATATAAATCTTTCTAGGCTATTTTGTATAAGAACCATCTGGGAACATTATCTGAGTTGTACTATTTTATCTTCTATTTTTCATCACTTCTTGCTTGTAGTTGCTTTCACGAGAACATGCATCTGAGTTGTAATATATGTGATGTGCACTCTTGCTATTTACTCTGATATATCTTATGTGTTGGTGCCATCTTTCACCATATTTTGATTATGACTGAGATTGTATGTTGCTTTCGTCTCTGTTTGACATATGATATGAGATTTCTTGTATGATTATCTGGTTGATTGTGTTTTGAGGAAGACCTAGATATATGCTCTTCTACTCCCTACTTTTTGATAATGTCAAAAGGGGGAGAGAAACTTCAATGTCTTGAAATTCAATCATTTTGTTATTTGTTGTTATACTATTGCTTATTGCTTATGAGATCATTTTCTTGTTCATTTACTATTTTATCATGTGACTTGCAAAGGAATACATAGCACATGTATGCTATTATTGCTCTGTGTAGATAGACTAACCATGTAGGTTAGAGGAAGCATAGATTGAGGGGGAGCAATTCACATTTTTCACATCTTGAATCCCCTTAATTGACAAGGCAAAGGTATAACTTCTATATCCTTTTCAATATGTTTGAGCTATGGTTTGTCATTGTCAAAAAGGGGGAGAATGTTGACCTAGAGGTTATACATTGTCCACATTTTGATAATGACTTAACCATTCCATTCATATGTATCTAATATGTGTATTGAAGATTGATTTCAGGTGTTAGGTATATGGAAAGGATCAAAAATCAAAAGCCCTAATTTGCTCAAGTTCAAGTCAAAAGCTATACAAGTGTGTAATTTTGGAAATCTATGTAAATGACCTTAGAAGATTTTTATAATCGCTTGTATTGATGAATTGACTTGTAACTAAGATGAGACATTTGATTGGGACACTAAACACCAAGTTTTAATCACTTTAGATGCACTTTAGAAAATTGATCATAGATAACCAATCGGTCGAGTTGCAAAATCGACCAATCCTCCTGGATCAATTCTCAGAAGGAGGCATCGGTCGAGTTGTGTTTTCACAGAACTCGACTAATCAAGTAACTGACCAATTCAATTTTCAATGGTCGATCGAGTTTCTCGAGGACAAACTCGACTGATGGTTTGAATATCGGATTTGTCTTTTACCCTATTGGTCAAGTTACCTTTATTGAAACTCGACCGATTGCACTATACAGAATTTGTAGAAAAAGTGATTTTGACCGTTGGTGTGTGTTTTGAGCGAAAATAGAGTCGTTGCTTTGAGAAAAAAGGCTATATTTCATATCTAAGTGTCCCACAACTTAAAGGGACACCCTCAACTATAAATAGTTCCTCTTGGAGTTCATTCCAAGGTTGCTCATTCACTACATACTTGGTCCTAGCTTAGTTGTGAGTGTTCTAACCCTTTGAGCCCCTTTCTCTCTCTACCTTCAAATCAAATTTGTGAGTATGAGTGAGATAGGTTCCTTTATAAGAGAGCTACTCGATGTATTGATGTAAAGATCTCCTCCACTATCTTCCTACCCTCTTTCCTATTAAAGAAAAGGTTGAAGATCTTCTCCGAGTGAAGGAGAAGGAGTTGATGTTCTTCAAGGTTGAAGAAGGCAAGGTGTTCTAGATCTCCAAGTGAAGGAGATAGGAATGGCAAGTGATCAAGAAGGATAGGTAATCCCTTGAAGGCTGAAGACTTGAAGAAGGAGTGGGTAAGTCCATGTTGATGGCTGAAGAATCCATGGTTCAAGTGAGTAATCTCCTTCTATAGGTTCAAGATCCTTGCTTGAGGCACTAAGCCCTTGGATGATTATGGTTTTGTATTGTAATCTTATAATGGAATATAAGAGTACCAAGATTGCAAATCCTAGAGATTAACCACCTCTAGGTAGTGGACTGACATTGCTTCTAGTTAGGACATGGAACCACTCTAAACCACCTTGTCGAAGTGCATGCTATTCCTTATCTCTCATCCTTGCTATGCTTGCTAGCAAAGACATCAAAGTTGCTATTTATTTAGTTTCTGCACTTAATATAATTTGATGGTCTAATCTGTTTTGAGAATTGTGAAGCTCTATTCACCCCCCCATCTAGATCCCTTGATCCAATAGTCTCGGGGTAAGATGGAAGAAACATGACCCAAAACGGTAAGTCAAAATAACAATTCTATTGCAAACAATGAAAGTGCAAATCAAAAAATTATTCCTGGTGAAGAGAAGCTACATCATCAAATGAAAGCATGGTTTTTTAATCCTATCAAATAAACATGCAGTTAATTAAATAAATCTAATTAAAAACTATTTAACAATATGTCTTAAAATTGTTGGACACATTCATGGAGCATAAGATTTGTCTTGAATTGTTTGATATATAGACATACGTTAACTACAATAAGGCACACAATTAACCACTAAATATGCAGCAGTAATAGTAACAATTACGGATTCACAGAAAAATGATGATTAGTTAGAAAATACAAATTCCAAATCCTGGGATGAAGGCATTTGAAATATTATTTTCAAGACAGATTACACCACTCCTAGCATGATATTCTCTGACGGTCTATCTCTATGATTCAGCCACCCCATCTTTGGTACATCCACTCAGTGAAATCGAGAGGACTGTGTCAAACTCATTCCTTTAGCCCTTTGTTGTAAAGAAAAAAAAAGATGTCATAAAGTGTCGTCAAAAAGAACAACAACAACCAAGAAGGTTAGGAGATGAAGAAATGCTATTGTGGTGGTGGAAGGAAACTGGAGCATTCCAGTTAGAAGGACTAGAACAGGAAAAATGTCATTTTTATTTGTGTATGCAACTGTGTTGCTCTGTATCATGGTATGTCTTCAATGGAGAACAGACACATCTTTATAAGAAGAGTGTCTCAGTTATGTCCCACTATAATAGCCCGCATACGTTGCCCACCTTGCACTTGTTGGTCTTTCCAACATGTGTCTTAATCATCACAATTAATGAGTGGCTTTAATGGTAGTCAAGAGGGAGCAATTGTTACTGTCTTTGCAATTGTTGACTTCCCAATATATGTCTTAATTGTCACTGTTAATGGATGGATTAATGATAGTTAAGAGAGGGTAATTGTTGCTACCTTAAATGCTGACAACATACTCTGAATGACGTGTAATAGACACCAAAAACCTTTTCAGAAAAAATAAATAAAATACTTTTTTCAAAAAAAATATGAAAATATGATGGCTATAAAATTAGTTTTTTTTAAAATAAAATACAACATAAGTAACCGAACACCTTCTATTTACTCGCTACAACTGACTTTCCGTCTATTATCTCATGAGATAAAAGATATACATCACCAGCTGTTACCTACTATACAGGGTGGATTGAAAGAAATTGAGGTGCCCATGGTGAACACAGTAAGAAATAACAAAGTACCAAACAAAAAACAAACAAAATAGACAAATTTGATTTTACTTCATGGACCCATACGAGTCCTAATACACAAATAAAGTGAACATGACTCGAATAAAAGTAAATGCTCATTCTTGCCAACATCCTTGATCATGAACCTCAATTTTTGTGATTTAGGTAAAGTCTAGTATCCTAACCCTCGTGAAGGACATGCACAACAAAAACCTTCGTGATCAAAAATTCTAGTCAGTTGTGGACATGGGTATGCGATGAAAAATTGGTCAGTGGTTGTAGATCTGAGTTGCGATGAAAAATTGGTTAGTGGTTGCGGACGTGGTGTTTGCCAGAGTGATAATATACAAAAATTTATGTGATGAAAAATTGATGATAGGATGTCAAAGCAAGATGTGTATATATTTTTATAAGCTGACAGGGACGCCGCTCTCTCATTCTCACTCGAAAGAATATAGCAAATATATCAAATCAAACACAATGATAAATTTTGTAAGGGATGAAATTATTATTATTTAATATATGAAGTAAACTTTTAATAGTAAAGTATAATATCAGAAATAAAATATCTGTAACAAAATAGAGTTTCTCAGCACATATAAGGAAAATCTAAGTATCTAGATTAATTGCTAATAATCCCGTAGAGGAAAATATGTTTATTTCAAACTATCTCTCTACGGTTTAACTCCTCTTTGGTAAGTATAGATCAATATCAACTATGATAAAGTCTTCTTCACCTATGGAGTTAAGATGTTTTCACAAAAGAACATCTCGAACAATGTGCGACCGAGCCACGGTGCTCTGTTTCTTGGAAAACTAAAACACCAAGCATGGTCCTAGGAGGAAACAAGTACCACTTGTACACTTTCTATCAATCAAGAATCCTACATAATCTGCATCACTATAAACAGTAAGAGTAAAGTCCCTTGACTTGGGATACCATAGTTCAAAATTTGTGGTTTTGGCTGAGTACCTTAAAATCTTCTTAACAGCTATAAGATGAGATTTCTTAGGATTTGATTGAAATTGATCACACAAGCCCACACTAAACATTATATTAGTTCTAGAGGCAGTTAAGTAAATTAAACTTCCAATCATACCTCTATAAAGCTTCTCAACTACATTCTCACCTTCTTCATCTTTATCACGTTTGGCAGTGTTTGACATGGGTGAGTCCATCGGCTTCGTGTTCTCCATCCCACAGTGCTTAAGTAGTTCACTTGTGTACTTGCCTTGGTTAATGAAGTTCCCATATTTTGTTTGTTTGATTTAAAATTCGAGGAAGAATGTGAGTTCACCCATCATACTCATCTCAAATTCACTCCGCATAAGATCACTAAATTCTTTGCAAAGATCAAGGTTTGTTCCTCCAAAATGATATCATCAACATATATTTGAATAATAAGAAAATTGTTAGAAGTGTGTTTTAGAAACAAGGTAGTATCCACTTTGCCCATGATATAACCATGATCTAACAAAAAGTTATTTAATTTTTCATACCAAGCCCTTGGTGCTTGTTTGAGTCCATAGAGAGATTTTTGCAACAAATAAACAAGGTTAGTAGACTGACATGTTCAAATCCCGAAGGTTGTGCAACATACACTTCCTCCTCAATTGTACCATTCAAAAATGCACTTTTAACATCCATTTGATATAAAAGAAAATTTTATAACTACAAAAGGAAAGCAACATACGAATGGACTCAAGTCTAGCTACAGGTGCATATGATCAATACCTTCCCATTGATTGTAGCCTTGAGCCACTAACCTTGCTTGTTCCTTACCACTTTGCCATTTTCATCAAGCTTGTTGCGGTAGACCCATTTTGTGCCAATGATCTTTTTATCACTTGGCCTTGGCACAAGGGTCCAAACTTTGTTCTTCTCGAATTGTTCCAGCTCCTCTTGCATTGCTAGGATCCATTCTTCATCCCCAAGAGCTTCCTTGACATCTTTAGACTTGAGTTGTGAGATGAAGACGTTGTTGGCTTGTTCTTTGTTGAAAATAGCCTGCGTATTCACTCTTTCAAATGGATCACCTAAAATTAGCTCCTTTGGATGATTCTTTGCAAACTGGGGAGTTGGATCCTTCTTTTCATCATCTTTGTCTTCTTCTTGAGTAGCCACCTCTTTTCCCTTTTATGTGATGTTGAGTTCTTTAAGGATAGAAATTACTTCACCTGCAACATCATCATTTGGAACAATATCTTTGGGAATAGAGGGGTTATTCTTAATAAGCTTTACATGAATAGATTCTTCTACTTTAGCAAGATCAATATCAAAAACTCTATAAGCCTTGCTAGTAGTGTTATAGCTAAGAAAGAAATCCTTGGAAGATTTTAGATCAAACATGTCGAGAGAATCTTTCGTATTCAAAACAAAAAAGGACATACAAAAATGTGGAAATACTCAATAGAAGGCTTCCTACCATGCGATAGCTCATTGGGGGTTTTCTTAAGCAAAGGATGAGTAAAAACCCAATGTTGCACAAAAGATGAGGTACTGACAGATTCAACCCAAAATTTCTTAGGAGCATCATACTTAAGAAGCATGGTCCTAGCCATCTACTGTAAAGACATATTCTTCCTCTCTATAACCCCATTTTTTTGAGGTGTTCTAGATGAAGAGAAGTTGTGTGCATTACTTGATTATTGCCAAAAATGCTCAAAAAGCTCATTTTCAAATTCTCCCCATGGTCACTATGGATGGAAACAATATGTCAAGAAGCTTCATTCTCAACTCGTTTGCAAAAACTCGAGATAAACATCAAGCATATCACTTTTAGAAATAATAAAGTAGGTCCAAGTATATCTAGAGAAATCATCGACAATAACAAGGCAATACTTGGAACCATGAAGTGATTGCATTCTCATTGGTCTGAATAGATCAATGTGGAGAGGCTCAAGATCTCTCTTGGTGCTAAGGACTCTTTTGGATTTGAAGGAGGACTTGGTTTTCTTTCCTTGTGTACAAAGTTGGCATTCCTCATCCTTTTCAAAATCTAATTTAGGAAGTCCCTTGACCAAGTCCTTTTTGCTCAACTTCTTCAATTGATGCATATTTACATGACCAAGCCAATGGTGTCAAAGAGACATATCATTCGATTTGACTACTAGGCATCTACCAACCACATGCTTAATAGAGTTAAGAAGAATAACATAAATATTACCACTTCTAGTTCCCTTATATATAACTTGGTAGGTGAGGGAATCTAGAATCAAGCATTCAAAAGAAGTAGATAGCACAAGGTAACCATTATCACAAAGTTGACAAACAATAATTAAATTTAGATGTAGGCCATCCACAAAAAGAACATTCTTGATGTACAAGGATTCACCTACATCACCCTAACCTTTAACTTTACCTTTCTTATTGTCCCCAAAGGTGACATATCCTCCTTTCTTCTTGGTAAAATTGTTGAAATGGCTTATGTCACCCGTCATGCGCTTTATGTATCCACTATTAACAATCCATCTACCTTGATGCAAGAAAGGAGAATGTCAGTTCCCGACCCATTTCATATTTGGGTTGGTACCCTTAGGCTTGTAAGGACAATAAGTAGAATAATGATCATCACATTTGCAATGAGAGAAAACTATAGGATTCTTAGTGCCATAAGACTATCCTACAAAGAAAGAGGTCTCCTTGCTCTTTTTCTTACCTTTGTCCTTACTCTTGCCCTTTGATCCCCACCCTACAAATCTTAAATCACTAGTACCACTTTGTTTCGTAGAATGGTCAAGGAATTCATTTAGGGAGTTCTTCCCTTTGAGGAATTTACGTAGGGATGCTCTCAATATATGGTTATCATCATTCAAAGAAACAATAGTAGACGATAAACTAGATATGTCATACCTAGCATGCACAAGATCAGCTGTAAGACATAAAGCTTTAATAAGATATGAATCATTTTCAAGAGAGATAGAATCAACATTAACACTAGGCAACAAAGGTCTAGAAGATAGATCATTTACTTGACTAAGCAACCAAGCATTTTCATATTTTAGCATTTGAATCTCTTTCATATAGACATCTCTCTCTTCTCTACGAGCATCAATAAGCAACTTAAATTTAGCATTTTCAGTTTTAAGCAATTCTAGCTCTTTAAGGCAATTTTGGTTTTCTTACTTAAGATTCTCAATGTTCTTAAGGTAGATACCATTCTCAACTTCAACCCCATTGTATTAGAGATCAAGATCAAGGTATTTCCCTTGAAAATTATTAGTACTCTCAAGGTTGGTCTTTTCATTCAATTCAAGAATTTCAAGCTTAGCATAAAGATCATCAATAATTTTTCCTAACCATTTTCTTTTAGATTTACATTTAGCAAAAGATGAAAGGGTAGCAACAAGCATGCCAGTAATAGCTTCCTTAGATAATTCATGCAAGCTTACCTCTCTTACCTCACTTACCTCACCAATATCTCCACTTGTAGAGGCCATGAGAGCAAGGTGGAACTCTCCATCTTCTTTGGAGCTTGAGCTGCTTGAAGACGAAACTTCCCAAGCCGCATGAGCTGCATTCTTATGTCTCTTCTCCTTCTTATCTTTCCTCTTGTATTTTCTCTCCCTCTTATATTCCTCTTCTTTCTTTGATCTGCCCTTATGGTGTGACTTTCTTGACTTTGGGCATTCACTCTTGTAGTGCCCGTTTTGACCACACTTGTAGCATCTCAGAGTAGAGGAGGAGGAGGCTTGCTTTCCCTTGAAGTGTTTACCCTTGATGTAGTTGGCTTCATTCTCACTAGGGCCTTCATCTTCACTGGAGGAGGAGGGAAAAGTTCAGAAAGCAAGTTGTTGTTGAAGGATGGTAGCCTCCACTTGTACTTTGAAAGCACTACCTTTGATCTTCTTGGCTTCCTTCTCTTCTTACTTGGCTTCTTCTTCTTACTTATCAAGTCTAGGCTCATGAGCTTGAAGATTGCCAATGAGTACTTCAGTTGGGATGTCACCAAGGCTCCTCACTTCTTCAGTGGAGGTGACCTTTGACTCCCACCTCTTTGGAAGAGTTCTCAAGATCTTTGACTTGATAACACATCTATCCAAAGTGTTTCCCAATGTAGCCAGCCCATTGATGATAACATTGAGTATTGAATACATCTCCGCAATCCCTTCTTTCTTACCCATCTTGAAGTTCTCTAGGAGGCTATTCAACATGTAGATCTTTGCCTCCTTGACTTGCTTTGTGCCTTCATATGTGATGCACAACTTGTCCCAAATCTCGTAGGTGGTGCCCCATGATGAGATCAGGTTGAACTCTGTGGGAGTGAGGGATGCGTAGAGGATGCTAATGGCCTTGGCATTGAGTTGAGCCTTCTTGAGAGCTGCTTAACTCCATGTTGCAACAACTCTGGTTGGCTCCTTATAAGGTGTGACCATCACCTTCCACATATCAAAGTTCATCCCTTGAATGTAGAACTGTGTACACCTCTTCTAATAGAGGAAGTTGGTTCTGTCTAAGATCAGAGGACACATGGAGAACCCTCCCTATAGGTTGATAGAACCAAGTAGGTTGTCACCCATCTTCTCATCTCATGGGAGATTGTTGGAGAAGATCCTTAGCTTTGATACCACTTGTTGGATCTAAGGGCTCTAGAGGGGGGTGAATAGATCTACAAAATTTCTCACAAAATAGATTAGATCTTCAAATTATATAAATTTTAGAGCAACAGTTTAATTTCAATTTGAAGTCCTATCTAACAAGCATAGCAAGGATGAGAGAGATTGATAGCAAGCACTTGACAAAGGGATGTATAGTGGTTCGACACTTCAAACTAGAAGTGCATCAGTCCACTACCTAGAGAGGTCAAACTCTAGGACTTTGGAAGTGCTTTTCTCTATATTATCACCAAATAGATTACAACACAAGACCACCAGAGGATTACCCATCCAAACACAAGGAGATCTCCACCTTAGCAAAGGTCTTACCCGCTTATCTTGAGTCTTCAACTTTCGCCAAGGTCTTACCCACTCAAGCTCAAGTCTTCTGTGTTGAAGGACTTTACTTCTCCTCTTAGATCTTCAGCATTTTCCTTCTCCTTCCCTTGGAGAAGATCACCACCTCTTCATCAACCTTGAAGAGGATCAGCTATAGCTCCTTCTTCACTCGATGGAGCTTGCTTCACCTTTCCTTCATGTAGGAAGGGGATAGGGAAGTAGTGGAAGATTGAGAGCTTTACATGCAAAAGGGTGGATCTCTCTTATAATATACCTAACTCACTCAGAAATCATGAAATGAAGTGTAAATTAGAGAGAGAATGGGGCTCAAAGAGTAGTAACACCCTCAACTATATTAGGGACCATGAATGTATTTAAAAAGCAAACTTTGAATGAACTCCAAGGTGTCCTATTTATAGCTGGGGGTGCTCCCTTAAGTTGGGGAACACTTAGGGCCAAAATATAGTCATTTTCCTCAAAGCAACATATCTATTTTCATCCCAAACAAGTCACTAACAGTTATACTCACTTTTTTTGCATTTTTCATATAGTGCATTTGGTCGAGTTTCAATAAAGGTAACTCGACCAATTGACTAAAAGATAAAGCCAATTTTCAAACTATCAGTCGAGTCTATTCTGGGGAACTCGACCGATCAGCTAAAATAAAATTTTCTTAGTGAGTCAGTCAACCGATTTTTGTGAATTCACAACTCGACCGATCAGCCATCTTCACAAAATCAACCATAGGATCGGTCGAGATTGTAACTTGACTGATCAACAACCTATGATCAATTTTCTAAAATGACTAAAGAGTGATTAAAACTTGGTATAAAGTGTCCCACATATTTTCTCATCTTAGTTACAAGTCATATCATCAATAAAAGTGATTACAAAATTCTTCTAAGGTTGTTTGAAGTGATATCCAAATTAGCACACTTGCATTACATTTGAGTTGAACTTAGACAAGCTAGGTCATGTGTGATTTGATCCTTTTCATGTACCTAAAGCTTGAGATCAATCTTGAACAAACATATTAGATACATATGAATGGAATGGTTAAGTCATTATAAAAATATGGACAATGTATAACCTAAAGGTCAACATGTAAAACCTACAAAATGTTAAATAAATGTACAAAAAACTTCAACATGTAAAACTAATGACAAATTTGTATCCAACATACTTAATTTCAGTTGTGGTGAAGTTTCATCAAATTTGGTGAATCTTAAAGTCATTAATGCATGAGGAAAGAGAAAATATTATTTGTTTTATTTATCAAATCAAATGTCTTCAAAACAAAAATCTAATTGCATTTTTGGATTCCTCATGTTAAATGTAGGCCATGTGCAAAATTTTATTTAATTTGGGCTTGTTTGCACCCTCAATTGAGGAAAGAGAAAATATGAAATAATTGAGTTTGACACTTTAATCGGAGTCAATTTTGGCAATGACATTAAATGTCACGCCTATCAGTTGATGTGCACGCTTCCTCAATTGATAGATTTTTGATCGGATGGATGGTGGATCGTCCCCTACTTTGCGCCAAACAGACAACTGGCCGCCAGTTTTGGCAAGTGATAAATTTGGTATTTCTCCCTCATTTCATAATCTTTTCGCTCCATTTTTTCACCCAAACTTTCCTTTTAGGATTCTGCATCCAACGAACTATTACTTGTGATCTTTCATAGTGTGTACACAATTTCCCCAATTCTTGTGCATCAATGCTTTCAGCCGACCTCCCTACTTCTCAATTTACAGACCCACACCTAAAAATAACCCCACCTATACCTCCGTCTCCCTTCGCTCATTTCTCCTCTCGTCCAATTGTTACGTTGATCATGTGTGTTGATGCCAGGAAGCAAGATTCGAGCTTGGGTTTGTGGTGATCTTTTCCCCCTCTCCTCGTCGTCTTGATTCAATCACGCACACTAGCATGTTCATGGTGCTCTTCTCCTTCTTTCCATGTAGTTACTTCCAAGAATTACTGCGCCTTCAGTTTTTGCCCAAATTTGGGCGGAAGCTATAGTTTGCTGCTATCTGGCCATGGCCCTTGTGAGATGAGAGGGATGTTTCTCCCTTGTCCATTCTTCGTTCTACCCTCCTCGTCTCCTTCTTTCTTTTGCTTTTCACTTAGGGGTACTTTTGTCATTTTGCCTTATATTTTCTTTTTTTGGTTGAGTCAAAGACAAGCTTTAACCCAGTGACATGGCCTCTTCTAATTGGGCCATGTCAGTGGGTCTGGGCCCTCTCTTCCTCTATCGATGGTTTTTCTGATGCGTAATTTTCATATTGGTTGATTCTCGCAAATTCATAACTAATTATTTATACCTCAGAAAGATAAATTAAATATGTTTCAAAATAAAAAAATACGAGCTTGCTAATGATACTAGTTTTATTTCCAAAATCTAATGTTGAAAATATGAGATTTTAATGGATTTTCTTAAATAAGTAATAACTAAATATTTAAAAGTCAAAAAATATAAAAAAATATGTTTTGTACACAGAAAGAGATAACCTAAAATATGGCATGGTTTTAGTAACCTAATTCAATAATATTGGAAAGGTGAGTTTTAGGGTTTTGAATAATGAATGAAAACCTAGCCCTAATTCTACATATGTACATCATAGGTTCTTTGGAGACCTAGGCTTGAATCCAGGACTGACATTGAACTATTTAGATTCTAGAGTAAGGTATGTTTGCATTCCCTATTATTTCTTTTGAGGAATAACCTATCTTTATCATTCTCTTGTTCCTATGAACATTAGCCTACACAATATCTTGTTCTTTTGGAAAATATGCTTCATGTAAAGTACCATTTATTTTTCAATGATCTTATGATTATGTTTGAACATTCTCTTGGTCCTTTTTTTATGCTTTGTTCATGATGGAACTCTATAGGATGACATGTGATGTCTTTTTCCCACTTATGAGGTGGAAGTATATTTTGGTCACTTTTGTGGTGACTACTTTATATAATATGACTATACTTTCTACCTGCCTCTACATTTAACATTCTATGTGATTCAATAGCACTAGAGTAGTGTAATTGCATTGGTTTTTGGGCAGATGTGTATTCTAGCTCAGGGTAGTAAGCTCATGTTATTTTTGGGATGGAGGTGGCCCCATACCTGGGTTTTCAAGTTTGTGAGGCTTGGCCTGTGTTATATATTTGGGAGTCTGGCAGTACGTCATTCTCTATCAGGTTTCAAGTTTATGAGACTTGGCTAACTTTGTCTTTATATTGTTCTAGGGATATTTTTTCTCACATGCATGTAGGTTGATGATATGGGATGTGCACCCTAATTCCTTATATGTGCTAGTATGGCACACATAATATTTGTTTTTTATGGCAAGTATCTCTTTTATCATGTGAAGGTGAATCACTTCTTTTATGCCCTCTTTGGGTAGTCCTTTTCTTTTTCATGGGAAGCATTTACATTTGTTGTCCTTTATTTTGTAGATTGCTTAATTTCCTATTTATTATGCACATACCATCTTTTGATGACGTCATCTATTTTTTTTTTCTTCTTGATGAGGTATGCTTCCGACCCTAGATGAAGGACATGAAATAGATGGAATAAAGTTATGGACTTATATTAAGGATTTAAAGCATGGAGACAATTTAGATATGGTTTAGATTTCACTCTACTTAGATCCATATGTGGTATCTTACATGTAAACACTACGTGGGAGGTTATGGCGTACTCTTGTAACCTTGTGATGAATATGATATAGTCATCAATTTTATTTTGCTGATACACTTTGGTTCCTTAGAATACTATTATTGAGATTTGAAAATTTTACACTCACTCCATCATACCTTTTAGGTGTGTTTTTAGAGGAGGTTCTATACTTCAAATTTTTAGTAGGGAGTGTATCCCCTCTCGGGTCTCACTTCTTACAACATGGAATCAGAGCCCATGGTTGTCAAAATATGACTATTTAAAGTTTGTCTCCCTGATTAGTACCCTTGCCTTAGATAGTTTCCCTTTAGGTGAGATGTTTACCCTATAATTGACCTATAATATTTCTTGAGGTGATAAACGGTTGATTTAGGATCATATGACTTTCACATTAGAATTATGATATGTAAACCCTAATGTGATGAGGTTTTATATGATCTTACCCTACCATATAGGTCAATGATGACATATATCTTTGGATTTTATGAGGTGTTGGTTTGAGGATAGAGTCATTTATGAGGATGAGAAACCAGTAGGATAAGGAGTTCTTATTATGGAGAATTGTGACTTAGTTTTCATAATTGATTTTGGATCCATCTTTTGTTTTATGTCAAATAGATTTCATTGTCAAAAACTAATTTCATTATTATTAATGTACAAAATATTTTTTTTGGATTTTATTGAGGTTTCTCTTAAACTGAGTCACAATGGAGAGATATGTTAAGTTTTAGTGGATAAATCCTAGAATTAGTTAGAATAGGATCTTAAACCTAGTTTTGGCTATGATGAAATGACTAGGAATATGTGAAATTATATAAAGGTATAGTGTACCTACCCTTTGTACCCAATGAATTTTTAGATCTTAGGGTTGTTAGGTTAGAGACATGAGGACCTAAAACTCAAACCAAGATGGTTCTGACTTGTTAGTTGGATACATGAACAACATAAATCTCTAAAAGCTTTCACAACTAACTGATATGTGGGCAACACTAAAAGTTTTTTAGTTTGAATTGAAAGGTTAAACCTTTTAATGGGTGGATAGTGGTTGGTTATTGATGTTTGCATCAAAATATTTCGCGGATGAAATCCTTTTAAGGGGTGGAGTATTTTAACATACCAGATCTTGGACCCGACCATAGAAATGTGACCTTTTGGACTTAGCCAAACAAGGTTAAGGTTTTAGACCTAAAAGATGTTCAGTATAAACTAATGAGTTAATGCATGTATAAATCATCTTAATGTAGCCTAATTCTTCATATTTGTCATAGGTCAATAATAGACACATAAAATATGTCAGAATAATTTCTTTAGTGCTAACATGAAAATAAGGAATATAACTGGATGGATAATTGGCTTAGTGGTGAAATAATATTATAATGTGTCATAATAATATATGTGACATATATCCTAAAAGGAAATTTTAAAAGTGGAATCTAAGTTAGGAATCATGTTTCTTGGGTCCTAATTAACTTGGGAGTCAAGTTTCACCTTATTTGCATCATAATAATAATTCTTATAATTTCAAGGAAAGGAAATATAAGTTTCTATCTAAATATAAAATAAAATATTGAATGACTCCAAAAGTGAAAAATGATCTTAGTTTTGTAATATAAACTTTAAAATATGCCTTTGGGTGAATTTTCACTCTATTGGAGAATATTTGATTAAAAGGTGAAATCAAGAGAGAGAAAGTGTGTAGAACCTTTAAAATATTAAACATATGTACAAACAACTTTAACATGTAAAATTAATGACAAATTTGTATCCAACATACTTAATTTAACTTGTGAGTGAAGTTTCATCAAATTTGGAGAATCTTAAAGTCATTAGTAAATGAGGGAAGACATGTAGTATTTGGTTCATTTAACAAATCAAAAGTCTTCAAAACAAAAATCTAATTGGATATTCGGATTCCTCATGTCAAAAATAGGCTAGGTGCAAATTTTCATTTAGTTTGGGGCTCGTTTGCAAACTTAATTGAGGATAGAGAATATATTAAATAATGTACACTTTAGTTAGAGTCAGTTTTGGAAATGACATGCCGCTAATGCGTGCACCTCCTTAGTCATTAAATTTTTTATTGGATGGCTAGTGGACTGTCCCCTACCTTGTGCCAAATAGATTGGTCGCTAGTTTTGGCGATTGATAAATTTGGTATTTCTCCCTCATTTTGTAATCTTTTCGCTTGATTTTTCACCCAAACTTTCCTTTTTGGATTCCACATCCAACGAGATATTACTTTTGATTTTTTGTGGTGTGTACACAATTTTTCCAATTCTTGTGCATCAAGGTTTTCCACCAACCTCCCTACTTCTTGATTCACACAACCACACCTATAAATAACCCCACCTATACCTTCGTCTCCCTTCACTCATTTCTCCTCTCGGTCCAATTTTTCTATTGATCACATGTGTTGCCACCAAGAAGCAAGATTCGAGCTTGGGTTTGCGGTGACCCATTCCCCCTCTCCTCGTCATCTTGATTCAATCGTGCACACTAGCAGGTTCGAAGGTGCTCTTATCCTTCTTTTTATGTAGTTTCTTTCACGAATCATTGCACCTTCACGTTTTTCCCAAATCTAGGCACAAGTAGCAATTTTCTTCTATCCGGTCATGGTCCTTATGAGATGAGAGGGATGTTTCTCCCCTGTGCATTCTCCGTTATACCCTCCTCGTCTCCTTTGTTTTGCTTTTCACTTAGGGGTACTTCAGTCATACCATCCTATGTTTCCTTGTTTTAGATGACTCAAAGACGAGCTTTGACCCGGTGACATGGCCACTTCTGATTGGGCCATGTGAATGGGTCTGGGGCCTCTCTTCCACTCTTGATGGTTTTGTTGACGTGTAATTTTCATATTGGCTGATTTTTGAAAATTCATAACTAATTATTTATAGCTCAAAAAAATAAAATAAAATATGTTTCAAAATCAGAAAAATACAAGCTTTCTAATGGTACTAGTTTTTTTTTTGCCAAAATCTAATGTTGAAAATATGAGATTTTAATGGATTTTCCTAAATAAGCAATAACTAAATATTTAAAAGTTAGAAAATTATAATAAAATATGCTTTGAACTCAGAAAGAGATAATTTAAAATATGGCGTGGTTTTGGTAACATAATTTACTAATATTATAAAGGTGATTTTTTGGATTTTGAATAATTAATGAAAACCTAACCTAAATTCTACATATAATCATCGTAGGTGTTTTGCAGACCTAGGCTTGAATCCAGGACTGTCTTTTGACTATTTAGATTCTTGAATAAGGTATGTTTGCATTCCCTATTATTCCTTTTGAGCAATAACATATCTTTATCATTCTCTTGGTCCTATAGACATTAGCCTACACAATATCTTGTGTTGGTATGTATGCCCATAGAGCAAGTCATGTAATGATTGTAATGGGATACTTTGTAAATGATTTGAATAATAAAAAGGCAATTTCCTATCTATATGTTTTAACTATTTCTGAGATGATAGTGTAACATGATAGATGTCTAAAGAATTGTTTTACTCAATGACGTATGCTTTTAGGTTAAGGACCTAAACGATGAGATCATACGGATGTTAAGAGTATACATTCTTGTTTAGTCCCTAGTTGGTTTTTATTATGGAAATAACCATAGACATCAATAACACTAAAGACTAGAGTATGTGTTGGTTGATGATAGAATCGAATTAGTCATGATATAGTGATATCAAACCAATCACATAGGTACTTGTTAGAGAACAAGTGTACCAGACAGACCCACTGTGAGAGTGATACATGGAACCATGATTTGGTAGTCACAGTCAGCTCTCACAATGATGGTGGTGAGTGTGATTCTTCGACCTGAAATCACTACACTCAACACATGTCGTTGGGTACACTTTGACATCCTTAAACGCAGTCCTGAAACATGGGTTGTTATAAAGGTGATGATTGGGTGATTTTGACACATGGGGCTTTTGAGGGGTGAGTGATAGATATGGGATTTGTCCCTCCTAAGGGAGTTTGATGTCCATGGCCACCTGATGAGTAGGATTGAGAAAGGTATGTGCATGCATGTGTGAATCAATATGTGATATTGATGTCACACACATCTCACCCAGTCTGCTCTGAGATCAAGGAAATGGATGAACATTGAAAGGATGATTGTACCATGCCTTGAGTTCATTCAGGACATTAGTGACAAAGGAATTATACATTCGATGTAACACCATTCACAGATTTTAGGATTGAAAGTTGTTCTCCAACTTTCGATTTCACTTGGGTAGCATTGATGTGCGACTAGGCACCACTCTTTGCTTGTGAAGTCATAAGTTTTATGGACTTTCACTGTCAATTTGAAATGGACCTTTAGGGTCACACACAAAGGATTTAACCTTGAAGAGGAGTTTATCCACAAATGATGTTTAGATTGATTACTAAAGGAGTTTAGTAGTTCAATGAAATACTCAATCAATTGATAGCTCAATGTCATAGCGTTCAAGGTGTTGGACCGATTGATTAGAGTATCAGATTGATTGAAACTACAATTCACTGATTTTGCACAGTCTGCATTCCCAACCGATCGGCTCATGTGATGAACCGATCGACTCAGGACAGGCTGAATCGACCGATTCAAGGGTTGAACCGATCGGCTCAACTGGTCCAACTGAGCGAGTTGGGAAAGTTAGGTTGGCAAGAAATTTCTCTTCATTTCACTTGTCCAATTTGATTGGAACAAGGATTGGTATTTGGATCAATTCGAAACAAAAGAGGAAACGTCAATCGGGAACTGACCAGGGTAGTGAACCAATCATTTCAGAAGTAAACCGATCGGCTCAGGTGCCACAATCGATTCGTTCAACTGTGAACCGATCGGCTCAGGTCCCCAACCGATCGGTTCATGCTGGAAACGATCGGTTCGGCTGGCGCAGTTGGTTGTTTTGTGGAAAATCTCAAACCCTTGTACTCTTGCTTTAATCCCACATTGCCTGGGGTAGAGAACCCTGTTCCATGACCCTCCTATAAATATAGGGGTATTGGGGGCTTCTCAAAGTACAACTAAGAACACTTGTTGCTTTGCACAGTTGTCGTTCTCTCTGGTTGTGGTAACCAGGAGAGCCCAAGCAAGTGCTACCCGATAAGGGAGGCACAACAAGGGAAAGACAACTGCAGAAAAGTGATTAGTGGCAGGAGAGTGTGTCGGTGACTATACGCCGACAGGAGGGTGCGACTCCTTTCGGTACCTTGTGCGGCAAGGAGATCAGAGTTCCAGGCAGTCTGTGTGGACGACTGTAGAGGCGGGAGACTTCTTCTGCTCGGAGGACAGATGTCAATCCTGACAGACCCGGTAAGACCAGGAGCTGCACAGACACCGTCCAAGACTGGAGGTGAAGACCATGAAAGCTGCGAGGTAACATCATCGAGCAAGCCTCGGGACAAGGTATGTTTCTACAAACCATCCTTCCAAATATATAGACGTTGATGTGATTCCTTTATTCTGGGTTTGGGAGAAGAATTTTTTTTGTTTCCAAATGTCGTTGGGTACACTTTGACATCATCAAACGTAGTCTTGAAACATGGGTTGTTATAAAGGTGATGATTGGGTGACTTTGACACATGGGGCTTTTGAGGGGTGAGTGATAGATATGGGATTTGTCCCTCCTAAGGGAGTTTGATGTCCATGGTCACCTGATGAGTAGGATTGAGAAAGGCATGTGCATGCATGTGTGAATCAATATGTGATATTGATGTCACACACATCTCACCCAGTCTGCTCTGAGATCAAGGAAATGGATGAACGTTGAAAGGATGACTGTACCATGCCTTGAGTTCATTCAAGACATTAGTGACAAAGGAATTATACATTCAATGTAACACCATTAACGGATTGTAGGATTGAAAGTTGTTCTCCAACTTTCTATTTAACTTGGGTAGCACTGATATGCGAATAGGCACCACTCTTTGCTTGTCAAGTCATAAGTGTTATGGACTTTCACTGCCAACGTGAAATGGACATGCTGGGTCACACACAAAGGATTTAACCTAGAAGAGGAGTTTATCCACAAATGATGTTTATATTGATTACTAAAGGAGTTTAGTAGTTCAATTAAATACTCAATCAATTGATATCTCAATATCATGGTGTTCAAGGTGTTGGACCGATTGATTAGAGTATTAGATTGATTGAAACTGCAATTGACTAATTTTGCACAGTCTGCACTCCCAACCGATTGGCTCAGGATAGACTAAACTGATCGATTCAAGGGTTGAACTGATTGTCTCAACTGGTCCAACTAAGCGAATTGGGAAAGTCAGGTTGGCAAGAAATTTCTCTTCGTTTCACTTGTCCAATTTGATTGGAACAAGGATTGATATTTGGATCAATTCGAAACAAAAGAGGAAAAGTCAATCGGGAACGGACCAGGGCAGTGAACCAATCATTTCAGAAGTGAACTGATCGGTTCAGGTTCCCCAACTGATCGGTTCAAGTGTGAACCGATCGGCTCAGGTCCCCAACCGATTAGTTCATGCTTGAAACAATCGGTTCAGCTGGCGCAGTTGGTTGTTTTGTGGAAAATCTGGAACCCTTCTACTCCTGCTTTAATCCCGCATTGCCCGGGGTAGAGAACCCTATCCCATGACCCTCCTATATATAGGGGTATTGGGGGCTTCTCAAAGTACAACTCAAAACACTAGTTGCTCTTCAAAGTTGTCGTTCTCTTTAGTTGTGGTAACCAGGAGAGCCCAAGCAAGTGCTACCCGATAAGGGAGGCACAACAAGGGAAAGACAACTGCAGAAAAGTGACTGGTGGCAGGAGAGTGTGTCAGTGACTAGTACGCCGACAGGAGGGTGCGACTCCTTCCGGTGCCTTGTGTGACAAGGCGGTCGGAGTTCCAGGCAGTCCGTGTGGACGACTGCAGAGGCGGGAGAGTTCTACCGCTCGGAGGACAATGGTCAATCCCGACAGTCCCGGTGACACCAGGAGCTGCACAGACACCGTCCAAGACCGGAGGTGAAGACTGCGCAAGCCGCGAGGTAACGTCACCAAGCAAACCTTGGGCAAGGTATGTTTCTACAAACCATCCTTCCTAATGTATAGACGTTGACGCGATTCCTTTATTCTAGGTTTGGGAGAAGATTTTTTTTTGTTTCCGCTGCCTTCTCTGTCTCCCTAAAACCCAACATCTTGTTCTTTTGGAAAATATGCTTTATGTGAACTACCTTTTATTTGTTACTGGACTTATGATCATGTTTGGACATTCACTTGGTCTTTTTTTATGCTTTGTTCATGATGGAACTATGTATGATGACATGTGATGTCTTTTTCCCCCTTATGAGGTGGAAGTATATGTTGGTCACTTTTGTGGTGACTAGTTTGTATAATCTAACTATACTTTCTAATTGCCTCAACATTTAACATACTATGTGATTTAGCAGTACTACATTAGTGTAATTGCATTAGTTTTTGGGAAAATGTGTATTTCCTACTCGGGGTAGTATGCTCCTGTTATTTTTGGGATGGAGGTGGCCCCATACCCGAGCTTTCAATTTTGTGAGATTTGGCCCATGTTATATATTTGGGAGTTTGGCAGTACATCATTCTCTATCAGGTTTCAAGTTTATGAGACTTGGCCTACTTTGTCTTTATATTGTTATAGGGCTATGTTTATCTCACATGCATGCAGGTTGATGACACGGGGTGTGTGCCCTAATTCCTTATATGTGATAGTATGGCACAAGTCTTATTTGTTTTGTTTATGGCAAGTACCTCTTTTATCATGTGAAGGTGAATCATTTCTTTTATGCCCTCTTTTGGTAGTCCTTTTCCTTTTCATCAAAAACCTTTATATTTGTTGGCCTTTATTCCATATATTGCTCAATTTCTGATTTCGTATGAACATACCAACTTTTGTTGATGTCATCTATTTTTCTCTTCTTTCTAGGGTATGCTTCCAACCCTAAGTGAAGGACATGGAAGACATGGCTTGAAGTTATGAACTTATGTTAAGGAGTTAAAGCTTGGAGACAATTTTGATACATTTTATATTTCCCTCTACTTAGATCTATATGTTGTATCTTACATGTAATCACTACATGGGAGATTATGATGTACTCTTGTAACCTTGTGATGAATTGAATATAGTCATCAATTTTATTCTGCTACTACACTTTGGTTGTTTTGAATACCGTTATTATGATTTGAAAATTTTACACCCACGTTAGCATACCTTTTAGGTGTGTTTGGATTGGAGGTTCTATTCTTCAAATTTTTAGTAGGGTGTGTATTCCCTCTCAGGTATCACTCCTTATAGGCACCATAGGTTGTTGGGTTAAATTCCATCATTGGTTGCACATTTTAAGCAAGCCATCATATCAACCATTAAGCTCCTTAAATTGATCATATGAAGGAAACCATGAAATTTAGAATATTAAAACTCATATGTAATACTAGAGGTTTCAATCCAAACCCTTGGATATTGAAACATCTAATCTCGACAACTGCATAAAGTCCATTTAATTGGAACTATTAGATGAAGAAGTGTTAGATCCAAACCATTGGATCGGGTTCATATCTCAAAACCATTAATTGGAGTATAGGTCTAACCATTCGATCAATGGAACTAAGAAACCATTAGTTTAGGGTTTAATTGATGCTACATTTACATCCTTAACTCACCATTGGTGGTGATGATCTGATCCATTATTGGTTGTGATCATTAAGTCACCATCGGTTGTCAAAACAACACTATATTCATTTAACACAATCATATGTTAAGCTAATGTCATCATTGATTTATAGCATCATTAGGATACTTAATGGTTGATCATTAATCTTCTAATTGTGATGACACCTGACCTAAGGGATCACCATCAGTTTACACCCTTGGTCACCACCATCGGTTGTCAATATAGCAACACCATTGGTTGTTGCATGGTATCTCCATCGAGTCATGTGGTAGTGAGGAAAAAGCTTGAAAACCCTAACTTGGATCATTGATTGTTAGGCACTTAGCACCATCAGTTGTGTTATCAACCTATACTAGATCATTTTGTACCTTAGAAAGGATGTGCACCTGCATATAGGTTCATTTAGTATTGGAACATAACATGGAACACCATAAAAACTCAAAACCCTAAACAAGCATGGTTTCTTTATGCTTAGATCATCACTTTTAAGCATAAACATGAACTAACAAGATTTTAGTAAGAAGTATAAGTGAATAAGGTTATAAAACTCACCTCTATAGAGAATAACAGACTTCTTGCAACAAGAAACTAGAACAAAGAAGTCAAGAAAACCCATGTTTCAAATCTAAACTCGGACAAGTAGGCACTTTACTTCACAATGAAGCAAAACCCTACAAGAAGAAGCAAGAAAGGTAGATTATTGAGTTCTAGAGAAACTTATACCATGGAACAGAAAGGTTATGACCTAGAGAAAGGTAGGAGGAAGAATAATATAGAAATAAATGGAGTAAATAAGGGGATACTTGTTTAGGTTAAGATCACCAAGAAGGAGCTTTAGAAACCCTAAAGGAAGTAAATCGTAACTCGAGATGTTTCTACCAAGAAGATCCACACCTTCTTCTTTCTTGCATAGGTCCTCCACAGAAGAATAGAGGAATGATGAAGATATTTGCAAGAGGGAAGTGGTAGAGATCAAAAGTTTTTTTTGGGTTCTTAATGATAGGTTATAAAACTTTAGAATAAAGAAAAAAGAAAACTTGATGTGTCATAGTATCTCTCCATGTGTCCATGGTATTAAACTATTAAGGATATATAAGAAGCCACACCAGAAGCTGCCCCATCATTCATGGAGACCTGCTTTTCCACCATTCGTTTGTTTTCCAAGTAAAACAAATAAACCCTTGGTTGATAGCTCCTAAAGGTAGCTCATCCATAAAGTGGTAAACCCTAATATACCCTTGAAGAAAACACCTCCAAACTAAGGTTTAACTAGGCACCCCATGGCTCAAAAATATCAATAATGATAAGAGAACATTCAAGGACCATAATGCAAGTGACAAATTGCAAAACCTCTCAATTGGATAAATTGCATAAGAGTCCAAATGTGCATAAAATTGCATAATTTACACAAACATTGTCCAAATTGGGCCAAATTTGAAACTTAAGCTTGTCACATGATACCAAAACATATAAAAAAGTTATATTGTGGTTATAAGAAATAAATTATGGTAATGAAGCATGTTCAACCATTTAATCAAGGTTAGGGGTCTTACAACCATTAACCCCTAATAGGGATTTCACCACCAAAATCCAAGGTACACATAGATGGACACTTCTCATGCAAGATATCCTCAATATTACACATGGTTACTTTCATCACATGGTGATGTCACATCATTCTCATATATGAAATATTCTTTTCCCTCAACTCTTACATGTGTCATCTTGGTTCAACATAAGAACTATTGTGCCACTTGTATAGGTCTGGTAGTACCTTTCAAATTGGGACTGTAACTATCATCTTGGTATATACTATCTGTTGGACCACACATCAGAGGCCATACTTGTTGGCTCTTATCAAACATAGAACATCATTATCTCTTATCATATGTAACTTTAGAAGTTTTCACCTCTATGCTCCTTTAATGATTGTTGTAACTAGCAACTCAATCAATTAGGTGGGTATCTCCTAATTGTCAAAAACTATAAGGCAAATGTTCTTAGAAGTTTCTTCAATCATCTTAAGGATGGAATGGCCATCAGTCTAGTTGAAGAATCACACACTTGTTTGAAATAATTTACAAATATAACTTCCTGGTTGACCTTGTTAGGGGTAGGGTAACGACACTGTTTTCGTCTTCCCAAGATTCACACAACACACTTAATAGATGTATCATAACTTACAAGATGATACTATAGTTAACCCACAACTCACTCTTGCTGAACTTGTCACACATATGTATAGTTTTTTAAACACTCTTAAGGTTTAGCAAAGATGTTAACCGTGATACTGACCATCTCTGAAATACTTTGAGATGTCTTCATTCAAAGCTTGTCACACTTATCAGACATGACCTAAGAACTTTGTCCCTCTTATTTATGAATGCAAATGATACATTGGTTAGTCTAAATGACATAACCCTAAACTCATCATGGTCATGTAACTTATGGCATCCACTCTAACCTTATCCATTGACATTCTGAATCTAGGTTTAACTTAAAGGATCACGGTAACACATGTTTGTTGATCGACAGACCATCCATCCTTGATAGTGGTCTTTCTAAGAAAACTAGTATCATAAGCATCTCTAACATCATGAATACATCTACTAGCATAACATGGATATCAATATTGGCATGTTTAATAAAGTGAACAAATCTACATCATAAGTAGAGATAACATCATAAGAACAACTAGTTGCGTCAGCATGTTTAGCAGTTTAAGCATTTCTAATTACAAAGGCACGGCTAGCAATACTAAAACATAGCTAACAACATCATCTTGACTATTAGTGCCAGTATATTTGACAACATAAGCCTATTTACAACATGAGCATAACTACAACATAAGCATATTTATCATCTCTTATTGTATTAGACATCATCTCTATGTTAGGAAATAAAATAAGGGCTATCATCCAATGTGAAACGTTGTGTATAACCCTATATACATATGTTCCATGGCTATATTGTATTTGTTTTTATTATGCCCTGATTAATTTGAGCATACCACTTAAAATCCAACTGACCACTACTAATTCGGAATTAGTGCCATACAAGATTGAGGAAGAGTCGAACTCCTAAGATCTACTTCACCCCCAGTCAGTATGGGTCCACCACAATGACACATAAGTTCAAGCTACTATTAGCCTAGTTCGTCCTTGGTATGGGTCATGGTACTAGTGAAATGAGGTGGGTACACAAACCCTACCATCTGAGGTACAACCACAGTTGTCCTCCAATATCATTACATATATAATCACCGAGACATGAACGCAACCATTCTCAAATTGAGGGCTAGGTACGACTACAGTCATCCTCCCTAAACACTTAGATTTAGGATGACATGCACCCTACATACTCACCAGTATGCACTCAGAGTTTCCCTTAGGAATACTCGTTTCACCATCTGGCAAGTTCTTACACTTAGATGGATCTATGGAATAGGGCACTACATGATTAGAATTTCACTTGATTAATTATTTCCAATTGGGTGAATTAAGGTTGTATCATACAAGTGGACATACAAACCTCAATTCATCTCTAACAAACATTTCTATATAATAATTTTAGAAGATATTAGATGTATGATACATATCGTTCCTCATCTCACCATCACATGATGTTATTCACTTTCCATTCATGAGATTGCACTTGTCATCATACTATCACATGATATAAATCCTTAGCTAAATATCATAGGGTATCAACCTTTGTCAACATAAGAGGATTATACCTCATTGAGGGCTCAATCATACCCAAAGGTCATTAAGACCATCATATCATTCCTTGAAATTCATCATTATCTTTCCATGCCTTATAACAAGGCTCAAAAAACATCACCACTCATGTGATGCACATGCCCAACATGATGTTGCAATAATTAAGTAATAGATGTTTATAGGATAACATTGTAGGGTTATATTAGCATTAAGAGAATTCTTGTATTACATCAACATCTAAGGAAGCTATATGATTGGTCATCATCACACTAATAGTGTACAAGTTTATCAGAAGAAAGCATAAATCTTAAAGATATGATGACCACTAGTTAACACACTACAGTTGAAATCAATCATTAGGAAGGATATTCCATCATTATATTAACCATTCAAGGAAGGGTAGAATATCTAACTACCATTATCAATTATCATTAGGGTTAGGTTCAACAAGATAGGGTACTTTGATGTTACAAATTAGCACTCATACCCAAACCCTAACTCATGACATCCCCATTGGATAATGGATGTATGGGGTGAAGCATCACCACCACATTCCATACCATCCTCAAGTATAGGTCTACACATAACTCAAGATGTAACCATCAGTGTATAGAATACTAGGGTTAAACCACAAAATAGAGTACTCCATGATTGTATTCATCATTCAAGGACTATTCATAACCACTTAGCAACATTTGGTTATATTAAGACTAGGTATAACAAGCTATACCTCATTAGGGTGACATTTCAATACAATATGGTCATTATCCCTTCTTTTCATATGAGTGAAAAGGTAAGACTACCTTATTAAGGGTAACCTTCCATTGGTTTCATCATCATTCAGCCCAGAACACCATACCACCACATCACCTAGAACCATCAGATGTTGAAAAGGTAAGACCATTGGTTATTTACATAAGTAAACACCTTAACAAACCATATGTAAAGACATTGAGTTGTGATCTAGAAAGTGTCATCATTAAACCCTAAATATCCATTATTTCACAACATAAAGGGGCATCATAGGTTGTGGGGTTCAATCCCATCATGGGTTGTATATTTTAAGCAAGCCATCATATCAACCATCAAGCTCCTTAAATTTATTATATGAGGGAAACCATATAATTGAGATCGTTAGAACTCATATGTAATACTTTAGGTATCAATCCAAACTGTTGGATGTTGAAGAATCTAATGGAAACCATTGGATAAAGTCCATTAATTGAAACTATTAGATGAAGAAATGTTAGATCCTAATTATGTGATCAGGTTCATATGTCAAAAACATTAATTGGAGTATAGTTCTAACCATTCAATCAATTGAACTAAGAAACCATTAGTTTAGGTTTTAATTGATGCTACAATCACATCCCTAACTCACCATTGGTGGTTATGTCTTGATCCACCATTGGTTGTGATCATTAAATCACCACCGGTTGTCAGAACAACACTATATTCATTTAACACCATTAGATGTTAAGCTAATGTCATCATTGATTCATAGCATCATTAGGATACTTAATGGTTGATCATTAAGATTCTAATTGAGCCAAAATATGACCTAAGGGGTGACCATCAGTTGACACCCTTGGTCACCACCATCAGTTCTCAAGATAGCAACACCACCAATTTTTTTATGGTTTCTCCATCGAGTCATGTGGTAGTGAAGGAAAAAGCTTGTAAACCCTAACTTGGACCATTAATTGTTAGGTGCTTAGCACCATCTGTTGTGTTACCAACCTATCCTAGTTCATATTATACTTTAGGAAGAACGTACACCTATTTATAGTTTCATTTAGAACTGTAACAGAACATGGAATGCCATAAAAATTCAAAATCCTAAACAAGCATTGTTTCTTTATGCCTAGATCATCACTTTTAAGCATAAGCATGAACTTTTAGTAAGAAACATAAGTGAAGAAGGTTAAAAAACTCAAATCTATAGAGAAGAACAGACTTCTTGAAGCAAGAAATGTGAGAAAAGAAGGAAAGAAAGCTGAAGTTTCAGATCTGAACTAGGCCAAGTAGGCACTTTTCTCCACAAAGATGCAAAACCCTAGAAGAAGAAGAAACAAAGGTAAATTCTTGAGTTCTAGAGAAACTTCTTGTAACACCCCTGACCTAGGTTATGGCTTAACCCTAGAAGTTTTTATTAAGAAAAATAATTATAAACGTTTTCTAATCCTTTGAAAAGTAATTAAGACTCTTTGTGAAGTTTATTTCCAAGTTTGAGCTTATTTGCAAACTATGTGTGCATTATTATGACAATCTAAGTGAAAAGTGCAATTTGCTCAAGTTGAGGGAATACATTACAAATTGTTACATGTTGAATGTGTCCTAAGTGTTTTAGTATCATAAGAGAGAGAATGATGCTAAGTGATGGCTTGTAAAAAGCCTAAATTTCAAGTATTAAGCTTGTTTAAACAATGTTAGTGCCTCTTGCACCAATTTTGATACAAATTGTAATTTACCCAAAATATGGGGTTGATATGCAAATTACCACATCTAGTGTGTCCCTACTCCCTCTAGGTATCATTTAGAGGAGAGAGAAAAAGGGGGTGCCATAATTGAACCACCTTTGAGGGGTGGTATTCTTAATATTGAAAAGACTAAGAAAATGTATAAGTTGAAGGTTATACATATGAGCATATCGAGTTGGAGACTTAGAGTGGAAGTCCCTATCGGCCAAGGGGCCATGGAGGAAGTCTCCTATCAGTTTTGAAGAGTCTTAAGTTTGGCCCATGACGGGAAAGGCACTTCAAAGAAGAGATATGACTCGATTTGCAACTTATCTTGGAAAATATTGAGTTGAATATTATAATATAGTGAGTGGAAGAAGACTTGCCTTAGAAGCTAACTCAAGAGCCGACCCTTATCCTCTACATTATCCTTTAACTTTTTGCATGGCAAGATAAATAATGGGATGCATGCAAATATATGTGTCAACTATGCATGGCTAGGTGGCACTTAGTAGCCTAAGCTAATGGCACCTCTTACACTCTTTTCCATAAATCTCTAGTATAAATACCTTGCCCTTCACTTGTTAATAAGATTTTCGAATCTTGTTAGTAACCTTTCCTCTTGTATTGTGCATATCCTCTTATGTCGTGCATAGTAAGGAGATTTGAGTGATAAGAACTTGATATCGGCCAAGGAACAGAGATATCGGCCAAATAGGTCATAGAAGGTGATATCGACCATTAGGGATTGGAGATATCATGCAAAAGCTAAGGAGCTCAAGTCTTGGATTGTTGAGAGGTTCATCTTCAACCTTGGAATGTGAGGAGTTGAATATTGAATCTTGGAAGTTGTTCATAAGGTGGGTTATATAACTTGAACCCGTCTATATTATTATCCTTTCTTATTTGTTAAACTTGTTGATTTCTTTCAAAATCAGATTTCCTTTGATCAAATGATATATCTATGAGTTCCAAAAAGTAGTTACGATTGTTATCCATAGGTTTGAATAGTTAGATAAGGATCTTGTGGTTGATGATGATGACATCATCATTGGATAACCCGATATGGGTTAAAGACTCTTGAAACCCGATATGGAATCTGATGTAGAGCCTTACCCGATATGAAGGTAGGCCATATTTTATAAAACATGTATTATGAATGATATGGAAGATACCTATCCATATTTTATACTTCATACAAGGTAAGAATAATATCCTATCTATGATAGGGAACCAAGCATGTACTCTAATCCGATATAGTAAACTGTAGAGGATAAGCAACCTGATATGTTGATGTAAATCCATTACAAGTATGAAATAGTAAGAAGTGTATATTTCATGGGCGATATGAGTAAGTACTTGTACACCCCCTTGAGTACGATATAGGGACATATACTTATCTTATGCATGATATCATGTTAGGTCTATAACCTATGCTAGATATGAGTTAGAAACCCTAGATGGTGATGAGAAATTTGATATGAAATCCAAGATGAAAAGTAACCCGATATGGTGGTGAGTGATACTTTATACTTGATGAGAGACATGTTTTGGGAATGATATGGGAGTTACCTACTAGCTCCTTATACACGATACGATGGTAAAGCAATACCTTTGTACGATATGGGAAAACCCTAGATGAAGACATAGGAATCTGACATGCCTTGGAACTTATACTCCTTTGAAACCTGATATACCCCATTATCTTTGTGACAGGTTGAAGATCAGTTTAGTATGCATACTTTTCAAGAAAAGAACTAGAGTTCAACATTCTTATCAATCATGGGAACACGATATGGTAGTCAATATAGGAACACAATACGACAACATGATACCACTTAATGTGGGTACCCGATATGATGTTCAAAGATGTAACCCGATCAGATACCTAAGATAGGTAAACTGATACAACAACCAAGATGAAATCTGATATGGTAACCCAAGATGAAATTCGATATGGTAACCCAAGATGAAAACTGATATGGTGTTATTTGTATATACTTAAACTATACTTGATGAGGCAACTCATGCTATGACCGATATGGTACACCCTTGACACTTGATGCCCGATATGGTGTAGTCTTATACATGATATGAGAACCCCATACATCCTATACCCAATATGAGGATAATAGTCTAACCTATACATGATATGAGGTTGACTTAAGATGAGAAAAGTTAAAGTGATACTTAACTCAACATGACTACATGATGTGGTGTTAAGGGATATGCCTTAAACCCGATAGATGGTGTGGATGCACCACATGACTAATAATGATACTTGTTATAATGATATATGCGTTTTTAAACATGATAGCATAATATTATCCATCATGCTACTCGATATGGTAGACATGCTTTTATTTATTAAACTTGTCTAAGTGATGTATGTTGTGTGATTAATATTGAGACATAATGAGATTAATTTAATTTAATAATGTTAAGCTAATAGACCTTAAGAGGTGAATTAAGTAAGACATAATCGATATCCTAATAAGGATGAGAGAGAAAGACTTTAACATGGGTGATAACATGTTAGTAAATATGTATTGATACTCCAATGATAGATGGAGTATGAATTAAGGTTTGATTGTAGACATTTTGATCTTATATCCTTATTTGTTTATAAAGGGAAAATCTAACCCTAATGAAGGGTAATGATATGCTTTTACAATCGTAATCGGTTAGATTGAGATAATCCTAACCCTAATAATGGGAAGTGTAACAACTGTCATCAAACTGACAACCAAATCATTACTAATTATGCAGAATTACCATAGCAGTGGATTAACAAAAATCACTAAAATTTGAAACCATTTTGCAAGGAGATCCTTTACCAGAAAACTCTTACCGAAAGATCCAAATCTTATGCATAACATGATTTACATTGTATAACACGGTTTCATCTCATCTCGAGGACAACATATAGCATTTGTTTTGTCAACACATGTATTGTAGCAACATAAAACCTCGAGGCTTACAAGCCAAAATCTCATATCGTTCATGAAACATTTATGAACCGACTCCAAGGACATGAGAGTATAGAGACAACACATAGGACTTCTATCTACAATACATCACAGGAAGTACACTCAACCTGAGCTATTACTACTGCCTTAGTTGTCGTTCCTCCTCTGCAGAAAGGTCTCCACCGCCTCATGCACGTCCACCTAAAAATTGTAGATCCCACGGGGTGAGACAATTGTCCCAGCGATAGATATAACTCTCTGCCTACCATATTATTATCACTAATAAGCATTATAAAACTGAGCAGAGGTTCTTTTTATTTTAACAGGAAGGATTAATCACTATGTGAACAGAACATGTTAATCTCTTTACTTAAGGAAAATGTTGCATCTACCCATGGTAGAATAATAAGCCATATTTCTACTTTACAAGGAATGTAAAGAAACATAAATAACATTTGTCAACTAAGATTTATATCTGAATTGTGCATCAATTAATGTTTTCCATATTTGATCCTTAAGCAAATATACTACATGGCTGATCATATTTTAGAAATCACACTTATGCCCTGAGGAGATGAAGTATACCCCGTATATCTTCAACCGAACAAAAACTTCTAACAAGTCGGTACCATACAAGGTCAATGGAAGAGCCTGTTGCCATGACCTCACCTGCCTCGGTCAGTACGAGACCACAGGATTCAGCAGGACATCTCGTGTCATCTGCTGATAGGACATCTCATGTCAGTTGCAATTAGAGCATGCCAGGGTATAAAGGCATCCTCGCTTAGATATATATCATCAACTATACTCTCTTAGGGGAACATCTACTCACAACTGTCCCCAGTTATGAAATTACTGAGTTATGGTCACATAGCCACCATACTCTGAGCCACGAGCCAGTTCACTGTGCTTTATTGGGACATTCACTTTGAGTTCGTAAGGGTATCGGCTCACATCTGGCAGTCTGTACTTACATCCCCCACATATTCAAAAATATGCACTCCAAGTTATGCCGCGGTAAACCCATTTCACCATTCAGCAAATTCTAACGTTGATGGATCTATGGTCAAGGCAATGTTTTATGGTTTCTAGTGATCTATTAAGTGCATTACTGTATTCTTTTAGCATCAAATAAGTTATAAGTATCTTTTTTTGGATAAGGTAACAAGTTATAAGTATCAATCATAAAGAAATGCTATAAAGAAAGTTGTAATACATTTATCGAGTACTTTTCAAATCTTAGGAACACATTTAAATGCATATCATTGGGGATCTCAATCCCTTATCACATTACTAGCAATTATCATCCCTTCACATCATCATCATCATGATTATTGGATATGGGTATTCACACCCTTAGATCACCACACAACATTGTTACCTCTGTAACAAGTAACTACTACCTCTAGGTCCTCAGACCAAGGTATTCATCATACTTGTTGCACAAGTATTCAACATAGATCATATGCTTTAATTAAACATCTTGTCACCTCTCACTAGGTAATAATTATTCATATGGCTCATAAGGCCATTAAGCATCTTGTCACCTCTCACTAAGTAACAACTATTCACATGGATCACAAGGCCATTAAGCATCTTGCCATCTCTCACTAGGCAACAACTATTCACATGGCTCACAAGGCAATTAAACATTTTGTCACCTCTCACTAGGCAACAACTATTCACATGGCTCACAAGGCCATTAAGCATCTTGTTATACAAGTATTTAATAAGATTTATAAGGTTTATTCAATAAGAGAAATACAACCTTCCCATTATTAGGGTTAGGGTTTCCCTTTATAGTCGAATAGGGTTTCAAGTTCATATTATTAATCCAAACCCTAATTCATTGCTCCACACAATTAGGAGCATACATTGATATCATAAGTATTCAATCATACTTATTTATTCTCATCATTTATTATTAAATGTTTATCAACACAAAGTATGAGTTTCTCTCTCATCCTCACTTGGATATTGATTACATCATACTTTTGGTTCAATTCTCCTCTTGAGGAACATTAGATCATCATTAAAATTTCACATCATCTTTTCTATTGCAATTAACACAACCTGCGACATATATCACTCAATCAATCACATATGATTGAAGTGTACCTACCATATCGGGTATCAAGATGGGTGTATGTTAACATGTATTGCTTTAAGACACATTCTTTTTTCATGTAGTGTATCCATATCGAGCATGTGGTATAACCACATCACCATGTCATGTTTTAGGGTGTATCCCCTAATCATCCTATCGTGTACCTGTATCAAATTGATTATCACTTAATTCTTATCATCTCAAGACAACTTCATATCAGGTATGAGCTAGGTGCTTGACCCTATATTGGGTATAAGCTATTTGCTTGGTGCCATATCGTGCACAAGGTTTGCACCATATCGGGCATAAAATATATGCCTCATCATGTATCATTTAAGGGGTTTATACAAGATATCAAATTGGTTTTCCATCCAGGATTGCCATATCAGGTATCCATGTTGGGTAACATATCGTGTTACATGTTAGGTAAACCCTTAGACTCATAACCCCTTCATTCCTTCAAGGATCAACCTTATCATATAGTTACTTGACAAGATAGTTGTCTTATTGAATTCTCATACTACAATCTATTACACCAAGGATATGGTATATCGGGTTTCAATCCATCCTCTAGGATTTTCCACCATATTGGATAGATTATACCATATCGTGCATGAAGTATGAATTCAACCTCATATCATTCCCAAGGTAGGATTAGGTGCTATTACTAGCATCCAAGGGATAGCATTCATATCATCTATGTGGTATCACTTACCACTTGTATCGTCTTACCCATCACATTGGGTTTCCAACTCTATATTGTTTAGAGTATTCACTATCTCTATATCGTGCAACAGGTGTAATCTTAGACTTGTATTGTGTATAAGGGTTAAGTGGGTATCTCTAATATCGTGCAAAAGGTATGGCTCATATCATGTATTAGCTATCCTCTATCCCCATATCGGGTTAACCCCCATCTCGGGTTTAATATCGGGTTAAGGAATTACAACCCTATCAGGTTATATCATGTATTTGAATCTATATCTTTTATTATGCATAAGTGTATGCTTCATCCATCATATCGTGCCCCAAATGTGTGCTTCATGATATCATGTACAATGTGTGTACTCACATGATCATATTGTGTAAGAGGTACTTGCTTAACTTACTCATATCGAGATTACCCAAACTAGGGTTTTAACATATCAATTTCTTTGAAGTGCCTACTTGACACTATATCATGCATGGAGACCTTACTTGCCTTCCTATCGTGTAAAGGGTGTATGGTTAACACCATATCATTTTTCAAGGAATGAATTCCATCTCCATATCGTGCAAGGAGATGAAATCTTCTAATCACATCGTGCAAGTGATGTTTGCACATACCCATATCGGGTTAGAGCTACTTGTGTGTGTACTAAAACCCGATATCACTTTATAAAGTGATACCAAATTCTTCAAGCTCTAGAACTTTGTTCTAACTGTTATTGTTCATGGAAAATAGGTCCAAACATTTACTAGAACTCATAATTTCATCAACTATTTAAGGAGATTTCAGAATTAAAAGTAGACCATTTAACTATAGCAATTTAGGTGATGAATAATAACATGATTGAGTTCAAGTTATATAACCCGCCTTATGATCAGCTTCAAAGCTCCAAGCTCTAAAGCTTTACGTCCCTAAGGTTGAAGATGAACTTCTCCAAGGTCCAAGGCTCATTCACCAATCCTCCATATATAAGAAACTGTTGGGTTTTGTGGAGAAAACATGTGCGGCGGAAGCAACAAAAATTCCACTCAACCCGAAATAGGATCTCATCGACAACAGCGTATTTGGAAGGAGTGTTTGCGAGATATACCTTATCGCGGAGCAAGTCTGGTGATGTCCCAATGCACAAAGGTGTGCAACGACGCTGGCCTACATAGACGGAACTTATCTCTCGTTCACTGTCGCAGGAAGATCCGGCGGCACTCCTTTCGTACGATGATGTATTCTGCTCGTAACACGCACGGATGATCGTTGATGTCCTCCGAACGTAGGCGTCTCATTGTCTGCATCTCTACTTCTTCCACGCAGATGGACTGGAACTCCACGTAGTGCTTCCTAAGCCGGTGGGAAGGAGTCGTGTCTGTACAGTGGCATGCTAGCGGTGCGTTTCTCTCCTTTCTCTCCTAAGGATGGTGATCGCTAGGGTTTACGTACGTGAGCGTAAACTAAAAAGCTTCTCTCGATATCTTATATAGATATCAGCCATCAAGCTCCTTTAAATAGGAGACGAAGGGAAGTAGGGTTTCCTAAACCCATCGGTAAACAGAAACATTGTGTTAATTAAAACGCTCGTGGATTAATTAGAATATTATGGAATTCATTAATTAACCAAATAACCGCATTAATTGATTAATTAATATCTGACTCCATGCAATTTCTTGGGATGGCTCTATGGGCATATATACAAATACACTCCCACTTGCACTTAGAGCCAGTCACTCCGATATTATTGTAATCGATTACATAAACATTTTAGTAATCAATGTGATTCAGAGCAATTCCAATCAAATCCACAATTACACTCCTATTTCAACACATCCTATGCGTGTGACCCGGTAGGCTACAAATTACATTGGCAGTGATATCCATAATCATATTATGATTTCAAAAGAAATGATTGGTATCTAGCAAGACTTCATTGCCACCCAAGTAATTGGAGAAGTTGGAGAACAACTTAACCTATCATTCATGACTGGTGTTACAGTGATTGTATAGTTCCATTGTTGTTGATATCCAGATTGAACTTGAGTCATGGAATTGTTATCCTTTTCAATGTTCAATCCATGTTCCTTGAACTAGAGCAGACTGTCTGAGATATATGTAAGCTCAATATCACATATTGACTCAGATCAACATGGCCATGCTTTTCTCAGTCTCCCTTATCAAGTGGTCGAAATATCAAACTCCCGTAGGAAGGACAAATTCCATCTACATCACTCACAGTCATCCCCATGTGTCACAGTGCACCCAAGCACCATCTTTATGGCAATCCTTATTTAGGACCACTGTAGATGATGTCAAAGTACATTGAACGACATGTGATAAGTGTAGTGACTTCAGGTCTAAGAACCATAATGACCACCATCATTATGAGATGTGACTCTAACTACCAATCATGGTATTCATGTTTCACTCTCAACATGGGTCTATCTGATACATTGTTCTCTAACAAGTATCTATGTATTTGGTTTGATATATCCATATCATGGATAATGAGATTCTTCCATCAACCAACATACATTCTAATCTTATGTGTTATTGATGTCTATGGATATTTCCACAATAACAACCGATTAGGGACAAAACAAGAATACATACTCTTAGCATACATATGATATGATGTGGCTTATATTATCGCACTAGAAAACTCACTTAGGGTTGAAATCCCTAAGTTTTTAACCAAAATAAATGTGCAATAATACCACCCGCAAGCGGACATGTCTTATCGCAGTATAGTTGAGGATCGATTCCCAAGGGACAACATTTTTAAGAATCTTTCTCTACTCGAATCTAGTTGAATCAAGACTAATATTAGAACAAGGTTTGTTGAATTGAGTTTAATTAAACAAAATGCAAGGAAAGTAAAAGAGCAAGATTAAAAGTTGATAAATATTAAAGATGGGAATCGTTGCGATGGTCCCGGGTTTCACCACCACTACACATGCAATCACATACAAACATCAAACATCCAGGAAAGATATAACCATTCAAATAGAGTTGCTGCAGAACCCCCCATACGGGTGTCAGGTCTGCGTAAGCATCACCTTAGGTATCATATGTCTCATCACCATCCAGATCACATACTTATGGCTCCGAAGATACAGAAATCCAAATGAAGTTGTGGGCCCCCTATACAGGCTTCATGCACACAGAAGCGTCACCGTGGGCTAGATGGCTTGTCACCACACAGATCATACACTTACGACCTCAAGGAATCCCATTCTATTTCTAGTTTGGGAGTCAACCATGTTAATCGACATTCAAAACCTACGCATTGAAGTTCTTGAAACATAGGAAACGAACAAGATTTATGCAAGCAGGTGATCAATCCACAAGCACTCATCGACGATTAACAATGAAATGAAAGATTATATACATGCCATGGGATGTTTAACAGTGAGATATGAAAGCATGGGCAACGTGGCTAGTCCCCGCACCCCAGTGAAAGTAAACTACTCGCTCATGGTGAGAGAAACAAGAATAATAAGAGAGAGAGAAGTTTCCTCCATGAGCATGGTGAAGAAGATGATCGCTACTCGGTGGAGAAACAATCTTCTATATGGTGTCAGAGCAGATCTGGATGAAGAGAGGAGAACACCACGGCGTACGAGGAAGATCTTCTCTCTCCACCTTCTCTTTCTTCTCGTGGACCTTGCTCGCAGTAGGAGGATCAGCTCGTGGACGAGATGGCGGCGTAGAAATGGCGTAGACGCAGCAGATCTAGATCCAGATCTAGATCTAAATGAGGTGGCTTGTAGATCTGAGTCTTCACTCTAGATCTGGGTGAACAGGCAGCAAGACCACCACGGGGGCAGGTTTTTGGCTATGGAGATCATCTCCTTAGGCCCATGACAGTCCTACAGCTTAACGGCATGTGGAGATGATCCTTTGGCTGACTGGAGTCGTGTCCTATTTATAGGCAGTCTGGGCACCGACTTGAAATCACGACCTTGTCATTTCTGCAGTGGGTCGCAGCTTTTGTCGTGGTCGCGACATTTGTTGTGGTCATGACATTTGTCGTGCTTGTGGCATTTTTTGTGGTCGCGGATTTTGTCATGGTCCCGACATTTGTCGCGGTCACGGAATTTGTCGTGGTCGTGGCTTTTGTCACGGTCGCGGCATTTGTCATGGTCACGGCTTTTGTCGTGGTCGCGGCTTTTGTCGTGGTCGCGACATTTTTCATGGTCGCGGCTTTTTTCGTGGTCACGACATTTGTCATGGTTGCACCTTTTATAGGATTTCCGCGGTCACGGCATGTAGGTGCATCAAGGGTTTGGGGTGTTAGGAAGAAGATTGTGGTCGCGGGGAAACTTGGTCACGGTATGTGTGGCTGGGGGAACCGCTGTTGGGAATAGAAGAGAAGACCGCAGACTGCTGGCTTAGGAACGATTGCGACCAGGCTCTATGAATCGCGATTAGGTCAAGCTGGGAGAAGAAGGGGATCCACTGACTGCTACTGACCCCAAGCACGCTCGAACAGACCAAGGCCCAGAATAGAGTATTGAGCCATGGAGACAAGGCCCAAATACCCAAAGTGACCTGCACAAAGGTGCACAAATTCAATAAAAATAGGGATCATTCTAATTAAGCCAAGTGAATGAACATATTAGAAGATAAAGCCGATAAATGCATGAATGCAACCAAAACTAGGATAAACGAGATGATTGAACCAAGATGAATATGCATTCATCAAAATACCCCAAACTTAAACGTTGCTCGTCCTCGAGTAACACAAAATCTGAAACGGTCGCCAAATGAATACTTTCGAAACGTGTGACTGTCTCACCTTCACATCATGAATATTTCTTTTCTGCTTGGTATGACTAAGTGTCTCAACATCCTGAGATCACATAACACATTTTACCATATCTTCGTTCCCGAGTTCGCTTCCCAATATCACTTCTTCTCTACCTTTTTCCAAAATCAAGCATGTTAGAGAGTTTCGTAAGAGTCCAGAGATACCCACAGAACAATAAGTGTGCACCTGATCTGACACTGGTGTTATTAGGATTAGGGAGGCATTCATTGTGCCTTTAGGTGGAAACGGGAGTGAAGGGTGGTATGGAAGAGAAAAATAAATCTCTCCTCTATTTGACTCGAGATTTATATTATATGAGTTGCAATTTCATTGATTTCATTTTTGTGTGTGTGCGAATCTCTCCTCTATTCGACTCGAGATTGCATTTCTTTTTGTGTGCTCTTAGGCATCTTTTCTTGGTGATACGCCCTTATTTCGTAGCGAGGGGTATGGAATAAGCGTGAAGGAAGAGAGAGTGTGCTACCCCGAACTTAGGGTTTGACACTATATTGGCTATTTTTCGTTTGTTTTTTATGAGAGAAGGGGTAAGAAGATGATGGAAGAAGTGTAGAAGAGAGTTCAGATCAGAATGCAACTTGATTTACAATTCAGTGCACCGGCTTGTTCTCCTTATCATACTCTGCTCAAATAATGACTTGATGAGGATCCGGTGGAGATTCCATGCTATTGTTCCACTAGTCAGATAGGAAACACAACATGTTTGATCCCTCTCAGTTTGATAGATACTTTCCATATCTATTGACCATGATGTTTGGATTCATAAGCTTCACACAGTGATTTCTAATCATAGGCTTGTTTCAGAAATTGTTCTCCTTGAGGCTTCGCTTCGAATAAGGAGGGTATAATGATTCAAAACTGCATGGGAAAATAGGATAGCCGGCAAGGTAATTGCTTTGATTGAAACAAAAGCGTCACAACTTCATCAAGTTTCTATACAAGTTTCTATGAAAACTTTTTGAAAAATTTGAAAATTTTTGAAAAAGTTGCTCAAAATTGCGACAACATTTCAACGATGAAATCTTAAGTCTGGAACAGATAGGAGAGGGTGGAAAGTAAAGTACGTACCACCCACCCTCCACCCCGAACTTAGAAATTTGCTCATCCCGAGCAAGCTCTAAATCCGAGTTGGAGGGGTAAACTCGTGCCGGTTGGTCCACCAGATGCGGTTGCATTCCTTTCAGCGACGCGTCCTCCATCTGAAATCTCAAAAATGGAACGTATCAGAATTTAAGACTACATCTTGCGATGCATTGTCTATCAGGTGCAAAATTTTCTAAAAAAACAAAATTAAAAGTAAAAGCTAAGTTAAAAATCGGTTTGCCTCCCGACAAGCACCTTTATTTTATGTCGATGGCTTGACGTGATTTCTTCAATTTTCTTGTAGGTATGTCGGTTTGGATAGATTCATCAATTCATCAGTGCTAGTATCAGCTGTGGTGAAATATCTCTTCAAGCGTTGGTCATTTGCCACAAAATCACCTGACTTCTCACTCCATAAGGTAAATGCACCATGTGGGTAGATGCTCTTGACAATGTACGGTCCAGACCATCGAGAGCGGAGTTTCCCTGGGAATAACCTCAGTCTCGAGTTGAACAGCAGAACTTGGTCTCCCACTTGAATGTCCTTCCTTTTCAGATGGCAATCATGCCAAAGTTTCGTGCGTTCCTTGTAGATTTGTGCATTCTCATAAGTTGTCATTCGGAGTTCATCCAACTCTTGAAGTTGTAGAAACCTAGCTTCGCATGCTTTCTTCATGTCAAAATTCAGCTGTTTGATTGCCCACCATGCTTTATGTTCTAGTTCCACGGCAGGTGACATGATTTTCCATAGATGAGTCTGAAGGGTGTTGTTCCAAGAGGAGTTTTGAACGCAGTTCGGTAGGCCCTTAAATCATCATTGATTTTTACTGAACAATCCTTTCGGTTGCGTCCTACTGTCTTTTCCAGGATAGCTTTGAGTTGACGGTTCAAAACCTCTACCTACCCACTTGTTTGTGGGTGGTAGGGAGAAGCTACTTTGTGTGTTACACCATATCTTCTCAACAACGCTTCAAGGCTTCTTTCCAGAAAATGAGAACCTCCGTCGGGTATCACGGTTTGTGGGATTCCAAAACGGGGAAAGATAATATCTTTGAACATTTTAATGACGGGTTTTGAATCGCTAGTGACTATTGGGATGGCCTCTACCCATTTAGAGACATAATCCACAACAACTAGGATGTAGGAAAATCCATGTGAGGATGGGAATGGGCCCATGTAGTCCACCCCACAAACATCAAAAATCTTGACTTCTTGCCATAGCTTAAGTGGCGTCCATCTCTTTTTGTAATGACACTTGTCAGATGACAACACAAAGTTATAAGCATCTCTGGATATGGTTGGCCAAAAGAAACCACATTGAAAAACCTTCAAAGAAGTTTTCTTAGAACTCATATGGTCTCCGACTGGGCCTGAGTGGCATTGTTCTAAAATAAGTTGGGCTTCTCCCTCAGCGATACAATGTCTATAGAGACCATCAGCATAGAGCTTGAAGAGGTATCGTTCGTCCTAATGATATTGCCTCACATCATGCATGAATTTCTTTAGAGCATTGCCAGTACACTCAGGGTGGATGATACCGACGGCAAGGTAGTTCCCATAGTCCGAGTACCAAGGGGTAGCTTTAGAGACTTTCATAAGCTGGTCATCTGGAAGAGAGTCATTGATTGGGACCTTCTCAGTTTCTAGAGTGTGGATACAACTTAAGTGGTCTGCTACAACATTTTCTATGCCTCTCTTATCTCTAATCTCAAGATCAAATTCTTGCAATAGGAGAATCCATCTTATCAAACTTGGTTTTGCATCTTTGTTTTTTAGAAGATAACGAATAGCGGCGTGATCGGTATAGACAATCACCTTTGAACCGATGAGGTAGGATCTAAACTTATCAAAGGCATATACGACTGCTAGGAGTTCCTTCTCAGTAGTTGCGTAGTTCCTATGAGCCTCGTCAAGGGTCTTCGATGCATAATAGATGACATGATGTTTCTTCTCTAAACATTGGCCCAGAACGGCACCCACAGCGTAATCACTGGCATCACACATAATTTCAAATGGGTTGTCCCAATCCGGGGCGCGAATGATGGGTGTTGTTGTAAGGGCATGCTTTAGGTTGTTGAAACTCTTGATACACTCTTCATCAAAATGGAAATCATCGTCCTTTAGCAACAGATTTGTCATGGGCTTGGTTTTCTTGGAGAAATGCTTGATAAACCTTCTGTAGAGACCCGCATGACCAAGGAATGCGCGGAATTCTCTTACATTGGTAGGTATATATAGTTTGGAGATCACTTCGATCTTGGCCTTGTCCACTTCAATTCCTCGATTACTGACTCTATGGCCAAGGACAATACCTTCTTTTACCATAAAATGACATTTCTCCCAATTAAGCACCAGATGAGTTTCTTCGCATCATTTGAGGACAAGGGAGAGGTGCCTTAGGCATGAATCATACAAGTCCCCATATACAGAGAAATCATCCATAAAAATTTCGATAATGGTTTCGGTTAAACCAGCAAATATGGCCGCCATGCAGCGTTGGAAGGTTGTAGGCACATTACAGAGTCCAAATGGCATCCTTCTAAAGGTGTATGTTCCAAAGGGGCAGGTAAACATAGTTTTCTCTTGGTCATCTGGATGTATAGGGATTTGATAAAATCTAGAGTAACCATCGAGATAGCAAAAATATTCCTGATGAGCCAATCTCTCTATGACTTGATCTAGGAAAGGCATTGGAAATTGATCCTTGCGTGTGGCTTTGTTCAATTTTCTATAAGCGATGCACATCCTCCACCCGGTTACTGTTCGAGTGGGGATGAGTTCATTTTCTTCATTCCGTATCACAATAGTGCCACCTTTCTTTGGAATAACATGTACAGGAATCACCCAAGGTGAGTCAGATATTAGATAGACGATTCTGGTAGTGAGCAACTTGATGACTTCGCGGCGGACCACTTCTTTCATATTAGGATTCAACTTCCGTTGATGCTCAACAGTCGGCCTATGGTCTTCTACCATAGGGATTTTGTGCATACAAAGCGCTTGACTGACCCCAGTGAGATCGCTCATCTTGTAGCTGATAGCTTTCTTTCTTTCCTTTAATTCTTTTAGGAGTTTATCTTCTTGTTCGGTCATTAGATCAGAGTTTATAATAACTGGACAAACCTTGAGATCATCCAAAAACACGTATTTAAGTCCCTGGGGTAGGGGCTTCATTTCAGGGGCTTCTGGCTTCTCACACGGCTCTTCAGATACATTCACAGCTTTGAGTTCCTCGAACTTGGCTTCAACATCTTCTTCTATAGAGTCTAGGTGAAGGATACAATCCTTAACTTGTTTGTTGATGAAAATTTCGGCAGATGGGTTTGTTAGTGCCACTTCTAAAGGATCGTATTATTCATATTCCTCTTGTGTGAGGAGAGACATTTTCTCAATACAATCAATCAGATAGACTTCTTCCTGCATGCTCGGTCTTTGCATGCTTTCAAAAACTTTGAACTCGAGGGTTTCTTTCCCTAGTCTGAGCAACAAGGTCCCTACTTCAACGTCAATCAAATCTCTTGCAGTGGCGAGGAACGTACGGCCAAAGATAAGAGGGTATCTGGAATCCTCTTTTATGTCCATGATGATAAAGTCACAAGGGACATAAGAGTCTTTCCCAACCTTCACAGGGACATCTTCGATGATTCCCAAAGGAAGAGTCATAGAGTTATCTGCAAGTTGAATGGTCATTCCAGTTGGGAGTAATTCTGCAAACCCTATCCTCTTGCAAAGGCTAAGTGGCATGATAGAAATGCTAGCACCGAGATCAGCTAATCCCTTCTTACATGAAGAGTTACCGATATGGCATGAAATCCCAAAGGATCTCGGGTCTTTCTGCTTCTTGGGCATCTTGCTCTGGATAATATCAGAAGTGGTTGTTGCTAGCTTAACAGTCTCGTATTCTTCAGTTATGTACTTCCTTGTGAGGAGAGACTTTAAATACTTAGTCCAAGATGGTATCTCGGCCAGCGCATCTAGAAAGGGTATATCTACATGAAGCATCTTCATAGCTTCTTTAAACTTGTTGAATCGCGTATCGAGCTTTGTCTTCTTCAAACGAGCTGGGAAGGGAGGACGGGGCTTGTATACTGGCACATCTGACTCAGGTGTGTCTTCTGCCTCTGTAGCCAAAGGTTCCTCCACTCTTGCTTTGTCTATCTTATCAGTGGTTGGTTATTCCTTCGGTTGAGACTCAGGTATTGTATAGTCTTGGTCATTCGTAAAGTCATCATCGTTCATCTCCACTATTGGTATCTTGACAGGGGGGGTCAGAATAGTCTTTTTCAGACCTGGTGGTGACAACCTTCAATTGCTCTGGGTGCTTAGGGTTGTTCTCTGGTTGTCCGGCAAAGGTTCCAGAAGGTGGCTTCATGCTAGCTGCAAGTTGAGCTAGTTTAGATTCAATAGCCTTTTGATGGGCTTGCTGGTTAGCTATCATAGTCTGTTGCGACTGCAGCATCTTCTCAATAGTTGACAATTTGTCATCAGGATGGACGGGACTGACTTGTTGCCCTTGTTATTGTGTTGATAGGGGACTTGGTTGGGGTTCTGAAACTGAGAATTGTTCTGATAATTGTTGTAGTTTCTATTTTGGTAGTTTCCTCTAAATTTTCCTTGATTCCCGAAACTTGGTTGTTGGTTATACTAGAATCCTGGCGGGCCTCGTTGTTGAGTATTTGAACCAAGTTGTCACGAGTTCTCCTCTCCATAAGGATTTCCATATTGAAAACCTGGATGGTTCCTATTCTAATTCGGATTATAGTACCCTTGACCAGGGATAGTGTTGACAACATTCAGATTTTCCATTTGACCATTATCTACTTGGGCACATGTATTGCTCAAAACAACATCATAGATAATGTTACAGGCTAGAGTAGAATGGTCAGTTCCTTTGCATGCTTCGCAGAAGAGTGAGGCGGATTTAACTTGCTCTTGTTGTCGAGGGGGCGAACGTCTTCTTTCATAAGTTGCGAGAGATGATTCTAGATGGTCTTTCTTGGCGACTAGGAGTTTGAGAGATTCAACGATAGACTTGTACTCAGGTGTTACTTCGGCCATAGCTACCTTCAGCACTTCTTTTCCCACAGGTCTTCCCCAGTTGGCTTGGTTTTCAGCTCCAAGGGTGACAACCTTCCATGCGCTATCATAACTCTGACGCATGAAGTTTCCTCCATACGAAGAATCCAAAAACCTCTTGATATCATCGTCCACACCTCTATAAAAGATTTCAATGAGTTGATTCTTTGGAATGCCATGATGTGGGCACATGCATAGAAGCTCTTTGTATCTTTCCCATGCTTCAGCTAGGGATTCTCCAGGGGCCTAGGTGAATTGCATTATTCGGCCCCTAATTTCATAGGTAAGAGAAGGTGGATAAAACATTTCCAGAAAAACATTTGGCAGTTGTTCCCAAGTGGTGATGGGTTCTCATTGCAAGGAGTTATACGAACATATGGCTCTATCGGCTAGAGAGTATTTGAAGAGATGGAGTCTGATGGCATCATCAATGACTCCATTTTCCTTTGTCATGGTGCATAAGTCTATGAATCTCAGAAGATGTTCTTGACTATCTTCTCCTTGCTTACCATAGAAAGGACTGTTTTGAAGCAAAGTGACCCAATGTGCTCTTATCTCAAAATTCAGAGCATTGATGGGAGGAGGTTGTACTGGATGATGAACGTCAACAGCTTTAGGGATTGAGAACTCCCTAAGGTCCTTTTGTAACTATGCTTGTTGAGCTGCTGCTTGGGTTTCTTAGATTTCTTGTTCGACTGCAGCTTGGGCTTCTTGTACAAGTCTATCTCTTTGTGCATTAAGGGTTTGAGCTACCCTTCGATCAATTTCCTCCTCTTGAGCCATTCTTTCCTGGTTCTCTCTGTACTGACGGCGAAAGGTTCTGTCTATCTCAGGGTCAAAGCTAGTAGAGAGTCTGGGACTGTCTGAGCGGCACATACACTAGACTTTGTGGGTACCTAGGATGGAAAGATACGGACAGAGTAGAACCAAATTCGAGTATATATGATCGATAGAATCAAAAGTAAAAGGGAAAACCTAAATTAGCCTCAAAAGAACTAGATTTAACTAAACGATTCCGTTCTCCCCGGAAACGGTGCCAGAATTTGACGTGGCTTATATTATCGCACTAACAAACTCACTTAGGGTTGAAATCCCTAAGTTTTTAACCAAAACAAACGTGCAATAACACCACCCGCAAGAAGACGGGTCTTATCGCAGTATAGTTGAGGATCAAATCCCAAGGGACAATGTTTTTAAGAATCTTTCTCTAGTCGAATCTAGTTGAATCAAGACTAATATTAGAACAAGGTTTGTTGAATTGAGTTTAATTAAACTAAATTCAAGGAAAGTAAAAGAGCAGGATTAAAAGTTGATAAAGATTAAAGATGGGAATCGCTGGGATGGTCCCGAGTTTCACCACCACTACACATGTTACACGCGTAAACCGTGCATGCAAACGCACGTATATGTATCAATGTAATATAGGCCTTGTGAGGCCCGAGTCGAACTCAGGGAAACGTGAATTTTAGTAGACTACTACTAACTGGTTGTGATCAGCTAAACCGATTAAAAGAGTTGATTGGTTTGAAAAAGAAAAGAAAATAAAGTGAAAACAAAGAGAGCGATGATTAAATGTTGGTTTAATCAAATGAGAATGGGATTCCTTAGGATTGTCGATTTCACCACGGGGTCTCATTATACCGAATATCTTGCATAAATAATGTAGATTTTATCGAATCTTGGATAAAGAGCCTGTAATCAAGATTGCCCGCTTTCACGGTACAATCCACTACCCAAATCTAAGCCAATTCTACTTTCGTAGCAATTTATATCTTAGATTAGGTGCATTAACGATGACTCTGGGTATCTCTCCACTATACGTACGTTGCCTAGTCTAAGGAACGCATAAGATGGTGTATAAAAGTGGGTTTTCTGACATTTAATCCCCTTTCCAGAGTAATTATTAGTCTAATTCTTTACCTATGGTCATGAAGCAAAAGTAAATCAAGCAATATCCACAATTATATATCCAAGAAACGAGAATTCTATATCAATTCATACAAAAATTCAATATAACGGTTCCCCGGGCTACTCCCGGGTCCTAAGGAACAATGGGGATTAGCCCCGCATGGTTGACAATGGAGAATACATAGGAGTAGAGAAAAAAAACGTTGGAAACATGGAGAAAACTCGTATAACCCCTGATACGAAGGTGCTCCTGGAGATCCTCCTCGAGAAACGCGCGTTTTGCAGTCTTTCGGCAACAAAATCATCCGTCGGAGGTGCCCAGATCGCTCGGTTGACGGCCTTCGTCTCTCATCTCCTCTCTCTCTCCCTCCTTCTTGGATGTTGTGCAACACATTATGAGACCCCCCTTGGGCCGTCCGTGCTCTTCTTAGGTCATAGAACCACTTTACGGCTCCAAAAAAGCTCAACCGTCGGATTAAAATACTCCGTTTCAGTGCTGAAAATTGCCAGATCCCGATGCTGTCGATAGTATCGACCCAAGGTCGATGGTATCGACCATGATACAGGTTTTTCCTTCCAAAATCACGTTTTGGAGTTGCTTTCTGATAAAATGTCGATACTATCGACATCAGGGTCGATAGTATCGACTCTGGACAATGCAAAAGTGCCTAAAAACATGTGTATAAATCCGGGGATTATATAAAATCATATAAATATGATAAAAGAAGTATAATTTGATGCAAAAAGATTTTAAAGGCCAACTATAGTGAATTATGCAAATATAATCAAGAAAATGACAAATACATGCATAAAACAGATATAAAATAAGCCTATAAAAGTGACTTAAAACCCATGCATCAAACTCCCCTAAGCTTAAACCTTGCTCGTCCTCGAGCAACAAAACTTTGGATCTGGTTGAGATAAGTCAGCAATAGGACATAAATACATGAAATGAATCTACATCATCCCCACTTTCTTTCCACAAACCGGCCCTCATTGACCACTGAACACTAACTGCCATCTAGGCGACCAAAGACCTATATAAAAGATGTTCCTCCCCCAATCAGTGAAACACTATCAATTAAAGCAGTTAAAATGATAAACTCATTTGGTCCATACTTGATGCATCTTGTGATCTCCTATCTACGTTGCTCATTTCCTAACTACCATCTAAATGGAAGCAGATCTCCTGATATTAATGATTGAGGAGAATATCATGGGTGGCCTACCGATTAGAGCAATGGGTGGATGGGATAGGTGGTTGTGGAAGAGATGGAAGCACATAATAGTCAATCATGCAATACAAAATTTAATGACCTATAATGATGCAAAATGCAAGTGACAATGTCCTCATGCTATATTTTTGGTGGAATGATGCAAGCACTATCATTCCGTCTCAAGGTGAGATGGAATATCTAAGAAAACTACACCATGTGCTTATTCTTATTAATTCTTCGATGAGAACATGTTCCTTTCTCCCTCTCTTTCCTACTTACTTCTCAATTCTTTTTTTTCTTCTCTTTTTTTTCAATTTTTTTCAATTTCTTTAATTTTTTTCAAGCCCTTATTTTCATAGTTGACAATGAATTATTTGTCGAGCTCCACTTCTTGTAACATAAATTATACATTTGAAGAATTCAGAAGATATGGAACAAGTTCACCACCTTTAATATTTCAGAAGAAATAAGATGCATGATGTACAATATGCTCAAAAGATAAAAATGCAACTACATAATGATAGTTATGCAATTAAATGACACGCACCTAAGGATAATGTGCATGTATAACTACTATATCTTTTTTTTTCATTTTCATGCAAAAAAATATGTGAAAATAGATATAATGCAAGACCTATCTACATGAGATGCAATAAAAAAGTGAACGATAGTAATGTGCTCCCATTTCTTATGGTGGAGTGTGAATGAAATTGCGGTGGATCAGATCACAAGACTAATTGACAGAACCTTCTGAAAATATCATATGTTCCTCGCTAAAGACTTGTGTATAGGGTAACTGAAGGATTTCTCTCTTAAACTTTAGTCTAAGGTCACATTAGCATTTGGTCGGTTCGGGCTCAAACATCCTTGTCAATCACTTTTCCTTGGACAATAAAGATGGTCATTCATGTCCCCATGTCCTGAAGCTGACTCACCCAAGCACTTCCTCAGTTATGCAACTCAATTACTAAAAAGAATAAGCTCAACAAGTTCTCAAAATGCTCATTTTTTATGTGCACACAACCCAAGAGTAAAACTTGCAATTGAAACCATGCATTTATTGCTCCACAAATTACACTAGATAGATGTGGATCCTACAAAAGCAGTAAACCTAGAAATAAAAACAACTAATATTTCAAAAATAAAAGTGACATGAATAAGTAAGTAAAAACTAAGATAAAGGGTTGTTCCAATACCCCTCCTAAGCTTGAATAAGACTATGGCCTCATAGTCAACATTCTCACTTAAGAGGTGGAACAACGGTACCATTCGCTTTGAAGTGTGGTGAAGAAGGATGGTTAGATGATCAAGTGGACCAAGTGATGCTTTCTATCTCCCTCCTTTTTGTGGCCCATTTTTGTGTCTTAGAGGTTCTAAGACGTGAATTGCTTCATCCATCTTTCCTCTGCAAAAAACGGTTCAAAAAAATCTCATTTCGATACCTTTTACGGCCTATTTTATGTAGCTGTCCTGTAGGTGTCGATAATATCGACCAAGGTCGATGGTATCGACCCAGACTCAGTAATTTTGCTAAATCGACGCATCTAAAAGCCTGGGAACTCAAAAGTGTCGATACTATCGACCCTAGGGTCGATGGTATCGACTTTACTGGCACCAATTTTTCTGTAAATCTTCAGGAATCTCGATACTATCGACCCTAGGGTCAATGGTATCGACTTTTCTTCAGCGTTTACTTCTTCAAACTCGATACTATCGACATGGGTGTCGATAGTATCGAGCTTAACATTCTGCACACTTCAAAACACGAGTTAGGGTACGATTTTTACAAAAATTATCAAAACCTAAGCAAAAACTAAGTACATAAACATAAAAGAACATAACCAAACATAAAAATGAATCGAAAGTTGGGTTGCCTCCCAACAAGCACCCTTGTTTAATGTCCTAGGCTTGACATAAAGATACCTTTAACCTGGGTTGTCAAGATATTTCTCCAATTATTCATGTGGTAATTTGAATTTAACTCTATCATCACCAATCCCAAGTGTCAAGTAACCTCGCCCAATGGCAGTGATTACATCAGTCGTAGCTTGGAACGGCCTTCCCAATAGCATCTCACCTCCTTCCAGCTCATGCATGTCCATGACTACAAAGTCAACAGGGAAGATGAATTTGTCGACCTTGACTAGCACATCCTCACATATACCTTGTGGCTTCACAATGGATCCATCCTCCAACTCAATTGTCATAGAAGTTTGTGTTCGCTTCTTCAATCCCAGCTTTTGAAAAGTGGCAAGTGGCATAAGATTAATGCTTGCCCCTGAGTCACACTGTGCTTGTGGAAAATGTTGGCCGCCTATGGAACATGGGATGTAGAAACATCCTGGATCGTTCCTCTTCCTTGGTAGCCTTCCTTGGATTATAGAACTCACTTTTTCATCAACAACAAAAATGTCAGTGTCTTTTATCCGCCTTTTCTTGGTGATTATGTCCTTGATAAACCTTCCATATGCTGGAATCTATTCTATCATTTCCACTAACGGAATATTAATATGGAGCTTCCTAAACATCTCTAAAAATTTCTTGTAGTGCCTATGCTTTTTCTTCAGCCTCAGACTATCCAGGAAAGGCACGTTTGGGTCCTTCACTCGCTTTTGTGGTGGCACATATGGAACTTTAGGGGTCTCCTCCCCTAAGCTTGCTTCAATGCCACCTTCTAGGATAGGATTTGACACATCATCCGTGGATGGCATGACTTGTGGCTGCTCCCCTCTCTCAGTGACTGTAGATTCACCATGACGCATGGCCTTCACCTGCTCCTCTTGCCTAGGTGCGGGCGCGGCCGCAATGTGCTCTTGGCAGATTTTTTTGAATGGACAACATTTGCCCGGTAGTCCATAATGACTGCGAGGATACAGTATTCTTGGTGTAGCCTCTGTATCAAAAATCATTTTGCTTTTGTCTTGGACCTCCACCACCAGGGGCTCTGCCTCAGAAATCACAGATATATATTTCACTTGATGATGTGCTTGAACAACATCTGCATTCCCAGCTTGTCTTTGTTGATTTGTATGCTTCATGGCTTCCACTTCATTGGAAATTTGGGTCACAGTCGTCTCTAGTGCCCTCATTTGTGCTCCATGACTTTGCAATGTCTGCCCAAATTTATTCAAAATCTCGCCTTGAGACTGTAACTGCTTGGCGAATGTACTCATCATCTCTTGATTTTGTTTCACCACCTGCATAAGCAATTCATTGTTCTTTTCCTCTAGGCTAGGCTACATCTTCTGAAAATTGTGTTCCTTCCTCCAATCATAATTGTTATTTCTATATCCCTGTTGATGCATATACTTTGCATGTGCTTCATCATCAGACCCATTGTCCTCTTTCTCTAGGAGCTTCTTGGCTATAAGATCCAACTTGTCATTAAGCTCTTTGATGGCCCTTGCTTCATGTGTAATGCCAACCTGCTCGGGTGCATCTGTTTCACCCCAAGACTGCTTTTTGGACATGTTCCTTAGAATCTCCCAACACCTTGTGCCTGTGTTTTTCAAAAAGAAACCAGAACCTACTGAGTCCAAATTGCTCCTATCATGTTCATTTAGGGCGAAGTAGAAAATTTTAGCTTGCTTCTCCTTGTCTAAGCCGTGATGTGGACACTTCCTCAGCATGATCTAGAAGCGCTCCCAAGTTTCAGAGTATGTTTCACCGGCTCGCTGGCTGAAGTTGTGTATCTTCCTCACTAGATCATTTGTCTTTTCATGTGAGAAGAACCTCTCAAAGAACACCTCAACCATGTGATCCCAAGATTCAATGTACTCATCATCCAGATTGTGCAGCCATTCCCAAGCATTGCCCGCTAAAGAACTGGGAAAAAGTTTCAAGTAGAGTGTCTCTTGCGGGAACCTATCAATCTTTATCATATCACAATTTTCCACAAACGTGCTGATGTGGCTCACCGGATCCTCATTTTTAAGTCCATGGAAAGCCTGCGATTTGACCAACTGAATAAGCCCTAGATCAATCTTGTAACTGGGTATGTTGATAGCTTGTTTCTTGATTGGCCCCTTCTGCGTAGAAGAAGAAGAAGCCTTAATCCTTTCCTAGATCGTCTGCTCCTCATTTTCTACTCTGTCACCCATTATTACTTTGCTAGTACCTGAAATTTCAAATGGTACTGTATGAATCGGCACTAATAATTAAAACAATGAATAAGATTTGCAATTCAGTTCAAAAGATGAAAAAAAATTACAGGAATTAAAAGTGGCCTAGTATGGCCGCTCGCAGCACTCGTAGTGCTAAAATTCACCGTTTCCCCGACAACAGCGCCAGAAACTTGACACGCGTAAACCGTGCATGCAAACGCAAGTATACGTATCAATGTAATATAGGCCTTGTGAGGCCCGAGTCGAACTCAGGGAAACGTGAATTTTAGTAGACTACTACTAACTGGTTGCGATCAGCTAAACTGATTAAAAGAGTTGATTGGTTTGAAAAAGAAAATAAAATAAAGTGAAAACAAAGAGAGCGATGATTAAATGTTGGTTTAATCAAATGAGAATGGGATTCCTTAAGATTGCTGATTTCACCACGGGGTCTCGTTATACCGAATATCTTGCATGAATAACGTAGATTTTATCGAATCTTGGATAAAGAGCCTGTAATCAAGATTGCCCGCTTTCACGGTACAATCCACTACCCAAATCTAAGCCAATTCTACTTTCTCAGCAATTTATATCTTAGATTAGGCACATTAACGATGACTCTGGGTATCTCTCCACTATCTGTACGTCGCCTAGTCTAAGGAACGCATAAGATGGTGTATAAAAGTGGGTTTTCTGACCTTTAATCCCCTTTCCATAGTACTTATTAGTCTAATTCTTTACCTATGGTCATGAATCATAAGTAAATCAAGCAATCTCCACAATTATATATCCAAGAAACGATAATTCTATATCAATTCATGCAAAATTTCAATAAATGGTTCCCCGGGCTACTCCCGGGTCCTAAGGAACAATGGGGATTAGCCCCGCATGGTTGACAATGGAGAATACATAGGAGTAGAGAAGAAAAAAATTGGAAACATGGAGGAAACTCGTGTAACCCCTGATACGAAGGTGCTCCTGGAGATCATCCTCGAGAAACACGCATTTTGCAGTCTTTCGGCAGCAAAATCGTCCGTCGGAGGTGCCCGGATCGCTCGGTTGACGGCCTTCATCTCTCATCTCCTCTCTCTCTCCCTCCTTCTTGGATGTTGTGCAACACAATATGAGACCCCCCTCGGGCCGTCCGTGCTCTTCTTAGGTCATAGGACCACTTTACGGCTCCGAAAAAACTCAACCGTCGGATTAAAACGCTCCGTTTTAGTGCTGAAAATCGCCAGATCCCGACGCTGTCGATAGTATCGACCCAAGGTCGATGGTATCGAACATGATACAGGTTTTTCCTTCCAAAATCACGTTTTGGGGTTGCTTTCTGATAAAATGTCGATACTATCGACATCAGGGTCGATAGTATCGACTCTGGACAATGCAAAAGTGCCTAAAAAAGTTCTGAAACATGTGTATAAGTCCGGGGATTATATAAAATCATATAAATATGATAAAAGAAGTATAATTTGATGCAAAAAGAGTTTAAAGGCCAACTATAGTGAATTATGCAAATATAATCAAGAAAATGACAAATACATGCATAAAACATATATAAAATAAGTCTATAAAAGTGACTCAAAACCCATGCATCAACATGCAATCACATCCAAACATCAAACATCCAGGCAAGATATAACCATTCAAATAGAGAAGCTACAGAACCCCCCATACGGGCGTCAGGTCCGCGTAAGCATCACCTTAGGTATCATATGTCTCGTCACCATCCAGATCACATACTTACGGCTCTGAAGATACAGAAATCCAAATGAAGTTGTGGGCCCCCTATACAGGCGTCAGGCACACAGAAGTGTCATCGTGGGCTAGATGGTTTGTCACCACATGGATCATACACTTACGACCTCAAAGAATCCCATTCTATTTCTAGTTTGGGAGTTAACCGCATTAATCGACATTCAAAACCTACGCATTGAAGTTCTCGCAACATAGGAAACGAACAAGATTTATGCAAGCAGGTGATCAATCCACAAGCACTCATTGAAGATTAACAACGAAATGAAAGATTATATACATTCCATGGGATGTTTAACAGTGAGATATGAAAGCATGCGCAATAGGGCTAGTCCCCGCACCCCAGCGAAAGTAAACTACTCGCTCATGGTGAGAGAAATAAGAATAACAAGAGAGAGAGAGAAGTTTCTGCCATGAGCATGGTGAAGAAGATGATCACTGCTCGGTGGAGAAACGGTCTTCTACAAGGCGTCAGAGCAGATCTGGATGAAGAGAGAAGAACATCACGGCGTACGGGGAAGATCTGCTCTCTCCACCATCTCTTTCTTCTTGTGGACCTTGCTCGCAGCAGGAGGAGCAGCTCGTGGACGAGATGGCAGCGTAGAAATGGCGTAGACGCAGCAGATCTAGATCTAAATGAGGTGGCTTGTAGATCTTAGTCTTCACTCAAGATCTGGGTGAATAGGCCACAAGACCACCACGGGGGCAGGTTCTTGGCTACAGAGATCATCTCCTTAGGCCCAGGAAAGTCCTGCAGCCTAACGACGTCTGGAGATGATCCTTTGGATGACTGGAGTCGTGTCCTATTTATAGGCAGTTTGGGCACCGACTTAAAATCACGACCTTGTCATTTCTGCAGCGGGTCGCGGCTTTTGTCGTGGTCGCGACATTTGTCGTGGTCGTGGCTTTTGTCATGGTTGCAGCATTTGTTGTGGTCGCGGCTTTTGTCGTGGTCGCGGCATTTGTCGTGGTCGCGGCTTTTGTCATGGTTGCGGCATTTGTCGTGGTCATAGCTTTTGTCGTGGTCGCGACATTTGTCATGGTCGCGGCTTTTATCGTGGTCGCGGCATTTGTCGTGGTCGCGGCTTTTGTTGTGGTCGCAGCATTTGTCATGGTCGTGGCTTTTAGAGGATTGTTGCGGTCGCGGCATGTGGGTGCAGCAAGGGTTCGGGGCATTAGGTAGAAGATTGTGGTCGCAGGGAAACTTGGTCGCGGTATGTGTGGTTGAAGGAACCATAGTTGGGAATAGAAGAGAAGACCGCGGACTGCTGGCTTAGGAACGATTGCGACCAGGCTCTATGAATCGCGATTAGGTCAAGTTGGGAGAAGAAGGGGATCCAATGACTACTACTGACCCCATGCACGCTCGAACAGACCAAGGCCCAGAATAGAGTATTGGGTCATGGAGACAAGGCCCAAATGCCCAAATTGACCTGCACAAAGGTGCAAAAATTCAATAAAAATAGGGATCATTCTAATTAAGCCAAGTGAATGAACATATTAGAAGATAAAGCCGATAAATGCATGAATGCAACCAAAACTGGGCTAAACGAGATGATTGAACCAAGATGAATATGCATTCATCATGATCTCACTGTTTAGATTATTAACCTGAAGACATATGTCATTAAGTATATTATTCTATAGACATATATAAGTTTTATGGTCATCTCACAATATAAAACACAAACATATAGATTGGAAACTTTCCTTTATTGATATGATCAATGTAGTATTACAAATCATTTACATAGTATCCCATTACAATCATCAAATGATAGTCTTTATGGGCATACATACCAACAGATTCCCACTTACACTTATACCCTATCACTCATGAATCTCAATACAAGTGATCAAACATGTCTGTCATGTTTTTGCTGTGAAATTGCTTTTGTGAGAAGGTCAGTCACATTTCTTTCTGTAGGTACTCTGCAAATATTCACATCTCCTCGTTGTATGATCTCTCGTATGATATGGAACTGCCGTGGAATATGTTTGGAATGTTGGCACGATCTTGGTTCTTTAGCCTGTGCAATTGCTCCGTTATTGTCGCAAAACAACTCAATTGCATCACCAGTGCTTGGAACCACTCCAAGTTCAGAAATAAACTTCTTGATCTACACAGCTTCCTTTGTAGCATTAGATGCGGCAATATATTTGGCCTCTATTGTAGAATCCACAACTATCTCTTTCTTGGAACTCTTCCAGCTCACAGCTCTGTTGTTCAGGCAAAACACAAATCCAGATTGCGATCTGTAGTCATCTTTGTCAGTTTGAAAGCTAGCATTGGTGTAACCCTTTACCGCGAGCTCTTCCTCACCACCGTATACCAAGAATTGATCCTTAGTCCTTCTCAAGTACTTTAGGATGTTCTTTACGGCTGTCCAGTGACATTCACCTAGATCTGACTGATACTGGCTCATCATGCTCAAAGCATACGACACATCAGGATGTGTACATAACATCGCGTACATGATAGATCCAATTGTTGATGCATATGGAATCTTACTCATGTGTTCCTATTCATCACATGAACTAGGACATTGGGCTTTAGAGATCGTAACCCCATGGGACATGGGCAAGTTACCTCTCTTAGAACCCTCCATGCTAAACCTCTTTAGCACCTTGTCAAAGTTTGTGCTCTGGCTTAGGCCTAGAAGCCTTCTAGATCTATCTATATAGATCTTGATCCCTAGTATATAGGATGCTTTGCCTAAATCCTTAATAGAGAAGGTCTTCCCTAGCCAACCTTTTACTGTATGAAAAGTAGGGATATCATTTCCCATCAATAGTATATCATCCACATACAATATGAGAAATATGATTGTGCTCCCACTAACCCTTTTGTAAATACAAGGTTCATCTTCATTTTGACTAAAGCCAAACTTTTTGACTACTTCATCAAAATGTAGATTCCAGCTCTGAGATGCTTGCTTCAATCCATAGATTGACCTTTACAACTTATAGACTTTACTGACTTCCTTTGGATTGATAAAACCCTCAGGAGGTGTCATGTACACATCCTCGAGTAAATTCCCATTAAGGAATGTTATTTTAACATCCATCTGTCAAATCTCATAGTCATGATAAGCTGTAATGGCAAGCATGATCTTGATGGATTTAACCATGGAAACTGGTGAGAAGATCTCATCATAATCAACACCTTGAATTTGATGGAATCCTTTCGCAACCAATCTACCTTTATAGGTTTGAACATTTCCATCCATGTCAGTCATCTTCTTGAAGACCCACTTGCACCCTATGGGTTTTACCCCTTTGGGTGGATCCACCAAGGTCCATACCTTGTTGGTGTACATGGATTCCATCTCAGATCTCATGGCTTCAAGCCATTTCTTAGCTTCTAGATAGGTAGTTGGCTCATCTGCTATGCCCAATTCGTCACTGTCTTGAGTCATGAGAAATCCAAATCTCTCAGGCTCAAGGCGTTTCCTAGTAGACCTACGAGGTTCTTGTGTTACATTTGGAACTTCAAATTCCATAATAATTTGTGAGTCTTCATGTTCCTTATGTACCTCCTCAGGTTCTCTGCTTTCTTGTTGGTCTCAAACTTCTTCGAGCTCTACATTCCTCCCACTAATTCCTTTGGAAATAAATTCCTTTTCAAGAAATACAGCAGTCCTAGCAATAAACACTTTGTTGTTAGTTGGCGTGTAGAAGTAGTATCCCCAAGTTTCCTTGGGGTATCCAATAAAATAGCATTTTTCTGATTTGGATCCAAGCTTTTTAGGAAATTGTTCCTAACATAAGATTCACATCTCCAAATCTTTAACATAGACAAATTAGGACGACTCCCATTCCATATCTCATATGGTGTCTTTTGAACTGATTTGGAAGTTTCACAGTTAAGTGTAAACGCTGCAGTTTCAAGAGCATATCCCCAGAACGATATTGGAAGTTCGGATGAACTCATCATTGAGCGTACCATGTATAATAATGTACGATTCCTTCTTTCTGACACACCATTATGTTGTGGTGTACCAGGTGGAGTCCATTGTGATACAATACCACCGTCTCTCAGAAGGTCCTCAAACTCTTGGCTTAAGTTTTCACCACCTCGATCTGAACGAAGTGCTTTAATACTCTTACCAAGTTTCTTCTCTACTTCATTCATGAAAGTCTTGAAAATTTCAAGAGTTTCTGACTTGTGTTTCATAATATATACTTAACCATACCTATTGAGGTCATCAGTGAAGGTAATGAAGTATTGATAGCCTCCTCTAGCATTTGATCTAAAAGGACCACATACATCAGTATGTATGAGCCCTAGAAGATCACTGGCTCTCTCACTGTGTCCAGTGAAAGGAGTGTTGGTCATCTTCCCTGATAAACATGCCTCACATGTCTCCAATGATTCAAAATCAAAAGCGTCTAGATAACCATCCTTATGGAGTCTATATATGCGCTTCTCATTTATGTGCCCAAGATGACAATGCCATAAGAATGTTTTGTTTGAGTTTTCAAGTTTTAACCTTTTATTATTTATGTTGTATATGCTAGTCTCAAGTTCTAACAAGTAGATACCATAAGACATAGGGGCATTGCCATAAAAGATCTCATCTTTAGAAATAGAAATAATTCCATTCTTAATGTGAAATTCAAATCCACTCTTGTCCATACAAGATACATAAATAATATTTCTATTAATGGCAGGTACATAATAGAAATTCTCTAATTCTATAACAAGGCCCGTAGGAAAAGATAAACTAATAACTCCAACTGCGGTGGAAGCAACCCTTGCTCCATTAGAAACCTGCATCTCGACTTGGCCCTTTCGTAAAGGCTTACTTCTTATCAGATCCTGCATATTAGAACATATGTGAGATCCACATCCGGTATCTAGTACCCATGATGAAGAAGTATTTAAGTTTATCTCAATAACATATATACCTAAAGTGGAGATCTCTATCCCCTGCTTCTTCTTCCTTAGTTCCTCCAGGTAGAGAGGATAGTTTCTTTTCCAATGTCCAGCCTGGTGACAATGGTGACAACTGCCTTCTTTGGAGATCCCACATTTAGATTTGAGTGCAGATGACTTTGGCTTCTGCCTGGATTTAGAACTTTTCTTAGCCTTGCCTTTTCCTTTTGACTTTCCCTTTGTCTTTCTGGTTATCATTACAGACTTGGGCTTATCTTTCTTCATCTGTGCTTCAGTTGTCCTCAACATGCCCAACAATTCTGACAACGGCTTGTCAAGATTGTTCATGTTGTAGTTCATGACAAAATGATTATATGATTCAGGAAACGATTGTAGAATCACATCAGTGGCCAACTCTTGACCTAGGGGAAATCCCAGCTTGGATAGGCTTTCCATGTACCCAATCAAAGTGAGTATATGGGTGCCAACTGAGTCTCCCTCTTTCATCTTGCTTCTGAACAAAGTCTTTGAGACATCATATCTCTCCTGTCTTGCTTGATGTTGATACATGTTCTTGAGATGTGTTACCATCTCCATGACATTCATGTTCTCATGATGCTCTTGCAACTCATAGTTCATTGAGCACAACATCAGGCACTTGACATCCACGACATCATCAAGGTGCTTCTTGTAAGCATCCTTTTCAGCCTTGGGCGCATTTACGGTGGGTTCCGCTGGCTCTGGTGTTTCAAGGACATAGAGATTACGCTCATGTGTGAGAACAATTCTCAATGTCCTAAACCAGTTTTGAAAGTTGGTTCCGGTAAGTTTGTCCTTCTCAAGGACCGATCGCAATGAGAAAGTGTGAGTTTTGTTTGCCAATTGATTGCTACAAAAGAAAAATTTGCATTTAGTCCAAAACATTTTGACTTGTAAAGGTTTGATAAATGAGATTAATTGGGCATTTAATTAATTATGCTCCCACTATTTTATTCAAATTGATAGCCTTCACTATCAACTCAGAAGATTGCAACGCACAACCTTCTAGTGAGCCAAGATCCAAAATAATTGGATCAATGCCCAGCCAACGTCGGCGTCAAAGTCCAAATACTAAGGTAGGAAACTTTTGCCAATTGCATCATATGCAACTCTTGGATAGATGATCATGCACAACTCCTTGCCATGATGCATCTGTGTGCTTCTAGGTACTTGATCCTATCAAGGTTCCCTAGTTAATTCCAATCCATAAGCCAACACCATGAGTGTGCACCCTGCGGAGGCAGACCCACACACCCACCATCACACTTCCACGAGATAGATAGTGTACCACGTGGAGGCGTACCCACACATAGTCGATCAAGCTTTTCATGTGTGTTGCTTTGTGGAAGGCAAATAAAACTTAATATTATTAATTGAGGGGTTTTATTAATACATATACATATCCAAACACCACATACTTATAGTACGTATCAAATACTACTATATTCACAACCACAAACGATAGACATGCAATCACAAACACAAATACATCGGTTATGGCCATACCATTGTAATCCTTTGGAGCAAAAAAGGATTATAGTCCACCTATGGTCTTATGCATCTCATGCAACACTTGTGAATCAACATGTAAGCCTGTAATGATCAACATTACAATGAACAACTTCATGGTTGCTTTGTGAGGTTGGAACTTCAAGTTGCTTCTTGGAATTGGATCTTCTTGTTGCTTCTCCATGGACGGTCCTTGGAGTTGGATCTTCAGGTTGCTTCTTGGAATCAGATATTCATGGTGCTTCTCCATGGACACACCTTGGAATTGGATCTTCAAGTTGCCTCCTTACATCAAGTTTACAAAGACTAAAGCTAATCCTATCTCGATTACATCATATGAGTACAAATATAAAGGGAAAGAATTAATTACACTTTGAAATAAGAGATGAGGCTTGACATGAAAGCCGAATACTTTATACAAAGGATCCATATGCAACCATTATACATCCATATCATTCAAAAACAAACATATCTACAAGATTGACATCCACATTCATTCACAACATTCACAAAAGGGGATACTAGGCCATAACCGTGCATGCATTCACCAGATAAAACAAAATTTTAATGGCAAAGTGTATGTCATCATAGGTATATCAACATATACGTATATACATATTAAAAATGCAGTACTTTTAATGTGGGACATTCCCCATTAAATAAATTTTTGACTCCGATGCAGACTATGTGGGGTACACAGGGGCATCGCCCCTGTGCGGGGATCCCACTACCTGATCAGCGGACGGGGGTCGAGGGGAGGTCGCCCCTCACGGGGTCTCAGGGTCAAGGGGAGGCCACCCCTCATGGGGTCTCAGGTCTATGGAATTTTACTTCCTTGCACTTAGGAAAATCAATATTTTCCATAGTCGACCACATCCAAAACGTCAAAAATAGAAGCTTGCGGCGTATGTGGAATTAGGTTTAGATTTGCACATTAACAGTTTTAATTTGCATCGTATGCAAAAACAGTACACTGTGATTCGATCATATCAAAACAAATCCAAATACATCGTAGATCGACGTTGCTCTGATACAACTATTGGGTTTTATGGAGACAACATGCACGGCAGAAGCAAAAAAAATTCCACTCAACCCGAAATAGGATCTCGTCGACAACAGCATATTTGGAAGGAGTGTCTGTGGGATATACCTTATCGCGGAGCAAGTCTGGCGATGTCCCGTTGCACAAAGGAGTGCAACGATGATGTCCTACACGAACGGAACTTCTCTCCCGTTCTTTGTCGTAGAAAGATCTGGTGGCGCTCCTTTCGTGCGATGATGTACACCGCTCATAACGTGCACGGATGGTCGTTGATGTCCTCCGAATGCAGGCATCTCATATTTTGCATCTCTACTTCATCCACGCGGATGGACTGGAACTCCAGTCGCGCTTCCTAAGCCGGTGGGAAGGAGTCGTGTCTGTGCGGTGGCGTGCTAGCAGCGTGTTGCTCTCCTTTCTCTCCTAAGGACGGTGACGGATAGGGTTTACGTACGTGAGCATAAACTGAAAAGCCTCTCTCGATATGTTATATAGATATCAGCATCAAGCTCCTTGAAATAGGAGACGAAGGGAAGTAGGGTTTCCTAAACCCATCGGTAAATAGAAACATTGCGTTAATTAAAATGCTCGTGGATTAATTAGAAAATTATGGAATTCATTAATTAACCAAATAATCGCATTAATTGATTAATTAATATCCAACTCCATGCAATCTCTTGGGATGGATCTATGGGCATATATACCAATAGAAATCACTGTAGTTAATGAACTTGGTGAAGAAGGAAAGAGAGGAATATCCATAACCCGAAATCCATCTTCAACCAAGGTTGAAGATGGCCAAAACCTTACCTAAAGCTTGGTCCTCAAGATCCCTTTGCTCCTTGAGCTGCTTTGCACAATATCTAAGAGTCTTTGCATGATATATCCCAGGGATATGGTTGTGAGGATCGTAAAATTTCATAAGTTTGTGAAAGGTCAAGTATATATACTTGGTTTCATGAGATAAAGTATATAAGAGGTGTCTTCACCTCAAGATACTAGATGACATGTGGCCATGCATGGTTGACATGTGGCCATGCATGAACACATATATATATATTTCCATGAAAGAGTCTTGAGGATAAGCTAGAGACAATATCTTGGCCATCCTTTATCTTATTGGACAAGTTTCCTTATCTTTATCTCATCGACAAGGCAACCTGATACACTTTATGCAAGGGGCTTTGCATCCCGTCATGGACCACCTCCTTGAGGTGCTCTGCTCATCATAGCCTTTTCCAAGGCTCAAAAAACTGATAGGAGGCCTATATAATGGCTCCTTGACCGATAGGAGTCCTATGTTAAGTCTACAACCTGATACAACACATATAAGGCTTCTCCTTCAACTCTTTCCTTGGTCTTTCCATCACCAAAAGTATTATCACTCAAAGGTGATTCAAACATAGTGTCTCCTTCTTTCTCTTTCTTATAAAAGATACATAAATGAAGTAGGGAAACTCTAGAGGTGGTAATTTGCATTCCAACCCCATATATTTGGTATATTACAAATTGTACCAAAATTGGTGCATAAAGTACTAGCATTGTTCAAACTAGTTATAACTTGGGATTTAGGCTTTCCACAAGCCACCACTTAGCATCACTATATTTCTTATGATACTAAAACACTTAGAGCACATTCCACATGTGACAGTTTGCAATGTAACCCCTCATCTTGGGTAAATTGCACTTTTCACTCAGACTTTCATATAATGCACAAATAGTTTACAATTAAGCTCAGACTTGACAATAAGATTCACAAGAAGCCTTAATTACTTTTCAAGATATTATAACCAATTGGTAAGTAACTTACTTAAGTAAAACTTCTAGGGTTAAGCCATAACCCAAGTCAGGGTTATTACAAGCCCCCAGGTCATAGGATCGAAACCTGGCTCTGATACCAAACTTGTAACGACCATCATCAAACCGATAACCAAATTGTTACTAATTATGCATAATTTCCATAAACAACAGATTAGCAAAAATCGCTAAAATTTAAAACCATTTTGCAAGGAGATCCTTTACTACAAAACTCTTACTGAAAGATCCAAATCTTATACATAACATGATTTACATTGTACAATATTGTTTCATCTCATCTAGAGGAAAACATATAGCAGATGTTTTATCAACATATGTATTGAAGCAACATAAAACCTCGAGGCTTACAAGATAATATCTCATACGACTCCAAGGACCTGAGAGTACAGAGATGACACATAGGACTTCTATCTACAAGACACGACAGACAGTACACTCAACCTGAGTTGTTACTGCTACCTCAGTTGTTGTTCCTCCTCTGCAGAAAGGTCTCCACCACCTCTTGTACGTCCACCTAAAAATTGTGGATCCCACGGGGTGAGACAATTGTCCTAGCGAGAGATATAACTCTCTGCCGACCATATTATTATCACTGATAAGCATTATAAAACTGAGCAGAGGTTCTTTTTATATTAACAGGCAGGATTAATCACTGTGTGAACATAACAAAGTAATCTCTTTACTTAAGGAGAATGTTGCATCTACCCATGGTAAAATAATAAATCATCTATCTACTTTACAAGGAATGTAAAGAAACATAAATAACATCTATCAACTAAGATGTATATCTGAATTGCTCATCAACCAATGTTTTTCATATTCGATCCTTAAGCAAATATACTACATTGTTGATCATATTTTAGCAATCACACTTATGCCCTGAGGAGATGAAGAATACCCCGTATATCTCCAACCGACCACAAAATTCTCACAAGTCGATTCCATACAAGGTCAATGGAAGAGCCGGTTGCCATGACCTCACCTGTCTCGGTCAGTACGAGACCACACAGGATTCAGCAGGACATCTCGTGTCATCTGTTGGTAGGCCATCTCATGTCAGCTACAATTAGAGTGTGCCAGGGTATAAAGGCATCCTCGCTCAAAGCTACATCATCAACTGTACTCTCGTAGGGGAACATCTACTAACAACCATCCCCAGTTATGAAATTACTGAGTTATGGTCACATAGACACCATACTCTGAGCCATGGGTCAGTTCACTGTGCTCTATTGAGACATTCACTTTGAGTTCGTAAGGGGATCGACTCACATCTGATCGTCCGTGCTTACGCCCCCACATATTCAAACATATGCACTCCAAGTTATGCCGCGGGAAACCCATTTCACCATTCAGCAAATTCTAACACTGATGGATCTATGGTCAGGGCAATGTTTTATGGTTTCTAGTGATATATTAAGTGCATTACAATATTCTTTTAGCATCAAACAAGTTATAGTTATCAATCATAAACAAATGCTATAAAAAGTTGTAATACATTTATCGAGTACTTTCCAAATCTTAGGAACACATTTAAATGCATATCCCTGGGGATCTCAGTCCCTTATCACATTATTAGGAATTCTCATCCCTTCACATCATCATCATCATGATTACTGGATCTGGGTATTCAAACCCTTAGATCAACACACAACATTGTTACCTCTGTAATAGGTAACTACTACCTCTAGGTTCTCATACTTGTTGCACAAGTATTTCACATAGCTCATATGGTCTAATTAAAAATCTTGCCACCTCTCACTAGGTAACAATTATTCATATAGCTCACAAGGCCATTAAGCATCTTGTCACCTCTCACTAGGTAACAACTATTCACATGGCTCATAAGGACATTAAGCATCTTGTCACCTCTCAGTAGGTAAAAACTATTCACATGGCTCACAAGGCCATTAAGCATCTTGTCACCACTCACTAGGCAATAACTATTCACATGGCTTACAAGCCCATTAAGCATCTTGTTATACAAGTATTTAATATACTTTACAAGGTTTATTCAATAAGAGAAATACAACCTTCCCATTATTAGGGTTAGGGTTTCCCTTTATAGTCGAATAGAATTTTAAGTTCTTATTATCAATCCAAACCCTAATTCATTCATCCACACATTTAGGAGCATACATTGATATCATAAGTATTCAATCATACTTATTTATTCTCATCATTTATTATTAAATGTTTATCAACACAAAGTATGAATTTCTCTATCATCCTCACTAGAATATTGATTACATCATACTTTTGGTTCAATCCTCCTCATGAGGAACATTAGATCATCATTAACAATTCACATCATCTTTTCTATTGCAATTAACACAACCTGCAACATATGTCACTCAATCACATATGATTGAAGTGTACCTACCATATCGCGTATCAAGATGGGTGTATATTAACATGTATTGCTTTAAGATACATTCTTATTTCATGTAGTATATCCATATTGAGCATGTGGTATAACCATATCACCATGTCATGTTTTAGGGTGTATCCCTTAATCATCCTATCGTGTACCCATATCAAATTGATTATCACTTAGTTCTTATCATCTCAAGACAACTTCATATCGGGTATGAGTTAGGTGCTTGACCCCATATCGAGTATAAGCTATGTGCTTGGTTCCATATCGTGCACAAGGTTTGCACCATATCAGGCATAGAATATATGCTCATCATGTATCATTTAAGGGTTTTACACAAGATATCAAATTGGTTTTCCATCTAGGATTGTCATATCGAGTATCCATGTTGGGTAACATATCGGGTAACCATGTTAGGTAAACCCTTAGACTCATAACCCATTCATTACTTAGACTCATAACCCCTTCATTCCTTCAAGTACCAACCTTATCATATAGTTACTTGACAAGCTAGGTGTCTTATTGAATTCTCATACTACAATCCATTACACCAAGGTTAGGGTATATCGGGTTTCAATCCATCCTCTACGTTTTCCACCATATTGGATAGATTATACCATATCATGCATGAAGTATGAATTGAACCTCATATCGTTCACAAGGTAGGATTAGGGGTTATTCCTAGCATCCAAGGGACTTCATTCATATCATCCATGTGGTATCACTTACCACTTGTATCGGCTTACCCATCACCTTGGGTTTCCAACTCTATATTGTTTAGAGTATTCACTATCTCTATATCGTACAAGAGGTGTAATCTTATACTTGTATCGTGTATAAGGGTTAAGTGGGTATCTCCCATATCGTGCAAAAGGTATTGCTCATATCGTGTATGAGCTATCCTCTATCCCCATATCGAGTTAACCCCCATCTCGGGTTTTATATCGGTTTAAGGTATTTCAACCCTATCGGGTTATATCATGTATTTGAATCTATATCTTTTATTATGGATAAGTGTATGCTTCATACATCATATCATGCACCAAATGTGTGCTTCATGATATTGTGTGCAATGTGTGTACTCACATGATCATATCTTGTAAGAGGTACTTTCTTAACTTACTCATATCGGGTTTACCCAAACTAGGGTTTTAACATATCAATTTCTTTGAAAAGCCTACTTGACACTATATCGTGAATGGAGACCTTACTTTCCTTCCTATTGTGTAAAGGGTGTATGGTTAACACTATATCATTTTTCAAGGGATAAACTCCATCTCCATATCATGCAAGGAGGTGAAATCTTCTAATCATATCGTGCAAGTGATGTTCGCACATACCCATATCGGGTTAGAGCTACTTGTGTGTGTACTAAAACCCAATATCACTTTATAAAGTGATATATTCCTTCTTCAAGATATAGAAATTCGTTCTAACTATCATTGTTCATGAAAAAGTTTGGTCCAACCATTTACTAGAACTCATAATTTCATCAACTATTCAAGGAGATTTCGAAAATAAAAGTAGATCATTTAAGTATAGTAATTTAGGTGATGAATAATAACATGATTGAGTTCAAGTTATATAACCCACCTTACGAACAGCTTCAAAGCTCCAAGATTCAAATCTTTATGTCCCTAAGGTTGAAGATGAACTTCTCCAAGGTCTAAGGCTCATTCACAAATCCTCCATATACAAGAAATCACCATAGTTAATGAACTTGGTGAAGAAGGAAAGAGGGGAATATCCATAACACGATATCCATCTTCAACCAAGGTTGAAGATGGACAAAACCTTACCTAAAGCTTGGTGCTCAAGCTCCCTTTGCTCCTTGAGGTGATTTGCATGATATCTCCAAGAGATATCGTTGTGAGGATCGTAAACTTTCATAAGTTGGTGAAAGGTGAAGTATATATACTTAGTTTCATGACATAAAGTATATAAGAGGTGTATTGACCTCAAGATACTAGATGACACGTGGCCATGCATGCACACATATATATATTTCCATGCAAGAGTCTTGAGGATAATCTAGAGACAATATCTTGGCCATCCTTTATCTTGTTGGATTAGTTTCCTTATCTTTATCGCATCAACAAGGCAACCCGATACACTTTATGCAAGGGGCTTTACAACCCATCATGGACCACCTCCTGGAGGTGCTCTACCCGTCATGGCCTTTTCCAAGGCTCAACAAACTGATAGGAGGCCTCTATTATGGCTCCTTGGCCGACAGGACTCCTATGACAAGTCTACAACTCGATACAACACATATAAGGCTTCTCCTTCAACTCTTTCCTTGGTCTTTCCATCACCAAATGTATTATCACTCAAAGGTGATTCAAACATAGTGTCTCCTTATTTCACTTTCTTCTAAAAGTTACATAAAGGAAGTAGGGACACTCTATAGGTGGTAATTTGCATTCCAACCCTATATATTGGGTAAATTACAAATTGTACCAAAATTGGTGCACAAAGTACTAGCATCGTTCAAACAAGTTATAACTTGGGATTTAGGCTTTCCACAAGCCACCACTTAGCATCACTCTCTTTCTTATGATACTAAAACACTTAGAACACATTCCACATGTGACAGTTTGCAATGTAACCCCTCATCTTGGGTAAATTGCACTTTTCACTCAGACTTTCATATAATGCAAAAATAGTTTACAATTAAGCTCAAACTTGACAATAAACTTCACAAGAAGCCTTAATTACTTTTCAAGAGATTAGAACCAATTGGTAAGTATTTTACTTAAGTAAAACTTCTAGGGTTAAGCCATAACCCAGGTCAGGGGTATTACATGAAGAATGTACTTTTTATATCACAAAGTGATGATGTAGATGATCCTAACCCTAATCATGGAAAGGATGCATTTCACTTAAGTTGAATAATGATGTTATATGTTAATAAGAGTCGTTCATCATAAAATGCACACTACACATGAATCATGAAATGATGAGCATAGTAAGATATGAGCTATGATGTGCTATATCAATATACTTAAATAAGTCTTGTAAGTTGTGTGAAATACTTGTATAATAAGAATAATGATTAAACAGTTTGATGTCTTAAAGGATAAGTTGTTTCCTAGTAAGAGGTGACAATATGTTTAATGAACTATGTGGGCTATGTAAAATACTCGTATAACAAGTAAGAGGAATACCTGAGTCAAAGAACTTGGAGGTAATAGTTACCTTTTACAGAGATAACAATGTTATGTGGAGATCTAAGGGTTTGAATACCCAGATCCAGTGATCATGATAATGATGATATGAAGGGGTGAGAATTCCCAGTGATGTGATAAGGGATTGAGATCCCGAGTAATATACTTTCAAGAATGTCCCAAAGATCTTAAAATTTTTATCCTTTCTTTAATAGCATCTGTTGTAATTCATGTTTGAAACTTGGTTGATGCTAAAAGAATATTGTAAGGTACCTAATTAATTAAGTTAAATCTCATAATGTAGTGCCCTGACCATAGATCCATTCAATGTCAAAAATTGCTGATGGTGAAATGAGTTTAACTCGGAAGCATGTTTTTTGATATGTGGGGTGAAGGACGAAGTCTATCTGAACGTCCCATTGAAGAATCGGTGTCACACCTTCCTTATTTATCCTGGGATGATGTGAATCTCCCGACCAAATAATAAATTGATGTGTACATCCTTCTTCATTCCTAAGTGATTCGTAAGTGATGTCGGGATTGAAATATAAAATCACCCGACCAGGAAAGGAATTGATGTTGATCTTCCTTATCCTTATATTATAATCCGGGAAAGCTAAAGTGGTCTTCTCCTGAAGAGAGTACATGCTACGTCAGTAACTCTGTAGTGAAGATGCCACTATACCCTAGCATGCTAAAAGTAGATGACACAAGATGTCCTGCCAGCAGCTGACACAAGATGTCCTGTTGATCCTAAGTGGTCCCATAATGATCGAGACAGGTGAGGTCTTGATAGCTGGCTCTGCCATTGACCTTGTATGGTACCGATTTTGACTTACTAGTGGTCGGTTGGAGTATGAAAGGTATATTTCATCTCCTCAAGGCATAAGTTTGACTGTAATATGTAATCATCTGTGTAGTGTATTTTCTTAGGCATCAAATACGGAAAGACATTGGTTGATGTACACTCCTTTTATACATCTTAGTTGAATAGATGTTATTCACATTCTTCATATTCCTTTGAATAGTGAATAGATGACTTATTACTCTACCATAGATACATGCATTATTTTAAGAAGAATGACTACTATGTTCTACTTATAACAGTGGTGATATAAAAGAACCTCTGTTCAGTTTTTATACTGCTTAATCTTGATAATAATATAGTCGGCGGAGAGTTATATCTCTCACTAGGACAATTGTCTCACCCCGTGGGATCCACAATTTTTTTAGGTGGACGTGTATGAGGAGGTAGAGACCTTTCTGTAGAAGCAGAAGAACAGTCAGGACAGGAGTGATAGCTCAGGTTGATGTAATGTATGTCATGTCTTATAGATAGAAGTCATATGTTTCATCGCTATACTCTCAGGTCCTTGGGAGATAGTTCTTAGTGGTTTTTACGAATGACTTGAGATTTTGGTACTTATTCTCCTTGAGATGAGACAATACAATGTATATACGATATGAACCACATGTATATACAGTTTTGGTTCTTTTTGTAAGAATTTCCTGAAGAGGATCTATGTGCAAAATGGTTTTCATTCTTAGTAATTTTTGTTAATTCTATTGTTTATGGTTATTCCATGATTATTATTGGTGATGGATTGATTTGTAATCAGGTCGTCACAAAGTTTTGGTATCATAGGCTAAGGTTTGTTGAGTCTACAGAGACATAGGACTAAGGTGTTGAGTCTGTTCTGGTGTCCTTCAGTATGTCTTATAGTAACTTGTACTTATGTAGAAGATAGAGTAAAGCTTAAAGATGTCTGGAGAACACAAGGAACACGTTGTTGAAAGCAATGTTGTTGCACCAGGAGAAGGTGCAAGGGTAAGAATCACTGCTTAAGAATCCTCAGGTTGATCCAACTATGATAGAGAACCCTACCTTTAATACCTTCACTGGACTGGTTATGATAGCATTAAGGCGTATCAAGGATCAAATACAAGCAATACAACCTAGATTACCAGTCCCTAATGATGAAATTTTGGGCTCTAGTAGGATTTCTAATCCACATAGTTGTAATAGAGTAGTGAAAAATGTCGACGGAATTAGGTTACGACACGGAAACAAGGTATTATATAGGTGTAGGCAACTGGGACATTTTATAAAGGATTTTCCAGAAAAGGATAATGGGGAAGGAATTAAGAGAAGATCTACCCAAATTCAGGAACAGATGTAGAGTAGTTTTGAAAAGGGGAAATTTTTGGTGCCCCAAATGCAACAAACATCCAATGCACCAGGGTAGTGGCTACAAAGAAGGGGCAAAGTACCTAATGTTCCACCAGTTAGGACTTCTGAGGTAACCCCTACATCGGTAACAAGGCCGACAAGACCAAGGGATGTGTATAGGACATGTTTTGGTTGTGGACAGATTGGGCATGTTAGACCCTCTTGTCTGAGAAGAAGGAAGGGAATGACCCAACCACTGAGGCAGAGTCAACACGACTCTCAAAGGAAATGGCTTAGCAGTGGCATGCGAGGACGTGGACAGGCGTCCTGAGCAGAATTATCTTCATTAAATGATAAAGCACGATGTTGGACTTAGGCAAAGACGAGATTCAATGCAATGAATCAGCCTGAGACAATAATCAATCCACAAATCGAGACATGTCAGATGAAATTGTGTCATTCTGATATGTCATTTTATGATTTTATCTACTAAGTATGCTGAGAACTTACATTATGTCCAGTAATCTTTAAAATACTTTATAAATTATTTCTATCTGTGTAAAAGAGGATGAGGTGTGAAAATGATATCTAGAGAAAATTTAGGGATGCTAAGTCTTATATTTTAATGTTATGGAAAGTAAGGTATATGATATTAAAACAAGGTGCATACAACCTAATCTCAGTACTTGTATACCCTGAATGAGTATTCAATTATTGAAGACAAGGTAAGTATGGAACTCTTAGATTGCTATCTTTTTTATTACTCTGATCAAGTAGTCATTTTGAGACAATCTAGTGAGTATAATAAAACTAGAAATATGGCATGTATATTTTTATCACATCCTAAGTGTAATGAAATAGAATCTGAAATGATCTCAGATCAATCTATGTGTATTAGGAAGTAAAAAGTATAATCTTCATGATGAGAGAGAAGGAACAAGGCAGATGATCCTTGTTCGATAAAGACTGTGTGAATAATAAAGATCTTTTCTATAAATGTGAAAATGAGAAATGTGATAAAATCAGAAAATGTTCATGAACATGTTAGATAATAACAAAAAAAGGAGTGATGACATGTAATTATCCTTATAATTCCTAGGTTGACGGCAAGGAACCTAGGATGAAACAAGAGTAAATGACTCTTGAACAGATGAAAGCTTGTGTTATATTAAAGGGGATGATAATCTCTTCTCTTTGATAAACAAACCTGGGTGACAATGGGGGCAATAAGAGGAATGGGTTTCCATATGTTCTTTCCTTATAGGAACATGATAATTAAGTAAGTTTTATGACTCTTGATGTGTATGAGTTAGAAGTGTTCTTTTAATGGATACTTAGAAAAGTATTAGTTAGTCTTAGATTTCTGGTTCCAAGATAAAGTTATATATAGTAAGTAATGTTCCAAAATGAAAGAAAGATCTTTTTATATGTTTTTGGTAATTATAATAATAGAGAAAGGGATATTATGAAGATGTGATGTGATTTTGGTACATATAATGGATACTAAGGTAAGGAATCCTAGTATTTCAGAACTTCCAATGATATGAGAAAATAAGAACATGACTCCTGATAAGATGAATCGTATTCGTTTACTTAGAAGGGCCATCTTTGAGATAATTATAGTATGGACATTGTATGTTAGGGGTTTATGCTCTGCATAAACATCACATCACTAAGGACGTATCAATTGAAGGAACAATTGTAGGATCATTTTGGGAAAAAGTTTATCAGGCTAAGAATAATTCCTTAGAATATCCCTATCTAGATCTGTTGAGGCAGTTTATACATGACATTTAGAAATACCACGGAAATAAGTTCTTTTTTATAAATAGCCTCTTCTTATGACAAGGAAATAGACAACTAATAGATAGTTGGTATAAGTCATAAAGAAATTTAGTATTGTATCAGTAGATTAGAATAGCACAAAAAAAGTATGATAAAACTTGTAGTCCCGAATGAATGATAGAATAAAACCTTAAATCCTTCCTTAGAAGAGGAATGCTAAACCAAGTAAGGAATATGGAAGACTCCTAAGGTCAAGAATCTTATTACATAAGAAGATGTAAGTAGAGAAGGTGATAAGTCAATAAGGATTGATACTTGAATCATTTGAAGTATGAATAAGTATGGCTTTAACTTAGAAAGTGTTACCTGATACATAATTGATACTATAATCCTTAATGGAAAGGATAGTTGAGTATGCATCCTATATGAACGATTATATGATAACTGTGAGTGGAATAATTTTGTACTAGTCCAAGTTTTATGACAATGATATGTTATGTGGAAACTAGATGACATAATGTATGAATAATGATTGTCTTCCTTCATCCGAGATTTTCGGGACGAAATCCTTGTTAGGGGTTTATAATTGTAACACCCCTGACCTGGGTTATGGCTTAACCCTATAAGTTTTGCTTAATAAAGATAATTATATACTTTTTCTAAGCCTTTGAAAAGTAATTAAGAATCTTTGTGAAGTTTATTTCCAAGTTTGAGCTTATTTGCAACTATGTGTGCATTATTATGACAAAATAAGTGAAAAGTGCAATTTGCCCAAGGTGAGGGACTACATTGAAAAATATTACATGTTGAATGTGTCCTAAGTATTTTATTATCATAAGAGAGAGAATGATGCTATGTGGTGGCTTGTGAAAAGCCTAAATTTCAAGTATTAAGCTTGTTTAAACAATGCTAGTGCCTCTTGCACCAATTTTGATACAAACTGTAATTTACCCAAAATATAGGGTTGATATGCAATATACCACCTCTAGAGTGTCCCTAATCCCTATAGGTATCATTTACAGGCAATGGAAAAAGGGGGGGTGCCATAATTGAACCACCTTTGAGGGGTGGTATTCTTAATAATGAAAAGACTAAGAAAATGTATAAGTTGAAGGTTATCCATATGAGCATATCGAGTTGGAGACTTAGAGTGGAAGTCCCTATCGGCCAAGGGGCCATGGAGGAAGTATCCTATTAGTTTTATGAGTCTTAAGCTTGGCACATGATGGGCAAGGCACTTCAAAGAAGAGATATGACTTGGTTTGTAACTTATCTTGGAAAAGATTGAGTTGAATATTATAATATAGTGAGTGGAAGAAGACTTGCGTTGGAAGATAACTCAAGAGCCGACCCTTATCCTCTACATTATCCTTGGACTTTTTTCATGGAAAGATAAATAATGGGATGCATGCAAATATATGTGTCGACTATGCATGGCTAGGTGGCACTTAGTAGCCTAAGATAATGACACCTCTTACACTCTTTTCCATAAACCTCTAGTATAAATACCTTGCCCTTCACTTGTTAATAAGATTTTCGAATCTTTTTAGTAACCTTCCTTCTAGTATCATGCATATCCTCTTGTGTCGTGCATAGTAAGGAGAGTTGAGTGATAAGAACTTGATATTGGCCAAGGAAAAGAGATATCAGCCAAAAAGGTCATAGAAGGTGATATCAGCCATTAGGGATTGGAGATATCATGAAAAAGCTAAGGAGCTCAAGTCTTAGATTGTTGAGAGGTTCATCTTCAACCTTGGAATGTGAGGAGTTGAAGCTTGAAGCTTGGAAGTTGTTCATAAGGCGGGTTATATAACTTGAAACCATATATATTATTATCCTTTCTTATTTGCTCAACTTGTTGATTTCTTTCAAAATCTGATTACCTTTGATCAATTGATATATTTGTGAGTTCCAAAAAGTAGTTAGGACTGTTATCCATGGTTTTGAATAGTTAGATAAGGATCATGAGGTTGATGATGATGACATCATCATTGGATAACCCGATATGGGTTGAAGACTCTTGAAACCTGATATGGAATGTGATATAGAGCCTTACCTGATATGAAGGTAGGTCATATTTCATAATATAGGTCATATGAACGATATGGAAGATACCTATTCATATTTTATACTTCATACAAGGTAATAATAATAACCTATGCACGATATGGAACCAATCATATACTCTAATCCAATATAGTAAACCCTAGAGGATAAGCAACCCGATATGTTGATGTAAATCCATTACAAGTATGAAATAGTAAGAAGTGTGTATTTCATGGGCGATATGAGTAAGTACATGTACACCCCCTTGAGTACGATATAGGGCCATATACTTATCTTATCCATGATATCATGTTAGGTCTATAGCCTATGCTCGATATGAGTTAAAAACCCTAGATGGTGATGAGAAATTTGATATGAAATCCAAGATGAAAAGTAACCCGATATGGTGGTGAGTGATACTTTATACTTGATGAGAGACATGTTTTGTGAATGATATGGGAGTTACCTACTTGCTCCTTATACACGATAAAAAGGTAAATCAATACCTTTTCACGATATGAGCAAACCCTAGATGAAGACATGGGAACCTGATATTCCTTGAAACTTATACTCCTTTGAAACTTGATATACCCAATTATCTTTGTGTTGGGTTGAAGATCCGTTTAGTATCCATACTTGTCAAGAAAAGAACTAGAGTTCAACATTCTTATCTATCGTGGGAACACAATATGGTAGTCAATATAGGAACACGATATGGTAGTCAATATAGGAACATAATATGGCAGCATGATACCACTTAATGTGGGTACCCGATATGATGTTCAAACATGTAACCTGATATGATACCTAAGATAGGTAAACCGATATGACAACCAAGATGAAATCCGATATGGTAACCCAAGATGAAATCCGATATGGTAACCTAAGATGAAAACTGATATGGTGTAATTTGTATATACTTAAACAATACTTGATGAGCAACTCATACTATACCTGATATGGTACACCCTTGACACTTGATGCCCGATATGGTACACCCTTAACACTTGATGCCTGATATAGTGAACTCCTGTACATGATATGAGAACCCAATACACCCTATACCCGATATGAGGATAATAGTCTAACCTATACATGATATGAGGTTGACTTAAGATGAGAAAAGTTAAAGTGAAACTTAACTCAACATGACTACATGATATGGTGTTAAGGGATATTCCCTAAACTCGATATGATGGTGTGGATGCACCACATGACTAATAATGATACTTGTTATAATGATATATGCATCTTCAAACGTGATAGCATAATATTATCCATCATGCTACCTGATATGGTAGACATTATTTTATTTATTAAACTTGTCTAAGTGATGTATGATGTGTGATTAATATTTAGACATAATGAGTTTAATTTAATTTAATAATGTTAAGCTAATAGACCTTAAGAGGTGAATTAAGTAAGACACAATAAATATCCTAATAAGGATGAGAGAGAAAGACTTTAACATGGGTGATAAACATGTTGATAAGTATGTATTGATACTCCTATGATGGATGGAGTATGAATTAAGGTTTGATTCTAGACATTTTGATCTTATATCCTTTTGTGAATAAAGGGAAAATATAACCCTAATGAAGGGTAATGATATGCTTTTACAATCATAATCGTTTAGATTGAGATAATCCTAACCCTAATAATGGGAAGGATGTACTTTTTATATCACAGAGTGATGTGGTAGATAATCCTAACCCTAATCATGGGAAGGATGCATTTTGCTTAAGTTGAATAATGATGTTATATGTTAATAAGAGTCTTTCATCATAAAGTGCACACTACACATGAATCATGAAATTATGGGCATAGTAAGATATGAGATATGATGTGCTATATCAATAGACTTAAATAAGTCTTGTAAGCTGTGTGAAATACTTGTATAACAAGAATTATGATTATATAGTCTGATGTCTTTAAGGATAAGTTGTTTCCTAGTAAGAGGTAACAAGATGTTTAATGAACTATGTGGGCTATGTGAAATACTTGTACAATAAGTAAGTGGAATACCTGAGTCAAAGAACCTGGAGGTAATAGTAGAGGTAACAATGCTATGTAGAGATCTAAGGGTTTGAATATTCAGATCTAGTGATCATGATACTGATGATATGAAGGGATGAGAATTCCCAATGATGTGATAAGGGACTGAGATCCCAAGTAATATACTTTCAAGAATGTTCCAAAGATCTTAAAATTTCTATCCTTTCTTTAATAGCATATGTTGTAATTCATGTTTGAAACTTGGTTGATGCTAAAAGAATATTGTAAGGTACCTAATTAATTAAGTTAAATCTCATCATGTAGTGCCCTGACCATAGATCCATTCAGTGTCAGAAATTGTTGATGGTGAGATGAGTTTAACTTGGAAGCATGTTTTTGAATATGCGGGGGTGAAGGACGAAGTATATTTGAACGTCCTAATGAAGAATCGGTGTCGCACCTTCCTTATATATCTCGGGATGATGTGAATCTCCTGACCAAATAAGAAATTGATTTTTAAATACTTCTTCATTCCTAAGTGATTCCTAAGTGATGTCGGGATTGAAATATAAAATCACCCGACCAAGAAAGGAATTGATGTTGATCTTCCTTATCCTTATATTATAATCTGGGAAAGCTAAAGTGGTCTCCTCCTAAAGAGAGTACATGTTACGACAGTAACTCTATAGTGAGGATTCTGCTATACCCCGACATGCTAAGAGTAGATGACACAAGATGTCCTTCTAGCAGCTAACACGAGATGTCCTACTGATCCTAAGTGGTCTCGTACTGACCGAGATAGGTGAGGTCTTGATAGTTGGCTCTACCATTGTCCTTGTATGGTACTGATTTCGACTCACTAGTGGTCGGTTGGAGTATGAAAGGTATATTTCATCTACTCAGGGCATAAGTGTGACTGTAATACATAATCAGCCATATAGTGTATTTTCTTAAGGATCAAATACGGAAAGACATTGGTTGATGTACACTACTTTTATACATCTTAGTTGAATAGATGAAATTCATATTCTTCATATTCCTTTGAATAGTGAATAGATGATTTATTGCTCTACCATAGATAGATGCATTATTTTAAGAAGAATGACTACTCTGTTCTTCTTATAACAGTGATTAACCCTGCTTATTGATATAAAAGAAACTCTGTTCAGTTTTTATACTGCTTAATCTTGATAATAATATAGTCGGCGGAGAGTTATATCTCTCGCTGGGACAATTGTCTCACCCCATGGGATCCACAATTTTTTTAGGTGGATGTGTATGAGGAGGTAGAGACCTTTCTATAGAAGAAGAACAACAGTCGAGACAAAAGTGATAGCTCAAGTTGATGTACTGTCTGTCATGTCTTATAGATAGAAGTCCTATGTGTCGTCTCTCTACTCTCAAGTCCTTGGGAGATAGTTCTTAGTGGTTTTTATGAACGACTTGAGATTTTGGTACTTGTCCTCCTCGAGATGAGAGAGTACAATGTATGTACGATATGAACCACATGTATATATAGTATTGGTTCTTCTTGTAATAATTTCTTGAAGAGGATCTATGTGCAAAATGGTTTTAATTCTTAGTAATTTTTGTTACTTCTATTGTTTATGGTTATTCCACGATTATTACTGGTGATGGCTTGATTTTTAATCGGGTCGTCACACTTCTACCATGGAACAACAAGGTTCTGACCTAGATAAAGGTAAGAGGATGAATAACATAGAAAGAAATGGAGGAAACAAGGGGATAGTTACTTGTTTAGGTCAAGATCACCAAGAAAGAGCTTTAGAAATCCTAAAGGAAGTAATTTGTAACCCTAGATGCTTCTACCAAGAAGATCTACACCTTCTTCTTCCTTAGATAGGTCCTCCAAAGAAGAACAGAGGAAAGAAGATGCTCTTAGTAGGATGGAAGTGTTAGAGATAAAAAGTTTCATTTGAGTGCTTAAGCATAGGTATATAAAACTTTAGGATAAAAGAAAAAAACTTGAGGTGTCCTAGTAGTTCTCCATGTGTCTGTGGCCTTAAACTATTAAGGATATACAAGAAGCCACACAAGAAGCTACCCCACTATTCATAGAGACATGTTGTGACACCGTTTGTTAGTTTTCCAAGCCAAACAAATAAACCCTTGGTTCATAGCTCCTGAAGGTAGCTCATCCATAAATGGCTAAACACTAAAATACCCTTGAAGAAAACACCTCCAAACCAAGGTTCAACTAGGCTCCACATGGCTCAAAAAGATAAAAATGATAATAGAACTCTAAAGAACCATAATTCAAGTGACAAATTGCAAAGAAAACCTCTCAATTGAGTAAATTGCATAAAACTCCAAAATGTGCATAAAATTGAATAACTTGCAAAACAATGTCCAAATTGGACCAAATATGAAAATTAAGTTTGTCACATGATACCAAAACACATAACAAGGTTAGATTATGGTTCTAAGAATTAAATTATCGTAATTAAGCATGTTCAAACATTTAAGTAAGGTTAGGGGACTCACAACCATAAACCCCTAATAGGGATTTCGCCTCCTAAATCCAAGGTACACATAGATGGACACTTCTCATGCATGTCATCCTTAATCTTACACATGGTTACTTGCATAACATGGTGATGTCACATCATTCTCATAGAATACATATTCTTCTCCCTCAACTCTTTCATGTGTCACCTTGGTTCAACATAAGAACTGTTGTGCTACATGTACATGTCTGGTAGTATCTTTCAACTTGGGACTCTATTTGTCATCCTAGACTATACTATTTTTTGTTCCACACATCAGAGGCCACACTTACTGACTCTTACAAAACATAGAACATCATGTATCTCTTATCATATGTAACTTTACATGGTTTCATATCTATGCTCCTTTAATGATTGTTATAATTAGCAACTGATTCAATCAGGTGGGTATCCCCTAATTGCCAAGAACTATAAGGGATATGTTCTTAGAAGAATATTCAATCATCTTAATGATGGACTAGCCATCCATCTAGTTGAAGAATCACACACTTGTTTTCAACCATTAAAAATATAAATTCCTAGTTGACCTTGTTATGGGTAGGGTAATGACACTGTCTTCATCTTCCCAAGATTCACACAACACACTTAGTAGATGTATCATAACATCCAAGTGGATACTCTAGTTAACCCCCAACTCACTCTTGCTAAACTTGTCACATATATGTATAGTTGCTTCAACATTCTTATGGTTTATTAAAGATGTTAACCGTTCTATTGATGATCTCAAAAATACTTTGAGATGTAATCATTCAAAGCTTGTCACACTTATGAGACATGAACTAAGAACTCTATTCCTCTTATTTATGAATGCTACTAATACATTGGTTAGTCTAAACAACATAACCCTAAACTCATCATGGTCATGTCAATTATGTCATCCACTCTAACTCTTATCCATTGATATTCTGATGCTAGGTTTATCTTAAAGGATCACGACAACACATGTATATTGATCAACAAAGCATTTATCCTTGATAGTGGTCTCATACAACTATCAACATACCATACACAACATCATAGAAACAGTCTTCTTTTCATAAACAACACTTGAAGGATCAACATCAACTCTCTCTCTAATGGAGAGGAACACTAGATAGTTCATCAAATTGATATCTTTAACTCATATATGACTGGTACACTCTGGATACTAGGATTCATTACCTTGGTATCCACCACATGTGTTATAAAGAACTCATACCCTGGTTTCATCCACTTCCTCAACATCATAATCGGATAAGAATATATAGGAGGAATCCCCCTAACTCTTAGAAGACTCAAAAAACATGGTCATTACAAAACATAAAGACTTTGGAACTATAGTCCAAGGAAATCACACATCAAATCAAGATATCCATCCCATGATTACTATGAATCCACATGTACTAAGTGGCATGATATCCACTTGGAGACTACGCCTAAAAAAGAAAGAACATAAAGGGATACACACTTCCCACATCAAAGCAGCATTGTCTAAGGGTCACTTGCAAAAGGGTAACTAATTCTATTTTCCCATGAAGGTTACACATTTTATGTATCATTTTACCTCTTACATCTTGGGTTCCTTACCAATAGCCTATGATTTATTAAGATTATCACATATCATTGCTCTTTTATTATTAACTCTTCATCATTCATATGTATGCCCTTTCATGTTATCATGTTTCTCAACCACTTATCAAGGAATAGATCATCATATTGCAAATTTTCTTCATTAGACATAGTTCATCTTCCTTAATTTCTTTCAAATATTATGAAGATTGTACATTAGCACTTATTACACACATAGGTTAGTCTGAGATTAACTCAAGTTCCACTTTATTCATCTGCCATTTTTCTCATTCATCTTATCATATTGTACTTATAATAGGAGTCCTCTCCATCTTATGTGAATTTCATACCTTGAATCACTTTATTAGCACAAGCTTGTCTGTCTTTTACTTTATTATCTTCTTGAATTAGAGCTTCAAGAACTCCTCTTTAGCTTATCTATTTTCATATTTAGGTTTCATGGTGTGGTATATTTCTCTTATAGTTACCAATTATTCAAGTTTTGATAGGATATGATGTAATTCTCATCTTCTTTAGGGTAAGATTGAGATATGTGCACCATAATTTCTGATTTATTATGCTCTTTAGATTATCTCAAATTGGATCCTTGATCAGAATAATTAAATAGATAACAATCTAAGGATTCCATACTTACCTTTTCTTCAAAGTCTGAATACCTGGCCAGGGCATCCAAGTACTTAGATTTGGCAGAATGCATCATGTTTTTATGTCATATTTCTAACTTAGACATCATCCTAGTCCTAAGTCCTAGTGTCCCTGTAGACTCAGTGAACCTCGCTCTGATACCAACTTGTGAGAACCCATTACACTAAACGAGATTACTCAAAACACAAAACAAGATTAGTCATTAATTAAACACAAACCCAAAAAATAGGGTAAACAAAAACTGATTTCAACATTTCCCAATTTCTCAGGAACATTTACGTAATGCTCAATATCCTTTACAAATGTCATGTAGCCTCAGCTACAACATAAACTTTACAAAGGAACACTATCCACATATACAAGCATAAACATGCTATGGAAAGCTTGATTAAATCAAAACATCGTATACAAACTTTTCACCCAAACTTGAGAGTACATGGACAATTCTAGGAGACACTAGACAACTAAACTACCATCTCTAGGGTTCATCACCTCATATTCTCATTACTGTTATGGTTTTTCTTCCACTGCTGACAATCACCTAAAAAGATGTAGTGACCCACGAGGTGAGATCCAGTCCCATCGAGAGATGTAACTCTCTCCAACAGATATTGATTACAGCAGATTATTCCAATAGTAAATAATCTGAGCAGTTGAAGTATTTAATAGTAAATTGAGTAGATCGAACAGTTCAAGCATGCTAAATATATTAAGCCCTTCATATTAGCAACAAGTATAATTATCAATGTATATACAGGTAACAGATCAATCCATTTCTTTTATCAGATATCTATTCAGGTTTCATAAGATTGCATCTATAACAATCATCACTATTACTTGTACTATCATCATATTCCATGCTAACAACACAAGAAAACTAGTAGCATAAGCATCTCTAACATCATGAACATGTCTACTAGCATAATATGGATATCAATATTGACATGTTTAATAAAGTGAACAAATCTACATCATAAGTAGAGCTAACATCATAAGCACAACTAACTGCATAAGCATGTTTAGTAGTTTAAGCGTTTCTAATTACAAAGGCATGGCTAGCAATATCAAAATAGAGCTAACAACGTCATCTTAACTATCAGTTCCAGTACATTTGACAACATAAGAATGTTTACAACATGATCATAACTACAACATAAGCATATCTATCATCTCTTATTGTATTATACATCATATCTATGTAAGGAAAGAAAAACTGAGTTATCATCCAATGTGAAACATTGTGTATAACCCTAAACAAATATGCTACACCTCTATATTACATTTTGTTATTACTCCCTTAGGAAATTGAGGATACCACTCAAAATCCAACTAACCATTGCTAAGTCAAAGTCAATATCATACAAGATCTAGGAAGAGTCAGACTCCTAAGATCTTCTCCACCCCTAGTCAGTATAGGCCCGCCACAATGACACACAAGGTCAAGATACTAACAACCTAGTCCATCCTTGGTACATGTCAGACACTAGTTGTGACAAAGTGGTATCCTGGCTTAATTCTGAGGATAGAAGTTCTTTTAAGGTGTGTAAGATGTGATGGAGTGTACTTTTAGAATCCTAAATGTCCAATGACATAAGTGAGAGCATAAGCTTGAGATAGATTGAGGGTTCCAAGCTTTTGACAAAGTAGGTGGGTTGTTTGATGTTGATATTATGATTAAAATCCTTAATTTTATGTCTTTTGATGTATTTAATTGAATGGTCTAATAGTTGAGTTTTGTCTCCAAATCTGATATAAGGTAGCTCGAGAGATAAGGAATCTATGGTTAAAATTTGGTGGCAATCGGATGCCCCTAGATGACTTTATGAAGGTTTGAATTCGTGAAATAATGTGTACATGTGAGGATTCATTAACCTAAGTCATGGATTAATGCAGTGTCACGCACCACTAGCTGAGCCGGGCTACGTGGCTGGATCCTAGCCATTGTTTCTTTTGATCTAGCCGCTGTCAGGAGCCGCGGACTGGCTAAGTGAAGGGGCTATCCGCAGCCCTTGGATTACGATCTGAGGGCAGCCAGATTGTCTCCTACCTTGCGGTTAGAACAAGATAGTGGGGGCAGCAGACCCCACAACTACCTCGGCCACCACTCATCCAGGTCGTGGGACGATGGGGACAAGTGACTGAGCAGTTGGTTTTGCCTCCCTTTTATGATTTGTTTGACACCCTGATCGGCTAAAACGACCAAGTGACCAGAGAGTATGAGCCCTCCTGTACCAGCGGCCCTCCACCACACAGAGCAGGTGGCGGCCAAAAGTAGAACGGGGAGGTTGCTGACAGTTCAAAGAGTGGAAAAGGAGGAAAAGTAACATAGAGGCCTGAGTAATCGCTTGAGCCTGGATGCTCGGCCTCAAGTGCCCGTTTCCATGGTCGACCAACCCAAGTTGGCCGGAGCTTGAAGATGGAGCTCGAAAGCTGGTGGTTAGTGCTTCCCACCAAGAATTGATGACACACAGGAGTTCAGGAGGATCTTGCAAAGCTTTTGGAAGCTTCGGGTTCGAGTGGGAGCGTGAGTGGTGATTTTTTCCCCTTTTGCTCCACCCCAGATGTAGCTAGCGGTGACGCTCCTGCCCAGCTGGAGGATCGGGGGTGCCAGAGCAAATCGGAGCATCCGTTGAGGTTGGAAGGATGACATCGAAGCTAATGGAGGGTCAAGCCATCCACGAGGAGTGCTGGAGGACGATCGATCGCTCGCCGGAGCTGGGCCAGACGGCGGCGGCACCTATTCACGGAAGAACACAGTCTTGATTTGCAGATCGCGTGGATCGTGAAGCGCAGGAGAAAGGGCAGACCGGCCCTCCAAGCCAAACCTTGAACCGGGTCCATAGTTGTGAACCAGTGGCCCAAGCCTTGACTTGCGCCAACCATTTAATGGCCACATGGCAAGACCCGATTTGTTGAAAAAGGTAAAAACTCTCAGAAATTCCCAGTTCTTCAATAAATCCTAGAAAATTGTCCGCTTATCAGAAAATTACAAATAAAATACCAAAATTCTCAAAAAAATATGTAGAACACTATGAAAGCATAGTATCAGGCTTTTGATGCACTAATATCAGTGATATCATGTAATATGTATAATTCTTATTTCATGGTTAATAAATATCAAATAGTGACCTAAAATTATGAGAAGACATCAGTAACTCAAAAATATGTCTTATAATCCATTTGATGTCAGTAGTTATGATGATGATGTACGAAATCATGTAATTTTCTTAATATGTCTAATTAGGGCTAATAACCCTAATAAAATGCAATACATACATACGTGCTATATAAATGATGAAATTTATAGAGAAAGCTCCTATCAGTATATTGAACCTCAGTTTTAATTATGAGATCATAATGATGAACAAAATCCATGTTATATGAAGATGAATATTAATACATGTTATAAAACCCTAATCTAGGTTAATGATGTAACCTAGGGTTAATCTGTGCACAAAAAGGATATGGAACCTAATATTCAGATGATGAACTTTGATAATGAATCATAATCTGGAATATGACATCAGTATGATAATTCTAAGACAAGAATGCAAGTAATGATGAGAATATCATAATGAGATAAGCTAAACCCTAATGGATATAATTAGGGTTAAGATGAGATGTAAGATGATGAGAACCTGATGATAGTATGTGATCTTGTCTTGATCAGGGTTGACCAAGGATGTAGTTGACATCAATGGTATGTGATTAGGTTTCTCTTGATCAAGGTACGCCATTACCTCTTACTTGGCTTATTATACAATATGCTTGTGTTATATGTGTAGTAAAATACTTGGCATATGATATTGGATGAAATGATTGTTCTTATATGATATGTTGCATGATTTTCCATGATTACTACTATGAACACCAAACATAATATATTTGTTCCATTATATGAAAGCACTAACTCTTTGGTAGTGTGCTTGGAAGTGACCTAACTCTTTGGTAGTGGTCACATTGTACATATGACCTAACTCTTTGGTAGTGGTCTGACCTAACTCTTTGGTAGTGGTCACCTTGTATAAATGATCTAACTCTTTGGTAGTGATCATAAAGGCCTTGGTATATAATGGAAAATAAGCTTAAAATATGTGTTCTCTTTTGTTAATGAATATCCTTGTGCAAGTATATGCTTTTCTTATATTCTTCTGTTACTGCCAAATATATTAGTTTTATCTTATTGCCAAGATATGATGAGAGGTGTATAAAAGACATGTAGGCGTACTCAGTACAATGTTCTTGAATATTGTGCTGACGTGTACCGCATGTAATCTTTTTTTTAGGTTGTGGTTATGCTCTTGAAGATCCAAGATAGTTGAGAGTTGTGTGGCGAGCTGATGTACAGGTGGACCTGTTGTCTTAAGATCTTGTAGTTTAGTTGTAGTACATGTATAAGTATAAGTTTGTTGTTCAATATGTAATATCAAATGTTGTAACAGTGACTAAATCTTGAAGATCAGGAGCGGAACCAGAAATACACAATAGTGGTGGCTGAGTTTTTAAATGGGGGCTGAAAAATAAAATATGCACATACGAAGATTTAAACCTGCACCATTTACACAACTAAAGACACAAAGTACCACTTCAACTAATCACTCTTTATGTCAAACACACTGTGAAACATGTATATATCTAATTATTATTTGTATTTTTAAATTTTCATAATTATATTTCATCTTTTTTTGGGGAGAGGGGGGCTAAAGCCCCCCACCCTCCTTCCTAGTTTTGCCCCTGTTGAAGATGCCAGACAAACTCATGTGGTTGTACCAAAGTCAGAATGGCTAAATCTTGAAGATGGCAAACAAGCTCATACTAGGAGCGGAGCAGTAGAATCCGTCTTGAAGACAATAATTTACACATCTTCATCCCAGACTTTAGAATTTACATCTTCTAACTAATCGTTGTATTACCATAATTGGTAATTAATTGTGCTTTAATTTTTCATCACTTAAAATCCTATATACCATCAATCTCAATTAGCAAACATTCACCCCCACAACCACCAACCAGTTTTCCGTCACAACCCCTTGTCCACAACCACTAACTAATTTTCCATCGCATGCCCATGTCCACAACCGATTAAACCGGCTTTTGTTGTGCATGTCCTTCGCGACGGTTAAGACACTAGACTACACTTCACCAAAATCACAAGAAATGAGGTCCACGATCGAGGGTGTGGGCAAGAATGAACATTTACTTTTATTCCAGTCATCTCCACTTTATTTCTGTATTAGGGCTCGTCTGGATCCACATGAAACCAATTCTTAGAAGTAAAATCAACTGGTTCCATTTCGTTTGTTTTTGTTTACTCTCTTGTTTCTTGCTGCGTTCACCATGGGCACCTCAATTTCCATTCCACCCTTTATAATAGATGGCATGCAGACGGAAAGCCGGTTGCCTCGAGCAATCAGCAGGTGGCCAGTTACTTAGCCCATGTTTGGTTTGTGACCCAATTTGGATTCCGCTTTTTCTTCTTATGCCACGTCAGCACGATTGGGTCCGGGTTGGCGTAGATGAGTGTTTGGTTCAACATTCCAAAATGGCTCCGTTTCGGAGTTCCGTTGTCCCAAAATCCAGACCAAGTTAGTCCTAGTCCTGCTAGGAGCAAGATTTCGGACACCAGTCCGGATTTGGCTCTATTTTTTGTGTTATTTTATTATATATATGAGACTGAAAAATATTAATGAGTGCATGCAGTGAGATTTGAGTTGCCAAACACGACTCTAAATAAACTAATCTGGATATATGAAATAAACTAATCTGGATATATGGACCAACTCAGACTAACCCTGTCCAGACTGGACTTCGTAATACGCCCAGATAGGGCCTAATAGGCTTTCACGGATTGTCAGCAGAAGACGACCTAATTGGACTTCGTAATACGCAGATTATTTTCTCAACGTGGCTTCGAGTTACACCTAACCAATCGTGATTACTTGGAAAACGCAGATACTTAGAAAACGTGCTCAGTCAAAGCAAACAAGCGCTTATCCAAACACCGACTAGAATAAAATCAATAATCCCACCTGTTCAGAATATTAATCAATAATAATATAAGTTGAAATTTAACTAAAAATAGAAATTACCGACGATTGTATTATATTAATTATATTCGATCGTCAACTTAAATTTGTCGATTATTACTTATCATCGACCTAAATTCTAGCTGAAGTCGAATAAATGGACATCTATGCGGCTGTCAATACAAAGATGGGAGCAGAATTGGCCATTTGCAAGGGAATTTGGGCATACAAATGTGTTTCCGATGTTGGATATTCCAGGGTTTAGGGCCCAAGAATCCAAAACACAAACCCTAAAACCAATATGTCACTACCCATTTGTGTGCCTGAGAGATCTCATATGTTGGCTTGTGAGGTCATGGTTTGGATTCAATGGGCAAGGATTTGAATCCTTCACCTAGAAGACGAGAATTGAGATTCATTGCGGAGGGTGAGGGCAAGGATTGTAATTTATTCATAGAGCATCGATCACCAACAAATTAAAGTATAGATCATATTCAATTGTTAACTCAAATTTCTAGGAAATATGACAAATAAGTGGGACGGTAAATTAAATGGGCAATCTAGACGCATGTAGGTGTGTAGACTGTCACATTTTAGTGTTTGGGATCCTAAACTCTAAAATTCCAAACCTTAAGACCAAACGTAACCCCATCTCCACCACATTGGACCAATGTGTTGCTCGGTGTCTGGTGGAGCTAGAACTTACACCAAAAGATTACTCTTCCAATGGAAGTCCTAATATGCACCAAAAACCCTAGAGAGTTGATGTTCTCTCTAGGTTTACCTACAACTGGTGCTAGATAAATGCTCCAACCCCACAAGAGTGTGGAAGCCTTACCATAGTACAGATTTAGGATCGAACCCAAAGGACAACGTTAAGAATCTGAGTGTCTTTTTCTTGTTTCGTATCAATCTAAGTTAATCATCTAAGACCAGAAGTTTGATTTGAGTTATTTAACCTAAAGCATGAAAAAGTAAAGGCAAGAATAAAAACTAGTTTAAGGATTAAAAACTAAGATTAGCAGATGATGATGGATCACTGGGGTGATGCGGGTATTCACCACCACTACACATGAATTGTACTTGTACGAAACATAGCAAGACTTGTAAGAAAGATACATGGATGTTGTACAATACCGATGTCTTATAGGACAAGAGTAATGCACACATCCTTCACGGGTTGAGTAACTCTCATTCGGTACGTATCTACGTGTCAATGAAGATATGTAGTCTCCGAAGAGAAAATCTTACTCAACCTCGTGAAACGTGCATCGGAAAACTAACAAGCAAGCGATAATTACCAAATCGATTAGTATCCTTATAGACCATCCCTCTTTTGAGGATATAGCTACGAGAAACGTGAGAGTGTTGCAACGTCAGCCATTCCCGAACGAATGGTCAAGTACTTTGCACCACTCTCTCCTCAGAGTGTGTTCCTCGACCTGTCAAAGTTGCACTTTTGTACGTCAACTGATTCTATTTCATAGTACAAAAGTACAACGATGGAGGTGAGCTTACTCCACTTCTTGGAAAACGTTCCTAGATACCGAAACGGATGCGTGGTGGATATGAAAAACACTAGAGGGGGGTGAATAGAGTTTTTAAATAATTTTAACAATTTATTGAACTCAAACAACCACAATTAAAAATTGGAAGAAGGAGACAGGTGTTTAGAGTGGTTCCAACTTTAGCAAATACTAAAGTTGTCAGTCCACTACCCGGTTGCTTACCCAACCGGGATTTTGAAAGTATTTATTTTATTACCTTCTCAAGGATTTATACAAAATACAATACTTTCCTCTACACCCTTTGAACAGCCTTCACTTGAAGTAGGTGCACCAACTTTGAGGTAGCCTTCTTGAAGTAACTCCAAGCTCCCCCTTGAAGTAGCCTTCCTCTCTAGAAGTAACCTCCTGTTGCACCAGCCTTCTGAAGTAGTTCAAAGTCACCTTCTTCACCAAGAAGATCTTCACCCTCTCCAATCAGCAGCCTCCAACCTAGGAGTAGCAAGGAGAGTACAAACGGTAATAGAGAACAAGAAAGGAAAAAGAAAAATACAACTTATCCTTTGTAGCCCAAGGCTTGATTTGCCTAGATCAAGCGTATAGATCTCCTAACCAAATGTGTGGACTTGTGATTGCAGTGGATAGGAGATGATAGCCTATAGGACATGAATTATGAGCTAAGGAAGGAAGTAGCCAATGTTCACAATGCTCAATTTGCTCACAAACAGATTGCTCAAAGTATGCTCAAAGAGTTCTCAAGTGTAACAAGTGAGTTTGAGTGTCCTATGGCTTGTCCTATTTATAGGAATGGCCTAAGGATGCTTAAGGACGTTCTAGACAACTTCTAGGGGTTTCTAAGTGCTTAACTAGCCGTTAGGTACAAGTTTGTTGCTTTAACAACGGCTAATTAATTAATTCTGCAGTTGTTGTCATAGACCATCTCGGTCGAGGAATGGTCGACCGAGACACCTACTCGATCGAACTTTTGTCGACCGACAGGCTCTCTGGAACAAGTGTTTTGCAACGTTTATCTCCAACTGCCAACTACCTTGTCAGTTGTGTCTAACGGCTACTTTGGATCTTTCTCGGTCGAGAAGATTGTCGACTGAGAGTGTCTCGGTCGAGGAGTTTGTCGACCGAGATTGATCATGTTTCAATGTTTCAATTTAGGCACTAAATGTATGTATGAGTGTGCATATGTGATCCTATTTGAAGGGGATGACTTATCTAAATGTGGTGTTTAGCTAGGGAAGATCTAACGCTTGATTTACATGCAATCTACTTACTTGTACATTATATATTTGTACAAGATTTTACAAAGCGATTACATTGCATGAAAACATAAACATGTAAGCATATGGATTTCCCTAGTTGCTTTGGCATCCACCTTAATCCTGCACACTCAAGTAGCTCGTTAGATCAATAAGAATGAAATGTTTGTCATAATCAAAACAAAGGGATTTATAGATGTCCATTTATCCAACAATCTCCCCCTTTTTGAAGATGACAAACATTTCCAAAAATATAAATAAAGGAAATATAAACCATATGAGTTTCATACCTTTAGATTACCTTTTGTAGCTTTTCCTCTTGTTTATAAAATGTGTGCTTATTATTCCCCTTGAATTATGGAACATGAAATCCAATTCACTAGGGAATATAGCACCTTTCAATGTTAAGCCAAGAGTTTATTTATGAAACTCATTGATTGAGTTTTTCATAATTACTAAGTTTTAGTTTTATATTTATTTCTCCCCCTTTGTCATTTCAAAAAGATATCTGTTAGAGATAAAAACTCCCCCTTAATTAGATGTCCCATCAAATCTAATGAAAAATATGTCCATTAAAAGCCAAAATATCATGATGCAAGTAAGAGTTTTTGTTTAAATAGCACAAATATCAAAGAAAACATCTTCCAAAGGAGTTATAAGCAGTTGCTTCCTAATCTTGTTAAATTGATCTAGTGGAAGCGGTTTTGTAAAAATATCAGCCAATTGATCTTTCGTATCAACATGATGAAGGGAAACATGATTCTTGGAGATATGATCCCTTAAAAAGTGATGACGGATTTCAATATGTTTAGCTCGGCTGTGTAAAATAGGATTGTGTGCTAAGTTTATAGCGCTCGTGTTGTCACACAAAATAGGCGTAGAAGAAAGAGTAAAACCATAATCGTTTAACACTTGTTGCATATAAAGCACTTGAGCACAACAAGACCCGGCTGCCATATATTCAGCTTCAGTTGTAGATAGGGCAACCGTATTTTGTTTCTTGCTAAACCAAGATACTAAAGCTCTCCCTAATAAGAAACAACCACCACTAGTACTCTTGCGATCAAGTCGACAACCAGCATAATCCGCATCAGTATAAGCTTTAAAATCCAAGGATTGTCCTTTTGGATACCATAAACCAAAGCAAGTAGTGCCGGCTAGGTAACGAAGAATTCGTTTAACTGCTAGAAAATGAGAGTGCATAGGTTGTGATTGAAATCGAGCACAAAGACCAACGGAAAACATAATGTCCGGTCTAGAAGCAGTTAAGTAAAGCAAACTACCAATCATGGCTCTATATAAGGAATCATCGATAGGTTCCCCATTTTCATCCTTATCAATTTTAATAGAAGTAGCCATAGGAGTAGTAGCATGTTTACACTGATCCATCCCAAAACGTTGTAAGAGTTCTTTAGTATATTTTTCTTGGCTTATGAATATTCCGGCAGGTGTTTGCTTAATTTGAAAACCAAGAAAGAAAGTTAGTTCACCCATGAGGCTCATTTCAAATTCTTTTTGCATAATGTCACTGAATTGTGTGCACAATGAATCATTAGAAGCTCCAAAAATAATGTCATCAACATATATTTGCACAACTAGGAAATCAGATGTATATGTTTTGAAAAATAAAGTAGAATCTGAATTTCCAATAGAAAAACCATTATCAAAAAGATATGTCTTGAGCCTTTCATACCAATTCCTAGGTGCTTGTTTTAAACCATAAAGTGCTTTCTTAAGTTTATAAACATAGTCACTTTTTTCCGGTATTTCAAAACCAGGTGGTTGGGCAACATATACTTCTTCTTGAATAATGCCATTTAGAAATGCACTTTTTACATCCATTTGGTAGAGTTTGATGTTTTTATGTGCAGCAATAGCTAGTAACATTCTAATAGCTTCAAGTCTAGCTACCGGTGCATACGTTTCATCGAAATCTATTCCTTCTTGTTGATTATATCCTTGTGCTACTAACCGAGCTTTATTCCTTATTACTTCTCCTGCCTCATTTAGCTTGTTCCTAAAAACCCATTTAGTTCCTATTATGGTTTTATCTTTTGGTTTAGGAACTAAATCCCACACATCATTTTTGGTGAATTGATTCAATTCTTCTTGTATGGCTATTATCCAATAATCATCTTTAAGAGCTTCATATATCTTTTTAGGTTCAATGATAGAAACAAAAGCCATGTTTGCAACATCTTTGAAGGAAGACCGAGTTTTGACTTTATCTTTAGGATATCCAATAATTAGTTCTTGAGGATGATCTTTAATAAGCCTAGGTGTAGGTTGTGGTTCTGCTTGGTGATTATTTGTAGTATCTTTCTCACTATCATTTGGTATGTTTAAATTTTCGAATTGATTAGTGAGATCTATGATTTCTAGATTTTCAAATTTGGATTCTTCATGAAAAGAAACATGAATAGATTCCTCAACTTTTCTAGATATAGTGTTATATACTCTAAAAGCTTTGCTAGAAGTGGAATATCCCAAAAAGAATGATTTGTGTGATTTAGAGTCAAACTTGTCTCTATCATCTTTGGTATTTAAAATATAGCATGTAGAGCCAAAGGTATGAAAATAGTCAACTCTAGGTTTCTTAGAATGTATTATTTCATATGGAGTTTTCTTCAAATGAGAGTGAATAGTTACTCTATTTAACACATAGCATGCAGTGTTTACAGCTTCAGCCCAAAAGGTTTTGGGTGTGTTGTGTTCAAGCATCATAGTTCTAGCCATTTCTTGTAGTGATCGATTTTTCCTTTCGACTATACCATTTTATTGTGGGGTGCGTGGAGCAGAGAAATTATGAGTGTACCCTTGAGATGTACAAAATTCCTCAAATGTATGGTTTTCAAATTCTCCACCATGATCACTTCTAATGATACATATTTTGCTTTGTAATAGATTTTCAATCTTGGAACAAAATTGTATAAAAACATGAATGGTATCACCTTTAGTTGCAATAAAGTGTACCCATGTGTATCTACTATAATCATCAACAATAACAAAACAATATCTTTTACCACCAATAGATTGTGTCCTCATGGGTCCAAATAAATCCATATGAATTAATTCCAAGGATCTACTGGTGCTAAGTACATGTTTCGATTTAAAAGAGGTTTTGGTTTGCTTTCCCATTGTGCATGGTTCACAGTTTTCAACTTGATCAAAAGATAAAGTAGGCAATCCACGAACAAGATCATATTTTACTAACTTTTTAATAACATGTGAACTAGCATGTCCTAGCTTTTTATGCCATAGTTGTAAGGTATTTTCATTTGCAAGCAAGCATTTTCCCACTACTGATTTCATAGAGTTAGGTTTAAGGATATAAAGATTTCCAACTCTATTTCCTTCATAAACAACATTTGTAGTGTTTTCTATCAATAACTTGCAGCAGGTTTTGTTAAATAACACATCATAACCACTATCACATAATTGACTAACACTTATCAAATTATGATGCAAACCATCAACAAGTAGAACATTCTTTATTTCTAGGTTTGTACCAACATTACCTATTCCAACAATTTTGCCCTTACCATTATCTCCAAAGGTGACCGTTCCACTTTTCTTTTCTTCAAAGGCTTGAAATGCATCTTTGTTCCCGGTCATGTGTTTGGAGCATCCACTGTCAACCACCCATTCCTGCATTAAAATGTAGATTTTGGTACCCATGTGATGGTCCGATATGGTTAGAATCATTTAGGTAAAGACTTGTATAAAAATCCTGATTCAGAAATCCAGTCGGTCGACAATTGTTCGACCGACATTTGTCTTGGTCGACTAATTGTCGATCGAGAAGGTTACTGTAATAATTTCCTTCTGGTTGTTGTAGATTTTTACAGACATCCGGTCGGTCGACAATACTTCGACCGATTAAGGGCTCGGTCGACAATACTTCGACCGACTAAGTTTCTGTTTTATCAATGCAGAAAATTAATAGTGCAGAAAATTAACAATATGCATGAACCCTTTTGTTTAGTTGAGATAAGACAATATAAATAGCAAAATGTAGTGTTTGGCCATATCTCAACTAATTTATATTTGACTCTACTAAGTTTGGGGTTTTGGGACCCAAACTAATTCGGAATCCTTAGTTTTATAAGGACATGAAAAGGAATAGTGTCTAAGACGTAAGCAAAAATGACAAGTAATAGAATCAACTTCATTTCTCTTTCTAGCCATTGTGTTCTTGGGTACAAACATAGTTTGAGGTCTTTTGGGTTTATTTTTCTTTGGTGCATATCCCAAACCTTTTGCTTCCATTAAAAACAGTACCAATGCTTAGAATGTTATCAAGTATATCTTTTCTTCTTAACTCATAAAGTTCTCTTTGTAGCTGAGCAATATCATTCATCTTCTTGTGTAGATCATTTCTTGCTTGATCTAAATCAGATAACAATGAATCTCTTTCTTTTATAACTTTATCATAGTCTAGATGGTTACACAAAATAGGTTGAGTCTGAAAATCTTTTAGTTTAGCTAACAAGTCAGTCTTTTCTTTAGAAAGAAGATCAACATTTGTTTCTAAAGTGAGTAGCTTTCTAGTGCAATCATCAAAAGATGTTTTTAAAGACAAATTCTCAAGATCAATGTTGTTCTTTTCAGAAGAAAGATTATCTAATTTGGCAATTAGCTCATCATTTGATTTGATAACCTTCTTTAGTTTCTTCTTGACATCAACATACTTATCATGAATTTCTTGTAGATTAGTAACTAACTCTTCTTTTGGAAGATCAAGTAGGCTTACCTCTTGAGAGTCTTCATCATCTTCTCTTGCCATTAGACAATCCACCGTTTCTTCTCCGCTTTCACTGTCACTTGACTCGTCCCATGCAGCTTTATAGGCTTTTTCTCCCTTCTTCTTGTGTAAGCTTTTCTTTCCTTTCTTTGCTTTAGGATATTCATTTTTGAAATGCCCTTTCTTCCCACATTCAAAGCACCTAGGAGGGGTAGAAGAAGTACTAGAAATTTTGTTAAATTTAAATCTTTTGTATTTCTTACCATTAACTATCAAGGCTTCTTCTCCTTCTTCTTCACTTGACTCCTCACTTTCTTGTGTGATGACCTTTGAAGCTTTTAGAGACACATCCTTCTTCTTTCCTTGCTGAAGTTCACGTGCTCTTCTTTCTTCCTCTTCTAAGGTTGCTTCATGAGCTTCTAAGTTGCCAATAAGTTGCTCCATTTTCAGTCGAGTGAGGTCGTTTGCTTCTTCAATGGCTGTCACCTTTGGCTTATATTTTGGAGGAAGTGAACGAAGGATCTTTGATACCTGATCTTCTTCAAGGACAGGTTTTCCTAGGGCACTTAAACTATTAATAATAGTAGAGAATTTTGCAAACATTTCACTAATTGATTCATCAGGATCCATACGAAAGTGTTCAAACTTTTGTTTAAACATGCTAATTTTGGAATTTTTGACTTGAACTGTTCCTTCATAGGTTATGGATAGTCTATGCCAAATATCATAGGCTGTGTCACAATTAGATATTCTATTAAATTCTCCTACCGATATAGAACAATATAAAATGCTTACAGCCTTTGCATTCATTTGAGCTAGCTTTACCGTATTTGCATCCCATTCTACAAATTGAGTTTGAGGGAGCTCATATGGAGTTGACACCATTCTCCATAAGTCCCAATTGATGCCTTGGAAGTAGAACTGCATCCTTCTCTTCCAATATTGATAGTTTGTTCCATCGAACGTTGGAGGCCTAGCAACGAGTGTCCCTTCAAGGTTGAGGTTGTTGAGCACTCCATCACCCATTTCTTCAAGACCTTGTTAGGGTTCCTTGAAGCCTGCTCTGATACCAATTGAAAAACACTAGAGGGGGGTGAATAGAGTTTTTAAATAATTTTAACAATTTATTGAACTCAAACAACCACAATTAAAAATTGGAAGAAGGAGACAGGTGTTTAGAGTGGTTCCAACTTTAGCAAATACTAAAGTTGTCAGTCCACTACCCGGTTGCTTACCCAACCGGGATTTTGAAAGTATTTATTTTATTACCTTCTCAAGGATTTATACAAAATACAATACTTTCCTCTACACCCTTTGAACAGCCTTCACTTGAAGTAGGTGCACCAACTTTGAGGTAGCCTTCTTGAAGTAACTCCAAGCTCCCCCTTGAAGTAGCCTTCCTCTCTAGAAGTAACCTCCCGTTGCACCAGCCTTCTGAAGTAGTTCAAAGTCACCTTCTTCACCAAGAAGATCTTCACCCTCTCCAATCAGCAGCCTCCAACCTAGGAGTAGCAAGGAGAGTACAAAAGGTAATAGAGAACAAGAAAGGAAAAAGGAAAATACAACTTATCCTTTGTAGCCCAAGGCTTGATTTGCCTAGATCAAGCGTATAGATCTCCTAACCAAATGTGTGGACTTGTGATTGCAGTGGATAGGAGATGCTAGCCTATAGGACACAAATTATGAGCTAAGGAAGGAAGTAGCCAATGTTCACAATGCTCAATTTGCTCACAAACAGATTGCTCAAAGTATGCTCAAAGAGTTCTCAAGTGTAACAAGTGAGTTTGAGTGTCATATGGCTTGTCCTATTTATAGGAATGGCCTAAGGATGCTTAAGGACGTTCTAGACAACTTCTAGGGGTTTCTAAGTGCTTAACTAGCCGTTAGGTACAAGTTTGTTGCTTTAACAACGGCTAATTAATTAATTCTGCAGTTGTTATCAGAGACCATCTCGGTCGAGGAATGGTCGACCGAGACACCTACTCGGTCGACCTTTTGTCGACCGACAGGCTCTCTGGAACAAGTGTTTTGCAACGTTTATCTCCAACTGCCAACTACCTTGTCAGTTGTGTCTAACGGCTACTTTGGATCTTTCTCGGTCGAGAAGATTGTCGACCGAGAGTGTCTCGGTCGAGGAGTTTGTCGACCGAGATTGATCTTGTTTCAATGTTTCAATTTAGGCACTAAATGTATGTATGAGTGTGCATATGTGATCCTATTTGAAGGGGATGACTTATCTAAATGTGGTGTTTAGCTAGGGAAGATCTAACGCTTGATTTACATGCAATCTAAGTACTTGTACATTATATATTTTTACAAGATTTTACAAAGCGATTACATTGCATGAAAACATAAACATGTAAGCATATGGATTTCCCTAGTTGCTTTGGCATCCACCTTAATCCTGCACACTCAAGTAGCTCGTTAGATCAATAAGAATGAAATGTTTGTCATAATCAAAACAAAGGGATTTATAGATGTCCATTTAGCCAACAGGATACACACACCAGAAACCAACACTAAATTAGTATTTGAGTCTCAAGAGCGGTCGTAGACAAACCACAACGAAAGACAATAAATGCATACAAGAACGCGGCCAACATTCAAGCATGTATGGAACGATTTAGTATTGAATCGGAATGATAACATCTTTTTAGTACAAGATACAAGACACGGGCAGCGGGGCTAGTCTCCGTGCCCCAGTGGATGAAACTACTCGCTCCTCATAGAGGGAGCAACAAAGAAAGAGAAGAGAGAAAAAGAAAGCATCGTCGGAGTAGAAGAGTAGATTTGTGACAGCCCAGTGAAGATCGTCGCAGTCTTCGGGACTGCTCTGTTGTGGTCGATGACGCTTGTCTCTCCGCCTCGATCGTCGTGTCTACCTCCGAGATTGCATGGGTAGAATGAGGTAGAACAATGGTAGAAGTGAGATGATAGAGGTGAGATGGTGATGGAACAGCCTTCTAGGTCTGTCCCCAGTCTGGAAGCACACCGGATCTAGACTCAGGCCGGGATTCTGAGGCTGTGGGTGAAGTTTGGTCGGAAACGGTGCTCGGGCATTCTGGCGGCGTCCCGGCACTGGTCCCAGTCTGGCAGCCTTGGGCCGTTGTGAGATGGGATACCCCAAATAAGGACCCATGGGTCCTATTTATAAGCACAAATCTTAATAAATATCTTGCTCATGCGGTTTGGCTTTGCACTTGCTTTTCCATGCGGTTTGGCTACTTGCTACTTACCATGCGGTTTGCATGCATGGACGCTAAACGGTCTTCGCAATATAGATCAAACGGTCTTCGTCGCTTTTCCAAACGGTCTTGCAGCTCCGCTTTTCCGAATGGTCTTGCATGCGCTTGATGATTCCAGCAGATGGAGAAAACGGTTTGCGTATTCAGCAGTTCAAACGGTTTTATCAATTTGGCCATTCGGTCCTATGCTTTAAGTCTTCACGTGGGTAGTTTTCACGTTTTGCATGTGAATAGCAAACGGTTTCGGCTCCCAGCTCTATTCCAAACGGTTTTAAGGAAAGCTACTGTTCCCAAACCGATTGTTGTTGGTAAAGCTTCATGCGGTCTCGTAGTTGTTGCCCACACGGTTTGGTATTTCATTTTATCACTCAAACGGTTTGGTGGTTGTATTGCATACGGTCTGTGTTTGCTGCTTTAGCAAACGGTCTTCAGGTTACTCATTCGGTCTTCGCTCTGCATGAGCAAACGGTCTCGTACTTATCTTTTCCAAACGGTTTCTTGTGATCGTTCAGCTAATTTCTCTCCGATCAAATGATCTATGCAAACGATCTATCATTCATGCGCTACTGCATGCGCCCAGCTGCTCTCACGTTCTTCACGTGAACAGCTAGTTCCATTTTTATTTGTCAAAGCAAACGGTCTTCATGAGTTCTTCTCGTAGGCGCAAAAACTGCTAGTTGTTTGGTTTGCAGCGCTTCAAGTTAGCTTGTTAAGTCACGTGGACTCTAGTGACCCTTGCCATGCATTCTCATGCGTTCTCATCTTCAGCCTCACGTTCACGTGGTCTTCACTTCTAGTGATTCATGCGGTTTTGGCTTAATAGCTCATGCGTGGTTGGCGAGGGCGGCGTGGTTGCTGCGATGGCGGAGACGGCGGTGGCGCTGCTTCGTGCATGTGCGATGGCGGCGGAGAAAGGTTGGTGAAGACGACGACGCCGACGGTCGCGGACAGCAGTGGTGTCGTCGAGTAGGCTGCAGGTGTTGTTTGCGTGAGCTGCGGAATGTGGATGTCGACGGCGTAGGTTGCAAGTGCTGCAGGAGCCGTCATTGCTTCTCTCCAAACGGTCTTGTATTTGACTGTCCATTCGGTCTTTACAATCACAGCAAACGGTCTTGAGACCGCATGGGCTCAAACGGTCTTGAGACCGCTAGAGTTAGTGTTGTAGGGGTCATGACCGTTGGTGATAGTTGAGTATGATCTACAGAGGAGAGAGAACGTGAGTAGGGGAAAGTGAGATCAAATAAGCTAGAAACTAGGGAAATTTGAGCTAGTAATGAACTATTTACACGAGACTGAAAGGATACTTAAAGTAAACCCAAAGCGAGAGTAGATGAGTCGATATGCGGCATAAAATCCTTAGAATTGGCGACTTAGAGGGTGAATCTGGAGCATTCATCACCACACCGAACTTAAGCGTTGCTCGTCCCGAGGAACGAAAAAGCCCAAGACATTCGCCGAAACGCATGCATGTTGGTCTCGTAATTACCTCAGCTTCGTGCAAGTGTCAGAATTTTCACAAAAAAGAGAAAAGGAAAATAAGGTGAAACAAAATTAGGGTAAAAACGTCAGCAATCCTTTGAATTGGTGACTGAGGATGAGTCTGGAGGATTCATCGCCACACTGAACTTAAGAGTTGCTCGTCCTGAGAAACGGAAAACTTAACATAGTCGCCAATGAAATCGTTCATCTCGTGATTGTCTCATCTTATTGTCATATCGTAATTTTGTTCATGGCTCAGATTGATACAGCATCAAAGCTTTCTTAGATCACGGAATACATCATATGATATCCTTATTTCTGAGTTCACTGCACTGAAGTATTTCCTTCTCACTTTCTGTTCTATCGGTCATGTTTAAAAGTTTTATGAGACTTTGAAAAGACCCACAGAATCAACAAAATGCATATGATCTGTCACTGGTGTTGAAAAAAGAGGTAATGGGGGTGTGATCAAGAGATAAGAGTCTCTCCTCTGATTGAATCAGGACTCTTATTATTAATTGACTCATCGAGATACTTTGAATGATTTATGTACAACTCTGGTTGACTTAGCCTTACACCCGATTTTTTTCTAAAGGTAACTCATAAGTGTGTATAGGTTGGCTTAAGGCTTTTGGGCTATTTTACCACTTCGAGAGGAGGTAAGGGGTTATTTTTGGATCCTTAGGATCTCACTACCGGTCACGACACATCTGCCTTTATGAGGGAAGCTAATGTACCGGTCGGGCGAGACCTTTATCGGTTATCCTTATTCAGGGCACAACTCTCATGTTTTTATTCACACTCTGGCTTTTATTCATTCTCACTTGGCTTAGGAGAAAGGGTATTTTTGGATTTTTGCATATTTGGGCTGCCATGCCTCTTTTTGGAATCAGAGTAGATTTTTCACCAACCTCGGTATGTGCACAATCATCATTGTATACTCTATGAAGCGAAAAGAGGAGGTGGTACGCCCCTGTTATGTATTGAGGGGTATGGAAGAAGCGGTAGTGGAAAAAGAGGTGTGGTGTACCACACCGAACTTAGAGTTTTGCAGAGGTGTGGTTTACCAAACCGAACTTAAAGTTCGGCAATATTCTAGTTTTCACTAGAAAGGAGTGTGGCGTGCCACACCGAACTTAAAACTTTGTCATGGTTAGTGAATAGAGGGGTATGAAAATGAAGGAAGAAGTGTAGAAGAGAGTTCGGATCATGATGCAGTTTTCTTAGCGATTCCATGCGATGGGTCTCTTTTCTCCATCACACTCTGCTCAAAAAGAGACATGATGAAACATCAAATGAGAAATCCATACAACATATCCATTAATCAGATAAAGGCGTGATGTATTTGATCTATCTCAGCCATATTGAAGTGTATCATCTTTTCCTATTTGAGGGTATGCCATTAGGTTTCATAGAAAATTCAAGATGAAAGACACGCATTGGCTAGTTTTAAGCATTCTTTTCTTGGAAAATTGCAACGAAAAGAGGTGATGATCACAGATTCGAAAACAAAAAGCCGACTAGATAAAGGCTTTATTTTTGGAAGACTACCGAAAGGCAGAAAAATTATGAAAAAGAAACTAGAATGGAAAAACAGGAAGCAATAAAGATAGAGGGTGGAGTGAAATTCATACCACCCACCCTCCACCTTGAACTCATGAATTCGCTCTTTTCTGAACAAATATTAGGTTCAAGGTGGAGGGGAAGGGTTGCTCAATGTTAACAGGCGGTCCTCGTAGTTGGAAGAAGGTGCGGCAAAGATGTCTCGCGATAGCTGGTGCCGAGAACAAGGAAGTGGCCCGAACAACCTGTTGACTGGGTGGTTGTGGCGACTCGAATGAGTCTTCTGGATGACTTGGATGCACATTTCTTTCTCCTCATTGTCCATCTAGAAGAATCCAAAGACCTTCCCCCATCAGCGAGGGAGGCGAAATATAAGTAGTCGAAACTGGAGGACTATGCGAGAAATTAAGGTTATGCCCACTTGTGCCCTCCAGTTGTGGCTCACCCTCGAAGTTCAAAGTAAAACTGCTTTCTTCAAAATCTAGGGCAGTTGATTGAGGGTCAGCCACTTGAGCTTCCTCCTGTCCAGGATCAGGTGGTGGATCCGGTTCCGACTTTATTTCGTCACCTGGTTTTTCTTGTGTGGGATATGGTAGCCAGGATGACGTTTCTTCATCATAGGAGTTATTTTGAGAAGTATCATCATCTTTATCAATGTTGAAATTGGTAAGAGCATGGTTCTTCTTTTCATGGTTTTGTCCAGGATTTTCCTCGTAGAACATCCTTAGTTCATCCAAGAAACTAGAAGAGGATTTGACTGGTAAAACGAACTCTTGCTCGGGTAAGGAAATCATGGGATCCTGGGATAGAGGTTGTTGTGATATATCTTCATGGGATGGATTAGTCCATGACATATCGTTCTGAGAGCTAAAATCCCCTGATGAGCCCATTTCTTCGATATTGGGACTAATATAAACCATTTCTGAGTCATGTTGTTGTTCCAGTTCTTCTTCATAATACTCCTCCAGTTCTATTGAGTGCTCGGGAAGAGTTTGTAGCTCAGGTAATGGGCATATCTCGGTTTCTTGAATATCAGGAGGGGCTTCTTCATAGGGATGAGTGACTATAGAGGGATGGGTTTGTGACTTGATGTCCTCCCAAGGGTCCTTTTTTTCATTATAAGAGTTTGCGATAATATTGTAATCCGTTCCAAAGTCAAGAGATGGCTCATGTTTCTCTTCATAGTGCACTGTCAACTCGTTCAAGTGACTAGAAGGAGATTCAACAGAAAGATCATGCTCTTGTTCGAGGACTGGGTCTGACTGGACTTCTTGTGGTGGTGGTAACTCAGGTGATATCATCTCATGAAAAGGACTGGTCATATGATTGTCATCTTGAGACCCGTCATTCTCCCTTGATTCTACTTCATCAGTGAGAGTGGTATGGTCCATTTCTGAATCAAGATCTTGATCGGTCCCATCCTCGAAGTTTGTTTCTAGATCATTTGAATGATCAGAAATTTCTTCATAAGGAAAAACCGAATTATGTTCCAGAAATGGGGTCATTTGAGTTTCTTGCATAAAAGGTGTCTCCTTATCTGAATCAGTCACATCTTCATCTAAGTCTGACCGTGAAGGAGTGTAGGGTTCTTGTAACGTAGACCTTTCTTCATTGGAATTCAATGACAAGATAGTTGAAGTTGAAGAATATTTGTCGTAGAAGGAGTCAATCATTACTGATTGCCCCTCAATCTGTATGGTTGGATCTGGGTCTATGCGGGGAGAAGATGGACAAACACCGAAATTTATCCCCAGTTTGTCTTCCAATTGTAGAAAACCTTCATATTGGCTACTCATTCTTTCATCTAAGAGCATAGTGCATGAATCATTATCCGAGTCAGACCTTGGCTCGGAAAATGATTCTTTTTCTTGTGATGTTGTGAAGGAGTCATCCTTAAATTCAGTCATTAACTCTGAGGATGATTCCCCACCTTGCACTGGTGCTTGAAGATCATTGGAAGGCACCTCCCACATGATATCGTAAACATCATCGTAATCAACATGTGGACTAGGGATGTGCTTAGTTAAAATTGGTGGAAGTTCTACATATTGCTCATGAGCGTTGACAAGTTGTGTAAGTTGATCTATCAACTTCTTGATCGCGGTTGTCTGATCAGCTAGTTGTTGAGCCACCGATGTCTGTATAGCATGTAGTTCTTCCATCAATGTGTGTTGATCCTCATGCACTTCATCGTCTTCCAGGTTCCCTTCTACATTGTAGTCCACGCCTTGAAATCCACCATAGTTAGGTTTTTCATAGTAGCCTCCAGGGTGATATGAACTATAACTTGCATTATATCCATAGTTGTATGAAGAGGCTGCTTTGAGTTTCCCAGCTATCTGATTCATGATTACTTGACGCAAGGCCATCACGTGCAGAGGAGGGACATTGAAGCAGTAAATCGATGCGTGAGAATAGTCACCACATAGTTGACATATAACGGTTGGCGGTGTCGACTGCTTCATTTTGAAGAGAGTTGGTACCTGAAATCAAGGAAAGAGTGTATCAGGCTTGACCAACCACTTCGAATCCAAGAAGATATGCGAGATTAGGCCCTTCACTTTTTATGTTTTTGAAAAGAAAATGAAAAACCCTAGAGAAACCTAAATTGACACGGAATTCAAAAAAAGATGATTCTTATACCGTTGTCCCCGGCAACGGCGCCATTTTTTGATGGAGCTAGAACTTACACCAAAAGATTACTCTTCCAATGGAAGTCCTAATATGCACCAAAAACCCTAGAGAGTTGATGTTCTCTCTAGGTTTACCTACAACTGGTGCTAGATAAATGCTCCAACCCCACAAGAGTGTGGAAGCCTTATCATAGTACAGATTTAGGATCGAAATCAAAGGACAACGTTAAGAATCTGAGTGTCTTTTTCTTGTTTCGTATCAATCTAAGTTAATCATCTAAGACCAGAAGTTTGATTTGAGTTATTTAACCTAAAGCATGCAAAAGTAAAGGCAAGAATAAAAACTAGTTTAAGGATTAAAAACTAAGATTAGCATATGATGATGGATCACTGGGGTGCTGCGGGTATTCACCACCACTACACATGAATTGTACTTGTACCAAACATAGCAAGACTTGTAAGCAAGATACATGGATGTTGTACAATACCGATGTCTTATAGGACAAGAGTAATGCACACATCCTTCACGGGTTGAGTAACTCTCATTCGATACATATCTACGTGTCAATGAAGATATGTAGTCTCCAAAGAGAAAATCTTACTCAACCTCGTGAAATGTACATCGGAAAACTAACAAGCGAGCGATAATTACCAAATCGATTAGTATCCTTATAGACCATCCCTCTTTCGAGGATATAGCTACGAGAAACGTGAGAGTGTTGCAACGTCAGCCATTCCCGAACGAATGGTCAAGTACTTTGCACCACTCTCTCCTCAGAGTGTGTTCCACGACCTGTCAAAGTTGCATTTTTGTACATCAATTGATTCTATTTCATAGTACAAAATTACAACGATGGAGGTGAGCTTACTCCACTTCTTGGAAAATGTTCCTAGATACCGAAACGGATGCGTGGTGGATACACACACTAGAAACCAACACTAAATCGGTATTCAAGTCTCAAGAGCGGTCGTAGACAAACCACAACGAAAGACAATAAATGCATACAAGAACGCGACCAACATTCAAGCATGTATGGAACGATTTAGTATTGAATCGGAATGATAACATCTTTTTAGTACAAGATACAAGACACGGGCAGCGGGGCTAGTCTCCGCGCCCCAGTGGATGGAATTACTCGCTCCTCATAGAGGGAGCAACAAAGAAAGAGAAGAGAGAGAAAGAAAGCATCGTCGGAGCAGAAGAGTAGATCTGTGACAGCCCGGTGTAGATCGTCGCAGTCTCCGGGACTGCTCCGTTGTGGTCGATGACGTTTGTCTCTCCGCCTCGATCGTCGTGTCTACCTCCGGGATTGCACGGGTAGAATGAGGTAGAACAATGGTAGAAGTGAGATGATAGAGGTGAGATGGTGATGGAATAGCCTTCTAGATCTGTCCCCAGTCTGGCAGCACACCGGATCTAGACTCAGGCCGGGATTCTGAGGCTGTGGGTGAAGTTTGGTCGGAAACGGTGCTCGGGCATTCTGGCGGCGTCCCGGCACTGGTCCCAGTCTGGCAGCCTTGGGTCGTTGTGAGATGGGATACCCCAAATAAGGACCCATGGGTCCTATTTATAAGCACAAATCTTGATAAATATCTTTCTCATGCGGTTTGGCTTTGCACTTGCTTTTCCATGTGGATTGGCTACTTGCTACTTACCATGCGTCGTCGTCGCTTTTCCAAACGGTCTTGCAGCTCCGCTTTTCCAAATGGTCTTGCATGTGCTTGATGATTCCAGCAGATGGAGCAAACGGTTTGCGTATTCAGCAGTTCAAACGGTTTTATCAATTTGGCCATTCGGTCCTGTGCTTTAAGTCTTCACGTGGGTAGTTTTCATGTTTTGCATGTGAATAGCAAACGGTTTCGGCTCCCAGCTCTATTCCAAACGGTTTCAAAGAAAGCTACTGTTCCCAAACCGATTGCTGTTGGTAAAGCTTCATGCAGTCTCATAGTTGTTGCCCACACGGTTTGGTATTTCATTTTATCACTCAAACGGTTTGGTGGTTGTATTGCATATGGTCTGTGTTTGCTGCTTTAGCAAACGGACTTTAAGTTACTCATTCGGTCTTCGCTCTGCATGAGCAAACGGTCTCGTACTTATCTTTTCCAAACGGTTTCTTGTGATCGTTCAGCTAATTTCTCTCTGATCAAATGATCTATGCAAACGATCTATCATTCATGCGCTATTGCATGCCCCCAGCTGCTCTCACGTTCTTCACGTGAACAGCTAGTTCCATTTTTATTTGCCAAAGCAAACGGTCTTCATGAGTTCTTCTCGTGGGCGCAAAAACTGCTGGTTGTTTGGTTTGCAGCGCTTCAAGTTAGCTTGTTAAGTCACATGGACTCTAGTGACCCTTGCCATGCACTCTCATGCGTTCTCATCTTCAGCCTCACGTTCATGTGGTCTTCACTTCTAGTGCTTCATGCGGTTTTGGCTTAATAGCTCATGCGTGGTTGGCGAGGGTGGTGTGGTTGCTGCGATGGCGGAGACGGTGGTGGCGCTGCTTCGTGCACGTGCGATGGCGACGGAGCAAGGTTGGTGAAGACGACGACGCCGACAGTCGCGGACAGCAGTGGTGTCGTCGAGTAGGCTGCAGGTGTTGTTTGCGTGAGCTGCGGAACGTGGATGTCGACGGCGTAGGTTGCAAGTGCTGTGGGTGTCGTTGTTGCTGCTGCTGACGACGTCGGTGCCGTCGTTGCTGCTGTTGACGATGCAGGAGCCGTCGTTGCTTCTCTCCAAACGGTCTTGTATTTGACTGTCCATTCGGTCTTTACAATCACAGCAAACGGTCTTGAGATGCATGGGCTCAAACGGTCTTGAGACCGCTAGAGTTAGTGTTGTAGGGGTCATGACCGTTGGTGATAGTTGAGTATGATCTGCAGAGGAGAGAGAACGTGAGTAGGGGAAAGTGAGATCAAATAAGCTGGAAACTAGGGAAATTTGAGCTAGTAATGAACTATTTACACGAGACTGAAAGGATACTTAAAGTGAACCCAAAGCGAGAGTATATGAGTCGATATGCGGCATAAAATCCTTAGAATTGGCGACTTAGAGGGTGAATCTGAAGGATTCATCAGTGTCACTCGCAGATGTGTGTTGTTTGGGCTTTCTTTCAAGTACGACACTTCCCATTTTCCAGTTGTATAGAAACCGTGTGGAAGAAGCTAATAAAACACAATGCGCAACCTTAGTTGTTCTATATATGAGTAAAATTTGAACACGATAGAAACATCACATTTGACATAAGGTGGGGATAATAACATGGATGCCGGAAGAACTACTAGGTCCTAGACCCAAAGCAACGTAAAAACAATCATCTTAGGAACTTCATACTGCTCGGTAGATGTGATCTCTGAATACTCATTTTGTCCACCATGAAGAGGTGCAAGCATATTGAACGTCCACATAAAATCTGATGTCTCATCCTCTGTTCCAGGAGTCTGTTAGCTGATATTACACACTACGCACTTCCACGCATCGACGAGTCAAAACCTGGCCTAAGGGGTAACCATCAGTTGACACCCTTGGTCACAACCATCAGTTGTACAGATAGAAACACCATTGGTTGTTTCATAGTATCTCCATCAAGTCATGTTGTAGTGAAGGAAAAATCTTGAAAACCCTGGCTTAGAACATTGATTGTTAGGTGCTTAGCACCATGGCTTGTGTTACTGACCTATCCTATATCATCTTCTACCTTAGGAAGGACATACAACTATTTACAGGTTCATTTAGAACTAGAACAGATTAGGGAACACCATCATGTTTTGAAACCCTGAACAAGCATGGTTTCTTTATGCTTAGATCATCACTTTTAAGCATAAACAAGAACTAACAAGCTTTTAGTAAGCAATATAAGTGAAGAAGGTTGTAAAACTCATATCTACAGAGAAGAACAGACTTCTTGCATCAACAAAATTGAGCAAAGACGGAAACAAAACACAAGTTTCAGATCTGAACTCGGCCAAGTAGGCACTTTTCTCCACAAAGAAGCAAAACCCTAGAAGAAGAAGCAAGAAAGGTAGATTCTTGAGTTCTAGAGCAACTTATACCATGGAACAACAAATTTCTGACCTGGAGAAAGGTAGGAGAAAGAAGAAAATAGAAATAAATGGAGGAAAGAAGGGGATACTTACTTGTTTATGTCAAGATCACCAAGAAGGAGCTTTAGAAACCCTAAAGGAAGCAAATTGTAACCCTAGATGCTTCTACCAAGAATATCGACACCTTCTTCTTCATAGGATAGGTCCTCCATAGAATAATAGATGAAAGACAAAGTACTTAGCGGGAGGGTATTTGTGGAGAGCAAAAGTTTTGTTTGGGTTCTTTAGTATAGGTATATAAAACTTTAGGATAAAGAAAAAGAAAAACTTGAGGTGTCCTAGTAGCTCTCCCTATGTCCATGGCCTTAAACTATTAAGAATATACAAACAGCCACACAAGAAGATGCATCACGTCTCATAGAGACCTTTTTTGCTACCGTTTATTGGTTTTCCAAGCCAAACAAATAAACCCTTGGTTGATAGCTCCTAAAGGTAGCTCATCCATAAAGGGGTAAATCCTAAAATACCCTTGAAGAAAACACCTCCAAACCAAGATTCAACTAGGCACCTCATTGATCAAAAAGCTCAAGAATGATAATAGAACATTCAAGGACCATAATGAAAGTGACAAATTGTAAAGAAAATCTCTCAATTAGGTAAATTGCATAAAAATCCAAAATGTGCACAAAATTGCATAACTTGCACAAACAGTGTCCAAATTGGACAAAATTTGAAACTTAAGCTTGTCACATGTTACCAAAATATATAAAAAGGTTAGATTATAGTTCTAAACATTTAATTATGATAATTAAGCATGTTAAACTATTTAAGCATGGTTAGGGGTCTCACACTAACTCTGATGTCAATATTGTTAGAAGTGATAAAACTAAGAAGGGTAACCCTAACCATCTCAATGAGAAATAAACCTTCACTTATGGTCCACAAGAACCACAAAAATTAGAGTAATAATAATAGTGATCAAGGGAAAAATGTTTCTACTTTATGTGTGATAAACCTGACCACTCAGCAAATGTGTGTAGATTTCATAAATGATAAAGAAAGCATAACATCTAAGATCCTAAAAATTATAAAGTAAATATGATCACTCTCTGGGTGGTCCCTTCCTAAGCTGTGGAAAGGTTAGAAAATATTACTATTATTTTTGTTGACTTATCTTTTGATTGGCACATGGACTCCGGTGCCACATACCATACTTATTTTGACCAATCTCTCTTTACTTCCTACGAGGACGAATCCAGTAGAGTGACCAAGTGAGGAGATCATTCATCCACCATCCTGATTGTCGGGTATGACCGTGTTGACATAAATCTTACATATGTAAATACTCTTATACTATTGATGTCTAACATATTCCTTTTTTCCATAGAAATTTGATTAGTCAAGTTGTTTTACAACATTATGGTTATACCTTACTGTGTCAAGGCAATCATATTGTAATATCTAAGAATGGTTCTTATGTTGGTCTTGGTTATATCTGTAGTGTTCTTATCAAACTTTCTTCTATTTCATGTAATGTATCTTATTTTAATGATATATTTCCTATTATTTTAGTTTCTGAAACTAGTAATATTTGGCATGCACGTCTTAGTTGTGTGAATAAAAATATGATGAAACTCATGACCCATTTACATTTGATTCTCAAGTCTCATATTGGTATTTCTGATAGTTGCCAAAGTTATGTGAAAGCTAAGCTTCCTAAGAAGTCATTTAAATCAGTAGATCGTAATATATCTTTTCTTAAATTAATTCATATTGATATTTGTGATTTAAATAATGTTCTTACTCGTGATGGTATGAGATAGTTTATATATGACTTTTCTAAATATTGTTATATGTTCTTTTTGAAAGCTAAAGATGAACAATTAGAGAAAAAAAATAGAATTTGTAAAACCCAAGTGGATAAACAATTAGATAAGAACATTTAGAGAGTGAGGTCTGATAGAAGTGGTGAATATATTTGTAATGAACTTAACAAGTTCTATGAGGACCACGACCTTATAAGTGAAACCACTACCTCATATAATCCTCGATCTAATGGAGTAGCTGAGAGAAAAAATAGAACATTGATTGATATGGCCAATTCAATGCTAGTCGAGTCTGGACTTAGTCACAGACTATGGGGAGGGGGAGCTCTTCATACAGCCAACTACATTCTAAACTGTATACTCTTTTAAACATCCTGACAAAACACCCTTTGAACATTGACTTAATAAGAAATCATGTTCAAAATACATCAAAGTGTGGGAGTGTTTGACCAAGGTTGAAATCCCTGATAATAAAAAGAGAAAACTAAGACTTAAAATCATTGATACTATCTTTATAGGATATGTTAAAAATAGTAATGCCAATAGATTTCTAGTAATAAAAATTGATATCTCATACATTAGAGTCAACTCAATACTTGAGATTAGACCTGTAGATGTTGTCTATTATGAAACTATATTTCCTCTAAAGGAAAAGGTTCGTAGATAGGTAATGAAAATCCTTCTTCATATTCTCCTCAAGAACATTTTCCCATTTCACCTTCATATGAAATAGAACATGAACTCCTTACAGATGAACCTCCCTATGACCTAGGTAGGGATAATAAGACTAAATTTGATAAACATTATGGTCCTGACTTCTACACCTTCTTAGTAGAAGAAGACCCAATTACCTATGAGGATGCCATGAAATCTATAGACTCTAGCTCTTAGAAGGAAGTTATCGATAATGAAATAGAATCAATTTGAGAAATCATACTTGGATTCTTATTGGGCTTCATACATGATGCAAGACTATTGGATGTAAATGTGTGTTTAGGGAAAAGATATTGATAAGTTTAAGGCCAGACAGTAGCCAAAGGCTTTAGTCAAAAGAAAGGATTTGATTACTTTGATACATAGTCTTCTGTAACTAAAATTTCTTCCATTTGTGTCCTTGTTGCTTTGGCTACGATCTATAAATTTGAAATCCATGAGTTGTGCTGACGAGGTATAATCTGTCTTGAAGAAAATATTTCACACGTCTTTATCCCAGACTTCCCAGACTTTGGAATTTACATCTTGTATTACCATATTTGGTAATTAATTGTGCTTTAATTTTTCATCACTTAAATTTCTCTATACCATCAATTCCTAATTGGCAAACACTCACCTCCAAACCCACCAACCAGTTTTCCGTCACAACCCCATGTCCACAACCACTAACCAATTTTTCATCGCATACACATGTCCACAACCGATTAACATTTCCATCACCGGCTTCTGTTGTACATGTTCTTCGCGACGGTTAAGACACTAGACTATACTTTACCAAAATCACAAGAAATGAGGTCCACGATCGAGGGTGTGGGCAAGAATGAGCATTTACTTTTATTCCAGTTATCTTCACTTTATTTCTGTATTAGGGCTCGTCTGGATCCACGTGAAACCAATTCTTAGAAGTAAAATCAACTGGTTCCATTTCGTTTGTTTTACTCTGTTGTTTCTTGCTGCGTAATAATAGAAGTTGAAATTTATCTAAAAATTAGCAATTACCGACGATTGTATTAATCATATTCGACAAATAACTTAAATTTGTCGTTTGTTAGTTACCATCGACCTAAATTTTAGCTGAAGTCGAATAAATGGACATCTATGCGGCTGCCAATGCGAAGATGGGAGCAGAATTGGCCATTTGCAAGGGAATCTAGACATGCATATGTGTTTCCCGTGTAAGACATTCAGCATTTAGGGCCTAAGAATCCAAAACACAAACCTTAAAACCAATATGTCACCTGTCACGTTGGACCGACTCTCTGTACCCATTTGTGTGCCTGAGAGATCACATCTGTTGGCTTGTGAGGTCATGGTCTGGATTCAATGGGCAAGGATTTGAATCCTTCACCCAGAAGAAGAGAATTGAGATTCATGGTCGAGGGTGAGGGCAAGGATAGAGTACCTTAGTTTGACTTGTGTATTCCCGCACGAGGAGAACAAGATCAATAAATAACTCCTTTTAACTTGTTCAGAATATTAATGATAACGAAGATTGTAATTTATTCATGGAGCATCGATCACCAACAAATTGAAGTATAGATCATATTCAATTGTTAATTCAAATTTCCCGGAGATATGACAAATAAATGAGATGGTAAATGGGCAATTTGTGAGGGAATCTAGACGCATGTAGGTGTGTAGACTGTTGCATTTTAGTGTTTGAAATCCTAAATTGCAAAACTCAAGACCAAGCGTAACCCCATCTCATTCACATTGGATCAATGTAACCCCCTCCACCACATTGGACCAATGTGTTGCTCAGTGTCACTTGCAGATGTGTGCTATTTGGGCTTTCTTTCAAGCGAAGTACGACCCTTTCCCATTTTCCAGTTGTATAGAAACCGTGTGAGAGAAGCTAAAAGACAATGCACGACCTTCGTTGTTCTATATATGAGTGAAATTTGAACATGACAGAAACACCACATTTGAGGCGGGGATAATAACATGGATACCGGAAGAACTACCAGGTCCTAGACCCAAAGCAACGTAAAAACAATAATCTTACGAACATCGTCCTGCTCAGTAGATGTGATGTCTGATTACTCATTTTGCCCACCATGAAGAGGTGCAAGCATTGAACGTCCACCCAAAATCCGATATCTCATCCTCTGTCCCAAGAGTCTGTTAGGCTGATATTACACACTATGCACTTGCACGCGTCGACGAGTCATTACGATGCATGACACCAGAGTCGTAAGGTCTGATGGAGCACGCTAAAGGGCGCATTTAGAGAAGCTTCTCGTGGTACTCCGGCTGCGGCAGCTTGCCTTGGTACGCCTGCCTCTGCAGCTCCATCCTCTCGCAGTATTCGAAGAGGCTGCCGTCGAAGCACCGCCGGATGATCTCCTTTGGAAGGTGCCCGTTCTCGTCGCGAGCGAGGAGGTACAGAATCGACCACTCCATCTTAGCTGAGATCCTGCATTCATGCATGGGTAGAGGCACAATTATAACACATATCGTCATTGTGCCAGCCGATCAGGACTGTTAACAGCCAGCTAGAAGACCAGGGGACTATCATGTACAAGAATACTAATTACCAGCCAACCGGATCCCAGGCGATGCGGTTGCCCTCGGTCATCTGCCACAGGTCCCAGTAGCTGAACCCGTCGCCACCTCTGGACGGCGCCTCGCGGGAGTACTTGTCGAACATGAACTCGAAGTTGGATGGCACGAACCGGCCCTCTGTGTCGTAGCTGCCGGAGTCGCTGCCGTGCTTGGCTTTGTGGATGTTCTCGATGTAGATTGGGAGCAAAGGAGAAGGGATCCAGCTCTGCAGGGCAACACGTCATATATATAGCTCGTCAACATGTATAGGAGTAATTGCTCGTTTGCAACGAGCTGCAGGGAGCATCCATACAGGACTTACAGGTAGTGTCGCGAAGCTCATGGCGACGTGAACCAGTACGGCCAGTAGGAAGGAGATGATCATGCCGAACCCTACTGCACGCATCCCTTGGTAGGTATCCCAGGGGTATATGACGCCGTCCCCGTCACGGTCGAAGAACGCGACGTGTTGCTGTAGCACGCTCATGTGGTTGTGCCTGTGCTCTTCGGTTCCATGCGGGTGATCCACGTCCGGCGCCACCAGGGCTCGAGGCATGTCTGCAATTCAGAGCCGTGTAATCTAACCCGCAAGCACCTTGTATAAAACCGAAGCCAGGAAAATGGATTCTAGCTAGTATGTAGTAAGAATATAGTGGCTTACACGGCCTATCGAGCTTCTGTTCGAGGTCTCCGCGCACATCCCTCTCGATAGTCACCGGAGCCAGGAACGCCACCGTATCCTGAGAGAAGTCCTGCAGTTTCTTCGCCATGTGCTCCGCTTCTGCGTGATGCTCGCCAACTTGCTCGGGATGATCACCCGCCTCCCTGCCGTGTCTCCGTTCACCGCGCCTGGAAGAAGAAGCCGCACCCATGGATGAACAATGAGCATGCGATTCCAAAGGAACGACCTCGCGAATTGAAGTAACTGTCGTGGCGGGATGCATGTGACGGCCTTGACGTCCACGTACTTAGGATATACAGGCGGGGTGGTGCATGTTGTCCAGGCGCACTCCGGCCGAGTTGCACGTGTCGGCTGGGATCGTAACCGGCAAAAAGGGCTGCAGGATGTCACACAAAGGCATAAAGATCTTGATCAAGCGTCGGGCTGATGGAGTTCCGCTCATTTTTAGTTGATGACCAGCAAAACACGGATGTTGAGAGCATGTGGCACTCAACTAGTCAGTATAACATGACTGACAAATGCATAATGTATACACAAACATATAGCTATAACTGATAATTACATACTGCACATACAAAACTCATTTCTTTCATTTCCTGTATTCTCTACTAGTAATTGTCACTATAACTTCCTTTAGATAGACAATCATTACTATTCAAATCACAAACATAATAACATGAAGAAAAACAAATTTGTGTTAAACAAATATTAATATTAAATGAATGTACGCAAGATACCTAGATACTTTAATTACTTTATCAATAAACTATATAAATAACCTCAATTATATGTTTTTACTATAAAATATATGACCTTAGATGTACCAGAAATTGTAAAAAACTAACAAAATATAGTTGTGTGATGGTGGGAAGTTTAAAAATAGTGGTGTCGCTGGAGGGGGTGGGAGGAGATTTTGTGAGGAAGAAGGCGACTTCCCCAAAATCTTCATCAACGACTCCACCCTAGCAGCAGTAAGTAGGCCAATGAAGTTGTCCTGACGACGGCCTCTCGGAAGAGAGAGAATATGAGTCTTCAATTCAAGGCTCTGGAAATCATCAACGGTGAACTGAGGTGTGAGAGATCGAAGGTGGAGGAAATTGAGAAGAAATGGTGAAATACATCTTCTTGATAAATGTTTGGTCTCAAACTGCATTGTCCAATCCTTAATTTGCCACTTCGACGTTGTATGGAAGCCAGGAGACTCTTTTGAAATCATTCCACAAATCAGAAGAAACTTCATTGTCGATCCTAAAGACCTAAAGACCATGGTTGATGGAGGTCCATGGTTCGTCATTGGGAAGTCATTGTTGTGAAGAAATGAAGTTTCAGAGATCCCCGGGAGAAATTAAAATTGAAAAAAAATCCCAATATGGATCAAATTCCTCAGTCATCCATTGGGGCTTTGAAATGACAAAATGCTATGTTTGCTAGGAAACTTCACGGGTAAGCCTCTTTTCTCTAACTATGATACTAAACTCGTAAGAAGATTGTGCTTCACTCACATACAAGTTCTGATATCTAATACTTCTACCTCACTAGAAGAAATTTCTCTAAGGAGTGATAAGGGAGATCTAGACATAGTCAAAATTCAAATATGATTGGATCCTTGACATCTTTAACTTATGTGGGTGTTGTAATATCCCAGGATTTGAGGCCTCGGATAAAATGATCTTATAAAGAATGATTGGACTACTCATATCACCAAGGTGCATCTCCTTTTCCGAAAGCCCATCACTAAAGAACTTCATTGTTAAGCGTGCTCAGCTTGGAGTAGTACTAGGATGGGTGACCAGTTGGGAAGTTGACCCCGACTTGCGCGTGAGTGAGGAAAAAGTGCGCAGTTAAGGCTAATGGTGGTTTGTGAGGCCACTCGTCATTCCTGAAACTCTACTAGAGCCTTGGGAAGTGGGCCCAAGCATTACAAATGGTATCAGAGCCATAACCCCTCTAGTAGGTGGGGCCCACATGGGCATGTGGCATGCCAGTCTTGAGCCATGTGGTCTGGTCATGTTGGAAAGGATTGTCCATGGTTGACGTATCCACCCTTGCGCTGGTATTCTGTGATCGGGAGCTCGGTGTCCATGGGCCATTCTAGGTCTGTACTGAAATGGGGTGATATTATGAGGCCATATAATTGATCCTTGACAAGGACATCAAGAGTCTAAGTAGGGGACATTGTAATATCCCAGGATGTGAGGCCTCAGATAAAATGATCTTATAAGGAATGATTGGACTACCTATATCACCAAGGTGCATCTCCTTTTTCGAGAGCCCATCACTAAAGAACTCTATAGTTAAGCGTGCTCAGCTTGGATTAGTACTAGGATGGGTGACCAGTCGGGAAGTTGACCTCGGTTTGCGTGTGAGTGAGGAAAAAGCACACAGTTAAGGCTAGTGGTCGTCTGTGGGGCCAGTCGTCATTCTTGAAACTCTGCTAGAGCCTTGGGCAGTGGGCCTAGGCGTTACAGGTGTTTTTTCCCATGAAGCCAATATCTTTTTTGAAAAGGATGTAAAGAATAAAATAGTATTGAACATAATGGGATCAGGTGAATACAAGACTGTACAACCCTATCCTATATATAGGAGCAAGGGAGAAACACTGAGACTTGTGTCCCAAGTAATCTAAACGGGTCGAGACACTAAAGGCCCACTAACTAATTAACTTGTTAACTAAATAGGCTAATATAGACTCTCTAACACTCCCCCTCAAGCTGGAGCATGGATGAAACACATGTCCAAAGCTTGGAGGTTACAATACTCGATAAAATGATAAAAGAAATGATAAATGAAAGATAAAAGATAAGTATCACTCCCATATAAAAGATGTTACTCCCCCTTAATCAATACTCCCCCTGAATCATATAGTGATGATGACTCTACAGACCGAAAATACTCGAGCTTTGAAGAATGTCTTTCTTTGAAGTGCATCTGAAGAGCATCTGAAGAATGAAACCTGAATACTACAGCAGTAATTCGCCACTTGGAGCAGACGATCATCAATACCACGACTACTACAACTTCATTGGATTACGTACTTAATGTGGCACGAACGTGAATGCCCAATGTTGATGTAGCAGTAGTGGAATCTTCAATTTGTCTAAGAAGATCTGCATAATGTGGCACGAACACGAACGGATGATATGCTAGTGATACGATGTAGGTACCATAACTTTGACGCATGAACCTTGGGGGCTTGATGGGAAGGAGATATCATCCATCAAGGAAAGTCCCAAGAAGATCAGCAATAGGTGATATCGAAACAACAGATGCAACTCGGAGAAGACGTGACAAAGCAGCTCGGTGAAGATAAACTCTGAGCTTCTGAAAATCTGAAGAAGCACTCATCTATCTCATGAATTCAGCTGAAGAAATACACCATCAACACCTGACGTACATAACGTGGTACGAACGCGGATATGGTGTCGACGCTGAATGAAGCTGGCTAGAGGTGGAGAATAGACGTGCTGAAGAACATTAATCTCCATGAAGATAATAGCCTGGAACATATATAACCTGAATACATATATCATCATCTCGTCTCATACTCTCTCTCTCTCATACATTCTCTCTCTCATACTCTCTCATGCTCGCTCTCTCTTCTCATATCTTCCTCTCCTCTCTATCCCTCCCGCACACCAAATATGACAAGAGTGAGTGTTTGGTGTGGAGAAATGGATACATGGCCCCCCGCACTATGGAAAGGGATACACACAAGATATGGGTGGGTGGGAAAGGAATTAGTGGATTTGAGAGGATTTTGTGATATGGAGATGGGAAATATGTGGAGAATGGAAAATTAACCAGAGAGAATATGCTAAATGGGTCAATGTAAGATCCAGATAGAAAAATAAATGGATCCAATCCTGACCCGAAAAGGGATTTGTTTGGCCCGTTAGGGAAACAAACATTAGGGACCATATGGGATTTGATTAGCAAAGATATGACCGATTAAGGATCCGAATAGGCATAATGAATATGGGGAGAATTAATAACTAGGAGTAGACATAGATGGGAGGTGATGGTGGAGTGATGAAGATAGCCGGTGTAACATCCCTAACCTGGGTTATGTACTAACCCTAGGTGTTTTACTTAATTAAGTAATTAGATGCTTTCTTATATTTCTTGAAAAATAATTAAAGCTTTTGAGGAACTTATATTTCTATTTCAGTCCTTTTTTAATAATGTTGGAACATTGTAGTGTTAATAATGGATTAAAGTGCAAATTACCCAAGTAGAGGGGTTAACTTGCAAATTGCACATGTTAAGATGTTCCTCTAATAATGAGACATCATAACAGTGAATATGATGAAGTGGTACAGTTTTCACAAGCTCGGGTACCAAGATATAGCTTGTAGAGTAATCCTTGTGTTTTAAAACCTAGTTTTGGTGTAAAGTGCAATTTACCCAAAACCTAGGGTCCAACATGTAAAATATACCCTCTAGAGAATCACTCATGTTTCTTTGCATCAAGAATAGCAAAGAAAATGAGAGGGGTGCCTCATTTGAATGATCATGGAGGAGAGAGAATCTTAATATTGGAATAATCAAGATTTAAGCACAAAAGACTCTTTAATATAACTTAATGCAAAAAGAAATATATTATTTATGAAGCCCTTCAACCAAAAGTTGGAGGATGTGTTTGTAATAATATGGACGAGCTTGTGTCATTCTTGGGCACCAAAAAAATTATGGTAGGAGTGGAAACTACTCACACTAATAATATATTAAGCAATATCCAATAAGGGTGGATATTAATATACCTCTCTTAAAAGGTGATTAGTTCTTTTCCTTTAAACCTTGGATAAAGGAGGAGTTTTGCATGACATTAGAAGGTGGAAACGTCACCAAGGATGGAGGAATCCTTGGTGGATATTTTTGGGAAATAAAAGGAAATATCTATCTTTTCCTTTTTTGCTTTGAAAAGACCCATAAATATATATAAGGTATCTTTTTCAATAACACAAAGGACCATTTCCTTAGTTCCTCTTCTCATCACCTTGCTTTGGCTGACCAAGGGAGAGCTCTAGACCAGAGGAAGGATGACCACTCTTACATGGTAAGTTTGGGTCATCATCTCTCTCGAATCCATGGTGGAAATCCTAAATTAATGGTTAGTAATTGGTTTTCTTCACACGATTTTCCTTTCTAGCCATCTTCTCCATCCAAAACATGAAGAACGGACCTTGGACAACTGCTGGAGCTTCATCCACCATTAAAGCTACGGATCTTGGAGCTCTGGATCAGTCCTAGAGATGGGTTTTATAACTCTAACCCTTAATCTTTGTTAATGCATCCTCATCTCCATTAAAATCGTTGGTTCCCATTCTTCTTCCTTTACTACTCATGTATTCTTGCTATCATTTCTGTGAAGAACAACCCCTATTCTTGGTTGAACAGAGGTAGAAGATGATGACATTAATTTCTATTTTTATCCAAGAACTACTTTAGCAAACGGTCTCCCAACCTTGCTCAAACGGTTTCCCAAACCGTTTGAGAGCAAACGGTTTCAAACTGTTTGAATGCAAACGGTTTCACTAGACCGCATAGAAGCAAACGGTCCAAGACCATTTGGAGGCATTGACCAGGTGTTGACCATTTGGAGGATTGTTGAGAATAATGTAGACTAATTACCTACCAAAAATCATCAATTAATTCCAAGTGGTTCAAAAATTAAAGGTCCAACAATCATCAAAACCCTAATCGGGTTAACTGCTGATTTTAATAATTGAATTATGTTGAAGTTTGGGTTGAGTGACTCAAACGGTTTCAAACCATTTGGGGATCACCCAAACGGTCTCAAGACCATTTGGTGATCACCCAAGACCGTTTGGAGGTCTAGGGTTAAGCATGATTGACCAATTAAGAATCCAATGATATAAAGTTGATGAGTAATCAATTACTGTTTTGGTGACTAAACCTAGGATCCAAACCCTAATTGAATGACATGGTTTTTGATAAAATAATGGGCAAACGGTATCAAGACCATTTAGAGGTCATCCAAATGATCCCAAGACCGTTTGGGGTCAGGTCATGACCAAATTGGATGATGGGTCAAAGGGTTCAAATCAATTAGACTCACAATGAAATATGTTGAAGGGTCATCGATTTCAAACCCTAATCCAATTCATCCAAGCCCTAATTGATGATCAATTGAGGGTCAATTGAGGGTTAAATCAGTTTAAGGTTGATCTAATTAACTCAATTTATGATTGGCTAACATGTGCATGATCGATTGAGGGGTTCAACATTGGAAACCCTAATTCAATTGAAGTGGTTGAGACACTTTTTGGTCCTTGCGGTTGTGAGGTGGTTTGGACCAAACGGTCTCAAGACCGTTTGGGTCCAAATGGTCTGAAGACTGTTTGGGACCAAACAGTCTCAAGACCCTTTGGGACCAAACAATCCCAAACCGTTTGGTCTCATGAGGTTTCAAGGTCGGTTGTGTCCATGTGGTTTCAAAGTCAAACATGACCAAACGGTCTTCACCACCAAACAGTTTCAAAGTCAACATGACCAAACGGTCTTCACCACCAAACAATTTCAAAGTCAACATGACCAAATGGTCTTCACCACCAAATGGTTTCAAAGTCAACATGACTGAACGGTCTTCACCACTAAATGGTTTCAAAGTCAAACATGACCAAATGGTCTTCACCACCAAATGGTTTCAAAGTCAAACATGACCAAACGGTCTTCACCACTAAATGGTTTCAAAGTCAAACATGACCAAACACTAGTACATAAATGGTTTATAACGTCACTACCTGTAGGGTCGGTTTTTGCAAATAACCGACCTTATATGTCTAAAAAAACACGGGCACCACTCAAGACCTCTAGGGTCGGTTTTCTTAAAAAAAACGACCTTGTAGTGTAACTCTATAGTGTCAGTTTTCCAAATAACCGACCTTATATGTATATAAAAAACGTGAGCACCACTTAAGACCTCTTGGGTCGCTTTTCTTAAAATAACTGACCTTGTAGTGTATCTCTATAGGGTCAGTTTTCCAAATAATCGACCTTATATGTCTATAAAAAATGCGGGCACCACTTAAGACCTCTTGGGTCTTCGCGCGGCAAAACTTTGTTTGATTTTGGCTTCATGCGTCGATCTATAGGGTCGGTTTTTCCAAATAACCGACCTTATATGTCTACAAAAACGCGGGTTAGACATCTTGAATCCAATTTGCCTTCACACATGTATAAGCACCTCTAGGGTCGGTTTTTTCCTTATAACTGACCCTAAAGGGCTCCTTGGTCGACAATATTGTCGACCGACATCAATTTTGGATCCAGTATAGTTCACACATGTATAACCACCTCTAACGTCGATTTTTTCCTTTTAACCGACCCTAAAGGGCTCCTCGGTCGAAACATTCGTCGACCGAATAAGACCCAGATTTCACATGTATAAGCACCTCTAGGGTCGTTTTTTTCCTTATAACCGACCCTAAAGGGTTCCTCAGTCGACAATATTGTCGATCGACATCAATTTTGGATCCAGTTTAGTTCACGCATGTATAAGGACCTCTAACGTCGGTTTTTTACTTTTAACCAGACCCTAAAGGGCTCCTCGGTCGACAAATTCGTCGACCGAGATTAATTTTGGATCTAGTTAAGTTCACGCATGTATAAGCACCTCTAGCGTCAGTTTTTTTACTTTTAACTGACCCTAGAGCTCTTCTCGGTCGATGAATTTGTCGACCAATAACCTCTCGGCCGACAAATTCGTCGACCGAGAAGGAGCCAGATTTCACGTGTATAAGCACCTCTAAGGTCGGTTTTTCCTTATAACCGACCTTAGAGCTTCCTCGGTCGATGAATTTGTCGACCGATAACCTCTCGGTCGAGAAATTAGTCGACTGAAAAGGAGCCAGATTTCACCTCTAGCGTCAGTTTTTTCTTATAACCGACCCTAAAGGGTTCCTCGGTCGACAATATTGTCGACCGACATGAATTTTGGATCCAGTTTAGTACTTTTCAAAACTTTATAAAGCATTGGGATCTCAATCCCTTGTCTCATTGTTGGGAATTCACATCCCTCAATACCACCATCATCACATTTGCTGGATATGGGTATTAAAACCCTTAGTTCATCACTAAACATGGTTATCACTTATCAGGTAACTATTACCTTCAGGTCATCTGACCAAGGTATTCAGGATACTATTACGCTTATTATCTCATGATACTTGCATGGTTAGTATACTTGATAACAACCATATCAATTTCATATCAACATCATGCAATACAAAAATAACATCACTATTCCCTCATTAGGGTTAGAGTTTCCCATCTTTATCAATTAGGGGTTTCACATAACATCATCCCATATTAAGGTTTCACATAACATTATCCCATATTAGGGTTTTACACAACATCACTCTATATTAGGGTTTCACATAACATCATCCCATATTAGGGTTTCACATAACATTATCCCATATTAGGGTTTCACACGACATCACCCTATATTAGGGTTTCACATAACATCATCCCATATTAGGGTTGTATAAGCACCTTAGAGCTCCCTCGGTCGACGAATTTGTCGACCGATAACCTCTCGATCGACAAATTCGTCGACTAAGAAGGAGCCAGATTTCACATGTATAAGCACCTCTAGGGTCGGTTTTTTCCTTATAACTGACCCTAAAGTGCTCCTCGGTCGACAATATTGTCGACCGACATGAATTTTGGATCCAGTTTAGTTCACCCATGTATAAGAACCTTTAGAGATCTCCTCAGTCAAAAAATTTGTCGACCGATAACCTTTCGGTCGACAAATTAGTCGATCGAGAAGGAGCCAGATTGCACGTGTATAAGCACCTCTGGGGTCGGGTTTTTCTTATAACTGACCCTAAAGGACTTCTCGGTCGATGAATTGGTCGACCGACATGAGATTTTGATCCAGTTTAGTTCACATATGTATAAGCACCTCTAGCTTCGGTTTTGTACTTTAAACCGACCCTAGAGCTCCTTTCGGTCGACAAATTTGTCGACCGATAACCTCTCGGTCGACAAATTTGTCGACCGAAAATGTGTTTGAGTGTTTTTAAATATTCGAACACGGGCACCGCTTATCTTTAGCGTCAGTTTGTTTCTTTTAACTGACACTACAGGTCGAGTCTCTCCTTTAAAATGGCCGAAACCTAGTCTTTCTCCCCCGCGAAACAAAATTTTTGTTTTGTTTTTCTCTCCCGCGACGCGGCTACCTTTTCTTCCGTGAATACCTTCTCTGCTTCTCTCCCGCGGATACCTTCTTTGCCTCCTCTCCGCGAAAAGAGCTCGTCGTCGCCGCCTCTTCACACTTCTATGAAGGTCGCCGCCTCTTTGTGAAGGACGTCTCATCCTCCACGAAGGTCGTCGTCGTTTCCAAGTAAGGTCGCCGCCGTTTCCAAGTAAGGTCGCCACCATTTCCAAGTAATGTTCCCGAGTTCGTTTTCGGGTTCGGATCCACCTTTCTTAGTCTTGGTAAGTGAGATATGTCTCTTTTTATTTGTTTTTCTTGTTGTTCTATCTTACCCTCTCTTCTTCTTGGCTGAATCCATGACGTTCCATGGTGGAGCTTGAGATAATGGTTGAAAACATCTTCCACTCTCTTTTTCTTACCTTTTCAACATAGGGTTTGCTTCCTTTTTGGAGAAGGAACCAGCTTAGTGAAGAGGAGTGCCCAAGCTAGGGTTTCTTCGCCATTTTTCTTCAATCTACCTTGCTGTTTGAAGTTTCTACATCATCTCTAAGGTGAGTTATATAACTTTATCCATGATTATTGTTCACTCTTACGTTACATGTACATGATTTTTCCTTAAAAATATTGATCCAAGTATAAAGATGTACCTTTACCTAGGGTGTGAGCTTGTATGATAGTTTTTTGTATCATCTTAGATGAACCCTACATCTTGTGCATGATTTTTTTGATGGAAGTGGTAATCATAGACCTTGTTTGCATATGGATATCTTTTAATCTCTCAAAAGATGTATATTTCTAGGATTTCAAACAAATTTTTCCTCCTTATATTTCAAGCAATCTATCATTTTGTAAATTATGATGTGATTATGAATCATTTTTGTCATGAATGTGTGGTTTTGAATGGTGATGGTTGAGAATCAATGCTCCCCTCTCCCATAATATATGAATCTTCTTTTCTATTTTAGTTTGAACATTTCAGTGTACCCCTCGGTCAAAAAATTTGTCGATCGAAATATTTTCGATCGACAATTTTCTCGACCAAGGGGTACACTGAAATGTTTATTTAAATTTTTAGCGTCGGTTATTTCAAAAAACCGACCTTGTAAACTCTCTCGGTCGAGAAAATTGTCGACCGAAAATATTTTCTGGAAATGGTTATTCAATATTTAGCGTCGGTTATTCTAAAAACACCGACCCTGTAAACTCTCTCGGTCGAGAAAATTGTCGACCGACAATATTTTCGGTCGATAATGTTCTCGACCGAGGTGTAAACTGAATTGGTTTTTCAATATTTAGCGTCGATTATTCCAAAAAAGCCGACCCTATAAACTCTCTCGGTCGACAAAATTGTCGACCGAAACTGTGTTCGGTCGACAATTTTCTCGACCGAGAGTGTTTACAGGGTCGGTTTTTTTTTTAATAACCGACCTTACAGGCTCCTTTTTTCTCGTCTGGGTCAGATTTTTTACAACCTTTTGCGTAAGTATTTACTTTGTAAGGTCGGTTTTTTCTGGTCAAATAAACCGACGCTATAGAGAAAATTCTATAGCGACGACCACTTAGGCGTCGGTTAAAAAGTGACGCTGCAGGCTTAAAAAAACTGACGCTACATACCATTCCTGTACTAGTGAAACGGTCTTCATCACCAAACAGTTTCATGGGCAGTCCAAGACCATTTGGAGGTTTAGTGTGCAAGACCGTTTGAGGTCTGAGAAGGTCAAGATCGTTTGATGCTTTAGTGATCAAGATGGTTTGGTGGTTGATTAACCTAAACCTCATGGATACTTAAAGTGGTTAAAGGACCAAGTAAGTAGTTGATTAAGACATGATGTGATCAATGGTGATTATAATAAAGGTACCCTTGATGGGATAGAGTGATTAGTACTCTTTGAATGAGTAAGCCTTAATGGTCACAATAGTAATGACATAACCCATGATGTTAATGTTGAATTGAATTAGCCTAATCAAGGGTGATGCAAACATTAGGTTATAGTAATATGAGAGAGAAGACTTCTTATATGAATGTTAATCAAGTAATGGATTCCCAATATAAATGAATACCTAATTAGGGTATGATCCATGTTAGTGAGATCATGAAAGCCTAATTATGATGGTTAATGAATCATAACCCTAATTAAGGGCAATAATGGGAGTATCCCTAATATATGATGATGATATAATCCTAATTTATAATGATGACATGGTAACCCTTAAATTAAAGGTACTTTGTTGATCATTCCTACTTAGGGTGAATAGTAAACCCTAATGGTGAGATATTAATGATAACCCAAATCAAGGATGATTTAATGTGAATAGTAAACCGTAACCCAGGGTAATGTGATGAGTATAGTAAATCCTAATTCAGAGTATGCTAAATAAGAACTCTAACATTGAGAGATGTGATATGGATAGTAAACCCTAATCAGTTTGAAGTATTGATTTCATAAGTGTAAAACGGTCATGGTGATCTTCTGTAGCACGACCATGTAAGGTAGCACGGCCGTGGTGGCTTCCCCTTGCACGGACATAGTTCTCTATACTTGACTTGGAGTTGAATTGCAAGTAAACCTTAACCAATAGTGATGCTATCATTATTGTACATTGTGTTGATATAGAAATAATGTGTCTCTTATCATTTATATTAATAATGTAGGTTTTTATGAAATAGTGAGCATAGCCAGGTAAGAGCTATGATGCAATATTCATTAAAAGCACTTTATAAGCTTTGAAATCAATGATATTCTATGTTACCTAGTGAGAGGTAACAAATGAGACTAATAGGTTGTATGAGCCATGAGAAATATATGTATTGCTACAATCATGTTCACATTGTTAAATGACTTGATGGCAATATGTTACTTGGTAACAAGTGTTTTGCTGAACTAAGGGTTTGAACACCCATGTTCTTGAATCATAATGATGAGATGGTTAGGGATTGATATCCCAATGATAACTAGATGTGAAATGAACTTGATACAATTAGTACTCTTTCTTTATAGCAATTGTTTTAAATGGTTTATGTTTGAAAACATGCATGATGTTAAAATAATACCATAATATACTTAAATAATCAAGTATATTGATATCATGTAGAGCCCTGACCATAGATCCATCATCGTCAGTAGTTAGATGATGGTGAACAGGTTTTCCTAAGGGAACTCCTGGAGAGCATACTTTTGAGTATGTGGGGGTTATGGACGTGAATATCCTTACGTCCTAATGGAGGAATTGATGTGAGATGAACATTTAATCTCTCAATCCTTCATTATATGTTTATGCCAGGATGATGTATCACTAATATCCTGATGATGTTGTTAATGCCGCATCGATGTGAGATAAAAAAGAAATCCCTCGATGGCGAAGAGAGTACAGCATGCCACTATAACTCTAATAGCGAAGTTGCCAGAATACCCTGGAAAGCTATTATGGCAGAGACACAAGATGTCCTGCATGTGGATCCTCACACTGACTGAGGAAGATGAGGTCATAGGATTCTGGCTCTTCTAATGACCTATTTATGGTACCGATTGTGATTTCGTAATGGCCAGTTGGAGTATGAGCGGTATACCTCATCTCCTCATGGCATAAGTATGTTTGTAAAATGTAATCAGCCGAGTAGCATAATTGCTTAGGTTGAACTACGAGAAGCAATGATTGATGATACATTGTTTATTTAGTCCTAATTGGACAAGTAATATACATGTTCTTCATATTCCTCACTGGTTAAATGGCTTGTTACTCAATCAAGTTATAATTGAAATGATTGCTTAGAGAATACTGCTCTACTTAGTTTATTCAATGAATTGCCTGCTGTTGAATAATTATAGTTCTACTTCTCATTGTTATTTTAATACTTGCAATAGAAATGCTTCTGGCAGAGAGTTATAACTCTCACTGGGACAATTATTCAATTGTCTCACCCCCGTGGGATTCAACTTTGTAGGTAGACACCGAGGATGAAGGAACCCTTCAGTGGGTGAGCAGCAACAGCAATATCAGGGACAGCAGTGATCCTCAGGTGGATACACTGTCTGTCGAGTCTTGTAGATAGAAAGTCCTATGTGTCGTCTCTGTACTCTCAGGTCCTAGGAGTCAGTAGATGGTTTGTTATAAATCTGAGATGTTGGCATAATGCCTCAAGATTTTTGTACACTACTTTACATAGTTTAACAGGGCAGTTGATGCTTGTGACTCTCGAGAGGTGATGATACAGAGATGTGTTGATGTATCAGTTGTAAATAACTTATCATGTTTCCTTATGAAAGAGTTTTACAGTTTGTGGATCTCTTTAGAAAAAGTTTTACATTTTTAGTGATTTTCAGTAATTCCGCTGCTAATTAATCGCTTCCGCATCATTAATAACGTTTTCTCTGATATGTGTCCCACAATTTAGTGGTATCAAAGCTCTAGGTTCGCTGAGTCTACAGAGACATAGGACTTAGGTTGTTGAGTCTGTTCTAGTGTCTTCCAGTATATCTGATAGTGTCTTATGCTCGTATAGGAGGAGAAGATAAAACTAAAGATGTCTGGGTCACACGAGGAACATGTTGCAGAGAGTAGTGTCGCTGCACCCAGAGGAGGTGCAAGAAACCAAGGAAGTGAAGAACCTGTACCTGAACCACCCCAGTTCAATCCAACTGACATGGGGAACCCAACCGTCCAAGCCATGTTTGGGAAATTCATGACTTCCATGACACACATGACTGATAGGATGCCTATACTAGTACCTAGGGCACCTACCCATCCAGAAGGACAAGGAATCGGCAAGACGTTTGAACGAATTCGCCGAGTTGGAGCCACAGAATATGCTGGAACAGCTGACCCAGCAGATGCTAACTTGTGGCTAACTAAACTAGAGAAAGCCTTTAGAATCCTTAACATCCCAGAAGCTGAGAAGGTTAGACATGTTGTGTATCTTCTCAAAGGGGGTGTTGGTCACTGGTGGACCATGGAGGAGGGGAAAAGGCCAGGTGTGGAGATCCAATGGGAAGTATTTAGACAAGAATTTGTCAACATATACTTTCCTAAGACGTTCTTGGATGAGAAAATCTCTCAGTTTGAGAGGTTACGGTAGGGGCCTATGAACATTAGCGAATATGAGGCTAAGTTCATGGAGCTTTTGCGGTTCTATCCGCACATGGTGACCACAGATGAAGAAAGGATTAGGCATTTTGAGAAAGGGTTAAACGTTGAATTGACCACCCCTGTGTCTGCTCTGGAGAACAGGGAAAGGTTTGCTACCTTTGTGGAGTCAGTCCTGAGGATAGAGAGGTCTGTATCAGAGAAGAGACTGACCAAGAACAAGAGGATGTATCCCCAGTTCCAAGGATCCTCATCCAAAGGCTTTAAGAAATCAAAGTTTTATGTGCCTACACCACCACCTAGATTCAGTACCCAGACGCAGTGGACGTCAAATAGGAGTAGAGGACGAAGCTTACCACTAGAAGGATCTCACAACTCAGCATCTATGTCGGTTATAGGATCACCCAGACCACAACAACTGAACAGAAGTTGTTACATATGTGGAAAGATTGCAGAGCCAGAGAAGTGAGTGTAACTCAACCTCAAAGGCAGAGTCAGCAAGGTCCTCAAAGGAGATAGTTTCCAGGAAACGCTAGAGGACGTGGACAAGCGTCCCAAGCTAGATCATCAGCACTAAGTCATCGAGCACCGAATCAACCATAGGCAACGACAAGATTCTACGCGATGAATCCACCTGATGCAGTGATCAACCCTCATATTGTGGCAGGTCAGATGGAATTGTTATATTCTGATATGTCTACATCTTGCGTCGTATCTATTTTAATTAATCCGGGTGCTACACACTCCTTCATCACTTGAAGAGTGATTCTTGACTACAACCTGACTACAAGTCATAGAGTAGATAGTTTGTTGCTAGAAACTCCATTGATGGGATCTGCTATTTTGCGAGAGGTATGTTCTCCCTGCATCCTCTTCTTTTCTGAACATCGCATTCAAGTGGATCTTATACCACTTGAGATGCATGGATTTGATGTAATCCTTGGGATGGATACCTTAGTAAGGTATAAGGTTGTCTTGGATTGTGAGTCCAAGCAAGCTATGTTCATTGAGGACAGTGACACATGGATCTTTCAAGGAGAAAGAAAGATTTTACCAACCTGTCTGGTGTTGGCTATGGTTATTGATAAGCTGATGAGGCAAGTATGTTATGCATTCTCGGCCCATGTGGTAGATACCACCATGGAGAGTTCTAGTCCTATTGAAGTTCCAGTAGTAAGGGAATTTGAAGATGTATTTCCTGAAGAACTTCCAGGTGTACCACCGCCCCAGGAGATTGATTTTGAGATTAATCTAATCCTGAATACGCAACCTATAGCATAAACACCATATAGGATGGTGCCTGCTGAGATGGCAGAACTCAAGAAACAACTGCAAGAGTTGCTTGAGAAGGGTTTCATCCGATCGAGTACTTCACCTTGGGGTGCTCTGGTCCTCTTTGTTAAAAAGAAAGATGGGTCGATGCGGTTATGCATTGATTATAGACAACTAAATAAAGTGACGATAAAGAATAAGTATCCTTTGCCGAGGATTGATGACCTCTTTGACCAGTTGCGTGGTGCAACAATCTTCTCAAAGATAGATTTGAGGTCGGGATATCATCAGTTGCGTATTAAGGACAGTGACATACCTAAGTCTGCCTTCAGGATAAGGTATGGTCACTATGAGTTCACAGTTATGTCGTTTGGACTAACTAATGCACCAGCTACATTTATGGAACTCATGAATAGAATCTTTCGACCTTTTATTGATCAGTGTGTTGTTGTCTTCATAGATGACATCCTGATCTACAATAGAGATGCTCAGCAGCATGAACATCATCTTCGTCAGACTCTAACTTTGCTAAGAAAGCATAAGTTATATGCTAAGTTTAGCAAGTGTGAGTTATGGTTGCCTGAGGTTTCTTTTCTTGGGCACGTAATATCTACTTCAGGTATACGTGTTGACCCTAAAAAAGTAGAATCTATCCTTCAATGGGAGAAACCGAAGATGCCAACAGAGATTCGTAGTTTCTTAGGGTTGGCAGGCTATTACCGGAGGTTCATTAAGAACTTCAGTTCTATAGCTTTACCCTTGACTAAGTTAACCAGGAAGGATGTTCTTTTTACCAGGAATGACAGGTGTCAGCAATCGTTTCAATTGTTGAAGGAGAGGTTGATAAGTGCACATGTGCTCGTGTTACCTGAGCAAGGGAAAGGATATATAATTTTTTGTGATGCTTCTAAGAATGGGTTAGGATGTGTGCTGATGCAGGATAAGCAAGTGATTTCTTTTGCTTCTTGACAGCTTAAGAAACACAAGGAGAATTATCCAACACACGATCTAGAACTAGCTGTTGTAGTTCATGCCTTGAAGATCTGGAGACATTATCTTTATGGAGAGACATTCCAGATTTTCACAGACCATAAAAACCTTAAGTATATCTTTTCTCAGCATGAGCTTAATATGAGGCAACGCCGCAGGATGGAGTTAATCAAGGACTACGATTGTACAATTGATTATCATCCAGGGAAGGCCAACGTAGTTGTTGATGCTTTGAGTAAGAAATCAGAAACACTAGCCTTAGACAGAGCACAACTGAATTCTTTAGTGTGCTCTAAGAGGGATATGCTTATCTCCTTAAGGCAAGACGATGTACAGTTAAAAGTATCATTTTTAGCAGGGTTGTTAGCTGAGATGCATATAAAACCTACCCTAAGGCAGCAGATTAAGGAGGCACAACAAGTTGATGTTGTAGTTCAACAGATTAGATTAGAGTATGTTAATGAGAAACGACAAGGGTTCCATGATTCAGATGATCAAGTAGCTTGTTATCATAGTACAATGATAGTACTGGATGTGGATAACTTGAGGAAGTTAGTCCTGGAAGAAGCTCATTCTTCAATGTATGCTATGCATCCAGGAATCACCAAGATGTATTGAAACTTGAAAGATATGTATTGGTGGCCTAGTTTGAAGAAAGACATTGTTGAGTTTGTTATGCGTTGTCCTGTGTGCCAATAAGTTAAAGCTAAACACCAGAAGCCTGCAGGAACAATGAAACCTTTACCCATACCACAGTGGAAGTGGGATCATGTAACAATGGACTTTGTGGTTGGTTTACCTAGAATAGCCAAAGGTTATGATTCCATCTGGGTAATAGTGGATAGGTTGATAAAGAAAACACATTTCTTACCTGTCAAAACAACCTATTCTGCTGAGAAGTTAGCACAGTTATATGTAGATGAGATAGTGCGGCTACATGGGGTCCCAGTTACCATTGTTTCTGACAGAGGTCCCCAGTTTACGAGTCATTTTTGGGAGCGAATTCATAAAGCTTTAGGCACAAAGTTAAGGTTTAGTACAACCTTTCATCCTCAGACTGATGGATAGTTAGAAAGGACTATACAGACTTTGGAAGACTTGCTTAGAGCATGTGTTCTTTAGTTTATAGGAAGTTGGGATCTACACCTAAGTTTGATAGAGTTTGCCTACAATAATAGCTATCAACATAGCATTGACATGGCACCTTATGAAGCTTTGTATGGTAGACGTTGTAGATCACCCCTATGTTGGTATGAAACTGGTGAGTATCAACTTTTAGGTCCTGATCTTGTGCAGCAGACCACCGAGAAGATTAAAATAATACAACAACAGATAAAGACTGTACGGGATAGGTAGAAATCTTACACTGATAAGCGTCGTAGACCTTTAGAATTCCATGTTGGAGACAGAGTGTAACTCAAAGTCTCACCTTGGAAAGGAGTTCTTAGATTTGGAAGGAAAGGAAAATTAGCTCCTAGGTTTATGGGGCCTTATCTAATCATTGAACAGATTGGAAAGGTAGCTTATAAGTTGGAGTTACCACTAGAGTTACAAAGGTTACACCCAGTGTTTCACATTTCCATGCTTAGGAAATCCCATCCTGACACAGAATCAGTTCTGCAACCTATGGAAGTAGAATTGAATGATGATATATCTTATGTTGAAGGACTTATGTCAATCCTTGACAGAAGAATTAAAAAGCTGAAAAAGAAAGACATAAGTCTTGTAAAAATCCTCTGGAATTACCGTGGCGTTGAAGAATCTACGTGGGAACTAGAGGAAGAGATGAGAAGGAAATACCCTACTCTTTTCTCTTAATATGTTTTGTAGATGATTTCAGGGACGAAATCCTTGTAAGGGGTGGATAATTTGTAACATCCCTGACCTGGGTTATGTACTAACCCTAGGTGTTTTGCTTAATTAAGTAATTAGATTCTTGCTTATATTCCTTGAAAAATAATTAAAGCTTTTGAGGAACTTATATTTCTATTTCAGTCCTTTTTGAATAATGTTGGAACATTGTTGTGTTAATAATGGATTAAAGTGCAAATTACCCAAGTAGAGGGGTTAACTTGAAAATTGCACATGTTGAGATGTTCCTCTAATAATGAGACATCATAAGAGTGAATATGATGAAGTGGTACAGTTTTCACAAGCTCGAGTACTAAGATATAGGTTGTAGAGCAATCCTTGTGTTTTAAAACCTAGTTTTGGTGTAAAGTGCAATTTACCCAAAACCTAGGGTCCAACATGTAAAATATACCCTCTAGAGGATCTCTCATGTTTCTTTGCATCAAGAAGATCAAAGCAAATGAGAAGGGTGCCTCATTTGAATGATGATGGAGGAGAGAGAATCTTGATATTGGAATAATCAAGATTTAAGCACAAAAGACTCTTTAATATAACTTAATGCAAAAAGAAATATATTAATTATGGAGACCTTCAACCAAAACTTGGAGGATGTGTTTATAATAATATGTACGAGCTTGTGTATTGCTTGGGCACCAAAAATATTATGGTAGGAGTGGAAACTACTCACACTAATAATATATTAAGCAATATCCAATAAGGGTGGATATTAATATACCTCTCTTAAAAGGTGATTAGTTCTTTTCCTTTAAACCTTGGATAAAGGAGGAGTTTTGCATGAGATTAGAAGGTGGAAACGTGGCCAAGGATGGAGGAATCCTTTGTGGATATTTTTGGGAAATAAAATGAAATATCTATCTTTTTCCTTTTTGCTTTGAAAAGACCCATAAATATATATAAGGTATCTTTTTCAATAACACAAAGGACCGTTTCCTTAGTTCCTCTTCTCATCACCTTGCTTTGGCTGACCAAGGGAGAGCTCTCGACCAGAGGAAGGATGACCACTCTAAATTGGTAAGTTTGGGTCATCATCTACCTCGAATCCATGGTGAAAATCCTAAATTAATGGTTAGTAATTGGTTTTCTTCACACTATTTTCCTTTCTAGCCATCTTCTCCATCCAAAACTTGAAGAACGGACCTTGGAGAACTGCTGGAGCTTCATCCACCATTAAAGATATGGAGCTTGGAGCTCTGGATCAGTCCTAGAGGCGGGTTTTATAACTCTAACCCTTAAGCTTTGTTAATGCATCATCATCTCACTACTACAGAAACAGCATTCAGTGTCGCTTTTCTAGGCGTCGGTTCTTTAGGAAAACCGACGCCTACAATATTAGACATTGATTATTTAGGAAAACTGACGTCTATATTCGAAGACCAGCCAGACATGGGTACCACTTTGAATACATCGTTGGTTGTTAATAACAAACCGACGCTTAAAGTCGCCCGCGAAATCCAATTTTCGAGCAAAAAAATAGTGTCACTTTCAGCGTCAGTTATGTAGATAGAAACCGACGCCTATGTGCGATGAAATGCACGAAAAGTGTCACTTTCAGCGTCGGTTATCCTTTTATAACCGACGCTGAAAGTGGTTCCCGCCAAACAATTTCGTGAAAATATCATCCAATTGGACGTCGGTTGTTTCAAACAACTGACGCTAAAGAGATTTAGGCGTCAGTTGTTTGAAACAACCAACGCTATTTAGGAACTTAATATCCCATGATCGCCCGACTCTTCCCCTTTCTTCTGTTTCATTGCGAGCCGATTTCCCTTTTCTTCTCTGCCGTCGCCCGACCACGCCGCCGATTTCTCCTCCACGAAAGCTCCTTCTTCCTCCACGACAGCGCCGCCGCGCCGCCACTGCGCCCCCTTCTCTGCCGCCATTGCTGCTGCCTTCTTCCCCTTCTCTGCGCCCCCTTCTCCGCCGCGCCCCCTTCTCCGCTGCCACTGCTGCTCCTTGCCACCGACGCCGCTGCTCCTTGGTCTGCCTGCCTGATGCCTGGAGCTCGCCGCCGCACCGCCTTCCTCCTTGCCGCCGCCCGCCGACGCCGCTGCTCCTTTCCGCCGACGCCGCTGCTCCTTGGTATGTCTGCCCTACCGCCTGGAGCTCACCGGCCAGCGCTGCACCTGCCTGCCCTGCCGTCTAGAGCTCGCCAATCACCGCCACCACTGGTGGGAGGTCAGTTGTTGTTGCTCACTCAGTAAGCGCCTTCCTCTTTATTAGACAACAAAACAGAGTTTATGTACAAGTAAGGTTTAAAAGAAAACTGCAAACCACCTATACATCCGATCTATAAAAGAAAAACCAGCTCAATCATATAGGGATACTAGATCCCTGATGCTGTTCCAGCATTTGTTATTGTCAGAAGATAAATTTCTGAAAGTTCTGTAGTTTCTCTCTTTCCAGATGATGAAAAGAGTAGACAAACAAAACATCTGCTGTTTCTTTGACCTCAAACCAATCCTTAGCACATTTTTAGTATCAATATACTCATCCAGAAATTTATTTCCAGGCATCCACAGATCTTTCCAAATTCTGAAACTAGACCCATCCCCAATATGCAGCTTAATCAAAGGCAAGATAGCGCTTCTAAGGCTACACAAATGCTTCCACATCCACGAGCTGTTAGATTTAACTTTATAGGACCAGATTAGATTCTGAAATGCTTCCACAAATGCTTCCACATCCACGAGTTGTGTATTTAATTTGGATGAATATGTTGAACCTAGATTTAGAGAGGACATGCTATAGTATTTTCCTAGTATGGTGAAAGATTTTCAATCGTGTGTATCACATGGGATTCTTATCTCAACACAATGGACTGCAATATATGCATCTAATGCCTTAAATGGAAGACTCGAATGTTATAAAATCCCATCAAAGTAGGTAGAAACAACTTATATATATATTCAGATATTAATAATTCCATGAAGTGCACATTATCTTACTCAGGAAAAGTATGTATATAATGTAGGATTCGTTCCATATAATGGTTTGTTTCTTGCATATATTTGTCATATATTTGTGCTTCTAATCGTAATGCTTGGCCTAATTCAGTAAATTTTGATGCATGTTGAAATAAGATTTAAACTTGTCAATTGTAGCATCCTAATTTGATTTGATTAAACCCTAACATCAATTGTGATGAAACCCTAACATTAATCGTGATGAAACCCTAACATGTACATATCTATTATTGTGTTTGTTGGCCTAGAAACCCGTCCAAGATTGACTCATTAGGAGTAAATCTTGGATAGTCCCCGGTTTGGGACTGTTCTTGAACACCTAATCTCACTTAGGATGTAAGTGTATAATGTGTATTGGGTTTTCGAGAAAATTTCGGCATCATTTCCCCGTTTGTTCTCTAAGTACATATGTACTTAGAGAACAACGGGGAAATGCTGCCGAAATTTTCTTAAAAACCCAATACACATTATACACTTACTAGTGAGATTAGGTGTTCAAGGATGGGATAGGTGGTACACATTTATTATATATAAGAATGACATCAAATGTGTTTGTTGGCCTAGAAACCCATCCAAGATTGACTCATTAGGAGTAAATCTTGGATAGTCCCCAGTTTGGGACTGTTCTTGAACACCTAATCTCACTTAGGATGTAAGTGTATAATGTGTATTGGATTTTTGAGAAAATTTCGGTAGCATTTCCTCGTTTGTTCTCTAAGTACATATGTACTTAGAGAACAACGGGGAAATGCTGCCGAAATTTTCTTGAAAACCCAATACACATTATACACTTACTAGTGAGATTAGGTGTTCAAGGATGGGATAGGTGGTACACATTTATTATATATAAGAATGACATCAAATTATACACTTAGGATGTAAGTGTATACCCTAATCTTTTCCTAATATATACTTGTTTCCTAATATATACTTGTTTTCTCTTTGATCATAGAATGGATAGATCATGGATGTCCATTCGTAATCATTGCACCCCATAGTTTATATTTGGTCTTGATCAGTTTATTAGATTTGTCGAGGAACATAGGAAAACCCCTACAGATAGGTTCTACTGTCCATGTAGGCATTGCGGTAACAACTTGAAAGTCAACACTGGTGAGGAAATCAAAAGTCATGTCATGTGCAACGGGATTGTACAAGGCTATACAGAATGACACTGGCATGGAGAGATTTCAAAATCGAAACCAGTAGATGTCGATAGCAGTGCTTGGGTGGAAGAAGAAATTGCCTCCAATGACGTAAATGTGAACGAACCAGTTCCAGCAGACATCGTTGATGCGATGCTGGATAGTTGTAGGGTAGAGCACACCGATCCACCTCCTATCTTTAGAAACATTGTGCATGATGCTGAGATACCGTTATACACAGGCTATGCTAAGTTTACGAAGCTTAGCGATGTGTTGAGATTGTATAAGTTGAAAGCTAACAATAGATGGAGCGACAAAAGCTTCACTTCATTGTTGACTTTGTTGAAAGAAATGCTTCCTGAAGGAAATGAGCTGCCAATCTCAACATACCAGGTAAAGAAAATGTTGTGCCCAATGGGAATGGAGGCCAAGAAGATACATGCATGCCCGAATGATTGTGTATTATTTCAAAAGGACTATGTAGATTTGAAAGATTGTCCAAAATGTGGTGCGTCACAGTATAAATTGACGACTTTGGGGGAGTCCAAAACTGGTTCTCCTGCCAAGGTGTTGTGGTATCTACCTATAATATCACGGTTTCAACGCTTGTTTGCAAATCTGAAAGATGCGAAGAGTTTGAGGTGGCATGCAGATGTTAAGAAAAATAATGATGGGATCCTACGACATGCGTCTGATTCCCCACATTGGAAGAAGATTGATCTATTGTACCCCAAATTTGGTGAAGAAGATAGGAATCTAAGACTTGGGCTTTGTATAGATGGGATGAATCCGTATGGGACATTGAGCAGCCAACATAGTACTTGGCCAGTCATGCTTGTTATATACAATCTTCCTCCCTAGATGTGTATGAAAAATAAGTACGTTATGTTGTCGTTGTTGATATCGGGCCCTAAACAACCCGGAAATGATATCGATGTTTATCTTGAACCTTTGATTGATGACTTAAAGAAACTTTGGGCTGAAGGTGTGAGGACCTATGATGCTTCAGTAAGAGAGACATTTCGTTTGCACGCTATGTTTTTTTGCACTGTTAATGACTTTCCAGCATATGGGAATTTGTCTGGATATAGTGTCAAAGGAGCTAAAGCGTGTCCTATATGTGAAGAAAACACTGATTCAATAAGACTAAAACATGGCGGCAAGACTGTATATCTTGGTCATCGAAGGTTTCTTTCAAAATTCCATCTGTATCGTAGGAAGCGCAAAGCATTCAATGGATGGAATGATGAACGGAGTGCACCTAAACCTATACCAGGGGATGTTGTTTATGCAAGAGTAAAAGACATTGTCAATGAATTTGGTAAGAAATCACAATGTAGTATGGCCACACGGAGTGACAATTCTTCATTCAAGAAGAAGTCAATATTTTGGGATCTTCCTTATACTTGGGTGTACCACTCGGAGCCATTGTGGTGTTAAGTATGATAATTGGCATAAAGTTCCTCAGGGGAAAAAAGACTTGATATGGAAGGATTTATGTGTGAGTTATTATTATTTGCAATTTTATTTTGTAGATTACAAATTCTATTATTTGCAATTCTATTTTGGATACTAGTTAATAACATTTCTAGTTTACAGAATCTGTTTGCATTGGATGAGAAGTTGCATCGTAAAAGTGTGATGCAACGCGCTGGAAAGATGCTTAGGAATTATAGGACAAATCTGAACAGAGAATACATAAAAGAGGGTGATAAGAAGAAGAAGTCAGTCCTTGAACAATGGAACTTCTTGGACAAAGAAGATTGGGACAATTTTTTTGCTTCAAGAAAATCTTAAGAATTCAAGGTATTAGGCGTCACTCCCAATTTAATTAATATACATTGTATTCACCTATTCAAGATTAACATTTAGTGCTACTAACCAAATCATTAATGTGCATACTAACTAGGCCCTCAGTGACGCACAAAAAGCAAGGCGTGCACTGAATGTGCATGACCACAGTATGGGTCCAAAAGGCTATGCAAGCGTTCGCCAAAGACTACATGCGGAGTCTGCGGCTACTCAGGAGTCTGCTCCTACTCAGGAGTATGCCACACCCATGCCTCGCCATGATATCTGGATAGCTGGGAGGCAAAACAAGAAGGGTGAAATAAAGAAGCCCGTAACTGCTGAGGCGGCTGCGAAAATGGTAAAATACAACTCTTAGAGCAATCGTTTGAATATTGATTATTTGTGGTGTTAACTTACCAATTTATGTTGATGGTGATTAGCGGGAGCTACACGAGAAGAGGAAACAAGGCACGTTCATCCCTCAGGGCACAAGGGATGAATTGACAGTTTCTCTGGGTAACCCAGAGCATCCTGGACGTGTTAGGGGTGCAGGCGCTGGTGTGGGCATCAAAGCATTATTTGGGCCATCCCAGCGCAAACCAAGAGCGGGACTTTCTCAAGAAGAGGTAGCCTATTCTTTTTTTAGAATGTTACTGCAAAAGGAAATTCAATAATAAGAAGCTAATGTTTCTTTTATCCATGTATAGGAGAATAAGAGAGTCGAGGATATAGTTGCTAAGAAGGTCAACGATGTAGTTGCTGAGAAGGTCAAGGAAGAATTGTTGCGGTGGCAGGCATCTTAGGCTTCCAATCAGCCTATGGCGACCCACTCTTCTCCTGATGCACAGACTGTGAGTAATCCTGGATACCCATCACCTAACACGTCTGCTGTAAGTATTGTTTATGACATTGTAGCTAGTCTTTTCAAGATGATATGTTTTCAAGATGATATGTATATATGTATAACATTCTTTACTGTAAATTTGTAGGCATTGAAGCCATGCCGCTTAAGAATGCAAGACTATGTTGTTGCAGAGGCACAGGCTTACCAGTCCCTTCCTGGGGCAACGTTTCATGGGACTCCAATGCCGCAGGGCTACATTTGTGTGAGCCCGATATGTGTATTACCAGATTGGAGGGAAGTTGCATTGCCATATGCCCACCCAGATATTGATACACTTGGTGAGGCAGAAGGCGGGGTCATATTGTGGCCCAAAGCAGATGTCGTCTACACTACTGAAATTGTAAGATAAATTTACATTGATTTAGACTGTTAATGTGTATATATGATGTCAACTGATCTGAAATTATATATACAGGTTAAAAAGAAGACACCAGGAGCACCTAGGCCTCCACCTCCACTTCCCGCATTACCAACTTGGGTTCCAACTGACCTAACATACCCGTTAGGTCCTGCTTGTAGGGGAATGGCATGTTGGCTACGGGCACATAATATACATTGCCCTATAATTGTTTCTTTATATGCAGATTATACAGGTCAATCATACGATAGCTCTTTATTTATACAAGATATTATTGAGCTGTTTATGTATGCTTGGCTGAATACATCAATGATAGAGACATGGATAAGGTGAGATCTTGTTTATACATCCATATATATACCTTGTGTAAGATCTGGTGATCTGGTTTCTTATATATTAATGCATACGTTATACATGTTTTGCAGCTACTTAGTCTAAGATCATTGCAAACAATTTGCATTTGATCATGTGGGATTTTTGATTCCATCATTGATTAGTATGATAGCTAAAGACCCTGATAGTGTTCAACAATACTGTATAGATGCTTTTACAATTTTTGGTCAGCAAAAGAAGACGATAATAATAGCTCCATTCAATGTCAAGTAAGTTTACTTCATTTATAATTTGGACTTAAGAAAATTTCATTTTTATTGTGCATTTTGAGTTATTAATTGTTAACTTTTTACCTCTAGCGGTAGACATTGGGAGTTACTAGTTATTGTCCCCGGGACGTTCACTGTTTATTATCTAGATCCCACGGGAAGTACAATAAACACTAAAATTGGACACGTAATGAGAATGCCATTATTCTGGTGATAAATATTTCATTTTTGTATCTGTTAACATATGTTATTACATTACTATTTACTTATGCAATTTACTGTGTTATATTAACATGTAGGGGTTTAGATGCATTCAAAAAGGCTGGAGGAACGGTCCCAAGGAAAAAGAACTAGCCAATAAATTGGCAGAACGTACAAGTAAGTTCCCGACTCCAATGTATATATTATTGATGTGAATTGTGCTTAGTTGTATTATTTTGTATGTTTCAATTTATAGTGCGCTACACAAGACAATGGCTGGGCATGCACATACTATGTGATGTGATTTATGCAGATGATTATCAAACATGTCGCATTGGACATCGATACCATACATGAGGTATTATATATAGTCTCATTAGTTAGTATGAAATATATCAATCTTATTTTTATATTATTACTTATATATATACATCATTCTCTTTACAGGTGTTTAAAACTGACCACACTATAGGTAAACGCTTAAAAAATATACATGCTCCATATACGATGGAAGCATTAGATGAAATAAGAGAAGAATGGGCAAAAGCCATACAAGCAGTGGCAACTGTAAGATATAATTGGGATGTTGATAGCGATAATGAATGATACTTTGTAAATGAATATTTCTGAATGTTAATACATGTATTTGAATGTTTCTATATGTGTGAATGTGAGAATTGAATTGATGTCTGAATGTATCTACTTGTGTGAAATTTTCCTTGGGACTTTTGCAGGTTTGTGGCCTATTTGTAGGCTGATATCAATGGATGTCGTAAACCTGCAGTTCAGAAAACTGAACTGTAGGTTCTCATCCTGCTGACCAGCCACAGCAGGCCTGCAAACTGATATGAAAAAAAATATATATATATAGGCGTCAGTTATTTATAGAAAACCATCAGCAAAGACCTACAGCGTCGGGTTTTTGAACAAAACCGACGCCTAATGTGACCACGGCCATACTGGAAATGGCGTCGGTTGTTCGTGTCAAACCGATGTCTCTAATACATATAGGTGTCGGTCTTTTAGTAGATAACTGACGCCAAAAGGGTTCGCGCCACAGAAAATAGCGTCATCTAGGACACTTTCTGCGTCGGTTACCAATTAAACACCGACGCTATATTCCATATAGGCGTCGGTCTTTTAGTAGATAATCGACGCAGAATGTGTCCTAGATGACGCTGTTTTCTGTGGCGCGAACCCTTTTGGCGTCGGTATTCTACAAACAACCGACGCCTATTCGTTAAATAGGCGTCGGTTAAAAAACCGACGCGAAAGTGTTCGACCTTTAGCGGCGCCCACATAGGCGTCGCTCGGAAACCGACGCCAAAGGGGGTTAAACAACCGACGCTAAAAGGCATTTCTGTAGTAGTGTCTCCATTAAAATCGTTGGTTCCCATTCTTCTTCCATTACTACTCATGTGTTCTTGCTATCGTTTCTGTGAAGAACATCCCCTGTTCTTGGTTGAACAGAGGTAGAAGATGATGATGTTAATTTATATGTTTATCCAAGAACTACTTTAGCAAACGGTCTCCCAACCTTGCTCAAAACAGTTTCCCAAACCGTTTGAGAGCAAACGGTTTCAAACCGTTTGAATGCAAACAATTTCACTAGACCGCATAGAAGCAAACGGTCCAAGACCGTTTGGAGGCGTTTACCATTTGGAGGACTGTTGATAATAATTTATACTAATTTCCTCCAAAAATCATCAATTAATTCCAAGTGGTTCACTAATTGAAGGTCCAACAATCATCAAAACCCTAATTGGGTTAACTGCTGATTTTAATAATTGAATTATGTTGAAGTTTGGGTTGAGTGACCCAAACGGTTTCAAAACCATTTGGGGATCACCCAAACGGTCTCAAGACCGTTTGGTGATCACCCAAGACCATTTGGAGGTCTAGGGTTAAGAATGATTGACCAATTAAGAATCCAATGATATAAAGTTGATGAGTAATCGATTGCTGATTTAGTGACTAAACCTAGGATCCAAACCCTAATTGAATGACTTGGTTTTTGATAAAATAATGGGAAACGGTCTCAAGACCATTTGGAGGTCATCCAAATGATCCCAAGACCGTTTGGGGTCAGGTCATGACCAAATTGGATGATGGGTCAAAGGGTTCAAATTAATTAGACTCACAATGAAATATGTTGAAGGGTCATCGATTTCAAACCCTAATCCAATTCATCCAAGCCCTAATTGATGATCAATTGAGGGTCAATTGAGGGTCAAATCAGTTGAAGGTTGATCTAATTAACTCAATTGATGATTGGCTAACATGTGCATGATCGATTGAGGGGTTCAACATTGGAAACCCTAATTCAATTGAAGTGGTTGAGACACTTTTTGGTCCTTGCAGTTTTGAAGTGGTTTGGACCAAACGGTCTCAAGACCGTTTGGGACCAAACGATCCCAAACCGTTTGGTCTCATGAGGTTTCAGGGTCGGTTGTGTCCATGCAGTTTCAAAGTCAAACATGACCAAACGGTCTTCACCACCAAACAGTTTCAAAGTCAAACATGACCAAACGGTCTTCACCACCAAACGGTTTCAAAGTTAACATGACCAAACGGTCTTCACCACCAAATGGTTTCAAAGTCAACATGACCAAACAGTCTTCACCACCAAACAGTTTCAAAGTCAACATGACCAAACGGTCTTCACCACCAAACGGTTTCAAAGTCAAACATGACCAAACGGTCTCCACCACCAAACGGTTTCAAAGGCAAACATGACCAAATGGTCTTCACCACCAAACAGTTTCAAAGTCAAACATGACCAAATGGTCTTCATCACCAAATGGTTTCAAGGGCAGTCCAAGACCATTTGGAGGATTAGTGTGCAAGACCGTTTGAGGTCTGAAAAGGTCAAGATCGTTTGATGCTTTAGTGATCAAGATGGTTTGGTGGTTGATTAACCTAAACCTCATGGATACTTAAAGTGGTTAAAGGACCAAGTAAGTAGTTTATTAAGACATGATGTGATCAATGGTGATTATAATAAAGGTACCCTTGATGGGATAGAGTGATTAGTACTCTTTGAATGAGTAAGCCTTAATGATCACAATAGTAATGACATAACCCATGATGTCAATGTTGAATTGACTTAGCCTAATCAAGGGTGATGAAAAAATTAGCATATAGTAAGATGAGAGAGAAGGCTTCTTATATGAATGTTAATCAAGTAATGGATTCCCAATATAAATGAATACCTAATTAGGGTATGATCCATGTTAGTGAGATCATGAAACCCTAATTATGATGGTTAATGAATCATAACCCTAATTAAGGGCAATAATGGGAGTATTCCTAATATATGATGATGATATAATCCTAATTTATAATGATGACATGGTAACCCTTAAATTAAAGGTACTTTGTTGATCATTCCTACTTAGGGTGAATAGTAAACCCTAATGGTGAGATATTAATGATAACCCAAATCAAGGATGATTTAATGTGAATAGTAAACCCTAACCTAGGGTAATGTGATGAGTATAGCAAATCCTAATTCAGAGTATGCTAAATAAGAACTCTAACCTTGAGAGATGTGATATGGATAGTAAACCCTAATCAGTTTGAAGTATTGATTTCATAAGTGTAAAACGGTCATGGTGATCTTCTGTAGCATGACTGTGTAAGGTTGCACGGCCGTGGTGTCTTCCCCTTGCACGGCCATAGTGCTCTATACTTGACTTGGAGTTGAATTGCAAGTAAACCTTAACCAATAGTGATGCTATCATTACTGTACATTGTGTTGATATAGAAATAATGTGCCTCTTATCATTTATATTAATAATGCATGTTTTTATGAAATAGTGAGCATAGCCAGGTTAGAGATATGATGCAATATTCATTAAAAGCACTTTATAAGCTTTGAAAACAATGATATTCTATATTGCCTAATGAGAGGTAACAAATGAGACTGATAGGCTGTATGAGCCATGAGAAATATTTGTATTGCTACAATCATGTTCAAATTGTTAAATGACTTGATGGAAATATGTTACTTGGTAACAAGTGTTTTGTTGAACTAAGGGTTTGAACACCCATGTTATTGAATCATAATGATGAGATGGTTAGGGATTGATATCCCAATGATAACTAGATGTGAAATGAACTTGATACAATTAGTACTCTTTCTTTATAGCAATTGTTTTAAATGGTTTATGTTTGAAAACATACCTGATGTTAAAAGAATACCATAATATACTTAAATAATCAAGTATAATGATATCATGTAGAACCCTGACCATATATCCATCATCGTCAGTAGTTAGATGATGGTGAAATAGGTTTTCCTAAGGGAACTCCTAGAGAGCATACTTTTGAGTATGTGGGGGTTATGGATGCGAATATCCTTACGTCCTAATGGAGGAATTGATGTGAGATGAACATTTAATCTCTCAATCCTTCATTATATGTTTATGCCAGGATGATGTATCGCTAATCTCCAGATGATGTTGTTAATGCCGCATCGATGTGAGATAAACAAGAAATCTAATAGCGAAGTTGCCAGAATACCCTGGAAAGCTATTATGGCAGAGACACAAGATGTCCGGCATGTGGATCCTCACACTGACTGAGGAAGATTAGGTCATAGGATTTCAGCTCTTCTAATGACCTATGTATGGTATCGATTGCGATTTCGTAATGGTCGGTTGGAGTATGAGCGGTATACCTCATCTCCTCAGGGCTTAAGTATGTTTGTAAAACGCAATCAGCCGAGTAGCATAATTGCTTAGGTTGAACTATGAGAAGCAATGATTGATGATACATTGTTTATTTAGTCCTAATTGGACAAGTAATATACATGTTCTTCATATTCCTCACTGGTTAAATGACTTGTTACTCAATCAAGTTATAATTGAAATGATTGCTTAGAGAATACTGCTCTACTTAGTTTATTGAATGTATTGCCTGTTGTTGAATAATTATAGTTCTACTTCTCATTGTTATTTTAATACTTGTAATAGCAATGCTTCTAGAGGAGAGTTATAACTCTTGCTGGGACAATTATTCAATTGTCTCACCCCCGTGGGTTCAACTTTTTAGGTAGACTCCGAGGACGAAGGAACCCTTCAGTGGGTGAGCAGCAACAACAACAACAATAACATCAAGGACAACAGTGATCCTCAGGTGGAGACACTGTCTGTCGAGTCTTTTAGATAGAAAGTCCTATGTGTCGTCTCTGTACTCTCAGGTCCTAGGAGTCAGTAGATAGTTTGTTATAAATATGAGATTTTGGCATAATGCCTCGAGATTTTTGTACACTACTTTACACAGTTTAACAGGGCAGTTGATGCTTGTGACTCTCAAGATGTGATGATACAGAGATGTTCTGATGTACCAGTTGTGAATAACTTATCATGTTTTCTTATGAAAGAGTTTTACAGTTTGTGGATCTCTTTATAAAAAGTTTTAAATTTTTAGTGATTTTCAGTAATTCTGTTGCTAATTAATCACTTCTGCATCATTAATACGCTTTCTCTGAGACGTGTCCCACAGCCGGGAAGGTGATGAAGACGTTGGGGCAGTAGAAATGAGAACTCAACAGCGATGGCAATGGATAATGGATGTTAGTGACAGTAGAATGGAGCGGAAGTTAGGGGGCCTGGATAATGGCAATGGCGACTGAAGAGTGCGATCGTCAGCTGGGGATACAATTGCTGCTAAATGAGGCAACAACACTGCAGCTAACGGACCCACAATTATGGTGATGATTGTAATGGATGGTGGCAACGTGATCGGAAGCAACGAGATGGCTGAACTGGTTGTGGTTGTCGTTGTTGATTGGTGGCGGTGGCATTGCTGATGTGCGCTGATGGCATCGGGTGTACGGTCGGCAGGCATGGGCGGTGCATTGGCAGGTAGCAACGGCTGCTATCCCAGCCAACGGCAGTTGCGACTCCGCTGATGGTTGCAACCAACGACGGCAGCTGTATTGCTTTTGGGAACCAACGACTCTGTTGCTGGCCGTGCCACTTGCACCGAATGTAGGAGGATGCGGCATCGGCGTGATGGTGACATTGACTGCTGCTGTCGACGATGGTTTGATGGTGGCTTGACGGCGGCTTGATACGGCGGCGGGATGGATAGCGTCGACGTACAGAAATAAAATTAGATCTTAAGATGGAGGAGGAGAAGCCATGGAGGCCAGGATGTTCCTGGCAGGCAGCCGACCTAAGCCATGGCTACAACGACTGCCCACAGGTGGGGGTTCTTCCCCTCGGTTGCTCTCTGGAAAAGACAAGGGGCGGCGGCTAGGTTTTCCTCAGCAGCGAACACGCTTTGTTGACGCAGAAATTATTGTTCATGCCAGAGTTACTGATCACTGACGAAAACACTGTTCACCGTCGGAAACATTGTTCACTGTCGGAAACACTGTTCATGTGGGAGACCGGCGGTGGAGCTGGGTTGGGTTAGATTAGGAACCTTGCTATGATACCATGTAAAGAATAAAATTGACTGCACACCCCTGTCCTATATATAGGAGTAAGGGAGAAACCCTGAGACTTGTGTCCCAAGTAATCTAAACAGGCCAAGACACTAAAGGCATACTAAATAATTAACCTATTAACTAAATATGCTAATATAGACTCTCTAACAAAGGAATTGTGGAAGATTTGAATTTTGATCAACAAGTATAAGGTTCCTCGTAATACTCCAAATGAAAGATTCTCTTTTGGCTGTAATCCATGTTTGTATTATCCAACATGATAAGATTCATGTTCTAAGTACTAGTTTATTGAAGAATATTCCTGAGTGATCCTTTATTGTGAATGAAAATTATAGTTCAGTATACTCTGAACAAATTAATAAGTTGTGCTCCAATGGTAACTCTTGCTTCATGCATGAGTTCTTTCACACTAGTACAAGTATATGGTTCTATAAATGTACACAGTGAGCATGTTTTGGAAAAATAGAATCATATGAATCAAAATTATGGTCACTATGTTAATTCTGATTCTCCAAAAGAGAGCTATAGTGTCGATAATTCAGATAGAGTTGAAATTTCTAGTAGAAAAATGATTATCTTTAATAATACTCATGTTTATTCAGAACTGAATGACTTCTTTGATAATGTTCCCCCAGATATGCAAAAGCACTTTGATGATAAATGTATACTAACCCCTAATGATCAAGATGGATTTAAATAGATTAAATCCAAAAGTAGTTGTCCCCCAATGAAGAAAACTATTAAAAGCATCTCTACTCATAGGGTTAAAGCTTAGGATCACAAATGTGACTCGTTTTATCTTTGAAAATGTAGGACCCATGTATGTTTTATTATCTTTGTCACCTTCTAGATGTTTGTTGATGTGTGTTTAGGCTAATTTTCTATGTGCACCCTTCTTGTGGGGTTATGTACAAATTACCCCATGGTCAAGATTTTCCTTGAAATTTGTACAAGCATGCCTTCCTTCCCTTCCTTCTCTTTCTTGGACTTGGTGGATACATGTAGGTGATCTAATCATGCCTTGCTATCCTTTCATCAGTTAAAAACCAATGGAAGTGGTTTATCATTCCATCGATAGAGGACTGATGGAAGTGTGCATGGTTTTCCTTTGATTAATGACCAACTAGACTCTTCTAGTCTCCATTGACTTGTGTACAATTGGCTTTTTGGAATTGTCTACCCTCCTGTCGATTGAGAATCAATGAAGTGGTAATTTGTGTGATATCATGTTTTCTTCAGTTGTCTACCAACAAAGTTACTGGTTGGATGACGAGTTGGATTTTCATTAGATGAGTATCGATGGAAAGCATGTGTCACGTATAGATGGTTTTACATAAGTGCTCTACCATTAATGACTCTAGAGAGTGTGCATTCCAATGATTTTCCTGAGAACATGAACCAACAATAGTGACTGATGAGATTTCTTCTTGTATCTACCAATAGAGTTCCTATCAATGTGTAATGATGGAGTCGAGGCGTATGTATACCAATGAGATGACTGCGTGACAAAGGTGTAGTGATATGACCAAGAAAAGGACAATTTGACAACCTTTCTCTCTCCTATAGGGCTATATATACCCCCTACTTGTCCTTTCCTCTTGCCTCAGTTGCGAAAAGCTATATCTTGAAGTGCTAATGTTGTGCGAGATCTTGAAAAGGTGTCAGCCTGATGGGCGTGGGTCCAAACCTCTTATGACCGTTCTCTTTTCCCAACTATGTTTTGGGAGATCCTATATGTTGGCTCATTGGGCTTATGGGAGAGTGTACCACTCAAATTCAATGGGCACACTGTGTCAATCACAAAGTATAGAAACTGTTGCACCTCTCACTTTTAGTTGATGACGAGAAAAACATGCACGGATATTAAGCGTGTGGCATAATATGACTAACAAGTACACAATTTATACATAAATATAGCTATAATTGATAATTACATATTGCCAATACAAAACTCATTTCTTTTAGTATGCTCCATTTATTAGTTGTCACTATCACTTCCCTTAGATAGACAACCATGCTATTATCCAATCTCACAAACATAATAACATGAAGAGAAACAAATTTGTGTCGAACAAATATTAATATTAAATGAACATACAGTAAGATACTTAGAGATATTATAGTTACTTTTGGAATAAACCATAAAATAGATCCAAATATATTTTATACTGTAAAAATATTTGTCCTAATATATCTAGAAATTATACCAAACTAATAAAATATGGTTGTATGAGGTGGGAAGTTCAAAAGGAGAGGAACTGTAGGAGGAGGATGGGAGGAGATTTTGGGAGGAAGAAGGCATCTTCCCCAAAATCTCCATCGACAGCCCCACCCTAGCACTAGTAAGTAGACTAATGAAGTTGTTCTGACAACGACCTCTCAGAAATGATATGACTTTTAACAGACCAAACGAAGATAAGGAATATGAGTCTTCAATTAAAGCCTTTATAAATCATCAACCTGAACTGAGGTGTAAGCGATCAAATGTAGAGGGAAATGCAAAGAAATCATTAAATATAGCTTAACCTAAGGTATGATAACTGAATGAATTCTTCGATAATGTTCCCCAGATATGTAGAAGAATTTGGATGAGAAAATCATCTTAACCCCTAACGATCAATATGGATTAAAAATAAAATAAAATAAAAAGTTGATATTCCTTGATGATGAAAACTACTAAAGGCATCTCTATGGATAGGGTTAAAGCTTATGGGATCATGAGTGTGACTCATTTTATCTTCAAAACTGTAAGAACCATAACTTGATTTAACCCCTTAATTTATTCTATTATCTTTGTGACCTTCGAAATGCTTGTTGATGTGTGTTCAGGGAGGTTTTTTATTTGCACCATTCTTGTGGGGTTATGTACAAATTACCCATGGTTGAGGGTTTCCTTGAAATGTGTACAAGCATGTTTTCCTTCCCTTCCCTCTCTTGCTTGGACTTGTTGGATGCACTTAGGTGATCTAATAATGCCTTTCTATCCCTTCATTGGTTAAAAATTGATGGAAGTGGTTTGGAATTCCATCAATAGAGGGTTGATGGAAGTGTGCATGGTCTTCCTTCAGTTAAGGACTAATGAGGCTCTTCTGTTTTCCATCGATTTGTGTACATTTGTATTTTTTAAATTTTCTACCCTCATGTTGATTGAGAATCAATAAAGTAGTCATATGTATGATCTCATGTTTTGTTCACTTGTCTATCGACAAAGCTACTAGCTAGATGAGGAGTTGGGGTTTTCATTAGTTGAGTACTTATGGAAATCATGTGTCATCTATAGATGGTTTCACAGATGTTCTCTACTATTCATAGCTCTTGAGAGCGTGTGTTCTGATGATTTTCCTGAGAACACGAACTGAAAATATTGATCCGTGAGATTTCTACTCACATCTATCAATGGAGTTCCTATCCATGTGTAATGATGGAGCGGTGTGGTCTGTCTACGGATGAGATGACAGACTAATGAAGGTATAGTTCTATAACCAATAAAAGGAAGTTTGCTTCTCTCCTCTAGGGCTATATATACACCCTCCTTATCCTTCCTTCTTGCCTCACTTGTGTAAGTTATATCTTGAAGTGCTAATGATGAGTGAAACACCATCGGCTGATGATAACTGATGAGATTAATGTTTTTATCAATATCTAACTTTTTTGTTGTTTACCTTTGATCTCTTATCTACTAATGTGTGACGAGCCTATGGTGGATCCTGGGCCTAGATACGAGTAAGTAGAACCCTGGTCCTACATTCCTTTGGCGATCTTCTATTTTTCTTACTTTCCTTGAATGTTTTATAGGTGTTTTTTCTCTAGGGTTTTGATAGTTGAGTCTTATAACCAATTCTACCTTCTCCATCCTTACTTAGTTGCCTCTAGGCCATGGATCATCTGATATAGAATGTGTTAGGGGGGAGGAGCTCATATCTTGGATAGTTTTCCTTCTATGTCAGAGTTTGTCATGAATCTTGGAGTTTCACCATCATTTTTTGATAGAGGACTTACTTCTATTCTCATCAAGTGGGTGATATAATCTTTGACTCATTTTACTACTATATTCTTGCATGTTGATATCTCGCTATTATACTACCTTCAAATGCTAGACGATGGTGACTTTATGGACCACGAATTTGATAAAACTATAATATAATCTATATGTTGGGACTACACACTATGAGTAACGTTTAATGTGTTACATGATGATTGTTTGGTACTTCTCAATGTAGTTTCAACTTTCATTGACTTTAGAAGTTAAAGATCTCTAATTTCTACTTTACAATATGACCTATGTGTCCATAGGGTTTGACTATATGATAGTTGTATCTGATGTATGTCCTAATTTCATCCTTCATGAACATTCCATTACTATTATGTTGCTACAATGTATGAAAATGGCTCTTTTGTGAAAAGGGGATAGTTCACTAGTACATTTTTGGCCTCTAACTGCTAGCGTCACTTATATTAGAAAGACCGACCTAATAAGCTAAAACCGAAGCAACAAGTCATTAGAAAAAATCCGGGTACCGCCTATAGCTATTGGGTCGGTTATGTTAAAGATAAACGACGCTAGAAAAGACCCGTGAAAATCATAATTTTCACAGCACACATAAACATAGCATCAGTTTTATTAGAAAACCGACCCAACATGCTTCCCGCTGAGAAAATTGGTTTTCTGCCTTCGCGTGCTGAGCTATAGGGTTAGTTTTTTAAAATAAGCGACCCTAGTAATTGTCACGAAAAATTCGGGTACCGCGTAGACCGAACTTCTCCGGTCGGTTTTTCTTGATAACTGTCTGCATAGACCGAACTTCTCCGGTCGGTGTTTTAGAATAACCGTCCGCATAGCTTCAGATGACTTCTCGGGTCGGTTTTGACAATAATCGTCCCTATAGGTGTGGTTTCGGGCACCGGTTTTTTCTCGGGTCACTTGTTTTCTAATAACCGTCCCTATATGGGACCTGTTGGGTCGGTTTTCTAATATAACCGACCCTAGAAGTCAGAGTAAAATTCAAAACCCTTTCCACCACTCTCCACGCAGCACTCCATCCCACAGCTCTCGCAACCGCAGCTCTCATCTCTCACTCCTGCACCTCACTGCCAGACACTTCCCGGAGCTCTCACTCTAGTCGCACCTCTCCTCCACTCTCGTGCCACGCTGCCAAGATCCAAGATTTTCCGCCACCGCCAAGGTCTCGCCCCCTCTCTCCAAAGATGCCCCCGCCGCCGCCAAGGGTCTCGTCGACGCCGCCAAGGTCTCGCCAACACTCCAAAGCTTTGCCACTGCCACTTCAAAGTTGTCGTTGCTGCCATCTCAACCAATCTCTCCGAGGATGCCCCCGCCGCAGCCAACCTTTGCCGCCGCCACTCCAAGGTCTCCAACTACTCTCTCTGAGGATGCTTTCGCCGCCGCCAAGGCTTTCAACGCCACCACCTCCCCGAACAGATAGGTAAGTTCATTTTCCATTTCAAACTCTCTTCTTTTGACCTAATGTTGGAGTACCATGGTCGTGCTAGATAGCACGGTCTTCGTGGCTGTGCTTTGCATGGCCATGCTTGGTGCCACAGCCGTTTTGGCCAAAAATTTTAGTATTTAAAGGTTACAGTTCACCACAGCTGTCGTGAAGGACCACGACCATTTTGAGTATGAAATGGTCAAACTTTTGATTTACTGTTATCTATTATGAAAGAGCATGCATGATGTTTAACTAACTCCCTTCTGTTTATATTTGTCAAGAGCACCTAATTGATTATTCAATTTAGTATATATAATGAATGTTTATCTATGGAAGTACTCTTGATTTGTCAAGAACACGTAATTCATTTTATTTGACTAGTAAACCAACCAATAATAAAAACATGTAATCTTTTATATCTACATTTTATTATCAGTCACATATGTAATCATTGTATACAATCCAAAATACGAGGGTAGACATTGTGTAGTTTCAGATTGACACTTTAGGGTTTATAGATGAGACCATCGATGCATAAATATGACAATAATACATTTATATATATAATTAGAAACCTGTTCAAAATTTATTCATTAGGAGTAAATTTTGGATAGCCCTGATATGGGACTGTTTTTGGATATTTAATCTCACTTAGGATGTAACTGTGTAATGTATGTTTAGTTTTGAAGAAATTTTAGTAGTATTTCCTCATTTGTTCTCTGGGTACATATGTGAGTGGTTATTTGCCATTTACATTGATGTACTTGGAGAACTAAGGGGAAATGCTACTGAAATTTTATTGAAAACTAAACATACATTATACAATTACTAGTGAGGTTAAATATTCAAAAATGGGATAGGTGGTACACTTTAGTATAAAAGTAATGAATTTCCTATCAAAAAAACCTTACAACTTATAGTATTAATATTAAATGCTCAGTTTGATAATTAATTTTAATGTGATCTAGAAAATGGATCGAAGTTGGATGTCTATCAAGAACTGTTGCAGTCCAGAGTTTACCAAAGGTGTTGATGAATTTATCTGATTTTCTGAGGAACATAGGAAACTACCTACAGATAGGTTCTATTGTCCATGTAGAAATTGTGGTAACAATTTGAAAGTTGATACTATTGAGGAAATTAAGAATCATGTCATATGCAATGGGATCATACAAGGTTATAATGAATGGTATTGGCATGGAAAGAAACTTAATTATGGATCAAAAAATGTCGATATTAATAGTGGTGACATAGAAGATATAGATAATGATGTTAATTTCAATGATGAACCGATTCAGGATGATCCGATTCAGGATGATATGGTTGATGAGATGCTACGTAGCTGTCAGGACAATGTCATTGATCCACCTTCTTTATTTGCAAACATTGTCCATGATGCTGAAAAACCATTATATAAGGGTTGTACTAAGTTCACGAGGTTGAGTGTTGTGATGCGATTATATACTCTTAAAGCTCAAAACCGATGGAGCGATAAGAGTTTCACTTCATTGTTGTCTTTGTTAAAGGAAATTCTTCCTGAAGGCAATGAGCTTCCGATTTCTACATATCAAATAAAGAAAATAATGTGCCCAATGGGAATGGAGGCTAAGAAGATTCATGCATGTCCAAATGATTGTGTGTTATTTCAGAAGGACTATAGTGACTTGATAAATTGTCCAAAATGTGGTGCATCAAGGTACAAGACTAAAAATTCAGCTAAGGCTAAAAATGGCTCTCCTGCCAAGGTGATGTGGTATCTACCAATAATACCACGATTTCAACGCTTATTTGCTAATACAAAAGATGCGCAAAATTTGTCTTGGCATGGGGAGTTAAAGGTCAATGATGATGGCGTCCTACGACATGCATCTGATTCACCATAATGGAAAAAAATTGATTTATTATACCCTCAATTTGGTAAAGAAACAAGGAAAATTAAGACTTGGACTCTGTACAGATGGAATGAATCTGTATGGTACATTAAGCAGCCAACATAGCACATGGCCTGTTATGATTGTTATATATAATCTTCCTCCTTGGTTGTGTATGAAAAATAAGTATGTCATGTTGTCAATATTGATATCAGGGCCCAAGCAACTTGGAAATGATATTGATGTTTACCTTCAACCTCTAATTGATGACCTAACGAAATTATGGGAAGAAGGTGTTATGACATATGATGCTTCACTTAAAGAGATCTTTACTTTGCGTGCTATGTTGTTTTGCACGATTAATGACTTCCTAGCTTATGGAAATTTGTTTGGATATAGCATAAAAGGATACAAAGCATGTCCTATTTGTGAGGAAAATACTGATTCAATTCGACTGAAACATGGTGGTAAAATTGTATATCTTGGTCATTGGAGGTTTCTCCCACTAGTGCATCCTTATCGAAGGCAACGCAAAACCTTTAATGGGTCAACTGAGGAACGAAGTGCTCCTAAACCTATACCAGGAAATGTTGTATATGATAGGGTGAAACATATTGTTAATGAATTTGGAAAGAGTTCAAGTAGTCGTACGCTCGCATGTGACAAATCTCTATACAAGAAGAGGTCAATATTCTGGGATCTTCCTTATTGGAGATTTTTGACAATTAGACATTGCATTGATGTCATGCATGTTGAAAAAAATGTTTGTGATAGCATCATTGGTACGTTATTGAACATACCAGGAAAGACTAAAGACGGTATCAAATCTAGAAAAGATTTAGAATTAATGGGTATAAGAAAAGAATTATTAGTTGAGATCAGGGATCGCCGCACATATTTACCACCAGCTTGTTACACTTTGTCCAAGAAGGAGAAAAAGACTTTCTGTGAGTGCTTGTATAATATTAAGGTTCCACAAAGATACTCTTCTAATATTTGTAGATTGGTATCAAAGAAGGATCTGAAGTTGATAGGTCTCAAATCTCATGATTTTCACACCTTAATGCAACAAATTTTACCTGTGGCTATTCGATCTATATTGGCGAAGCATGTAAGGTTTGCAATCACAAGACTCTGTTTCTTCTTCAATGAAATATGCAACAAAGTGATACATCCTGATACTCTCGATAAATTACAAAATGATGTAATTGTTACCATGTGTCAGCTTGAAATGTACTTTCCTCCTTCATTTTTTGATATCATGGTTCATCTTGTAGTACATATTACAAGGGAGGTGAAGATGTTGGGTCCAATTTTTTTACATTGGACGTATCCATTTGAACGCTACATGAGTGTTTTTAAAGGTGATGTTCGGAATCGTTATCGTCCTGAAGGGAGTATTATTGAGGGTTATGTGTCTAGGGAAGTGATGGACTTTTGCAACGATTTTTTGAATTCCAATGAAACTTCTAGCGATCTAAAAAATGATCTTATTACTGAGTCTTATTGTGGCAAAGGAACTCTGGGAGCACGAGTGAAAGGAATTAGTCGTGAGTTGTGGGAACAAGCACATTTGTATATTTTGCACAACATCGATGAAGTTAGTAGCTACATCACAGAACACAATGATCTTATCAAGAAAAATCATCGGCGTTCCAGTTCAATGTGGCTTGCAAGAGAGCATAATCGAACATTTATTAGGTGGTTTGAAGAGAAAGTCTTTAAGTAGCTATCTGAATCACCAAATAATGTTGCTGAGAACATAAAATGGCTCGCCTTTAAGCCAAAAATGGATATCATGTCATATGAAGGTTATGACATAAACAGATTTTATATTACACTAAACGTCAAGATGAAAGTAGTGTAGTCCAAAATAGTGGGGTCACTGTTAAAGCTTGTTCGTTGTATTTTACTAGTGCCAAAGATAAAAGACCACGTGAAGCTGAGATGTCATATTTCAGCATCATTGAGGACATATGGGAAATGGACTATACAAATTTCAGAGTTCCTATCTTTAGATGTAATTGGGTTGATAACAACAAAGGCGTTTTAGTAGATGAGTTGGGTTTCACATTGGTGAATTTTGAAAAAATTGGAGAGAAAGATGAACCATTCATCATGGCAGACCAAGCAAAACAAGTATTCTATATTGATGACCCAGCAAATAAAAATTGGTCTGTCGTTCTTCATGGAAAAAGACAGTTTACTGTGGATCCTATAAATGAAGAAGAATACTACGAAAAGTATGATGATTCCAGCCCATTTTCAGTTGGTTTGCCAAGTGTCAATGTTGAAGTTAACACCAATGACTTATATACACGTCAAGACCATGCTGAAAGAATTTTACTTGACTAATAACTCAACCAAAACTAGAGGCATGCATTATCATTCAAGCACGTACACATTTTCTTTTATCATGTATACATTTTATTATATATCACCACTTGTTCTTTTATTATCACTTATTGTTTTCTTTTATCATGTATATTTGTAGGTTGTTCTAAAATGGCAAGTGAAGATGAACATTATGATCATGAGCATGAGGATGCTAGTGGTGATGTTAAGTAGAGTAGAGGTCCCACAGTGATGCATCGGCTGCAAGAGCTAAGGGAAAAAGGGGAGAAATTGCCAATCCAGTTTGAAAGGGGAGGAGCACCTATTGGGGAACACGCTAGTGCTTCTAAGCATTATGTAGGGGCAACCGCACGCAGTAAGGTGCCAATAGATATAGAAAACTGGCATGATGTTCCTATTGGATTGAAAGACCTCCTTTGGAAAGATATATATGTGAGTTGAATTTTGATACTATATGATATTGTTTTTTGTTTATTGATTCCAGTTTTTTGTTTTGACATATACTTTTTGAAATAAGATTATTGCTTCATTTGTATATAGGGTGTTTTTCATTTGTATACAATTAATGTTTTTATATATGTATATGTTTGCCAAGTTGTAAATTGCAATACCTCATTTTATATGATCAGGCTATTCACGCGGCCTAAAAGGAAAGACGGACCAAAAATGTGCATAACCATCACATGGGATCCCTTGGTTATGCCCAGCACCGAGAACAACTGGAGAAGCAAATCTCTTCTGGAGAAGGGTCTAGCACAACTCAAGTTGAGCCTCCACCCCGTTATAAAATTTGGCTTGATGCTAGAAAAAACAAAGCAGGTAAAATTACCAACCCTGCAACTAAGGAGGTGGCACAAAAGATGGTAAGTTCATCACAATAAGTAATTAAAGAGTAAATCACACAAACTTTGATTTAATAATATCTAATTGTTTGTGATTTAATATTTTCATTAAATATGAATAGGATGATCTCTATGAGCAAAGAAAATAAGGAAAGTTCATACCAATTGGACGCATGGATGAACTATCATTTGCTCTTATACGAAAGAGCATCCTGGCCGTGTTATGGGATTAGGAGCTGGCATAGGATTCAAGACTTATTATGGGCCTTCAGAATCTAGAAGAGGTCGTACAGTTACACATGATGAGGTTGAAGCATTAGTATCACAGAAAGTGCAACAAATATTGTCTTCATTTCATCCTATTCAACCTTCTCAACCTCCGAAAACCGTGCGTCTCTCAGATGATGAGGTACAAGCTCATACTCCAATTGTAGAAGGTTGTGGGAGCACTCCCAATGAACCACCACAACAATCTGCAGTAAGTTTGTTCTATATGTTAATTGATATGATATATATAATATAGTAGGTATCTGGTTTACCGCTTTGTATATAAATTATATTATTTCAACTAGGTTGGTATGAACTGTAAACTTGCAGTGGAGGTTCCAGAGTACAATGTTGTGGCAGCGGGTAAGGTATACAACATCGGTGGTACATTGCATTGTCAATCAGTTTCCGATGACATTTGTCGTGTGTCCATCCATCTTGTGTATGACGGAATGGGGGACAAACCACTACCCATACCTTCTTCTGAATATGGTACAATTGATGAAGCAGAGGGTGCTATGGTGGGATGGCCTAGACACTTGGTTATCATTGACAAGGTATATCTACATGTTTTTCATATTTGACTAGCTACATATATGAACTCATTTAATATAAGTATGTATTTAATTAACAGGTCTGTAAACCAAAAAGTAAAAATCCCAGTAGTCTTCCTCCTATGCCCAAGCCTTCTTTCATTCCAGAAGCCACATTCGATGAATTGGGAAATCATATTAAATGTTTGGCTCGATACTTAGCCAACCAAAGCCCAGGATCACATATGTTGGTCAATTTAATAGAAGATGCAGTTGGGAGGGACTTTGAGAATTTTATTTTTCTTGATGATATTATAGAGTTGTTCCAGTATGATTGGCTATATACTTCGATATTAGAAGTATGGATAAGGTAAGAATTAATCAATATAGATTACTCGAATATATACATTTTTAGCTTATTTGTAACATATCAAATTTTTACAAATGTTTTACAGCCATTTATATATTGAGATGACAAACTTTGATATAAAGAATGTTGGATTCTTAGTTCCTTCAGTCACTAGTCAAGTGCATACACAAATGGATGATGTGAATGAGTACTTCAGTACTGCATTCAAATATTTTGGTAGTGTGGGAAAGGAAATTATTCTAATTCCTTTTAACGTCCAGTAAGTATTATAATTCAATAGAATTCTAATATTGACTAAATTATAATTCTAATTTTTTGTTTTCAATATAAATTTTACTCAGATCTAGACATTGGGAACTAGTGGTGGTTGTCCCAAAATTGATGACTTTCTATTATCTTGACCCAATGGGAAAAACAACAAGGGGTCACAAACTGAGATTGCCAACTATGATATTTATACTTAGAATTTCTATTTTGACAACTATCGTAATCAAATTGATTGATAGGGGTATAAAGGCTTATCGCGAAGGTGGAGGAATAATACCCACAAAATTTAAGACACTGACTTTGAAAAATGTCAAGGTAACTACTTTGACTGCTTAGTCGTATATGTACAACTCTTACAGTGATGTATTAATGTCAAATTTTATATGTTAGCTCTCTTATAGTCTTATTTCAACTCTGTTTGTAGCAGTTTACTAATATTAAGTATAATTCTTTATTTGTAGTGTCCTATACAAAATAATGACTGGGCTTGTGGCTACTACGTAATGAAGTATATGCAAACTATTTTCAAAGAAGCATCACTAGACATTCAGAGTATAGATAAGGTAATTAATAAAGAATAACATCATAAATTTACAAGTGAGATTTGCATCATTTTATAAAATATATATGAGCATGTGCTTTTTTTTTTGCAAATCTTTACAACTCATCCTTACATACTTGATGGGTTAAATGAATTCCGAGAAGAATGGTCAGATGATTTTCTTAATGAAGTAACTATATCATTGGATTGAATTCATAACTTCATTTGTGTATAGATTTGAAACTCTATTAAAATTTACTTTTTGTATATGACATTAAATTTCATATCACTTTTAAACTTGGAATCTATCATTGTTGTTAGTATGTGCTATATGTATGAATGTTAGTATGTGCTATATGTCTCATTTGAATGAATCTATTTTAGACTTGCAAGAATGTTTGTAAGTGTTGTGTATGAATATGTCTCAACTCAATAATATGTGAATAATTGTTGTTATGAATGTGTGTGAGATTACATCAATTCAAAAAAGATTGGACATAAAAGTTAGCACATGGCTTTGGAATGCATTTTTGGCTTGCATCATTGCATTTGCAAGTCTATTTCTATTGTAGGTTTTGAATTGCATAAAGCAAATTCTGTTTTGCAGGTTGCTGTACTGAAGATTTCTGGTTCTGCAGAATTTTTCTTTTAAAAAAATGTAACTTCTCAGGTCGATTATTTAAGAAAACCGTCCCTATAGACTTCTTGGGTCGGCTATATACAAAAACCGACCCAATAGGTTCATCCCAAAATTCTACAGCTATTTGAAGACTTCTAGAGTCGCTTATGAAGAAAAACTGACCCAATAGATACTTCTTGGGTCGATTATATACAAAAACCGACCTAGTAGATTCATCCCAAAATTCTACAGCTATTTGAAAACTTCTAGGGTTGCTTATGGAGAAAAATCGACCCAATAGATACTTCTTGGGTCGGTTATACACAATAACCGACCCAGTAGGTTCATCGCAAAAATCTACAGCTATTTGAAGACTTCTAGGGTCGCTTTTGGAGAAAAACCGACCCAATAGATACTTCTTGGGTCGGTTATATACAAAAACCGACCCAGTAGGTACATCCCAAAATTCTTGAAGACTTTTAGGGTCTATTGTAAAATAAAAACCCGACCCAACAGGTTCCTTGGTCGGTTTTTGTACCTCTTTTGGGTTGGTTTTTACCTCTTTTGGGTCGGTTTTTTACCTCTCTTCGGTCGGTTTTTTTACCTCTCTTGGGTCGGGTTTTTGTTCCCTCTAGGGTTGGTTTTTGTACCTCTCTAGGGTCAGTTTTTCAACCTCTATAGCGTCGCAATTACTGTAGAGACGCCCACCTAGGCGTCGCTTGAAAAGTGACGTTGCAGGCTTTAAAAAACTGACGTTGCATACCAATACTGTACTAGTGGTTCTAAATATTATTTTACCCTGACTAGTTGCAACTACCTAAGGGTACAATACCTAATGATTTTTAGGAAATATTTGTTAACCTCTTCACCTTAGAGGGATGATTAATGTAGAAAGTCTCCATATGATAGAGGGATGGAACATGTGCCTTTCTTTGAGAAGTGAGGTTTTGATGGTAAAACATTTTAAATATCTTTTGAATTTATTACTGCATGATTACTTACTTATTTCTATTTTGATTTATACCTTGTTTCATGTAACCAAAGGGTAAATAATCTAACTAAATAATAGAAATATAAGCTATAGATCACCAAGTCCGTAGATCTATTCCCATGGGTCGTTAGGGGGATTAGTGAAATGAGTCAATCCTTTAGCAATTTAAAGTTGCGAGACAATGCTTAGAATCATATATTATTGAATATATGGAGATATTTAGGTCGCTATACCATATCGTCTTTAAATGATGTTAGGACTCAGAAAAGGTCTACATTCATTGAAAAATTATATGGAATTTGAAGAGATGTTAGACTATGGTATGGAGGGTTATTACCCTATAATTGGCATAGTGGCCTACGTACCCAGGGAGGGCCTGAGATTGGTTGATTTGCTCTTATGCATATATCCATGGTAGACTAAACAGTAAGATTCATACGTTTTTGTTACCTTGCTTTGACTCGAGGTCATTTGAAGATATATAGGGAATCTATATCCTTAGATCATGTACAGATTGCAATGACAGCTTTATAGTATCTTTCTAACATATTGATTAGTACGCCTCAATCATCCCAAGTCATATAAAATAGACTCCATTCGAGTAACATATTTGTTTAAGTTGATTTACTGCTAAATATGGTTATGCTTTTCAAATGGTAAACATAGTTATCTAATTGAAATGTATATGATATCTAACATCCTTACAAGTTAGCTACGACACTGGTATAGTTTGGTAGGTGTGTACACTTAAGCACATTGATATCTCCTTATATCTAAATGTTTAATTGTATTCCCTTTAGATATATATTTATCTGGTAAGTATTAGATCTTTATTTGTTATATCATATTGTTGGGACTCGGGGTGATACCCCATAGTTTTCCACACCTTTTATAAGAGCTAAAAAACAATCCCGGAGTTGGTGGAGAAGATCAACAAGAAGAATCCAATTGTAGTATTTGGAGTACGTGATGTCTATCTGAAGGATCTTGACTTGGTAGTTGATTTTGTGTGAACTCCTGTAGAGATAAGGCATATAGGTGTTGGATCTAGGGCTCTAGAGTGGGGTTGAATAGAGCTTCAAAAATTCTCACAAGATCAATCAAAACCAATAGCTTAAGTGCAATTTGAAGTCCTAACTAACAAGCATATCAAGGATAAGAGAAAATGAAATAAGCACTTAGATAAGGTCGTTTAGAGTGGTTCCGCTCTCCAAACTAGGAAAGAGTCAATCCACTACCTAGAGAGATCAACCTCTAGGACTTTGTAAGTGATTTTCTATATATACTCACCAATAAGAGTTACAACACTAGACCAACTAAAGAACTTACCTATTCAATACAAAGAGTCTTCAACCTTACCAAGGACTTACACACTTTTCAAGAGTCTTCCGCCTTCTTCCAAGGACTTACCTACTCTTGCACAAGTCTTCATCCTTCAAGGGATTACCCACTCTTCTTCGATCTTCAACCTTTTCCTTCTCCTTCACCTAGAGAAGATCTTTACCTCTTCTTCAACCTTGAAGAAGAACAGCAACAACTCCACCTTCACTCAGAGTAGCTTGCTTCACCTTTGCTTCTTTGAGAAAAGGGATAGGGAAGATGGAATGGAATGAGAGCTTTACAAGCACAAGCAAGTAGCTTTACAAATGGCCTAACTCACTCATAATCATGAAATGTTGTGCAAACTAGAGAGAGAAATGGGCTCAAGGAGTTGCAACACACTCAACTATAGAAAGGACTTAGAACAACATGAATGAGCAAACATGGAATGAACTCCAAGGGGTCCTATTTATAGTTGGGGATGTTCCCTTGACTGTGGGATCACTTAAGGGAGAAATATAGTTGTTCCAAGTTGCAAATGATCTATTCTTGCTCAAAACAACTCAGCAGCGATTATAATCACTTTTTTCAGTGTTTTCCGTACAGTACACTCGATCGAGTTTCAATAAAGGTGACTCGACCGATCCACTAAATGACAAAGTCAATTTTCAAATTATCGATTAAGTTTATTCTCAGAAACTCGACATATGAGCTAAAATTAGTTTTTCTCAGTGAGTTGGACGGTCGAGTTCTATGAGTGTGCAGCTTGCACTACGACAAAAATGCCCATTAGTGGCATTTATTCTAGTGGCTTTTATAAAAAAAGGCCACTATCTATCCAATTTTCAGACATTTTTAATTAAAATGCCGGTAAACCACCTATTATAGAGTTTCTAAAAAAAGACTAAATATTAAAGGCATTTATATATCTAATTAGTGGCAATCTGCCAAATTAAAAGCGGATCACTTGCTAATCCAAAATAGTTAGCAGCGAAGCATTCAATGAACCACATGAGTCCCTTCTCGTGATCGGGCGGCCGACCTAGGGCTCATCTTCTCTTCCTTGGGGGACGGCAGCGGCCAGCTTGCCCAGCCCGCCGATAGTTGTGCTGGCCTGCTTGAGATGTAGGCTGCGGTAGTGGATGGCAGGATAGATCATGATGGCGGCGGCAGCTTCAGGATTCGGAGCAGCTACGGCACCACCTGTCATGGACCTTGTTCTTCGATTTCTCCTTCTACTTCGTCTTCTTCTCTGGGATAAAATAGAAGCTTCTGTGAGACCGCGTCCGCCTCCTCCTCCTACTCTTCTTCGTCGTCGGACTTGATTGATGATGCCACATCTAACGACGGAGGAACAGGGGGCCCGGCAGGGGCCATGGCCCCCCAAACTTGGTTAACTCTTTATTTGTGTATATCTTTGTGTATGATTCTGATAAATCTCTTCGTCTCAATTAATCTCTTCATTCCCTGGTCCGAATTTTTCTCAGAGACCATTTCTTCTCGTCCATACTTGAAAGGTATTCACAAATGCTCAACGAGACTCATTTAACTATCAACGCAAATCTTCGATAAAACTGTCAGTCGTTCCTTTATCAATTAAGATATCTCATTATCGTAATCTGCAAATGATTACACCGACTTGTCGTGTTGTTATCTTATCCATAGCGGCATGCCGACTGTGGTTATTAGAGATTTATCAAATGTGGCGTGCAGTAGCAGCGGCATAATGAAATGGTCACTTGTGTATTCTGTCGCAGCAACACATTAATGTAGTGGATGGTCATCTGAGATTCACTAATATGCAACTTAACGACAGTGACACACAAACGTTGGCTTCATTTGGGACCAAGATGAGATAGTCACACATCTTTCTGTCTACAATTTTCTAGTGTATCATTTCCCCGCTGTGAGATTTTAACAGTGTTCAACCGATGTCTGGCGCTAAATACACAAAGTAATACAGTACATTGGCCGCCCATCTTTTGTTCAGCATGGTGATTATCTGGCTGCCTGATCCTACTGGTGTTTGGTAACATCTACATAGCCATCTGACTGCTCTTTCTTGTGTTGTTAAATGGTACTACACAACGACTCCAGTCATTAGTCATCACAAATACTCAATCATGGACTGGCAATCATCCGCCAGGACCACATCAGATTCTTACAGGGCACTCATGCTTTTCTAAAAAACTATATCTTTAGTAAGTCTAACTTATTTCATCTATAAATCTGTATTTTTTTGGTGTTTGTCATTTTTCTCATACGTGATATGCATCTTACTTTCAACAATTTCTGAAAATAACAAGAAACTTTTGTCACGACAATGTGTTAGTTTGTGAGTTGGGTTGGCACTGTAAACTAACTTTTCGTCACAAAGCTATGATAGATTTGATGTATGACACCTACTCAAATTTATCCAAACTTTATTGTTCTTATCTATTTTATCTGTTCCTTACAAATAGTTGATCAAGTTAGTTTGTTAAGCTAAGATCTACATAACTAAATAATGATGTTTTTCAATCTGCATCATACTTATATTAGCGGGAAAGGGAGAAGATCAATACGAGATTCTCTTGAAAAATAAGAATTCTCTACTACTCCCAACACATAGATTAGATAGAAATATTTTTCCCCTTTGTATCTAATTATTCCGTTATTAGTTTAAATTTATATATATTATAGTTAGCTTCATTTGTTGCGAACCTAAAACCTGATTACTTGTTTTTCACATTAATAGATGTAATACTATCTACTTTATGAATTTAGCATGTTAATGTATATTTGTATAGAGAACATATAGTTCTAAGGAGAATTTGTTTAAATAAGTTGGATATTTAGCCTATTGAAGCAACCCCTTAATTGAAATTTCTAATTTTTATATGTTTTGTTTATATTAGCTCAAAACATTTAGCATCATTTAGAACAATAATCAATATGAGAATTATGTATATTTAGGGTAACAAATACTAGAGTTAGATTTTTTTATTAATTGCCCCCCCCCCAATGTCAACTTCCTGGCTCTACCCCTAGCCACATCATCGTCTAGTCGGCCGAGCCCTCTGTATGAGATGGCTACACCGATGGCCGATTTGCCCATCAAGTAAGCACACCGGGATTTATTTTCAGCATTCAACTTAATTTTCTATTTTTTCGATTTATCACGTCGTCGTGTCTGACGTTTCCCCTGCCATCGTCGTTCAGGAGAGGACTGTCCTAGCACTTTCAAGGCAATTCCCAGTCTTTCGTGTCCCTGGCGGCCGTCACCAGCATCGATGACCTCGTCATGTCGGATTGTGGCTCATGGCGGCAATGCTTCTCTAGTAGAGGGAGAGTTGGGCTCGGCAATGCCTGCAAGAGCTACGTTGCGGGGCTGAGCAATGGACATGCCCCACCCATATCTCCCAACGGCAGGGCCATCTCCAAGCCCAGGAGGAGGTACAACGACAGAAATAGAGGCACGTTATGGGGTGTCTCATTTGCATCTCGGCAGCTGCAACACGCCCATAGCCACCGGTAGCATGCCCTGTTGTTCGCTTGATGAGATGGATTTGGAGGGTTGTAAAGTTTTTGCTGCTCGCGGCAGTGGGCGACTAGGGCACGCGTGGAGGCATCCCGACTGGGATGAAACTATAGAAATGAGAGCATAAGTGAGGCACATGCTATGCACATGACACTCAATAAAACACAACATAACAAAACATATCTCTATAATAGTGAAATTTAAAATCACATTCAATTTTAATACAAAATATGGATTAACAGAGTAAATTCTATATATCTAAAATTATAATCTAAAACCATCGCTATCAAATATGTATGACTAAGTTTGAGGAGTATTAATTGATACTCTTGTTGGAGTAATTAATAAAATGACATTATAGTAGATGTTTAGGGAGGAAGGGTTTGTTTCATACTTATTGAATAGAACCAGTATAGTATACATGTGACAAGACAATCATAATTCACCTTTAATAATCATAATGAATAACAAGTATTAATCAATAAGGGGTCAGGAGGTGTTACAGGGTTTAGGTGTTCTCATATGTGTGTATTAATCGGAGAAGAGTCAGATGTCACACAGACCTGGCCCGTTCTGTCTACCCTGACTGGTTCTGGATACCCGGACCATTCTACTGGTTAACCGGTTGGACTGGCTAGGTTTTTTGGCTAATTCCAAGTCTAGAGGCTATTAGTTCTGTAGTTGAGCTGGAAAACTTATTCCTTTGAATTCATATAATATTTCCAAGTATAATTACATAACGATACTTTTTGTGAACTTACCTAGAAATCACTTGACGAAAAGAGTGGTACAGGCGAACCTCTCCAAAGCTTATTCATAGGTTTTAACTTTGCTATATTGTTCATTATATTCTTAGGTTCTTCATAATAATGTTGACTAACCTCAGGACCCATGTTTTGTATCTTGTAAGATTAAAAAAATGCAGTCGTCCTTCCGCTGAAATCTGAGTTGTCATTCCTCAACCATTACGTCCAAAGAGTATTATGTCATTGCTCTATTTGATATATTCATTGTTTTATTTATGACCTCATGATGTTGGAGCTATATGTGATATATATTCTAAGTATTAAAAATTGACGTTGAACTCCTTGCATAGGAACAACCATCCTGGATGCCATAACAAAAACAACTGGAAAACATGTGGGTATCACTTATGAGGAGTTCCCAACTGAAACAACCTTTGAATATAAGCAGTTCTCATATGCCATTGTTGCTGTAGGAGAGGTTCCTTATTCAGAATCTGTAGGGGACAGATACTATCTAGATATCCAACTCCAGGGTGCCGAAATAGTAAAATATGTATCCAGCAAGCTACCGACTCTGGTGATTTTGATATTTGGAAGGCCATTACTTTTGGAGCCGGAGCTCTTGGATAATGTTGATGTTGTGGTTGTTGCTTGGTTTCTGGGAACTGAAGTAGAGGGAATTGTTGATGTCCTCTTTGGTGACTATGAATTTGAGGGCATTCTTCCCATGACATGGTTCAAAAGAATGGATCAATTGCCTATAAATGCAGGCCAAGAGATATACGACCCTCTTTTCCCTCTTGGATATGGTCTAATGATGAACGTGGGGGCACCTGAAGCTGACTGACACACATGATGGTTTCTTATACCTGCTTGGACCCTCCTTAAACAGCAGTACCATGATAATTTGTCATTTTAATATCAACTCTCATTACAAGATATGATAAAAATAAAGCCTTTAGCCCCAACATGATATTTTGTGAGTGATTTTTTTTAATGATTGTACACTGGAAGTAAGGCATATGCTATGCATACTGTAACTGAATGATTTCTAGTTGTCAAGATTTTATTTTATGTAACTTGATTGTCTATGCCACAAAAATACAATCATAACGGTAAATGTATATATGTGTCACACTTCACTGCCGAAGGTTTATGAAGCAAACATGCCCCCTAATTTTCAATGGATGTCCCCAATCATGCATGTTATGTGGGCGGGGCGATGGATCTCACTTGGTTGTTGGTAAAAAATCAAAACCTAGGTTGGTTATGGTTTTGTGGTATCCTGAAAAACCTTATGATTAAACATAGTAAATAATATGTCCTAATGCTGTATTTCGAATTTTCAGGTGGATTTTAACACACTTGCATTAGATGAAGCCTCATCTAGATGAAAATATTAAAAATATCTAAACATGAAATTTGGGGGGCTAACTACTATTGAGCTCCCTGATAAGCAAAAGTCATTCCAATCAGCAGATGTATCTTCATGTGCTAGATCCCTTCTTTTTTGCTGCATTTCTAGTTGTTGGTTTTCCAGTTTATTTGTTATTCTAGATGTTGGTTTCCAGCTGATTTGTTATTCTAGATGATGGTTTACAACTGATTTGTTATTTCTTTTTCTAAGTCAAGTGGCTATACATTGATCAATTTGTTATTCAGATTTGAATGTTCCAGCTGATGCTTATAATTTTCACTCTTCAGTGACCTTTAGCTGGATAGATCCTAAAGGAAAGTTGATCATGGGCTTCAGAGAGGCTTCCAACTTACAAACCACACAGACAACAGAGATATGCAATAATAAACCCGAAGTTCTATAGGTGAAGTCGATACCATCAGTTTGTCAATCTACCATTTGGCACATAATGTTAGTGTTAATCTGTTATTGACAACAAGTACAATAAAACATTTTTGTCAGTTGATATTCCCATTTCATTTCTGTAGGATGGCCATGAGCCTTTTATCACTACATTTTGTTTAAGACAATCTCAACAAGTCTTTATTCTCTAATTTATAGTTTGTAGTTGTTTTTTCCTAATTAATCTATATTATCTTCAGCTAGCAGTCGAAGTCAGTGTTGGAATTCCTACTCTGGTACGGTGCTTCACATCTTCTAGCTTCAACTGAAAGTAGAGCAATACAGAAACTTCTACACTTGAAATTAAAGGTAGTATGCTTATCATAGGCACCATAGCATGTATGGCGTTATTTTGATGGTAAAATGAAGTGGTTGATACTTCTTTTTGTTAATGCTCGCTTTGTATTTTGTAGAGGTGCATTATGAAGGGAGGCCATTGAGAAACTTGATTCAGTCCTTTGGTAGGTCTACTTAATCTAGAACGAGAAGGTGCTTGCTGAATGAGCTGTTGAATCAACTGTGCTATACTCAATCCATGTAATTGTTGTTGATTGTCGTTAGCCACTACTCCTTGTACATTTACTGAACTATGTAAAGTAGACGACAACCCTTGAGGTACAATTGGCCGGGAAGAAGGTAATATGATGCCCAAATTGACAAGTTGGCTTGCACATGGAGGCTGGGTGGTTGAGGGGAATCCACTAGAAAGATACATTTGAAGACGTGGAAGATGTCATGTAGGATGCAAGTATGGTGGCATATTCTGTTTGTTCTATTGAAGACAAGTTCCTTCAATCATAAGTTATTGTACTGTATAGAAAATTATTGTATGAAAGTATGTCATTGGTGTTGTATTCAATATAAGGGGAAAGGTAAAATGTCCTCCCCATGTAATTGTCAGTTGTTTATAAATAAAAAATATGCATACTTTCAAAAAACTGAGTTTGGTTGCAATTGGCATTCAATTAGAAAACCTAATAATGAATTGAAAATTGAATGTCTAAAATCCATGAAAATGTAGTAATACAGAACTAGTAGTCATTAGTGGCTTTTTTTATACACCATTAAACTCAATAAGAACATTTCCATACACCAACATAATACAAAATAGTGGCATTTGTATAAAATCCAATTGATGGATAGTGGCTTTTTTATAAATGCCAAGTGATGGTTTAGTGGCCTTTATGTGGCATTTATTCGAAGCCACTAAAGACAAACCTTTAGTGGATTTTACATCTTAAGCCACTATCTTCCTGGTGGCATTGGCGCTAGAGGCATTTTTTTAAATGTCAACAAATGCCGCTAAACCTGTTTACTGGCTTTTATTTTTTTTTAGTGGCTTTTCTGAAAGGCCGCTAATGAGTATGTTTGCTGTAGTGTTGACATGTTGGTCTCTTCAAAAAATATATCACTGGATCGGTTGAGTTTCCAACTCGACTAAAAAATAGCTTGTGACAAATTTTCTAAGTTGACATTTTAGTGATCAAACGATGGAATTAAGTGTCCCTGATTTTTTATCATCTTAGTTACAAGGCATATCATCAATACAAGTGATTACAAAAATCATCTAAGGTCATTTGGAGTGATTTCCCAAAATGCACACATGCATTGCTTTTGAATTGCACTTGAACAAGCTAGGGCTTGTGTAATTTGATCCTTTTCATGTACCTAAAGCCTAAAATCAATCTTGAACAAATATATTAGATATATAGGAATGGAATAGTTAAGTCATTATCAAAATATGGACAACGTAGAACTCTCAAGTCAACATTCTCCCCCTTTTTGACAATGACAAACCATTCCTCAATCATATTGAAAAGGGTATGTAAAGTTATACCTTTGCCTTGTGAATTGCAAGGGGATTTAAGATTTGAACAATGTAAATTACTCCCCCCTCAATCTATGCTTACTCTTACTTGCATAGTTAGTCTATATACACAAAGAAACATGACATATATATACTATATGGTCCTTTAGCAAGTCACATGATAAAGCATATAATGAACAATAGAAGGATCACATAGGCAATAAAAAGTACACATAGGTTATAAAAAGCAATATGGTTGAGCTTCAAAGCATTGATCTTCTCTCCTCCTTTTGACATTATCAAAAAGGAAGAGGGTTAGAAGAGCACAAAGATGGGTCTTCTCCAAGCACAACCAAGCATACATTCACAATACACAATCTCAAAGTATACAACAAACAAAGACGAGAGAAACAAAAAATATAAGTCATAATCAAAATATGGTAAAGCATGGCACCAACTCATAAGATATAGTAAATCAAAGAGTACATGTATAAAGGATTAAGATTACAACCCAGAAAGCATGTTCTAAAAAAAACAACTACAAGACAAAGTGATGAAAACAGGATGATAAATAGTACAACTCGGAAAATGTGCCCAGATGTTTGTAATACAAAATAGCCTAGAAAGATATGTATGATCAGCATCTAGACAAAAAACTAGAACAACTAAACATCTAAGCTATCTATGTCCACAACATCATCATCATTAGCATCAGAAGCATCAGGCTCATAGTCATCATCTCTGTTTGAAGGTGCAGTAGAGAGAACAACATCACCTTCATCACCGGAGGCACCAATAAAGCCATCAGATCCATCATTAGACGCATCACCATCATCATCATCAGCCTCCTTGTCAGCAACAACCTCCTCATCAACCTGGTCTGGCTTCTCCTCATCAGCAAGAGGACCAGAATAACGAGCATTCTACTCACCCCAAGACATACCAAGAGCATGGAGCTCATTGGCCCGTGGGAAGGAAGGAGCAGAACTATCAAGACTAGCAAGCAGAGTGACCAAGGGTCCAACTGTCAAAGGAAGCACACCAGGGGTAGATCCACCAACAAAAGAGGGTGTAGCAGTGGAAGATGTAGGTGGAGGGCCAGGGTAAAAGTGATCATATGCAAAGGATGCATAGTCACCTCCTAGGTAGGGATGGTAGGCGGGGTAGGGGTGTGCATAGGATAGGTTCATGTTAGACATGATGGAATAGAGGCCCTGATGCAGGTGATCCTGAACCTGAAGGTTGTATACTTGTTGATGCATCGTGTAGCCCATAAGGGTTTCATTGGATACATGGAATGAGGCACGGGCATGTCTGGTAGGATGAGGTGGTGGTGGTGCTTAGGTAGAGGTAGAGGTAGAGGCATCAGGTGTGGTAGAGGATAGGATAGGCACGGAATTCTAAAGAGAGGTCTCACTGATGCAAACTCCTTTCTGGGAAGGTTTGTAGTGTTGGTCATGGAAAAGATATTTTCTAGTGGCAAGTTGGAATAGACCACAGATCAAGGCAGGGTAGGGTGGGTGGGTGTCACGGGTGTTCTTGCCTGATTCAAAGCATGTCATATGATGGAGAACATGTCTCACCCACTTGACTCCTATGTTCTTCAAGAGACAATACATAATGACCATAGTGTTTTTTGCAATTTCAGTCTATGATTTTTCTTCAGATGAATATTGCAGTTAACAACTAAGGCAAGTATGCGTCTCTTGAGGTCTAAGGTAGAGGAGGGAAGGGTGAACCTCTTCCTATAAGGGAATTGAGGCTTCTCCACGAATGTATGAATATAAGGGAGAGTAAGATCATACTTCTTGTAGAAGGCCTCAGGCTCGACTAGGTCAAAATACTTGGGATGTCAGTCACTTCAGTACCCAAAAAGAAGATGTTCAGGGTATCCTCAGAAACTTGGAATTTCTTCTCGTTGATCATAGATGTGAGGACTAGTTGAGCATTAGGCAGGGGTACGAGGGTGTCATAATTCCAACATAAATTTTCATAGAATTCATGAACAAATTTGGTGCTTGTGATAGAATTATTATAGCACGTGTGTTCAACACCTAAGGCTGAGAGATGGTGGTTGTATAACAACTCCGCTACTTGATCTATGACCTCTTGTCTTCATGGTATTGGATCACATAGGGCACAAAAAGGAAAAGGGTTCCTAGGAAGGAGCTCCTTGTACTTATTTAGAGCCGCATTAAAGATGAAGAAAGTGTCATCAAAGGGAATCAAGTGAGATTTGGATGAAGATGAAGGTGCATTAGTTGGGGTGGCCCTCTTCCTCCTATTGGATGTCATAGAAACAAAAAGGAGAGGAAGGAGAGAGCAAAATCTAAAGAACCACTACCAAAACTCATCCACTGACCTAGGGTTGATAGGGAGGGGTTCAAGGAAGGTCAAGCTAGATCAAACTAGGGTTAGGGAGAGGAAGGTCGGGGTTAGGGTTGAGAGCTTGAGGAAGCTAGAGGTTGGATCGATTGACTTTTCTCTAGTTGAGAGGGAGAAAGTTTGACCGAGCCTATCTTAAGTTTGCTCCATCCCATCTGTCGGTCGAGTTCTGTGAGTCGAAAACTCAACCGATAGGCTCTTTAAAAAATCTCTCAGTCACTGATCGTTCAAGTGGGCAACTCGGTCGATGGTCAACCTGAACCAACTTTAGAGATTCTAACTTCTAGCCATTAGAGTTCTAATTAAATTTATTTTTCAAGTCCATTTTGCATTTTGAACATACTTAGGCACATAGCACTCATCGTTGGGTACTATTTTGGATAAAACAAGTGTTTGCAAAATATACCCAAAAATAAGAGGAAAACAATGCAAAAAGAACATGAAAACTGATTTTTAACAAATTAACAAGCAATGGTGACCAAAATATAGGCCAAGCATATGAGATAAATGAAAACTAGATAGAAGGCATATCAAATTCATTCAAAGTAGTTTTGAGCAGTTTAGATCTAATAAATTTAAATTGCTCTCTAGCTAGAGGTTTAGTGAAAATGTCCGCCAACATATTTTCTGTGTCCACATCCATGACATAGATATCCTTTTTGGCAATGTGATCATGAAGAAAATGATGGTGAACCTCTATATTCTTAGCTCTACTATGCAAGATAGGATTATATGACAAGTTAATTGCACTAGTATTATGACAATAGATAGAAGACGCATCAAAATTAATGTTAAAGTCTTGGAGCATTTTCTTTCTCCATAGGTCTTGGGCACAACAACTCTTGTCTGCAATGTATTCAACCTTAGTAGTTGATAATGCCACAGTGCTCTGTTAGTGCTCTGTTACTTGGAGAACCAAGACACCAAGCATGTTCCTAGGAGAAAGGAAGTGCCACTTGTGCACTTTCTATCAATCAAGCACCCTGCATAATCCACATCATTGTAAGTAGTAAGAGTAAAGTCCCTTGGCTTGGGATACCATAGTCCAAAAGTTTGGGTTTTGGATAAGTACTTTAAAATCCTCTTAACATCTATAAGATGTGATTTCTTAGGATTTGATTGAAAGCGAGCACACAAGCCAACATTAAACATTATATCAGGTCTAGAGGCAGTAAAGTAAAGTAAACTTTCGAGCATACCTCTATAGATCTTCTCATCTACCTTCTCACCTTCTTCATATTTGTCAAGTTTGGTGGTGTTTTACATGGGTGTGTCCATCGGCTTGGTGTTCTCCATCCCAAAGCACTTGAGTAGCTCATTTGTTTACTTGCCTTGGTTGATGAAGTTCCCATCTATAGTTTGCTTGATTTGGAAGTCGAGGAAGAACGTGAGCTCACCCATCATACTCATTTCAAATTCACTTTGCATAAGATCACTAAATTCTTTGCAAAGATCAAGATTCGTTCTGCCAAAAATGATATCATCAACATATATTTGAATGATAAGAAAATTGTTAGAAGTGTGCATTAGAAATAAGGTAGAATCTACTTTGCCCATGATATACCCATGATCTAACAAAAACTTCTTAAATTTCTCATACTAAGATCGAGGTGCTTGTTTGAGTTCATAGAGAGATTTTTGCAACAAATAAACCTGGTTAGGTAGGCTATCATGTTCAAAGCCAGGAGGTTGTATAACATACACTTCCTCCTCAATTGTACCATTCAAAAATGCACTTTTAACATCCATTTGATATTGAAGAATGTTTTTATAACTAGAAAAGGAAAGTAACATATGAATGGACTCAAGTCTAGCTATAGGTGCATACGTTTCATCAAAATCTATACCTTCATGTTGATTGTAGCCTTGAGCCACTATCCTTGCTTTGTTCCTTACCACTTTGTCACTTTCATCAAGCTTGTTATGGTAGACCCACTTGGTGCCAATGATATTTCTATCACTTGGTCTTGGCACTAGGGTCCATACTTTGTTCTTTTCAAATTGCTCCAACTCTTCTTGCATAGCTAGGATCCACTCATCATCTCCAATAGCTCCCTTGATGTTCTTTGTCTCAAGTTGTGAGATGAAGGTGATGTTGGCTTGTTCATTGTTGAATGCAGCCCACATCTTCACTATGTAAAATGGATCACCTAAAATCAGCTCTTTTGGATGATTCTTTGAAAATCGGGGAGTTGGATCCTTCTTTTCTTCATCTTTCTCTTCTTCTTAAGTGAACACCTCTTTTCCTTTTTGGGTGATGTTGAGTTCTTTTAGAATAGAAATTACTTCACCTGCAATATAATCATTTAGAACAATATCTTTGGAAATAGAGGGGTTAGTCTCAATAAACAAACATTTATGGATTCTTCTACTTTAGCAAGATCAACATTAAACACTCTATAAACCTTGCTAGTAGTGTTATAGCCAAGAAAGAAAGCCATGTAAGATTTCAGATCAAGCTTTCCAAGAGAATCTTTCGTATTCAAAACAAAACAAGGACATCTGAAAACATGAAAATACCTGATAAAAGGCTTCCTACCACGCCATAGCTCATTGGGGGTTTTCTTCAAAGAAGGATGAGTCAAAACTCAATTTTCTACAAAGCATGAGGTACTAACATCTTTATCCCAAAACGTTTTTGGAGTGTCATACTCTATAAGTATGGTCCTAGACATCTCCTGTAGTGACCTATTCTTCCTCTCTACAACCCCATTTTGTTGAGGTGTTTGAGGTGAAGAAAAGTTATGTGTATAACCTAGTTCTTGACAAAAGCATTCAAAAAGATCATTTTCAAATTCTCCCCCATGATCACTATGGATGGAAATGATCTGGCTAAAGGATTCATTCTCAACTCATTTACAAAAGCTCGAGAAAACATCAAGTGTATCACTCTTGGAAATGAGAAAGAAGGTCCAAGTATATCTAAAGAAATCATCGACAATAACAAGGCAATACTTGGAACCACGAAGAGATTGAGTTCTCATTGGTCCAAATAGATCGATGTGAAGAAGTTCAAGATCTCTCTTGCTACTAAGGAATCCTTTGGATTTAAAGGAGGACTTGGTTTGCTTTCCTTGGGTGTAAGGTTGTAATTCCTCATCCTTTTCAAAATCCACTTTGGGAAGTCCCTTGACCAAGTCTTGTTTGCTCAACTTCTTCAACTGATGCATATTTACATGACCAAGTCGACGATGCCAGAGAGACATATCATTCAAATTGACTACTAGGAATCTACCAACAATAGGCTTAATAGAGTCAAGAACAATAGCATAAAGATTACCACTTTGAGTTCCCTTATATATAACTTGATAGGTGAGGGAATCTAGAATCAAGCATTTAAAGGAAGTAAATAACACAAGGTAACCATTGTCACATAATTGACTGACACTAATTAAATTGTGATGTAGGCCATCCACAAAAAGAACATTCTTGATACACAAGGATTCACCTACCTCACCCTCACATTTGACTTTACCCTTCTTGTTGTCCCCAAATGTAACCAAACCTCCTTTGTTTTTGGTGAAGTTGTTGAAATGGCTTATATCACCTGTGATATGCTTAGTGCAGCCACTGTCAACAATCCATCTTCCTTTTTGTGCAATAAAGGAGAGTGTTGGTTCCCAATTCAAACGTTGGGATCCAGAGTTAGCTTGGAGACCCATTTCATCTTTGAGTTGGTCCCCTTAGGCTTGTAAGGACAATAAGTAGAGTAATGATCATCACACTTGCAATAAGAACAAACCATAGGATTCTTAGTGCCAGAAGACTCTCCAACAAAGAAATAGGTCTTCTTTCTCTTTTCTTACCTTTGTCTTTGCTCTTTCCCTTTGGTTCTCCCCCTAAAAATAATCAAACCACTAGTACCACTTTGTTTGGTAGAATGGTCAAGGATTTCATTTTGGGAGTTTTTCCCTTTTGAGGAATTTCTATAGAGAGGCCCTTAGTCTATGATCATCATCATTAAGAGATATGATGGTAGAAGGAAAACTACCAATATCATCTCTAGCATGAATAAGGTCGGCCTCTAGATAGAGGGTTTTGGTCAAATAAGAATCTTTCTCTAGAGAAATAGAAGCAATATCATTACTAGGAAAGATAGGTCTAGAGGATAAATCATTAACTTGACCAAGCAACCTAGCATTTTTAGATTTAAGAACTTGAATTTCCTTAAGATAAACATCTCTTTCATCCCTACGAACATCAACAAGAAGCTTAAATTCAACATTTTCAGTTTTAAGAGTTTCAAGCTCCTTTAGGTACTTTTATCTATCTTCCTTAAGAGTTTCAATGTTCTTAGGATAGACATTGTTCTCTACCTCAACTCCATTGTATTGGATATCAAGATCAAGATATTGGCCTTGCAAGTTAGCAATTCTCTCAAGATGAGCTTTCTCGTTAGGCTCAAGAATTTCAAGTTTAGCATACAAATCATCAATAATTTTTCCTAACCTTTTTCTTTTAGATTAACACTTAACAAAAGAAGAATGGGTAGAAACAAGCATATCAATAATAGCTTCCTTGGATAACTCATTCAAGCTTACCTCCCTTACCTTACCAATTTCTTCACTAGTAGAGGCCATGATTGCAAGGTGGCACTCTCCATCTTCTTCAGAGCTTGAGCTATTTAACGATGAAGCTTCCTAAGCTTCATGAACTGCATTCTTGTGTCTTTTCCCCTTATTTTCCTTCCTCTTGTACTTTCTCTCCTTCTTGTACTCTTCCTTCTTCTTTGACCTTCCCTTGTGGTGTGACTTTCTTGACTTGGGACATTCACTCTTGTAGTGTCCCTTTTGTCCACACTTGTAGCATCTAGGAGTAGAGGAGGAGGCTTGATTTCCCTTGAAGTGTTTGCCCTTGGTGTAGTTGGTTTTATGCTCACTTGGGCCATCATATTCACTCGAGGATGAAGGAGAAGTCTAGAAAGCAAGTAGTAGTTGAAGGATGACCACCTCCACTTGTGCTTCGAAAGCACTATCTTTGATCTTCTTGCCTTCCTTCTCTTCTTGCTTGGCTTCTTCTTCTTGCTTGTCAAGCCTTGGCTCATGAGCTTGGAGGTTGCCAATGAGCTCTTTGGTTGGGATGTCATAAAAGATCCTCATTTCTTTAATGGAGGTCACCTTTGACTCCCATCTCTTTGGTAGAGTCCTTAATATCTTGGAGTTGATTGCACCTCTATTCAAAGTGTTTCCCAAAGCAGCCAGCCCATTGATGATGTCATGAGTATTGAGTACATCTCCAAAATCCCTTCTTTCTTACCCATCTTGAAGTTCTCTAGAAGGTTGTTCAACATGTAGATCTTAGCCTCCTTGACTTGCTTTGTGTCTTCATAAGTGATGCATAATTTGTCCCAAATCTCATAGGTGGTGTCCCAAGATGAGATGTGGTTGAACTCTATTGGGGTAAGGGCTGCATAGAAGATGCTTATGGCTTTGGTATTGAGCTAGGTTTCTTTAAGTGAAGCTTCACTCCATGTTGCAACAACTCAGGTTGGCTCCTTGTATGGCGTGACCATCACCTTCCACATGACAAAGTTCATGCCTTGAATATAGAATTGCATGCACCTCTTCCAATAGAGGAAGTTGGTGTCGTCGAAGATTGGAGGACGCATGGAGAAGACTCCCTAAAGGTTGAGAGAACCAAGTAGGTTGTCATGCATCTTCTCATCTCATGGGAGATTGTTGGAGAAGATCCTTAGCTCTAATACCACTTGTTGGATCTAGGTCTCTAGAGGGGGGTGAATAGAGCTTCAAAATTCTCACAAGATAGATTAGACCTTCAAATTATATAAATCAAAACTAATAGCTTAAGTGTAATTTGAAGTCCTAGATAGCAAGCATAGCATGGATGAGAGAAAATGAAACAAGCACTTAGACAAGGTCGTTTAGAGTGGTTCCACTTTCCAAACTAGGAGAGAGTCAATTCACTGCCTTGAGAGGTCAACCTCTAAGACTTTGCAAGTTCTTTCCCTTATATATTCACCAATAATAGTTACAACACAAGACCAACCAATGGAGTTACATATCCAATACAAAGAGTCTTTAACCTTACCAATGACTTACCCCACTTTACAAGAGTCCCCCCCCTTCTTCCAAGGACTTACTTACTCTTGCACAAGTCTTCAACCTTCAAGGGATTACCCACTCTTCTTGGATCTTCAGCCTTTTCCTTCTCCTTCACATGGAGAATATCTTCACCTCTTCTTCAACCTTAAAGAAGAGAAGCAACAGCTCCACCTTCACTCGGAGTATATTGCTTCACCTTTTCTTCTTTAAGGAAAGGGGTAGGGGAGATGGAATGGAATGAGAGCTTTACAAGAACAAGGATTTTGCTCTCTTACAAATGGCCTAACACACCCATAATCATGAAATGTTGTGTAAAATAGAGAGAGAAAGGGGCTTAAGGAGTTGCAACACACGTAACTATAGCAAGGACTTAGAATAGCATGAATGAGCAAACTTGGAATGAACTCCAAGGGGTCCTATTTATAGCTGGGGGTGTTCCCTTGAGTGTGGGATCACTTTAGGGCAAAATATAGATATTTTCCAAGTAGCAACGAATCTATTCTCGCTCAAAACAAGTCACCCATATTTATTATCACTTTATCTGCATTTTTATATAGTACATTCAGTCAAGTTTAATAAAGATAACTCGACCAATCCACTAAATGACAAAGCTAATTTTCAAACTATCAGTTGAATTTGTTTTGGGAAACTAGACCGATGAGCTAAAATTAGTATTTCTTAGTGAGTCAATCTGTTGAGTTATGTGAGTGTACAACTCAATCGATTGGTCTCTTCAGAAAATCCATCACTGGATCGGTTTAGTTTCCAACTCGATCGATAAACAACTTGTGACAAATTTTCTAAATTGACATTTGAGTGATCAAACGTTGGAATTAAGTGTCCCTAACTTTTTCTCATCTTAGTTTCAAATCATATCATCAATACAAGTGATTACAAAAACCATCTAAGGTCATTTGGAGTGATTTCCCAAAATGCACCCTTGCATTTCTTTTGACTAGCTCTTGAACAAGCTAGGGCTTATGTAATTTGATCATTTTCGTGTACCTAAAGCGTGAAATTAATCTTGAACAAAGATATTAGATACATAGGAATGGAATGGTTAAGTCATTATCAAAATATGAACAATGTAGAACTCTCAAGTCAATGATAGGGATATAGTTATAGCTTCATTATTGTATACTCAGGTCTGATTGAGAATGTTTTGATGTATTTATTACTCCGTTTGAGGTTTTGACATGCTTATATGGCCTCAAAAGCCATAACTTATATGAGTTATAGGATTCTATACACCTGTTCGATAGTAACGACACATATGTAATGCTTAAATTTCTTACATTTTGTTGAGATTTTGATAGTGTGGTGTATGGACATATTGTAGAGAAAAGGCTTATACTTTGCGGAATATTGTAATGTGTCATGAAAAACTCCAATAAAAACCTCACTTTTCTTGTAATGTTATATGTTGATGCTTGGTAAAATTTATGTTATCTTCTTGTGGCACATGATGTTGATGATGTTTACAGCCTTAATTTCATTTTATTACGAGTAATCACACTCTTATGATGATGGGATGCCACAAACGTTTTAGTATCTGAGCCTACATTCATTAAGTTTACAGGTATATAGGGTTAGGTTGTCATGTCTATTCTTATGAGCCACCAAATACAACAATTGATTATGGTTATGCATATGAGTCCATCATATCTAACCATTAATAATGGTATTGCATATATGGTTGGACCTTGTGAATAACATACAAATAGTATTTAAATTCTAGCATGTGGAGTTGGAAAATGGCGTACCCACAAGAAGAGAGTGCCCAAGCCCGAGCAGCCTGAGATGATGCCTCTCGAGTTGACAATGTTCGTCCATCCAAAATTCCAGACCATGATTAGATAGATGATGTGTGCCTTCACTTAGTTTGTGGGTATGATCTCAGTTTTCATGGGCAAGGCTTAGACCTCAGACATCTAGCCAATCGATTCTAGAAAGACATTCAAACGGTTGAAAGGGGATATGGTTGATGTGGATATCAAGCTCATACAGCTCAAGAAGGCCTTCTAGTTGTTGAACATGCCATATGAGTACAAGATGAAGCATGATATATATCTATTGAAGTGGAATGTGATCGTTGGTGAGTTATTTAGAAGGAGAAGAGACAGGGGGAGGTCATATCTAGGATGGAATTCAGGTAAAAGTTTGTGAACAAGTACTCTTTGCCCATCCTATCTGGATGAGAAGGTCACATAGTTTGAGCACAATAGGCAAATGATGATGACGATGAATGAGTATGAGGCATGTGTTATGGAGTTGTTGTAGTTTTATCTACACATGAAATAGATTAAATAAGAGAAGATCGTGTGGTTTGAGAAGGGGTTTAATGTTGAGTTGGCAAGGTTGGCATCAACTTTGTAGTCACACAAGAAGTTATCCAAATTCATGGAGTAAGTGAGGAGGATCAAGAGGAAGATGACACAAACTTTTGGGCAGTTCTCAGGAGGATGTAAGAAGCATAGGTTTGTCAGGAGAACAGTACTGGTAGTCTCACTAGAAAATGGGTACATCAGAGCCAAGAACACAGTAGCAGTAGTCACAACGTCATCTAGTAGAGGTCAAGGTATAGAACTACCTTCTTCTGGGGTGTATAATTTTGATTTTGTCTCTATGGTAGGGTCATCGGGAATACAAGGTTTGCCACAGAAGAAGAGCCTCTACTACCACCAACTGGGGTAAATGAGGATGTTTTGCCCCCAACTAAACTAGGATACAATTTATATCAGGTGTGGAGCTAGTAGAGTCCACCGCAGTAGGGTGGCACTGCAGCAAAGGGCATGGATAGACTTCCCAAGTTGGATCATTGGGATCTATACAGAGAGGTCAAACAAGAGGATGATCACAAGGAACAGCCTATTTCTATGTGATGACCCATCCTAAGGGTTTTTTCAACCCTCAAGTTATTACAGGTCAGATGGAGTTTTTTTATTTTGACTCAATTGCTTATATGTATGTATTAGTTTTGGTTGATCCAGGTGTGACATGCTCATTTATCATTGAAGAGGTGATTTTTTTATGTAATCATCATGTTAGTCATAGACTAAAACCTCTATTCTTGATACCCCACTTTTAATCTCTTGCAATTGTATGAGGTGTGTCCATTTTGCATTCTTGTTTTCTCTAAATTTAGCATACATGTTAACCTTATGACACTTGATATGCATGTATTTAATGTGATCCTTGGTATGGACATGTTTGAGAAGTATATAGTGGTGTTGGACTAATAGTCCAAAGTTTTTGTTGAGTTGTGGGAGGAAGATGATACTTCAACTTTCCAAGGAGATGAGAATATTATTTCTACGTGTTTGGTGCTTCCTACCATAGCAGAGAAGATGATTTGGTAGGGTTTCAAGGATTCTCTATCTCATGTGGTTGATAGTAAGGTACCAAGTCCTAGTATTTTTCATGTTTTTGTAGTTTGAGAGTTTGAGGATGTTTTCCATTACAAGTTTCCTAGCATTGCACCTCCTTGATAGATAGATTTTGAGAGCATTCATTTTCCTAGTTCTCATCCTATAGCACAAACACAATATAGAATGACAATAACAAAATTGATGTAGTCAAAGAAATAGGTATAGAAGTAGTTATACGATGGTTTTATCCAGTCGAGTATGCCCATGTGGGGTGCACGTGTTTAGTTTGTCAAAAATAAGGATGGATTCATGAGGTTGTGCATATATTATAGGCAGTTAAACAAGATACATGCAAAGAACAAACATAGCTTATTGAGGATTGATTACTTATGTGATCAGCTTAAGGGGGCTACTGTGTTCTAAGAGACAAATCATCAACCATATAACATTAGCTGAGAATCAAGGCCAAAGACATACCTAAGACGATCTTTTGGACTAAATATGGGTACTATGAGTTTTTGGTTATCTCTCTTGGTGTAAATAACACACCAATAGCTTCATAGACCCAATAAACCTAGTGTTCAAGTAGTATCTATTTAGTTTGTAGTAATATTCATAGACTACATTTTGATCTATTCCAAGGACCATGAGCATTTAGAGAAACATCTTTGGTTGACCTTGGGGCTCTTGGGAGTCATGTATGAAAAGTTTAGTAAGTGTGACATCTGGCTAAAAAAAGTGTTCTTTTTATGCCATGTCATATCTATCTAGGGGTTTTGAGTAGATCCCAAGAAAGTGGATTCATTCATTCTGTGGGATAAGTCAAAGATGCCAATAAAGGTACCAATTTTCCTTAGGTTGGCTGTGTACTACTAGAAAATCATTAAAAAATTGTGCAATCCCTTATCACTGACCAGACTAACAAAGAAGGATGTGCTTTTTTGTGGACCAAGAAGTGTCAATAGAGATCCTAACTGTTGTAGGAGAAAGAGATGTATGCATTGGTGTTAGTGCTTCTAGAGCGTGAGAAGGGTTACATAGTCTTTTTTGACACCTCAAAGGAAGGTCTTGAGTGTGTGTTGTTCAATACACAAACATGATTTCATTCGCATTACAGAATTTTAATAAGCACAAGGAGAATTACTCTACTCATGACTAGGAGCTAGCAGCATTGCTTTTAGCATTGAACATCTGGAAACATTACACATATGGAGAGAAGTGTCACAATTTCAAAGATCACAAGAATCTTTAATACCTCTTCTCAAAATAAGAGTTGAACATGAGGCAAAGAAAGTGGATTCAGTAATAAAGGACTATGATTGCACGATACCGTATCACCTAGGTGAGGTGAACTTGGTTGAATATGTGTTAAACAAAAGATTGTCATCATCATCTCCATTAGGGACTTGATAGTGCATTTAATACCCAGTGCATAAGCTGAGAAATAAAGATATAGTATTGGTAAATGTGTTATGGCATCACCATGGCATAGAATAGGCTACTTCGAAACCCAAGGATATGTGTAGGAAAAACCCAAAAATTTTCTATAAGGGTCTTGGGGCAAAACCTTTGTTAGGGGATTATAGTTGTAAGAACCCTGACCTAACTTAACCACTTAATTAAATTTGGTATGTTTATTACCTTTTAGAAGCTTTTTCATATGTGTTTAGGGTTCTTTGTTTGTTTCCATCCTGTTGTGGGCTTATGTAAAAACTACCCATGGTAGAAGGTGTTATGACCGCATCTAAGCTTAATTGGTAAACTAGGGTCTACCTGGATGATTACATGCTTAATTAGATTGATCATTTCTTAAATCTAATTAATGATGATAATTCAATTATGATGCTTTAAACCTAATAATAACTTTAAGTATGCTTTTACTTTGAGAAATTAGGGTTTGAGAAATATAACCCTAATCGGCCCAAATTAGGGTTTTGATGATATATGAATACAGAATTTGATAAGTATAGCATCTCACTAAATGATTTTTAGTATTTTATTTGTAGATCTGATTGAATTCAAATTTGGTTATAATTTGGATATCTTAAATGTGAACAGTATTGAAAAATATCAGAATTTTTGGGGAATGTTATGACATGTTCGTTAGTGTAGTTTCAAACTCGACCGACCATGCTGCTGACTGTAATATAGCAGTGTAGTATTTGCTTTTTAATTATTTATTGGTAACTCCAAATGATCTGAAATTTTTATTCAAGATCTGAAACTCAATCATAAATAAAAATAAAATTTTCATAATTTTAGTAGGATATCTTAGCTATTCAGTAGATGAATTACAGTAACATTTGTATGACAGAAAATTCAGCTGAAATAAGAGAAAGTATAGTGAGGGGTCAATGTGCAATTGACCCAAGTATCTCAATTGCTCTATATGGTCAACCTAGAACAATAGGAGTTCTCATAATTCGTGATTCAATCTAGAGAAACGAAATCCTAGAGAGAGAGGGAGAGTTAGGGTTTGAGAGGAGAAAGAGGTGGAATTGCTGATCTAGGGTTTCTCTATCTGAGATATGATGAAATCAAGTAAGTTTAGATTCTTTGCATAGGTTTTCATGGTGAATCTTCTCTCACATGTCAAGATTCCATCCCTCCTCTAATTTGATCTGAAATGGTATCAAAACTTCCCCTTTTCTCACTCTTTCTTCATAGTCCCTCATTTTTAGGGTTTCCGAGTTGAAAGGAAGAAGAATTGGGTGAATTGCTAGGGATTTCATATGAGATCGAGATGTTCAGGAATGAGCTGCGTTTTTAAGGTTTTTTTCACACCTTAGGGTGAGTGGGAACTTCCTTTAAATAGTATATTGCACGAAATTTTTTAAAATCATCCATAATCTTCAATTGCTTAGCATGAGACTACAAACCCTGAATTGTCTGTTGATCTAAGTTGTTGCAAAATGATAAGAAATGGATTATTCCTCTATTTGGATGAATTTCAGATGATAAAATCACATTATAAATGTATACAATATATCCTAATGAGAATTCACTAAGTATTCGCAAAGGTTATAAGAGTAAACTGAAATATAGGGAATTTGTCTATGACTAAAATTGATGTATAATTAAATAGAGAAATTTGTTTATCTGGATCCCCTTGGTTATGAATGATTGTTTATCTGAATTCATAGTACATATATGTGAGATACTATCTTGGATTACATTTAATTTGAATAGTGTTTGTTTGATATCTCAGTAAAGAGGGTGAAACCCTAGATGCGAGGAAAGTTGGATATTTACGAATAGATATCGTGATATCCATTTGAAGGGATTTTCTTGACATGATAGACTTTATTTAATCAATTTTACTCAATTAGATGATTTAGTTGATATTCTCGATTTCTACCTAGATGAATAAATGGAAAGAATTGTTTTTGAATTCAGTTTATAGTATACCTCAAACCATGTTCTAACTATGATCTGAAATTGTTTATATGATGACATGGATATATATATCCATGTATCTTGAATAATAAATAATTTATAAGTTGATTGAAAATCTTCTGAAGGTCTGAATTATTAAGTTATTCGGGTGCTTGAACAACATTATAGCTAAAATTCAGATTTAAGCTTAATTGATCTTACTTATGTTCCTACTGCACTCAATTCTACATGTTTGATCTCTTTGATTTGATATATAGACAATAGATTTTCTAATTTTCATAATATATATATCTCGTGAATAGCAAGTAATCAAGGATGGAAACCCAATCTAGTATGCTTTTAAAAGTATACATATCTAATTTAGTATTAAATGGTTGATTGAGATGATTAATGTGACATTTTGGGTTTTTAGTTGAAAATTATCTTATATGCATGTATGATTTGTTGATCAGATTCGGATTCTCTAATTCAAATACTTGTCATGAAATGATAAGTTATTATGCTATTGCAAGTGGAAAGATATGGCATGCCATAGATTGGGATGTTATTGATGCCATGCATATATGTGTGAAATGTTGAATGAGAATACTTGTTTAGTAGACATGATATATGTTTGAATACATGAGAAATGCTATATGTGCATGAGTAAGGAGAAACCCTAAGAAAAGGGTAAACAATATGTTAAGCATTCGGTTCAGTATTATCAGTGAATTCAGTTCAGTAGTCTGAGTATTCAGTAAGATACATAGTTTGAAGAAATCAGTCTAAGAGAAAGATATAATCAAGTTATAATAGACTCAGGAGCCCTGAACACCGTAGAATCCCTATGAGAGGTCTGATCCTTAGGGATGAAACGATATAACCATGGAAGTGTCCAGCATACGGGGGTCAAAACGTACTAATAGGTGGTACGAGGGACGAATCCCTAGTGGAAGTCTCCTAAAAATACAGTATGTAGTATCCAACATCAACTAGAGATCCTGGTGGAACTAGAGTACTGAAAAGCCAATAGGTGGCTTGACTCTCCGCCTGTGTGCTCAGGTTAGAGGAGGAGTCCAGAGGCCAGAGTGCCATTACACTATTGCAGACCAGTGACGTAGTCAGACTTACATTCCCGGGTGTGTCAACTAAGTCTTGTACGGTGTGATCGTAGTGAACTACGAGTCTTCATATGTAGAGTACACTACATATGATCAGGGCATAAGCTAAAATATGATCATATAGGTTTAAAGAGTTTCTTATAAATAAAAAGAGTTAAGAAAGATTTGAGTACAATTTCGTAGTAGTTGTTCTTTAAATGCAATATTTACATTCTCTGTTATTTTAACTGTATAGTTTTAGATCTGCTCAATGTAGTAATTACTATTGTTGTAATTGATATAAGTTTCTCAAAGGTATATCTGTAAGTATATCAATGCTTTAGACAATTTATTTGAAGTACTCATTCACTGAGTGAGTAGGCTCACCCCTCTACTCAAAAAAATTTAGGGAAACCACATGGACTTGAAGAAGGTCAAAGCATCAGAGTAGATCTACCACATGAGTTGAGTATGAGATTAGTTAAGTTTAGTCGGTCCCTGTCACTCTAGGTCCTAGTATAGATGTGAGAGAGTTATAAATGATGTTTTCTATCTTTGTTTCCTTGATAAGAGAGAATGTATTTGATTATCATGTTGTATGTACATGGAAGTGTGAGAAATAGAATGAATGTATGGATGTGTATCGTTAATGTTGAGATCATATTAGAATAATAAAAGTTTAATTCTCTTGTAAAGTTTGTTTATGTGATTAAATGTGAGAAAACAAAGAGTTTGAAAATAAAAGAAAAGTCGGGAGTGAACTTTGTGTTAAGTGTAATCCTCATAGTCATGCCCTAATCTCATGATTAGTGGAAATCATGGGATGTGGGCATGACAGCTTGGTATCAGAGCCTAGGCTGAGTCGTCAGGGACCATTAGGATAGAAAGTTAGATTTATAAGTGTGGAAGATAGGAGGTGATGTGTCTATAGCTCTGGGAAGTCTAGGTATTTGGATACCCTGGCCCGATATCTGAATACTTAGATTGACCGGTATCAAGCTACTCTCTCTATTCTTCTCTGGATGCCCTGGCCAGGTATGTAGTGGGAGAATAGGCTAGAGAGAAACCCTAGAAATATTAGGGTTAGGAGACCAAAAATAATAAAGGAGTAAGAGATTAAACGTGGAATGTGATACAACTCTTGCTTTATATTGCTTCTTTGATTGGAGAGCAATAGAAATGCTCTTATATATGAATTTAGATTATTAGTTTGTAGAATATATATGGTTCTTTATATATTCTTGTGTATCATGAAGTAATTCAGTCATTGTTTATGTTCTTTGTATTAAGTAGACCAGAAGTTATGTCTAAATGAGTTTGCCCTAAGTGGATATTCTTTCCACATGTTTAAGATTAATAGGAGTTGGTTAATCTTGAGTAGCTCTTGGCTTTAGGACTATAGGTTCGGCCTAGTCTGGCTGGTAGGATGTGTTACTGGGATCTAATGACTCCTATTAACAGTATAATAAGAGTAGACTTTGGATAAATTAGACCCACATCATAGTGAGAATGTACATACACTAAGATGTTGAAACATATGGGAAAGATTAGAATAGCTAAGAATCAGTTAGAACTAATATCTGAGATTCAACTTTGGGGCCTCATATGAAAAATCCTTAATTGGGAATAAAGGAACACGACATAAGGTTCAGATTAAATTAAATGATAAGTATTATATGAACTCTAAATATGAAATATGGGAAAGATATGAAAAAAGTATGTAAGGGCCAAGATAGTAAGAATCAATCATGAGGAATGGATCATATAATTTAGTATAATGCTTTTATGTACTCCAAAGAAAAGGCAAAATAGAAGAAAAGAGTTGATTATACAATAAGTACATAGAAGTGAAGAGTCTTTAGAAGAGTTAAAGTAAAGAGAATTGGATGAACATATAAATCATAAGACTAGAACAACAAGCTAGTTTCTAAAAGAAGAACAAAAGTGTAGTTTAACAAATGAATAATTCATACAAAGGTAGACTATATTCAGGAAGGAGAAAACTTGATTGAAAGAGAAACTGTGTTTCACCCATGAATGATCCGTTTGATTTAAAATGAAGAATATGTAATGTATTAAACTTGAGGTGAAACTAGTAGAGAGAATATTGATTTAGAATTTTAACTTCACATTAGTAGAAGGATAAAAAGAAATATGTGCAACATGGTATACATGGTCATACACATGAATAAGCAACATGGTCATAAGAGAAAATTAGAAGTTAAAGATGATAGGTGGAAGAGTAGTATATGGTAAGAGGATTATGGAAAGTAAGGAAGGGTTTGAAACATGATGTAGTAATATAGATTATAAAAAAAAGGTTGTGAGATTCAAGAAAGTGCTAATTAGTCAAGTATCCATGTTGATAACTAATTAAACCTACATACGAGAAATGTATTAAGGAAATGTTTGAATATAAGAATTCCAAGTGTCAGAATCGTCTTCTCTTTCATATATTCCTTAATGAGAGTAAGGTGGGAATGCAGTGATAAGAAAATGAATCATATATGATGCATAACCACCATGGTAGGGACATCTAGTGAATGTAAAAGTGGCACACAATATGATGATGAAACCCTAGTAAGGTAAATTGAGAATGTAATCTATTTGAATGGCCAAGTAAGAGAAATGAAATTCAATTGATAAGCTAAGGAAGACTTTAGTAAAACTTGTGAGATCCAAAGTTTGAATTTCAAATTAAGAGAATAAAGTCACATCACAATAACATCATGCTACTGATAAAGACCAAACCCTAGAATGTTTAGAGTTGTAGTAGTTCAAGGGTTGTCACTAGTGATTTGACCTTGAATACTAGCATCTCTATAAAATAAAATCATGAAATTTTCATTATGAGAAGTAAAATAGCATTGATAGTAATCCAGGTTTTAAAGGTAGTTAATCTGAAAGGTAGATAAACAATATGGAAATTATTCAGATTAAAGGATAAGAAATAGATTTGAAATATAAGAAGTGTGTTTTGAACAATAGGAGAAATACAACATGAGTGAAGTGCGATATGAAATAAATTCTTGTAGTGATAGAAAGAATGATGAATAATCTATTTGTACCTTGTATGTTTCAATTTTAAGGATGTTTAATATACATGATTAAAATGAGAAGGATAAGTAGCAAAAAGTAAGTAGTAATGAATGAAGAGAGAGATAAGAGAAAACAATGGCTTTTAGTAATATGTGAATTTGTTTTTAGAAGTATAATGTGTTGAAGGTATATTAAGTGATGTAAATTGGTTCTACGTATGATTTCAGTGTACATGTGCAAACAATATGTTAACTAAAGGTGTCTGATAGTTGTAGTCATTCATACAAGTAATCCATCATAGTATTATACAATTGTGGTATGGTGAAATGGGTTGAATGATGATGGAACAAATGGAGGGTTACCCTTAATAATGTAGTCTTACTTATTCACTCATATTAATAGAAGGGATGATAATCATATTGTGTTGATATGTTACCCTAATGAGGTATAACTTGTTATACCTAGCTTTAATATAACTAAGTGATGGTAATTGGGTATGAATAGTCCTTGAATGACTAATACAATAATGGATTACTCTGTTACTATTGTTGAAACCCTAGTATGCTATAACTCGATGGTTACACCTTGAATTATGTGTGGACTCATACTTGAGCATAGTATAGTATGTGATGGCAATGCTTCACCTTATGCACCCATGATCCAACGGGGATGCCGTGAGTGGTATTATACAATTGTTGTTGGATTTATTCTTCCAACTCAAGACTGTTTTGCTATTTGAGTAGCACAATAGTAAAATTCAAAATGACATGGTGAACACTCTTTTGTGACTTAAAGGTAATATAGAACAATAGTACATATTGAGTCGTATGAATTGAGATAGTTGGATCAGATTATCAATGTTGAGGTAACACCTCAAGAGTATGAAAATATTGAAATGGTTGTTTATCTCTCAATCCTATGATTGACTGTGGCATAGAGAATTTGTTTGTTATCATTGAGAACTATTTCAAACATGTTGTGATTTAGTAAAGAATTAAAGGACTTAATGTTGAAAACTGCATTCAAGTATTAAATACAAGAACATAATGACATGTAAGATTTCAGAAGCTTAAAATAAACCTTCAATGTACTTTTCTTACACATTTATGTTTCGGGGATGAAATATTTCAAGGGGGGAAGAATTGTTATGACCACATCTGAGCTTAATTGGTAAACTAGGGTTTACCTGGATGATTACATGCTTAATTAGATTGATCATTTCTTAAATCTAATTAATGATGATAATTCAATTATGATGTTTTAAACCTAATAAGAACTTTAAGTCTGCTTTTACTTTGAGAAATTAGGGTTTGAGAAAAATAACGCTAATCGGCCCAAGTTAGGGTTTTGATGATATATGAATACAGAATTTGATAAGTATAGTGTCTCACTAAATGATTTTTAGTATTTTATATGTAGCTCTGATTGAATAAAAATTTGGAAATAATTTGGATATCTTAAATGTGAACACTATTGTAAAATATCAGAATTTTTGGAGAATGCTCTGACCTATTTGTTGGTCAAGTTTCAAACTTGACCGACCATGCTATTGACTGCAATATAGCAGTGTGGTATTTGATTTTTATTTATTTATTGGTAACTCCAAATGATCTGAAATTTTTATCAGAGATCTAACACACAATCATAAACAATATATAAAAGTTTGATAATTTTTGGAGAATATTCAGTAGATGAATTACAGTAACATTTGTATGACAGAAAATTCAGCTGAAATAAGAGAAAGTATAGTGAGGGGTCAATGTGAAATTGACCCAAGCAGCTCAATTTCTCTATATGGTCAACCTAAGACACTAGTAGCTCTCATAATTCATGATTCAATCCAGAGAAATGAAATCCTAGAGAGAGAGGGAGAGTTAGGATTTGAGAGGAGAAAGAGGTGGAATTGCTGATCTAGGGTTTCTCTATCTGAGATATGATGAAATCAAGTAAGTTTAGCTTTTTTGCATAGCCTTTCATGGTGAATCTTCTCTCACATGTCAAGATTCCGTCCCTCCTCTGATTTGATCCAAAATGGTGTCAAAACTTCCCCTTTTCTCACTCTTTCTTCATAATCCCTCATTTTTAGGGTTTCCAAGTTGAAAGGAAGAAGAATTGGGTGAATTGCTAGGGATTTGATATGAGATTGAGATTTTTAGGGATGAGCTGCATTTTTAAGGTGTTTTCACACCTTAGAGTGAGTGTGAACTTCCTTTAAATAGTATATTGCACGAAAATTTGATAAATCATCCATAATCTTCAATTGCTTAGCATGCGACTACAAACCCTGAATTATCTGTTGATCTAAGTTGTTGCAAAATGATATGAAATGGATTCTTCCTCCATTTGGATGAATTTCAGATGATAAATCACATTATAAATGTATGCAATATATCCTAATGAGAATTTCCTAAGTATTCACAAAGGTTATAAGAGTAAACTGAAATATAGGGAATTTGTCTATGACTGAAATTGTTGTATAATTAAATAGAGAAATTTTTTTATCTGGATACCCTTGGTTATGAATGATTGTTTATCTGAATTCAAAGTACATATATGTTAGATACCATCTTGGATTAAATTTAAGTTGAAAAGTATTTGTTTGATATCTAAGTAAAGAGGGTAAAACCCTATATGTGAGGAAAGTTGGATATTTATGAATAGATATCGTGAAATCCATTTGAAGGAATTTTCTTGACATGATAGACTTTATTTAATAAATTTTATTCAATTAGATGATTTAGTTGATATTCTCAATTTCTGCCTAGATGACAATAAATGGAAAGAATTGTTTTTTAATTCAGTTTATAGTATACTACAAACCATGTTCTAACTATGATCTGAAATTGTTTATATGATGACATGGATATAGATATCCATGTATCTTGAATAATAGAGATTTTATAAGTTGATTGAGAATCTTCTGAAGATCTGAATTATTAAGTTATTCGGGTGCTTGAACAACATTATAGCTGAAATTTAGATTTAAGCTTAATTGATCTTACTTATGTTCCTAGTGCATTCAATTCTACATGTTTGACCTCTTTTATTTGATATATAGACAATAGAGTTTCTGATTTTCATAATACATATCCAGTGAATAGCAAGTAATCAAGGATGGAAACCCAATCAAGTATGCTTTTAAAAGTATACATATCTAATTTAGTATTAAATGGTTGATTGAGATGATTAATGTGATATTGTGGGTTTTTAGTTGAATATTATCTTATATGCATGTATGATTTGTTTATGAGATTCAAATTCTCTAATTCAAATACTTGTCATGAAATGATAAGTTATTATGCTATTGCAAGTGGAGAGATATCACATGCCCTAGATTGGGATGTTATTGATTCCATGCATATATGTGTGAAATGTTGAATGAGAATACTTGTTTAGTAGACATGATATTTGTTTGAATACATGAGAAATGCTATATGTGCATGAGTAAGGAGAAACCCTAAGAAAAGGCTAAACAATATGTTAAACATTCAGTTCAGTATTATCAGTGAATTCAGTTCAGTAGTTTGTGCAGTCAGTAAGATACAGAGTTTAAAGAAATCAGTCTAAGAGAAAGATATAATCAAGTTATAATAGACTCAGGAGCCCTAAACACCATAGAATCCCTATGAGAGGTCTGCACCTTAGGGATAAAATGACCTAACCCTGGTAGTGTCCAGTATACAGGGGTTGAAATGTACTAATAGGTGGTACGGGGGACGAAACCCAAGTGGAAGTCTCCTAAAAATATAGTATGTAGTGTCCAACATCAACCAGAGATCCTGGTGGCACTAGAGTACAGAAAAGCCAATAGGTGGCTTTACTCTCCGCCTATGTGCTCAGGTTAGAGGAGGAGTCCAGAGGCCAGAGTGCCATTACACTGTTGCAGACCAGTGACGTAGTCAAACTTAGCATTCCCGAGTGTGTCATCTATGTCTTGTACGGTGTGATCGTAGTGCACTACGAGTCTTCATATGTAGAGTACACTGCATATGATCAGGGCATAAGCTAAAATATGATCATATAGGTTTAAAGTGTTTCTTATAAATAAAAAGAGTTAAGAAAGATTTGAGTACGAGTCTTCATATGTTTCTTTAAAGTACTCATTCACTGAGCAAGTAGGCTCACCCCTCTACTCAAATTTTTTTAGGGAAACCACGTGGACTTGAAGAAGGTCAAAGCATCGGAGTAGATCTACCACATGAGTTGAGCATGAGATTAGTTAAGTTCAGTCGGTCTCTGTCACTCTAGGTCCTAGTATAGATGTGAGAGAGTTATGAATGATGTTTTGTATCTTTGTTTCCTTGATAAGAGAGAAGGTATCTGATTATCATGTTGTATGTACATGGAAGTGTGAGAAATAGAATGAATGTATGGATGTGTATCATTAATGTTGAGATCATATTAGAATAATAAAAGTTTAATTCTCTTGTATAGTTTTTTTATGTGATTGAATGTGAGAAAACAAAGAGTTTGAAAATAGAAGAAAAGTCGGGAGTGAACTTTGTATTAATTGTAATCCTCATAGTCATGCCCTAATCTCATGATTAGTGGAAATCGTGGGATGTGGGTGTGACAGAAGGCTTCCATTAAAATTGTACATCGCATTTTTTCCTTTTCTTTTGTCACTTTCTTGGACTTATTAGATACACTAAGGTGATCGGATAAAGCCATGTTTACCTTTCTTAGGTTGAGAATCGTGGAAGTGATATGTCATTCTAACAGTGTAGAACCAATGGAGGTATGTCTATTTATCAGTTAGTTGAAAATTAAAGAGGCTCTTCTATTTTCCTTTGGTTTGTGTACGTTTGGCTTTCTAGAGTTGTCTTCCCTCTTATTAGTTGAGAACTTACAGAAGTGGTTTTTGTGTGATCTCTTGTGTTTTCGTCAGTTGTCAACTAACAAAGCTACCGGCTAGATGAGGAGTTGGGTTTTCATGAGTTGGGTACCGAATAAAAGGTTGTCTTGTGTACTCATGGTTTTGTAGATGTTCCCTATCAATGAGGACTCTGAAGAGTGTGTTATGATGGATTTCTTGATAATGTTAACCAATGGCAGTTTACCGATGAGATTTTTGCTTGTTTACATCGATGGAGTTCCTGGATGTGTGTACCAATGTAGTGTAGAGTTTGTTTATCAATGAGATACTATACTGATTAAGGTAAAATGCCCCGACTGATGACATGATATTATGACCACCTTTTCTCCCTCCTCTAGGACTATATATACCCCCTTATCCTTCCTTCTTGCCTCACTCAACAAGATGAACTTTGAAGTGTTTCTATAGAGAAAGACGCCATTGGTTGATGACAATCTTTGAACCTCATGTTTTCATCAGTCTTTCCCTTTACTATCTTTTACCTTCATTATTGTAACATACTAGTCTTGGTAGTAAATTTGACTTTTGAGCTATTATAGGTAATCTTCAAATTGAAAGTCCCTTTTTCTAAACTTCCATTCCTATTTACACTTCATTTAATTGGTTGGATATTTAAACACCAAAGTGCAACTATTTCTCATTTTGATCAATTCATCCAATGTAGGACCCTCAATTGAACAGTTGAACTCAATTATAAGTTCTTTGCATTAGAATCACACAAAAATACAAATTTCAGTCATTAGATAATTACATGTGTATTATTTAAGAGAATAAATTTATTTGACACCTCAAGATCATAAATATTTGATTTAGTACTTTTACAATTTAGATTAATACAAATTGAAGGTGTTCTAAAATTTACATGTAAAAATCATTAATAACTTAGGATTTATAATTTGTGAAGTATAGGAGATTATGATGTATTAAAATTCTATCAAAAGTCTGGAAAAACACAGCTTTGACACATCCACCTTCATGCATGCATTCCTACCACCTTCATGGTCATTTTCTTGGACCCAACTCTGGCAAACAAATCCCTCCCCCTCACATCCCCTCTCTCTCCCGTGTTGGCTCCCTTAAATTTGTTCTTCACCTGTCGGGCCCTCAATTTAAGGTGAGGAAGATCGAAAAGCCAAAGGCCATTGAAGGATAGAGAAATTTAAAAGAAATGGCTAGTGAGCCTCTTTCAGGGCCTTGTGTTGCCTTAGACTATAGATCAAAAGCACCTAGAGCCTCACATCGACCCTTCAAACCTAAACCCTTGCAACTATGGCCCTATATATGCCTCAAATGTAGCCATCGACAACCCACTCCTACATTAGTAGTGGAAAAACCTTCTTCTTTGCCTTAGGCTCTCAAACACCATCCCACCTACTCTAGGCATGTTGGACTATTGCCCTTGGTCTGTGATTTGGTGTCATGAATTCCCCTGGTGCTTTTTACCTTCCCCCAAATTTGGCACCACCGATCTATGCAAGATTTTCACCACACCACAAGCGTCATGATTGCAGATTCAAGTTGTGGTGTGATCACCTCAGCCACCATGACATAGTAATGATAAATGGAGGCCAGAACCACTATGAGATTCTTCTGAATAGGTGCCACCATTTGAGCCCACCGCCTCCATTACTGGTTGTGACTTTGGCAGCTTACAGTCATTGTTTATCTGTATCGCGAAGCCACCAGTGGATAACATCAAGTCTGATGACTGTCAGAGAGTTTGTATGATCTCTATCCGAGGCATAATAGCTAAAGTGGTGAACCAATTTGTTATTAGCCATTCCCTCATATTCATGGTCACCACAACTAAATTGAATGTTGAACATTGTTGGGTAATTAAAACATTGTTTGATTTTGGTATTGGTACAAAAACATGAATATTGGCTAATAGATTTTGCTCACTATATTTGGCAGGTCACATCCCCAACCCTACACAATGGATAATGGACAATTATAGGTCCCCTGGAACTAATTACCCTCATAGGAAAAAGTGATGTTCTCTTAGAGAGGGGAAAACACTAGGCACTTAGACACTAGCAAAGACAAAATAATAGATTGCTTGTGCCAATGGATTAATCATTTCATTTTGAATAATTTGATATCTTGATATTAGTTTTTATAATCTCTTTATTGTTTCTAGTTGACACTATGAATTGATGTACCCTTTCAAAACTAGCATGTTAACTAGATGATTGCCTTGCCATTACCATAGTCCACCAAACAAATTTTCCTTTATTTGATTACATGAATTCTTACTTTTAAATAGCTCAATAATTGGAATTAGTACCAATCTTGTTGACTTAATTTGATAACATCACCATGTAATTGGATTGAGATGAGGTGTCTAAGGAAGGATGTTTAGTGAAGGTTTTGTCATGATTAGTCCCAATCCACTTAGGTGGTGGTGGGATTTCCTCACTTTACATACTAACTTGGACAAGGAGATTATGATTACTTGGGGAAAATATAAAACATGGACTGAGTCACCAATCGAAATCTATAAAAAGGATAATATAATATGTGAAAACTCTAGTAGTTGGAAGGTTATCAGTGAAACTATAAACCTCAAGTTGAATTTGTGAATCCCCATTGCTAGATAACAATATCCTTCTTCCTTATGCCATAAGTGAAGGTACCCTAGTGATCCTTTAGGCTCCATGGAAATCTTATTTCACAGTTCACTCAACTAATTAGTATGGTGAATGTTGGGAAGAGGAGATTGTGCCTTATTTATTGCATTGACTTTGGTCATTTTCAGTTTTTCATCAAAAAAAAATCAATCAAGAAATTATTTTCTTTATAATACTATGTGCACAAAGATAAATGGTTTCATGGAATTTTATTGATGATTTCTTGAGCTAATTCACAATTAAGGTGGTATAAGAAAATCCTTGAGAGAAACCTAGAGTTTGGTGTAGGATAATGGTTAAGAGAAAGTGAATTGTAGTTGGTATTGCTATTTAGATTTCTAGTTAAATCCTTTTTAGGGGTGGAGAGTATTACATGATTAGACCATGAAGGTGCAGACTTTGAGGGAAAAATCCACTTTAAGGGGTGGAGAGTTATAACATATTAGATTTGGGTACTAAATTTGATTCCTAAGCTATTATAGATAATCTTAAATTGAAAATACCTTTTTCTATATTTCCATTCATATTTACACTTCATTAAATTGGCTCGATATAGAAATGCCAACGTGAATCTTTCCTCATTTCGATCTATTCATCTCATTTGTGGCCCTCAATTGAATAGTTGATCTCAATTATACGTTCTTGGCACTGGAATCACATAAAAATACATTTTTAGTTATTAGATAATTACATTTGTATTAATTAAGAATATAAATTTATTAGACACCGCAAGATCAAAAACGTTGGAGCTAATATTTTTTAGAATTTATATCAATGCAAATTGAAGGCATAGTTAAAACTCAATGTCAAAATCACATATAAGTTAAGAGTCATAAATTTGTGAAGTATAGAAGATTATGATGTATTAAACTCCTTATAAAACTCTTGATCAAACTAGCCTTTAACCCATCACCCTTCACACACACACACCTTCTACCATGGCAGCTATTTTCTCATACCCAAATATGGAGAATAAATTTCTCTCCCTCACAACCCCTTTCTCTCATGTTGGCTCCCCCAAGTTCGGTCATAACCTCTAGAAACTGTTGGGCCCTCAATTAATGGCGAGAAGAACCAAAACATGAAATGACATTGAAGTATAGAGAATTATAAAAGAAATGGCTTGTGAAACACTTTTAAGGCCTCACTCCACCTCTGACTAGATCAAAAGCACCTCAATCCTCACATCTACCCTCCAAATATAAACCTTAGCAATCGTGGCCCTATAATACCTCCAGTTTATCCGTCGATAATTCACCCAGGTATCAACAACTACAACACCTTCTTCTTTGCCTCAGACCCTCAAACACCCTCCCACCTGCCTCCTTTGGTTGTCAAAACTCTAGGCACACGACCATGTATCCCTTGATCTGTTGTTTAGTCTCCCGAGTACTCCTATCATTTTCCCTTCCCCCGACTTGTTGTGTCGTTGGTCTGTGCAAGATTGCCACTACGCCACTAGAATCTTAACCTTTCCACCACATGAAACTAGACACCAAATCCACCATCACACAACAATAATGATCGGAGGCCATAAAAACTATGAGATCCTCCTACCCATGGGCCTCCATCTAATCCCACCATCACCGCCACTAGTTGTGACTCCAACAGCTTGCAACCATTGCCCAGCTGCATTGTGGCACCATCAGAGGACAACACCAAGTCAAAGACTGCTAGGGAGTCTAGATGATTGTCAACCAAGGCATGGAATCCCCCAGAGCTCCAACCTCACCTTCTCTGGTGACCACTGAGACCCGCTCAATAGGTTTGTTCTACATCTTTCTCTCCTCTCTGTTTCATATCAATCAAATAGTAAATGATAAATGTGAAGCTATGGTTCATGTGACAAATATTATCAACAATAAAAACCATAGGTTGTCATTATAACGACTAAAATATAATCATAAACCAAGGGAAATAAGATCAATAGCAAAGGTACATGATACATCTGGACCTTTTCTTTGCATTGGATATTAAAATAATATCATATACTAATCCAATACATTATTAGAGAGTATTTTAATGGGGGGACCTAGTCGGTCATATTAATGATCAATAACATGGGACGGGGTACACATGTGAAATAGACTTATAAATTCATATAACTAAAAGCTATGGTTTCTAATTATAATGCTAAATGCTTATGATTCCTTTATTTAACCAACTATTTCAAAAAATGGAATAAATAATTATAAATACGGGGGAAATTAGAAAAATATATTAAATAATAAGCAAATAGAGTTGTATCACTTTTTAATCCAAATCCTACTATATTTAACCCTCTTTACTTAATTTATCATGTTCTATACCTAAATGTATAATAATGTAAAATATTAAGTAATAGTACTTAAATTTACAAATATGGAAGATGATGGACCGTCCTTATATACAAGATCTACCCCTATGAGCCTTACCAACATGATAATATAATACTCACCTCATTAGTGGCATTTGGGCTTAAGAATAACATGCATTTATATATGTAAAGATGAAATTATAAATCATATGGCATAAATATGGGTAATGGTTAGTAAATCTAATACTACATGACGACTGCATTAAAGGAAATGAACTTGATTATACATAGTGGGATGCTATAACAATAAAAAATGACCATTAAGTATCTGACATGATATGGGGAAAGGGGTAAATTCACATTACAATAAATAAGTGATTTCTTGGCCATGTGACACATAATGACCCTAGTACAATCTTCTTGCAAGAATCTTGAGAACTTGTCATCTTTTGAGCTTTTGGTTCATTTTTATTGGAAATTCTTGATTGAAAATAAGGTACTAAATTCTCAATATCTTTATTGAAATGTTTATCTCCCTATTGGATTGCATCCATATAGTCATGAAAAAGTGGTGAGCCGATTTGTTATTAGTCTTTCCCTCATGTTGAAGGTAACCACAACTAAATTAAATGTTGAAGATTGTTAAATAATTAAATATTGGTTGATTTTAATATTGGCACAAAAAATCAAATATTGGATAAGAGATTTGGATCACTAGATTTGGCATGTCACATCTCCCAACCTTACATAGTGTATAATTGACAATTATAGGTCCCCCAAAATTGGTTATCCCCACAGACGAAAGTGGTGTTGTCTCACAGAGGGGGGAACACTGGGAACCTAGCCGCTAATGAAGACAAAATATTCTATTCCTTGTGCAAATGGGTAAATAATTTCATTTTGAATAATTTGATATCTTGATATTAGGTTTGATAATCTCTTTATTGTTTCTAGTTGCCACTTTGAATTGTTGTACCCTTTTGAAACTAGCACGTTTACTAGACCATTTTCTTGTCATTACCATTATCCACCAAGAAAACTTACCTATATTTTATTACATAAATTTTATTTATAATATAAATAGATCAATAATTAGATTTAGTACCAGCATTGTTGACTTATGTTTCCATTCTTCGGGTCCATGTGTGGTTTTATTCCCTATGGGAATTCATGTACAAGCGACAAAAATAAGATCTAGAAGATACATGTAAGAGTTGTCCCATGTTAAAGAGTATATAGGAATCATGCCTATTGTTTAATTTTGTAATCCTATATGTAAGCTTCCATGAATATGATGTAAAGAATGATTCAAAAAGGATATGTTTAGGTTGTCTAATAAAATTTTGTAAGAATTTGATTGTAATGATTGGTTCCTTAAAATTCTCTTCTTTTTTGATTTGCGATGATCCATTTTTAGGGCTGTCAAATTTGTCCAAACCCGCGAACCCAGTCTCATCCAACCCAGAAAAAAAATTGTGTTTGGTTTTGGATTTTATCAATCTGGGTTGGTTTCGTGTTTGGATATTGATGTCTGAATTGAATCCAGGTCAGTTTTACGCGGTGATTTGTTCAACATGGATTTAATCTGGGTTAACAAATTTGGAAAAATATTAAGTATAGTTATGTACAAGTTACTATATTTTGTGTATCATTAACAAAAGTGTATGGTCTAAGTTTGGTTCTGGGTTTCAAATTATGAAACCAGGTCCGGTTCCAGACATATTACTTTGTAAAAATATTGGTTCCCGATCAGTTCCAGGTTGAGCCATTTTTTATAAATCTGGTCGTTGTCTGACCTGGAACCGACCCAGAACTGGTTTTTCTACACCCCTATCATTTTGTGGATTCTGAGCCAATATCTGAATAAGTAGAATTGTTCCTACTTTCCCTTGGAAATCTTTCATCGCCTTTATTTCCTTGGATGTTTTCTAGGTGGTTTCTTATTAGGATTTTGGCTATCAAGGCTTATGCCATGTTCGACCTTCTTCAACCTTGCTTAGTTTCTTCTAATCCATTGAGAAGATATTATATAACCTATTGGGGGGGAGGGTATCAGGTCTTGGAGAGTTTGCCTCTAGTGATGGAGTTTTTCATGAAGCTTGGATCTTCAACATCGTTCTTTATGAATGAACTTCCTTTTGCTCTCATCAAATTAGTAATATAACATTTTTCTTCTTTATTTCCTACTTAATTCTAACATGTCAAGATCTAGATGTTATACTATCTAAAACTGCTAAAGATGGTGATTTTATGCACCTGCAATTTGATCCGAGGAGAATATAGTCTGCATATAGGGGATACGCGCTCTGAGTAGACTTTTTATGCTAAAAGAAATTTGTTTGATGATTCTAGATGTTTCTTTAGGCTTCAATGACATTAGAAGTTGGATATCTCTAGCTTTGCATTTATGGTATGACATATGTGTCTATAGGGTTTGACTATATATTTATTGTGTCTAATGTACATCCTAAGTCAACCTTCTTAAACATTCTGTTTACCATTAAGCTATTGAAGTGTATAAAAATGGCTCTATTATTGAAAGATGATGGTTCTAAATATTATTTTATCATGTTTGGTTTTAAGTACCTAATGATATGACACCTGGTGATTTTTAGTAAATATTTTTTCCCCTCTTCACCTCATAGGTCATAGTTATATGGACATCGATGCGATAGAGGCAATGAACACATTCCTTGATTTAAAAATTTAGGTTATGATGGTCAAATATTTTATATATTAAGAGTAAAGGATCTACCTAATAAATTGAAATGTAATTTTTAGATTCATGAGTCTATAGATCTATTTCCATGCATCATTAGGGGTAACAGTAGAATGAGTGAATCATGTAGCAACCTCTAGTTGTGCGAAGATGCTATTCGAAATATATTCATGAATATATGGGGATGTCTAGGGTTTCTATACCTTATCATCTTTCAGTGACGGTGGTCTTGGTAATTAGCAATGGTTTCACCATTTTATTCCCTTTGATTTTGATAGCTTTGGGGTCCTAGCTAATTTCTTTATTATGTACTATTCAAAATGATAATCTTTGATGGAAATGTATATGGAATTTGATGATATGTTGGAATATGTATGGAGGGTTATTACCCTATAAGTGGCATTGTGACATGTGTACCTAAGGTGGGCCTAAGATTGGTGTATATGTTTCTCTTAATGATATATCCATGGTAGACTAGTCAGTGGGTCCTTACCTTATGGTCACCTTGCTTCGACCTGAGGTTGTGAATATATCTAGAGAATCTGGGATATCCTTAGACCTTTCACAGATTGCTAGCATGCCTTCATACAATCTAGCTAGAAGACTAAGTGGTATGCCCCATCAACCTAGAGCATATAAAATACACCTCATCTAAGTAGCATATCTATTTAGGCTTATTTGGCACTAAATGTGGATGTCCTTTTGAAATGATATACATATATATAGGATTGAAATTTATATGTTGTCTAACATCCTTGTTGGTCATCCACGATGCTTGTATCATTTCGAAAATGTGTATCCTTAAGTATACTGATATCTCGTTATATCTAAATTTGAATTATCTTTCCCTTTAAATTTATATTTATCTGATAAGTAATAGATGTATTATATGTTATATCGTATAGATGGTACTAGGGATTTCACCCTGTGGTTTTCCTGAACTATCCCAACAGTGGTGGATATGATCAACAAGGAGGAGACCAACATTATAATTCAAAGGTAGGTGATATCTGAGTGAAGGTATATCAATGGTAGGTGACATTTGTGTGACCTCTTTTAGAGATAAAGCATATCAGGATGGAGTTCAGGCTTCATCCATGTATGCCCAGGTCTAGGCAGGACTTTTTAGCTATATCTATTTCCCAGTTTGAGGTTTGGACATGCATACACAGTCTCTATTTTGTACGCACACTCCATAGTAAAGCCACATATGTAGTTATATAATTTCTTACATATGGTGAGTGTTGTGTGTGAGTATTTTGTATAGAAAAGCCTTGTATTAGAATCTAGTAATATGTCACGATGAACTCATGTAAGAACCTCACATTTCTTATTATCTTCATGTTTGGAAAAATTTATTATTATATGTGTTCTTCTTGTGGTTTATGTGGATGAGGATGATTGTACCCTTAATTTCATTTGGTATTGAGTAATCTCTATGTAGTGGTGATGGTTTTCATAGAAAAATCAGAGAAGTGGATGATGTTGAAAGTTGTTTACTGAGGCTGGTAGGGATCTAGTCACCAATTTTTCTAAAGGACAAAATATCAAATTGTTTTCTTGAAATTATATGTGGTCTAAACAAACGATCACATCATTATAGTTTAATGATTGTCCTCTTAGTATGAAATGTCTTGTAAACATCCGCATTGTGACTAAATTTAGATATAAAAAGATGAATAAAACCACAGAAAGAATGTCTAGGTAAATCTTTGATTTATGCTCATAATTCGCATTCTGAGGGGATAATTGTTAATCTGCTTTATTTTCATTAGCAAAATCTATGACAATGTTAAATTCATCCATTTTCAAATTCTTAGTAATGATATTATGTTCTTTAGTACTATTCTATATGGTTAAAATGAAGAGAAAAAACAAAGAAAGGATGTCTAGGAGGTTCTGATTTCCATCAAAGTCATGTTAATTATGCTTGGATTCTTTTATAGCACTTCAATGATACTTGATTTTCTTTTAAAAGAAAAGGCAAAGGATTCTATGCTACATCTTCTATGAATACTTTTCAGGAGGCCATTTCTAATATGTAGTTGTATGAATCAGAAATTAAAGGTACATTGTTAATACGGAACAACAGATAAAAAGGTGATGTGTTGTCTTTTCAGAAATCAGTAGATCCTTATTCAATGATGAGTTTAGTTGTTGGTGCAAGGATTTCTAAGGCTATTTCATTAATACCATTCATTGTGATCAAAAAAAACTTATCATTAATTTTGACCAGTTTGGGAAGAAAAATGAAGATTGTTTCAAATGTGTGAATCCCTAATAATATCATCTAAAAAAATTGGATATTGTTAGATGTTTGGTTTTTGGAAGTAACAGGTTTTCCAGTAAATAAAGTCTTAAAAAAACTCAAGAATGTTAAAAGAAAGCTATCGAAGTGGAACAAGGACAAGGTAGTAAATACTATAGATGAAGCCAAATGTCTTGAACTTGAAGCAGTGGAAGCCCAAAAAATGTCAATTTGAATCATGATGATACTTATCTTAGATATATTGTTTTTGACATGAGAAAGGGTAAAAAAATTTTCACTAATGTCAAAAATCTTTAGGTACATAGATTTCTAGAGTGAGTGGCTCTGTTTGGGGGGGACAAACACAAATTTATTTTATAAATCTACGAAAATTGGAGATTCTAGAATTACAGGAGATGTCATTAGATTGAATGTTCTGGGAATTATGATATTTATGTTATTTCTAGGTGTATTCATCTAACACATCAATTTGTCAAAATCAATATCTCAATTTGAGAAGCCTTTTAATGGAATGGAAACTGGCTTATGTTTCAAAGAAATATATTGATAGACTCACAAATGAAGTAGAAGGGACAGAGCCCTAGGCCCAGATGAACTCAATGGGCACTTCTACAAGAAATCTTGAGAGGCGATTGACCCTGATACTTTTTTTTTTATAAGATCTTGTCTAAAGTCTCAGTTAACTTCAACTATTTTGAAGGAGATCATTAGTGAAAACAAAGTTTCCTTTATAAAACATAAAAAATTATGATGCTCTTACTAGAAAATGGACTTATCAATTATTTTAAGAAATTGAACATTACCCCAAAGATGTGCATTAAATCTGATCTAATTAAATACAATTAATCTATAAAATGGCCTTACATCTTTTATTTTCTCAAAGGCATATTCTTTTTACAGTTTTGGTTGAATTGTCTTGATATCATTTTAATACTCTCAACTTACATGTATGCATCAATATTAAAGTTATCAGTGTCATTTTTCAATGTAATGAAAAAAAGATCCTTGTTATAGCTTTGTTCTTGATATGGAGGATTTATCTTGATGAAGAATCATGACGTTATGCAAAAAAGCATTCAACCTTTTGAAAACCCTAATTGTACATATCCTAGTTTCTTTTTGTAGGCAATATTATGATCTTTATGAATGTAGTGGACGATGAAGCTAGAATCTTAGAAGGATTCTCAATGAGTTTGGCTCTAATTTGGGCTCAAAATTTAGCCAAACAAGAGTTGTAAGGACTGGGATCCCAGAGGGAAACTACTCCCTACTCAATAAAAAGGCAACATCCCAAACCAAACACCAACATAAAAATTTTAACAAAGGGGTGAAACCAATTTAGTCAACATGAATGTATCATAACACCAAAGTTTAGCAACGGAATAAAAACATTGACTATATTCAATTTATCATAAGATTATAAAGGTACCTCAACATCCTCTCCCATTAGGGTTTACATAAAGGGTACATCATAAGGATATAGTAGAGGGAAATATAAACCATAACAATTTTGTCTCCAAGCTTTAACTCCTTAATCTATGTCCATATCTTCATGCTAAATCATCCAAGTCCTTCACCTAGGGTTGGAAGCATACCCCATAAAGAATAAAAATAGAAGACATCAGAAAAGGCTGGTATGTGCATACTAAATAGGAGATCGAGAAATTTAAAAGAATAAAGGACATCAAAATAAAAGGCTTCCCACAGAAACGAAAAGTACTACCCAATCGGGTATAAAAGAATATGAAAACCCAAATAATAATCAAACAAGAGAGTTTATAAACAAGGCATCCATGTGTTCCACCTGTGACAATACTATAATAATATATCATTTAGGTAGGAAATACACATCTACAAAAAATGTAGAGCGAGACGGTTCGTGTATACATCTGTTCTATAATTGGGCGGGGACATGGTATGTCAACATCTGTTGAGCAGGAATTTTCACATCTGCCATAATTTATAAATATGTAGGAATTTTCCCATATGCATTCATATGTGGGAATTTTCACATCCATGTAAAAGCACATTCAACATTATCTTAGTAGTCACCACATGATGCATATCAAAAGATAAATAAGAATAAAAGAATAATGTGCCATAAAAGTAACATCCACTATCATGGTGGGAAAATAAGCAACATCCACTTCAAAGTGGGCACATATCATCAAATAAGTCCAACATGCACAAAGCATATGAAAAAAGTCCAAGAGAATATCCATGATCACAAGATCAGTAACAAAATAAGATAGTTCACAAGAACCATGATATCAAAAGAAAAGAGTAATGTGTAGGCTAATGTCTATTGGACTAAGAGAAAGAAAAACATAGGTTAGTTGCTCAAAAAGAATAATTAGGGATGCAAACATACCTTAATGATGTATCGGGTAAGGGTCCACACCCTAGATCCAAATAGAATATCTCTTCACCTAATTTCATATTAGATGCAAATCATTAATTGGTGATTATATTGCAACCCAAGAAAATCACCTTTTTATTAAATTCGAATTAAACTCTAAAAATATCACCAAGTGATTTATTAAATTCTCTTGATTAAGAAAACATATCTTTTTATCAAATTTGGAGTTTATATGATTAAGTTACATTTATTATGAGTTTTATACATGTATTTTATTCTACAAAATTCAATTTTTGAAAACCATTGAAATCAGACTCTAAAAGTATTTCTATTAGATAAATAATATTTTTCCAATTCCAAAACATATTCATTTATAATTTTTAGACCAGTACATTAAAAGATATGAATTTTTCAAGATGAACCAATCACAAAATTAGAAAAAGTCAAATCAGTAGGGAGTTTGCAAGAGAGGAAAAGAGGTCGGATGGGCAAGGAAAAACTTATCTGAGAGTTTGGGGAAAAACTTCATTCGTCATTTGTTTGTGAAACTAACTAATTGATCATGAAGAAAAAGTGCCAGAGTTATTTACCTAAGGTCCAATTACACTCCAAAAATAAGCATGATTTTGGGGAGTGGTGTCGCAAACTCAAACTAAGAACCACATTCGACTTTTGGTTGAAATGACGATGCAAGGCAAAATCAAAATATGACCATCAACAGCCACATAATCAAGAAAGGATGAAATTGGAGTGAGAGGAGGTTCACAAAACAACTAAGGAAGATAGGGGTAGAGGTATTTATTAGTGGGGGTGTGTGAGAATTTGTTTTAAAAGACTTGAAGAAAAAGTTTAGGAATTTCTCGAAGTCTCCATGTTAGGCTACAAATATGATGTGGATAGATGTGGAATTACATTGGCAATCCAAATCAAGTTATTTCATGAAATTTCATTAAGAAACAAGGGAGTTATGCCCAGAATACTGGACCTTGGTCCGCGATTACTGTTAATGTGAGCTAGTCTTTCCTAATCCGAATTTTGTAAAGTGTTGGAGTAAATTATTTTCCTTTTTCTCTCTCTTTAATCAAAGGTACAAACAAGGTATAAATTAAATGAAATTTGATACATAACCTAATTAGGACATGTAGAATTTGATTTTGACATTAGTTTTCCCTTTTGGAGACTTTTGCTATTATATTTAATTCTTTTAAAGTAAATCATATTTTCTCTTTCCTAATGCATTAAGACATCTAGAATTATCCAAAAGTGATGAAACTTCACTCACAAGTTATATTTGATGAGTTGAATATGAATTTGGATTTATTTCCATCTTTTAGAATTTATATATCACATTATCTATTACTTATGCCTTTTATTCATTCTCTCTCCTCATCTTACCATATTATTTTAAGGTGGTCCAAAATAGGTGAAAATTGACACGTAGGCTTATTTTTATATCTAGATTATGAATCTGAAGTTTGTTTCTACTTTTGTGACTTCTTTCTAAGAGATATGTCATATGGCCCATTAGTGGCCCATTATCTTTATTATTCATCCAATTAGGTTTCTTATCTACTTATTACCTCCAATTGAATTATGTGACATATTAGATGACATTTAGGTGATAGATTCATGCATTAGATCATTCAGATTTTACTAAACATCTTTTTAGATTTAACTCTCAACCTTGTTTGGCCAAACCCAAAAGATCAAAGTTCTAGGATAGGGTCCAAGATCTGGTATGTTACAACACTGCACCCCTTAAAAGGATTTTGTCCTCAAAATCTATTGATCCAAACATCAACAACCAGCTACTCTCCACCCCTTAAAATTTTCAACCTAACAAGTCAACTAAAAACATTTGGGATTACACACATATCTTTTAGTTGTTAAAGTTTTAGAGATTTATGTTGCTCATCTAATAGTCACACCATCTAGGGTTGATTTTAGGTCCTTGTGTCTCTAACCTAACAACCCTACATAGGCATACAAAAGTCATAGAGTAAGTCACTTACACCTTTATATCAATACTAGTCACAACTCCAAAGTGAAAACTAGGGTTTCACTACCAAAACACCTCACTTTATTATGATTTAGTTTAGGAAAATTTCAATGAAATCCAGAGAATTTTGTACATATAGTAGTATAATGGAAAGTAATTTTGGCGATAAAATTGATTTGACATAAAACAAAATATGGATCCAAAATAATTTACAGAAACTAAGTCACAATTTATCCATAACAAATCTTCTTATACTACTACCTCCTCATTCTCATATCCCAATTGCATCCTCAAGTCAAACCCTATTGCATATAAGGATTCATGTCAGCAAAGACCTATATGATAGAGTATGATCATCTAACCTCATCACATAATTAGAGTTTACTCATAATGATTCAAATGGATAATTCTCATCATCTTATAAACAACTTAGGCAAAATTTAGGGAAACATCTCACCTAAAGGGTGACCACACAAGGAAAAGATTCTAACTAGGGAGACAAAATTGAAATAGTCAGATTTTGACTACCATGAGCCATGATAACACGATGTAAGGAGTCAGATCCCAGAGGGGAACCACTCCCTACTAAAATAAAAAGGCAACATCCCAAACCAAACACCAACATAAAAAAAATTCCAAAGGTATGAAACCAACTTTTTCAACATGAATGTATCATAACACCAAAGTTTAGCAGCGGAATAAAAATATTGACTATATTTAATTTATCATAAGATTACAAAGGTAGATCAACATCATCTTCTATAAGGGTTTACATAAAGGGTACATCATAAGGATCTACTAGAGGGAAATCTAAACCATAACAATTTTGTCTCCAAGCTTTAACTCCTTAAGCTATGTCCATATCTTCATGCCAAATCATCCAAGTCCTTCACCTAGGGTTGGAAGCATACCCTAGAAGGAAGAAAAATACAAGACATCAGCAAAGGCTGGTATGTGCATATTAAAAAGGAGATTGAGAAATTTAAAAGAATAAAGGACATCAAAATAAAAGGATTCCCATACAAAAGTAAAGTAGTACCCAATTGGGCATAAAAGAATATGAACAACCAAATAATAATGAAATAAGAGAGTTTATAAACAAGGAATCCATGTATTCCACCTGTGACAATACTAGAATAATATATCATATAGGTAGGAAATACACATCTACCAAAAATGTAGACTGAGCATGGTCTTGTATACATCTGCTCTATAATAGGGAAGTGGCAGGGTCTGTCAACATCTACCAAGCAGGAATTTTCACATCTGCCATAATTTATAAATATGCAGGAATTTTCACATCTGCATTCATATGTAGGAATTTTCACATCCATATAAAAGCACATTCAACATTATAATAGTAGTCACCACATGATTCATATCAAAAGATAAACAAGAATAAAAGAATAACGTGTCTAAAAGTAACATCCACTATCATGGTGGGAAAGGAAGAAACATCCACTACAAAGTGGGCACATATCATCAAATAAGTCCAACATGCACAAAGCATGTGAAAAAGAGTCCAAGAGAATATCCATGATCACAAGATCAGTAACAAAATAAGATAGTTCATAAGAACCATGATATCAAAATAAAAGAGTAATGTGTAGGCTAATGTTCATAAGACCAAGAGAAATAACAAACATAGGTTAATTGCTCAAAAAGAATAATCAAGGATGCAAACATACCATAATGATGTGTGTATCAGGTTAGCGTCCACACCCTAGATCCAAACATAATATCTTTTTACCTAATTTCATATTAGATGCAAATCAATAATTGGTGATTATATTGCAACCCAAGAAATTCACATTTTAATTAAATTCGACCTAGACTCTGAAAACATCACCAAGTGATTTATTAGATTCTCTTGATTAAGAAAACATATCTTTTTATCTAATTTGGATTTTATATTGATTAAGTTACATTTATTATGAGTTTTATACATGTATTTTATTCTTCAAAATTCATCCTTTGAAAAACATTGAAATCAGACTCTGAAAGTATTTTTATTAGATAAAGAATATTTTTTGAATCTGAAAATAGATTTATTTATCATTTTTAGACCAATAGATTAAAAGATATGAATTTTCTAAGATGAACCAATCACAAAATTAGAAAAATCCAAATCATGGTAGGGAATTTGTGAGAGAGGAAGAGAGGTCAGATGAGCAAGGAGAAACTTATCTGAGAGTTTAGGAAAAAAACTTTGTTCATCGTTCGTTCATGGAAGTATCTAACCGATTATGAAGAATAAGTGCCAAAGTTTTTTACCTGAGGTCTAATAATACTCCAAAAATAAACATGACGTCGGGGAGCGGTGTCGTAAACTCAAACCAAGAACCACATTCGACTTTTGGGTGAAACAACAATGCAAGGAGAAATCAAAGAACGACCACCAGAAGCCACACACTCAAAAAAGGATGAAATTGGGATGATAAGAGGTTCACAAAACAACCAAGGAAGACCGAGGTAGTGGTATTTATAAGTGCGGGTGTGTGAGAAGTTGTTTCAGAAGATTTGAAGAAAAAGTTTAGGCATTTCTCAAATTTTCCACGTTAGGCTACAAATATGGTATGGATAGATACATAATTAAATTTTCAATCTAAAGTAAATTATTGCATTAAATTTCATTAAGAAACGAGGGAGTTATGCCCAGAACACCAGACCTTGGTATGTGGTTACTGTTTATGCGGGATGGTCTTTCCTAATCTGAATTTTGTAAAGTGTTGATTAAACTATTTTCCTTTTTCTCTCTCTTCAATTGAAGGTACAAACAAGGTCCAAATTGAATGAAATTTTATACATAGCCTAATTAGGACATGTAGAATCTGATTTTGACATTATTTTTCCCTTTTGGAGACTTTTGGTATTTTACTTTAATTATTTTAAAGTAAATCACATTTCTCTTTCCTAATGCATTAGAGACGTCTAGAATTATCCAAAATTGATGAAACTTCACCCACAAGTTATATTTGACAAGTTGAATATGAATTTGGATTTATTTCTATCTTTTAGAATTTATATATCACACTATTTTTACTAATGCTTTTTATTCATTTTCTCTCTCCTCAATTCACCGTATTATTTCAAGGTGGTCCAAAATAGGTGAAAATTGACATGTAACCTTATTTTTATATGTAGATTACAAATTTGAATATTGTTTCTACTTTTGTGAATTCTTTTAATGAGATATGTCATATGACCCATTAGTGGTCCATTATCTTTATTATTCATCCAATTAGGCTCCTTATCTACTTATTACCTCCAATTGAATTATGTGACATATTAGATTACATTTAGGTGATACATTCATGCATTAGATCATTAGGATTTTACTAAACATCTTTTTAGGTCTAACTCCCAACCTTGTTTGGCCAAACCCAAAAGATCAAAGTTCTAGGGTAGGGTCCAAGATCTGGTATGTTACAAGTCAAGTCTTCTACAATGTTAATGCTAACAAGAACCTCATTGCAAGTATGTTTAAGTTACATGTTGAAACATGTTCTTTTCCCTATGAAATATCGCAGTTTGCCTCTACTTTTTGGTAAAGTGAAAAGATCATTTTTCTTACTTCTAGTTGATAATATGATGAATACAGTGGAGGACTAGAAACTCATAAGCTTATCCTTTTGATGCAAGATTGATATCACAGTCTACTTTGTCTTTGTTACACTTAGGTTCATAACTTTATCCTTGTCTAGTCCCATTATGAATTAAATTGATGGTATCAATAAGAATTTCACTGGGGTGGTGCTACCATGGATAAATATATCCACTATGATTCTTAGAACAAGATGTTTAAGACTAAAAGAAGGTGGTTTAGGCATTAGAAGGTTTGTTGATATGAACAAGGTTGGCCTTGTCTAAAATCTATGGATAGCATCCAAGAAAGATATTGTATGTGTTAGATGCATCAATGGAAAATACTATGTGCGGTCAGTAAAATGAAATCACAATAACTCTTAGATGTGGAAACAAATTGAAGAATCAAGAATATAGTGATTACTCATATAAGTTTCCATATAGGTGAAAATGAGTCCATTAAAGTGTAAATATATCCACAGATACCTTGAGGTAACTTCCTCAATCAGCATATAAGCCTAGATAATGTTCTTAAGCTTGGATTTGGGATGTATGGTTAACTAAACAAGTTCATCAAAACAAGAGGTAGAATATTAAATAAGATATCCATTTTACAGTGGAAATTTTTAACTAGGAATGCAAATATTCATATAGTCGATGAAGATTTCATCTTGCTCTATTAATATGTGTTGGTACATTTTCAAGAACTTGTCCCCCTCTCATGATTGGGATTGTTGGCTCCGAACCCGCAATGCTTCAAGAAGTTTTGTGATTAATGGTTGGAGATTCATGATCAACAAGATAGATAATGATGATCTGTTGAGATAGAAAGGCCTTTCTGTTGTCCCCATATGCTTCTTATACAAAAAGAACCTATGTGGAAACTTCACACATTATGTTTAAATGTGAATATTTCATAGATATCTAGAACATAGCTATCGCTTCTAATCTTGTTGATAGTATACTTGAGTTTGAAGATGATTATTATGGTTTAAAAAACTAGAAGAGTCATATCTCCTACTTGGCAATTGTGTACCATATATGAACTGAAAGAAATTGAGATACTTTAGCAACATGGAGTCATATAGTCTTCTTTCTAGAACGCTGCTAAAATGAATTAGGATAGCTTACCCCTTTGATGTAGTTTCTTTTCTATGTTCAATACTTGTATAGATGACTTTAATATTCTGCACCCTACCTGTCTCCTATAAACACTCTTATCATGTAAATTTTTCTGAAATCAACAAAGAGGTCCCATACATTCTGAAGAAAATTTTTAATAAAATGCATGGTCCTAATTAAGAATGGGTCAAGATACTCTACTCTTTGTGACATCTTATTCAATTAATATAATTCTTTTAGGAAACTATTTAGATGTTAGAGTTTTATGATGTTTCATTTTGAAACTAAATTACTAAATTCATATTGTACTTCATGAACTGAGAGAAATCCAACTTATAAAATAACATATTAATATTTAGATTTTGTTGATATGGATTGACATTAAGATTTATAAATGTCATTTCTAAGAAATGTTCTTAATTTGATTCTGGAAAACCTATAGCCCACCCTGATGCATGCAAAAATGGTTAGTTTCATATTATGTATGTTGCTTTCAACTCTAGTTTCTAAAAATCCTCACTTTAGTCCTTATTTTGGAGTTGACCTACAATTAACCCTAGATTTGTTCATTGATAAATGCATTTAATGAGGTCTGCTGAAGTAGAATATTCCTTATAGTAAATACTTGAGGTCTAATACATTTATAATTGGCTTGATGTTGTACAATGTGCACATATGTGTCAACGAAACACTAGGGTTCATAAAAACCAAAACCCATACTTTGAGGAACTACCACATGGAGATAATGTCTAGCCTAGACAAAAAACTTTATTATTGACTAAATGCAACTCACAATTATCTAGGAAACAAAATCGAACTAAATTAATGAAATCACACTACATGACACATAATCCTCATAGATCGTTTCAACATGTGTGTCAACACAGTAAGTTCAATGTTGAATAAGAAACCAAACCCTAGAGCATCATAAAGTGGAAACAAGGGAAAGAATCACATTATTGAAGTATTTATACACTCACATATAGCATTCTTTTTATAACTTATCTTAAACATTTCAATTACTTGGAAAGTTTACATCAAAATCAAATATACCATCTTACTCTTGTTATAAAATTACATCAGTTATTAGGTACAAAAACTTATGTGCATCAAAAATAGACACTATCTAGATGTATTGCCTTATATAAACGATAGTGGAAAACATTGATCATCTCAAAACCATGTCTATGACCTGAGTGTGCAACACATTATAATTAAATCCTACTCCCATCAAAACCTCCTATATTTTTTAAGAATCATATGCATAAAAATATTGAATAGTTTATGTGAGATATTTCTTCAGTGAGTGAATACATCCCAGTCAGAAATTAAAAAATATATCAATATGGCAGATGCATATTATGTTTATTATATTCACTATTAATAGGTATATATACTCCTTATATAAGAAACATGCACAAATCTTATTAAGAAATAAAATGTGATCATACAACTAGGTAGGAGATTCCAAGATGTGGTGTACCTTAGGTACATGATATAGTATGAGAGGATACATGGGGTATGTCTAAGACCCCAGACCTTGCCTTTTGAACATGCTTTCTTATCATAATTGGATGCTTAAAACCTTAATTAACCTTATTATGTTCTTTGAGATCATGTGACAACATTATGTTTAAAGTTTGGTCCGGTTTGGACACTGTTTGAGCTAATTATGCATATATGTGCTAGTTTTGGACTTAATTGCAATTTACCCATGTGTAGGGTTTTCTTGCAATTTGTCACATGATTTTTGTGCCTCACATGTTTTCACATCATATTGTATTTTATTGAGGTTGGGGGTGCCTTATCACACCTTGGTTTGAGTGGTGACACCTCATGTGTGAGATTAGGGTTTGTATGGATGTCCTAAGTTGATGTTTGATCTTAAGTGTGAGCTACCTAGTTTTGGTGATCGCTACGTTTTCGTGTAATAAAAGTTGGCGTTCAATCATGTTGTTTGTGTTCCCTCTAGTCTTGGATATCGATGAGTCTCATGACCTCTCTAGGTCACCAAGGAACCCTAGGTTTAGCAACTAGTTGCTTCTCTGATCATCATCGGTCGCCAAGATGCTTCAGTGATCACTATGTTTCTCATCGGTCATTTGCTTTTCCTGGACAATTGTGTTTGATGGATTTTCTTGTTTTGATCACCCTAGTTGCATGCATGAGTGTGGTGCTTGCATGGACAAGGTCCCTTTGACACATGGCATGTTTAGCATGACACCTAACCCTCTTTCCCACTCTCCAAACCTAAGTTATATAAACCCCTCTGTTTGCATGCAAACAAGTTATTTGCGCACCTAGTTTCCTCTCTCTTCTTCTTTCTTTTCTCTTGAATCTCATCACCTCTTTCTTGGTGGTGAAAGAGGATCTCAAGGTTGAATAAGGTGACCCGATTTTCTTTGCATGATTGGTCTAGGGTTTGGATATACCCTTCTTGTGATTATTTGGTGCATCCTTTCTCTTCTTCTTGGTCTTGGTAAGTGATATCTTCCTCTTACCTACATTCCCCTTTCTTCCCTACCTTTCTTCTTTCTCTTCATGGACGAACCCATGGTGTTCCATGGTAGTGCTTGAGTTAGATCTTGAAGAACTTCTCTTCCTTGCCTTTATACCTAGGGTTTGCTCTCTTTCTTGGTTCCTTGACCTACTTTATCTTCTTTCTTGGAGGTGGAGATAGCTTGTCCAAGATGAGTGCTCAATCTTGTGTTCCTAACCCTCTTCTTCAAGATACCTTGTTGTTGGGAGTTTTCTACATCAACTATAAGGCGAGTTATATAACTTTCTCCACTATTATTGCTTACTTTCATCTTGCATGCACCTAATCTTACTCTATTATGTGGTTACAAGTAGAAAGATAGTATCCCTTATCTAAGGTTTGTGTTCACATGGTGATCTTTAATAGATAACTCTTTTTAGACAAACCCTAATTCATGTGCTTGTGTTTTCTTGGTGATGGAAGTTTTGGTGCTTGTAGGCATATCCAAATTGTTGGTTTTACTCTTGGATTTCTAGGGTTTTAAGTTGGTTTTTCTCCTTAATATGATACATGATGGTTTAGTCTTGGTTCAGACTTGAATTCCTTGTGACAACTCATGGCTTTGACTTTGTGTCTGTTTGTCTTTTATGTGGTCACCAAGATTTCACCTTTGATTGTTGTTGAGCTTTGTATCTTATGCAGTCAATGAAGATTTTTTATTATGGATGGTCGATGAGGTTGTAACACTTTGCGGTCTCTATGTTATCTTATTCATGTGGTTGCTAAGGATCTTCAAACCTAGTATTATATGAAATCTCTAGTCTTTAGTGGTCGAAGGCATTTTTTGCTCCATGTTTCCCATCGGTCGCTAACCTCTCTAATCTTCAACGGTCGCCTTCTCTTATTTTCAGTGATTCATGGAATCCCCAACCTAAGTGGTCGATGAAGTTTCTTAACTTACATGGTTGTCATGTTTTTTTGACCTGATGGTGGTGGTGTTTGACCTAAATTCTATCATGTATTATGGAGATATTAAGAATTAGGGTTTTCCTTTAATGGTTGTTTTGTAGCGCTAATTTATTGGTTCTTAGTTACACATGGTCTAATAGTCTTACATTTTCCCTCAAATGAATACAACCTAAGGTTTTAAGTAAAATGATGTTTGTCAATGTTAATCCAACTATTCTCAATGAACTTAACACTAATGCAAATACGTGGTAATGACACATAGCTTCTTGTGTGACTAGCATGTTAATGGATTACTTTCTCTCTCGATGTTGTTGTAACCCTGAATTGCTATCTTATGAACATTATGGCTCTTGAATATAATGTTATACTAGCTTATGCATCACATGTATAGTGATGGAATGATGAGTCCTGATGAGACATGGAAAGATAATAATGTTCTTACAGAGAATAATGTGAATGGTCTTATGGCCTTAGACATGGCTTTGTGCTCTATGTAAGGTGTTATGTATAATGCGACAAGGATTTGAAATTATGTAATGGCATGTTGATGAGTATGTCTACATGTATGGTTGTGAAATAGTACCATGTGATGATGTGATAAACTTTATACTTCATATGTTTTATATCATCTGAGGTTGCAATCTACCCGTGTTTTTGTAGAACTCTTTTAGGGTTTGAACGTAACTTGATTGATGCAACCTTATATCACCAAATGAACTTAACTAGTCAAGTGAAACCCTAATCATGTAGTGCCATGTGCCATAGATCCATTCCAGTGCCAGGAATTGTTGGATGGCAAAATGACTTCTCCTTTAGTGGAAGCTCAGAGTCGTATATTGTTGAGTATAGGCATGTTTACAAGGATGGTTGCAGTCATACCTTGGTAGGGGAATGGTCGAGGTCATATCTCAGATGATTATGATTTAGTATATATGATGTGGTTGAGGACAACTACAGTTGCACCTCATATGTTTGGATTTTGTATAACCTGGTTTCACTAGTATTGTGACCTTTTAAGGATGGACTAGGTTGTTCACTAGTGTCGTGACCTATATACTACGGGCAGACTAGGATGTTTTTCCGCTTGACCTTATGTGTCACTACGTAGGACTCATATAGGCTGAGGGAGGATGAGACTTAGGATTCCTGATGTGGAATTTTATCGCACTAACAAACTCACTCGAGGCTGAAATCCCCGAGTTTTTACCAAAACCAAAGTGCAATAATACCACCTACAAGCGGACGAGTCTTATCGCAGTATAGTTTAAGGATCGAACCCAAAGGACAACGTTTTTAAGAATCCTTGTTAGTCTAGTCTAGTTTGAGTTAAGACTAATATTTAAAATGATTGGTTGATTTGAGTTTCATTAAACTAATTGCAAGGAAGTAAAAGATGAATTAAAGTTGGATTTAGATCAATGATATGGAATCGCTTGGGTGGTATCAGGTTTCACCACTGCTACGCATATAAACACATCTAAACATCAAACATCCAGTCAAGATATAAGTATCCAAATAGAGCTACTGCAAAACCCCCCATATGGGCGTTAGGTTCGCGTATGCATCACCTTAGGTATCAGATGTCTCCTCACCATCCGGATCACTACTTACGGCTTCAAAGATACAGAAATCCAACGAAGGTTGTGGGCCCCCTATGCAGGCGTTAGGCACATAGAAGCATCACCAAAGGCTAGATGGCTCATCCCCTCACGGATCATACACTTACGACCTCAAAGAAATCCCATTCTACTTCTAGTTTGGGAGTCAACCGCATTAATCGATAAGCAAGCACCTGATTAATATACGAGCAAACATCGACGATTAACAAGAAGATACAAAATCCAACTAAGGTTGTGAACCCCCTATATAGGTGTTAGGTAGACAGAACTGTCACCGAAGGCTAGATGGCTCGTCCCCTCGCGGATCATACACTTACGACCTCAAGGAATCACATTCTATTTCTAGTTTGGGAGTCAACTTGTTAAACGACATTCAATCCTACATATAAAAGTTCTCACAACATAGGAAGAACAAAGATGAAAGCAAGCAATTAATCTAACTACGAACATAATGATTAACAACAAAATGAAAAGTTATATACATTGATATGGAAAGATTAACAAAAGAACATGATTGTATGGGCGGCGGGGCTAGTCCCCGCACCCCGACGAAAGGGAACTACTCGCTCGTGATGCGAGAAACAAGAAGAATGAGAAAGAGAGGGAAATCCAACATGAACTCGGTGCAGAAGGTAGTCGCAGCTCGATGAAGATGATGTGGTCTTCTACGTCGTGTCGGAGCAGATCTGGACACAAAACGGGAGATGCCAAGATAGACCAGACAGTCTCTCTTGCTCCGTCTTCCTTCTCTTCTCAGTCTCCTTGATTGCAGCACGGGTAGTAGGTGGAGTGAAACTGGCGTGGACGGAACTGTATCTGGATCAAACCAGTGTACAGGCAGCCTGTCGGCATCCCGGAACCGATTGCCCAAAATGGAGACCCTACTGGTCCTATTTATAGGCACATGACTGACCCTCACTGTCACACCCCGATCTCACATTAACGGAGGGATTATACACAAGACAAACCATTCATAACTTTTTAAGAACAATTAGAAGGCATTAAAAGGTAATCTGATTTATGTTGTAAAATAAAACTCGACAAACTGCGGAAGCATTTTGATTAAGCTGACTAGCAATATAAACAGAGTCTATAGCATATTACATTGTTCGACATAAAATAAAGCATAACAGTTAATTTACATCTTTATACACATTCTCTCTCACCCACACCTTGTCCCAAGGACCGAGGGGAAAGGACTAAAAGACCTCTAACTAGACTAACTACAAACCTTCTATAGACTAAGCGTTAGGATGAAAGGATCCTTCAGATTCCTGCTGCTGATGATGACCTGAAAATGTTTGAGTAGAGGTATGAGCCTACTCGCTCAGTGAATAGCATTTCATTTAGCTATCACTAAACAACTCATCAGGTTCAAAAATTGAAATAAAAGATAAGTACAGAACAAACAGGGCAGTTTTAATGACATAACAAATTTGCAGATAATAATCACATTTCTATGCAACAGCAGATATTTTAAACAAATAAACAGATATATATAGAATTGGCACAAAAATTCGAATATATTAATTTACTGTGATCCTATATGATTACATATTAATATTATTATTATGCCCTAATCATATGCAGTGTACTCTGCATATAAAGATCTGTAGCGAACTACGATCCCACCGTACAAGACTTAGCGACACACCCGGGAAATGCTAAGTCTGACGCCAACCCTGCTCTGCCACAGGACCCCAGGCTCATCGGCCTTCAGGCTCATCAGCCTCGAGGCTCATCGGCCTCACTGCACAACATCGAGTGCTCTGAACTCCTCCTCTAACCTGAGTACACAGGCTCAGGAGGTCTGGGTTACCACCGTGACATCGCACGCGTTGTTGTTGAATAACCCTTATTTACTCCAGTGCCACCGTGACATCGCACGCGTTGTTGTTGAACATTGTCTTTCCATCCTTGTGCCACCGTGACATCTCACACGTTGATGTTGGACACGAGTTTCACCCCTAAGAAGCAGACCTGTCAGAGGGGTTCTACGGTGTTAGGGCACCTAAGTCTATTAACTGATTAACATATAACCATTTAAACAGGAATATCACATTTCATGCATATTTCAAGTTTCCAAATGAATCAATCATACACTATTGTACGTGCTATACTGCTTAAGAGTCATATCAAGTGATACTGAAGCAAATAAGCATTTAAAATGAGTTAAATAATGATTTCTGAATGAACTGCCACTCACACTCTGAAACTCGGCCGATCACTATGGAACTCGGCCGATCACTTCACAGTTTCTGAAACTCGGCCGACCAACTTCGGCCGATCAGCAGGAAACTCGGCCGATCCACTGGGAAACTCGGCTGATCGAAACACAGCTCGTTTACCTACAAAGAAACTCGGCCGATTCAAGACCAAACTCGGCCGACCAAAACGCTGTTCGAAATCCTAAACAAGGAACTCGGCCGACCAAAACACGAACTCGGCCGAACCGCGCACAGACAGAAAATAAAAACGGACCTGCAGATGTCAATTTCACTCGAATCGACGGGTAAAACCCTCGAATTGAGTTGCAAATCACTTGCAATAGGTGCACACCACCAGGAACTAGCCGGAGGGAGAAAGAAGGTCAAGCTAGGGCTGCTCTTGCACCCTAATCTTCAGGCCATCACCTTGAAAACGCAGCTCCTGCTGCAAGCTAGCTCGAATCGATGGAAAAGAAGGTGGAAGGAAGGAAGAAGATGAGTCGCAGCTGCTGGCCAGAGCAAAACCAAGCTCCAAACGTCCTTCTCCTCAGCTCTCTTTCTCTCTCTCTCTCTCACGCGAAGGAAGAAGAAGAACGCTTCTGCGTTCTCTCGTTTCTGGAAAATGAAACGAGATAAGGGGGAAAGAATAGATAAGGAGGAAAACCTAGGGGCCAAAACGCAAAGTCCAAGAACTTCCAAAAACTACAAATGGGTCCCTACAAGCCCAAAAACATGCAACTTTTGACTCGAAGGTCGGATTCGAACGATTTCTCTGGCAACGCTTCAAGCGTAAGATCCTACACGTTTTAAGGGCTAGGATTCACGCTAAGCACATATCATATTCGTTAAAAACATTATTAACAAAAACAAGCTTATAACTTATCAAAGCAGCTAAAACACATGTTCAACAGCATACTTACAGGTTAAGCTCGACGTGGGTCGTAACAATCTCCCTCCCTTATAAGAATTCCGTCCCAAAATTCCTAAAAGAGAAAAGGAAACTTTCTATGCATCTCAGACTCAAGCTCCCACGTAGCTTCTTCGAGATTATGGTTCCTCCACAGAACCTTCACTAAAGGTATCTCGCGGTTCTTAAGCTTTTTGATTCGGTGATCAACTATCTGCACTGGTCCTTCCACGTAGGACACGTCTGTCTTAAGCTGCGCCGGTTCTGGATCTAAAATCTTTTCTGTACTGGGATGACACTTCTTTAGCATAGACACATGGAACACATCGTGAAGACTTGCCAACTCAGACGGCAAATCCAACCTGTAAGCTACAGGTCCAATCCTCTCAACAATAGGATATGGACCCATATACCTAGGGGTCAACTTTCCCCTCTTGCCAAACCTTAGTACTCCTTTCCACGGTGAAACCTTCAGATAAACCTCGTCACCAACCTCAAACTCAAGAGGTCGACGTCGTCTCTCTGCATAACTTTTCTGTCTGTCCTGAGCAGCTTTTAACTGATCCCTGATCACAGATATCTTCTCTGTAGTTATATCAACTATCTCAGGTCCAAGAATTTCTTTCTCACCAACCTCATACCAACAAACTGGTGATCTACACTTCCTGCCATATAGAGCTTCATATGGGGCCATTCCAAGACTAGAATGGTAGCTGTTGTTATATGCAAACTCCATCAGGCTTAAGTGTTCTTCCCAGTTACCTCTAAACTGCAGAATGCATGCTCTCAGCATGTCTTCAAGGGTCTGAATGGTCCTCTCATATTGACCATCTGTCTGCGGGTGAAACATTGTACTAAACCTCAGCTTTGTGCCCAACGCACAATGTAACTGATTCCAGAACCTAGATGTAAACTTAGGATCTCTGTCAGAAATAATGGAAACTGGAATTCCATGCAATCTGATTACCTCGTCTACATATATCTTGGCCAGCTTCGGAACATCAAAGGTTGACTTGACCGGAAGAAAGTGAGCAGACTTAGTTAGTCTATCCACAATCACCCAAATCGAGTCCGAACCTCTAGACATCCTGGGTAATCCTACCACAAAATCCATCGTGATGTGTTCCCATTTCCATTCAGGTATAGGAAGCGACTGTAAAGTACCAGCAGGTTTCTGATGCTCAGCCTTAACCTGCTGACACACTCCACATCTAGCCACGTACTCAGCCACATCTCTTTTCATACCAGACCACCAGTACAGCTCTCTGAGATTCCTATAAATTTTTGTGTTACCAGGATGCATAGCATACATAGAAGCATGCGCTTCTACAAAAATCTGCTCTTTCAACTCACTGTTCCCAGGTACACACAACCTGTCATGAAGATACAACACATCGTCGTCAGAAAACCTGAATTCTGTTCTTTTACCTTCCAACATATCCTGCATAACCTGCCACAACTCGTCATCATTCTGTTGCAACTCCTTAATCTGATCATAGAAAGTAGGTTTGACCTGCATCTGAGCAATCAACCCACTCTGTCCAGACACATCCAAGTCTAAGTTCAACTTTCGCATATCTACAAGCAAGTCTCTCTTGAAACATGCCATAGAAAATGCATCTGCAGTTGAACTTGACTTTCTACTCAAGGCATCTGCTACAACATTCACTTTACCAGGATGGTAATCAATTGTCACATCATAATCCTTGATCAGCTCAAGCCATCTGCGTTGTCTCAAATTCAAATCTTTTTTAGTGAAGATATACTTCAAGCTCTTATGGTCCGTGAACACCTGACATGTCTCACCATACAGGTAGTGACGCCATGTCTTAAGAGCATGAACTATAGCAGCCAACTCCAGATCATGAGTAGGGTAATTCTCTTCATTCTTCTTAAGTTGTCTAGATGCGTAAGCTACAACTTTTCCTTCTTGCTTCAGTACACAGCCCAAGCCTCTCCTGGAAGCATCGCAAAACACTGTAACCTTTATCTGCCTCAGGCAAAACCAACACTGGCGTTGTGGTCAACTTTCTCTTCAAGATCTGAAAACTTTTCTCACAGTTATCAGACCAAACAAATGGTGCATCCTTCCTCGTCAAGTGTGTCAAAGGTGATGCTAGCACACTGAAGTTCTGTATAAACCTTCTGTAATAGCCTGCTAAACCCAAGAAACTTCTGATCTCAGTAGGAGTCTTAGGTTGTTCCCACTGAAGTACAGAATCAACTTTCTTAGGGTCAACGCTAACTCCATCTCTCGAGATAACATGTCCAAGAAATGCTACCTCTGCCAACCAGAACTCACACTTGCTAAACTTAGCATACAACTGATGTTGCCTCAACAACTGCAATGTCATTCTCAGGTGTTGCTCATGATGTTCATCATCTCTGGAGTAGATCAGAATATCATCTATAAAAACTACAATAAACTGATCTAAGAACGGTTTAAAGATCTGATTCATCATATCCATAAAGGCTGTTGGGGCATTGGTCAGTCCAAACGACATGACCAGAAACTCATAATGCCCATACCTGGTTCTGAAAGCTGTCTTGGGAATATCAGAAGCCTTTATTTTGAGCTGATGATATACAGATCTCAAATCTATCTTAGAGAAGATCGTTGCTCAACGCAACTGATCAAACAGACCGTCTATCCTCGGCAAAGGGTACTTGTTCTTAATAGTGATCTTGTTCAATTGTCTGTAATCTATACAGAGACGCATGGTACCATCCGTTTTCTTAACAAACAGGACTGGAGCACCCCACGGTGAAGAATTGGGTCTGATGAAACCCTTATCCAGCAATTCCTGCAACTGCACCTTGAGTTCCTTCAACTCTGTAGGTGCCATTCTATAAGCTGGCAGTGCCACTGGATGACTACCTGGATATACATGAATCTCAAAATCAATGTCTCTGACAGGAGGTAAGCCTGGCAACTCTTCTGGAAAAACATCAGAAAACTCACTAACTACCGGCACATCATAAACACTGGTGGTGCTCTTCTCTACTCTAGTATCAACCACATGAGCAAGGAACGCTTCACATCCTTTCTGTAGCATCTTATCAGCTACTGCAGCTGATACAATGCACTTAGGCAAAACTTTCCTGTCTCCAGTAAAGACACAAGAAAATTCACCTTGTTGAAAGGTAGCTTCCTTCTTCCAACAATCGAGTTGCACTTGATATGTCTCAAGACAATCCATACCCAAGATGACTTGAAAAGTATTTACATCCAGGGGTATGAGATTAGCAGCAAAGGTGTAACCCCCAAAAGATAACAAACATCCGGGACAGAATTCAGTCAAAACCGTTGGTCCACCTAGTGGAACTCTCAACACTAACTCATCTACCAAAACTTGAGTTAACAAATTAAATTCACCAACTAAAGAGTGTCGTATGAAAGAGTGAGTAGCACCCGGATCTATCAAAACTAAAACTGGTATACTATTAAACAAAAGCATCTCTCCTGTAACAACTTGTGAAGAGATTATACCTTCTTGAGGTGTCAAAGAAAAGAAACGTGCTGAAGCTCTCCCTCTGCCACGTTGTCCTCTCTGACCACTCCTTCCACTGGGCATTCCACCACCTCTAGAACCAGAAGCCACAGAAGAACTCGGTCCTTCAGCTGGAGGTTGTCTCTGAACATCATAAAACTGGGGCTGAGAAGCCTGTGATGCTGCTGGTTGAAGCTGAGGGCAAAACTTCTTTATATGTCCTTTCTGCCCACAGTAGTAACATTTTGTATAATCTAAACCCCAACATTGCCCAGAGTGTACTCTTCCACAAGCATTACATACTCACATCTCCTATCTCTGTGGACCAGTCACAGAAGTAGATGATCCAGATGGCTGCTCTCTAGACACACTGCCCCATCTCCCTGGGCTGTATCTCCCTCTGCTTCTAGAAGAAGTAACGTCCTCAGATCTCTGCCTACTGAAACAGCTAAAGCCACGCCCGAGTTTAGAAAAGAAACCTCTACCTCCACCTCTGTATCCACTACTGGACTGTCCTCTACTGAAATCTGCAGATCTCTTCTTAGACTCAGGCACCTTGTCAGTATTCACAGATTCTTCAACCTGTCTGGCAGCCTCAACAAACTCGCCAAAGTTCTCTCTGTTCCTTCTACTAGTAGCAGAAACTGTATGCCGAATCTCTGGCCTCAGCCCTTCTTGAAACCTTCTGCATCTTTCTATGTTGTCGGGAACAAGCTGCGGACAGAAGTTCGCTAACCGGGTGAAAAGCGCTTCATACTCAGTAACTATCATGTTCCCCTGCTTAATGTTCTGTAACTGCCTGATTTTCTCATTAAGAAAAGTGGGTGGATAGAATTTAAGATGAAACTCCTCAGAAAAATCCTGCCAAGAAAGCTCTGTACCTCTCCTCTTTTCCTCCACACCACGCCACCACAACTCTGCATCGCCTGTCAAAAGGTAGACTGCATGATTAATCTTCTTCTCTTCTGGAAGCTCCATCAGGCGAAAAACCTTCTCTATCTGTCTAAACCATTCATCATCCTCTGCTGGATCTGTAGTGCCACTAAACTCTGTACCACCAAGCTTCTTCACAAGCTCATAAGATCGCATCAGATCCTTACTGCTGGTAGAAGTAGAAGCTCGCCTATCAGCCTTGTACTTCTCCCTGGTCTCCAGAAACATCTTATACATACGAGATGCTTCATCTACGTGGTCACCACCACCTGGACCCAAGTACAGAGGATCAGGGCCAACATGACTCTCGGCCTGGTCATCATGATCATAACCTCTTCCTGTCATCTACAATAATATAACAGAATATTTCCTGTTAGAAAACTACAGATAGAAGAAAGACACCTAAACCTTAATCCTATTGGTCTCTTATCATCCCCTGACCTGGACTTAGAGTATTCATATACTCAACCTATTCTCTGATACCAAGATGTCACACCCCGATCTCACATTAACCTCAAAATCATGAGATTAGGGCGTGACGGAGGGATTATACACAAGCCAAACCATTCATAACTTTTTAAGAACATTTAGAAGGCATTAAAAGGTAATCTGATTTATGTTGTAAAATAAAACTCAACAAACTGCGGAAGCATTTTGATTAAGCTGACTAGCAATATAAACAGAGTCTATAGCATATTACATTGTTCGACATAAAATAAAGCATAACAGTTAATTTACATCTTTATACACATTCTCTCTCACCCACACCTTGTCCCAAGGACCGAGGGGAAAGGACTAAGAGACCTCTAACTAGACTAACTACAAACCTTCTATAGACTAAGCGTTAGGATGAAAAGATCCTTCAGATTCCTGCTGCTGATGATGACCTGAAAATGTTTGAGTAGAGGTATGAGCCTACTCGCTCAGTGAATAGCATTTCATTTAGCTATCACTAAACAACTCATCAGGTTTATAAAATTGAAATAAAAGATAAGTACAGAACAAACAGGGCAGTTTTAATGACATAACAAATTTGCAGATAATAATCACATTTCTATGCAACAACAGATATTTTAAACAAATAAACAGATATATATAGAATTGGCACAAAAATTCAAATATATTAATTTACTGTGATCCTATATGATTACATATTAATATTATTATTATGCCCTAATCATATGCAGTGTACTCTGCATATAAAGATCCGTAGCGAACTACGATTCCACCGTACAAGACTTAGCGACACACCCGGGAAATGCTAAGTCTGACGCCAGCCCTGCTCTGCCACAGGACCCCAGGCTCATCGGCCTTCAGGTTCATCGGCCTCGAGGCTCATCGGCCTCACTGCACTACATCGAGTGCTCTGAACTCCTCCTCTAACCTGAGTACACAGGCTCAGGAGGTCTGGGTTACCACTGTGACATCGCACGCGTTGTTGTTGAATAACCCCTATTTACTCCAGTGCCACCGTGACATCGCACGCGTTGTTGTTGAACACTGTCTTTCCATCCTTGTGCCACCGTGACATCGCACACGTTGATGTTGGACACGAGTTTCACCCCTAAGAAGTAGACCTGTCAAAGGGGTTCTACGGTGTTAGGGCACCTAAGTCTATTAACTGATTAACATATAACCATTTAAATAGGAATATCACATTTCATGCATATTTCAAGTTTCCAAATGAATCAATCATACACTATTGTACGTGCTATACTGCTTAAGAGTCATATCAACTGATACTGAAGCAAATAAGCATTTAAAATGAGTTAAATAATAATTTCTAAAAGAACTGCCACTCACACTCTGAAACTCAGCCGATCACTCTGGAACTCGGCCGATCACTTCACAGTTTCTGAAACTCGGTCGACCAACTTCGGCCGATCAGCAGGAAACTCGGCCAATCCACTGGGAAACTCGGCCGATCGAAACACAGCTCGTTTACCTACAAAGAAACTCGGCCGATTCAAGACCAAACTCGGCCGACCAAAACGCTGTTTGAAATCCTAAACAAGGAACTCAGCTGACCAAAACACGAACTCGGCCGAACCGCGCACAGACAGAAAATAAAAACGGACCTACAGATGTCGATTTCACTCGAATCGACGGGTAAAACCCTCGAATTGAGTTGCAAATCACTTGCAATAGGTGCACACCACCAGGAACTAACCGGAGGGAGAAAGAAGGTCAAGCTAGGGCTGCTCTTGCACCCTAATCTTCAGGCCATCACCTTGCAAACGCAGCTCCTGCTGCAAGCTAGCTCGAATCGATGGAAAAGAAGGTGGAAGGAAGGAAGAAGATGAGTCGCAGCTGCTGGCTGGAGCAAAACCAAGCTCCAAACGTCCTTCTCCTCAGCTCTCTTTCTCTCTCTCTCTCTCTCTCTCTCACGCGAAGGAAGAAGAAGAATGCTTCTGCGTTCTCTCATTTCTGGAAAATGAAACGAGATAAGGGGGAAAGAATAGATAAGGAGGAAAACCTAGGGGCCAAAACACAAAGTCCAAGAACTTCCAAAAACTACAAACGGGTCCCTACAAGCCCAAAAACATGCAACTTTTGACTCGAAGGTCGGATTCGAACGATTTCTCTAGCAACGCTTCAAGCGTAAGATCCTACACGTTTTAAGGGCTAGGATTCACGCTAAGCACATATCATATCCATTAAAAACATTATGAACAAAAACAAGCTTATAACTTATCAAAGCAGCTAAAACACATGCTCAACAACATAGTTACATGTTAAGCTTGACGCGGGTCGTAACACTCACATTTTTAGTGTGATTCCAGTCCAAACGGTCTTGTAGATATTTTTTTTGCTTCAAATGGTTTGCATGAAATTGGCTTAAATGGTCTTCACATTTGGCTCATTTGGTTTCATATTCCATTCAGTCTTATGCAAATGACCAAACGGTCTTGGTCTCATGCATGTATTCCTTCGGTTTGGCAGCAAAGTGCCTTTTACATTCGGTCTTTATGCGGCAGAAAATGGTCTTCATTTCTTAATGACCCAAACGGTCTTGCATGCTAGAGAAAACGGTCCACATTTCTCATTCAGTCTTCATCTTCTTGCTCATTCGGTTTGCATTGTTGCCATCCATACAGTCTTCATTGTTTATTATTTTTTATTCAAATGGTTTGCAGCAGTGAAACATTCGATCTCGTAGCATTCGGTTTGCTTCTCTAATCAGCAAATGGTCTTCATGCTAATCTCTTATTCGGTCTGCATGCATGCTAAAGTCATGTGTGTGATCTTATGAAATGGATTTTGCTAGCAGCTTTGTCCATATAGTTTTGCAGCTTTCACATTTCATTCGGTTTGCATGCGGATTGAGCAAACGGTTTTGAATAATGCTGCCATTCGGTCTTCAAAGCGGATCCCTTCATTTGGTCTTATGCATTAGCGCAGCAACCGGTCTTGGTATTACATGCGGACTCATGCATGTGCTTAATTCATACGGTTTGCAATGCAAATGGTTTGTTGTATTGATTTCATCAAATGGTCTTCACACTATGTAATTTGCTTAAACGATTCGCCTGCTCATACAGTTTTGCTTCGGAAAATGGACTACTGCTCTTCACGATCTGCTGGGTCCATTCGGTCTTCACACGTATCTGGCTCAAATGATCCCTCAGCTTCATTCAGTTTGGTAATCCATATGGTTTGCATGCAGCAAATAGTCTTCATCGCTCGGTCGTTCAAACCGTCTGAGACCGTGACTTTTCCAAATGGTCTCGCTGACCCAGCTCTAAACGGTCTCACAGACCCAACTCTAAATGGTCTCGCAGACCGGTTCCAAATGGTCTGAGAGTATTGTGTCCATACGGTCTTGGCAGCTAAACGGTCTTCGCGGCTGAACGGTCTTTCGACCTTGGCACCCAAATGGTCTCTGCTGGTCTCTTGGTCTTGAGACCGAATGGACTCAAACAGTCTTGAGACCGAATGGGCTCAAACGGTCTTGAGATCGAATGGGCTCAAATGGTCTTGAGACCGAATGGGTTCAAACGGTCTTGAGACAGAGTGGGCTCAAACGGTCTTGAGACCGAATGGATGAAATCGCTTGGTTAGATCGATTGGTCGGAACCAAGGGTGAGTGAAGGTGGGCCCCAGCTGATTGTTCAGCTTTATCAAGACCTGCATCAAATCAACATAATTTTAGTTAAAATTGTGATAATTGGACCAATTTAGTAAATGAAATTGAATGCATTGAGTCGAATTTGATCCAATGTGGTGATTGAAATTCCTAATGAATATGCATTCATCAAAATACCCCGAACTTAAATGTTGCTCATCCTCGAGTAACACAAAATCTGAAACAGTCGCCAAATGAATACTTTCAATTTGTGTGATTGCCTCCTCTTCACATCATGATTGTTTTCCTTCTACTTAGTATGACTCAGTATCTCAACTTCCTGAGACCACTGAACACATCTTACCATATCTGCGTTCCTGAGTTTGCTTCCCAATATCACTTCCTCCTCACTTTTTCCAACAACAAGCATGTCAAAGAGTTTTTTAAGAGTCCAGAGTAGCCCACGGAACAACAAGTGTGCATCTGATCTGACACTGGTGTATTTCAGAGTAGAGGAGGCTTTTATTGCACCTTTAGGTAGAAAAGGGAGTGAAGAGTGGTATGGAAGGAAGAAGTAAATCTCTCCTCTATTCGACTCGAGATTTTTATTATTTTTGCAATTTTATTTATTACATTTTTTGTGTGAATCTCTCCTCTATTCGACTCGAGATTGCAATTCTTTTTGTGTGCGCTTTGGCATCTTTTTATTTATGAATCTCTCCTCTATTCGACTTGAGATTGCATTTTTTTGTGGCACGCCCCTATTTATTTGTGAGGGGTATGGAAGAAGCGGATATAGAGGGAAGTGGCATGCCACCCCAAACTTAGGGTTTGGCACTATATTGGCTATTTTTGTTTCTTTTTTATGGATGGAGGGGTACGAAGATGATAGAAGAAGTGTAGAAGAGAGTTCAGATCAGAATGCAACTTGATTTACAATTCCATGCATCGGGTGGTTCTCTTTATCATACTCTGCTCAGCTAATGACTTTATGAGGATCCAGTGGGGATTCCACGTTATTGTTCCACTAGTTAGTTAGGAAGCACGACATATTTGATCCCTATCTGTCTGACAGATACTTGTCATTTTTGCATAAGTATCATGATGTTAGGATTAATAAGTTTCACAAGATGATTTCAATCAAAGGGCTAGTTTTTAGAATAAGGTCCTTTTGAGGATTTGCTTCGGATAAGGAGGGTATAATGATAAAGGCATAGAAATTGAAAACATGTCAAAATTTCATCAAATATCTGTTCAAATTTCTTTTGAAAACTTTACAATTTTGAAAATTTAGGTCAAAACTGTGACAATGAAATCTTAAGTTTGATTTAGATGGGTGAAGGTGAAAAGTAAGATACATACCACCCACCCTCCACCCCGAACTTAGAAATTTGCTCGTCCCGAGCAAACTCTAAATCTGAGATGGAGGGGAAAGTTCATGCCATTTGGACCACTGGATGTGGTTGCGTTCCAATCAGCGTGTTTCCTCCATCTGAAAATCTCAAACAAAAAGATCATTCAGAACTCAAAGTATCATCTCGCAATGCAATTTTCATTTAGTGCAAAATTATCTAAAATTTAAAAATAGAATTGAGTAAAATTTCTAATTCAAAGTTAAAATGAATTTTATTTATCGGGTTGCCTCCCGACAAGCACCTTTGTTTTATATTGATGTCTCGATGTGATACCTTCAACTTCATGGTGGTTCCTTTGGATTGGAGAGATCTATTGTTGCTTTGGTGCTTATGTCGACTGTGGTGAAATATCTTTTCAAACGTTGACCATTTTCCACGAATTCACCCGACTTTTCGCTCCATAAAGAGAAAGCACCATGTGGGGAGATGCTTTTGACAATGTACAATCCAGACCAGTGAGAGTAGAGTTTCCCTGGGAATAACTTCAACCTTGAGTTGAATAGCAGAACTTGGTCTCCCACTTGTATGTCTTTTCTTTTCAAATGGCCATCATGCCAAAGCTTGGTGTGTTCTTTGTAGATTCGTGCATTCTCATAAGTTGTCATCCTGAGTTCGTCTAGCTCTTGGAGTTGCAGAATCCTGGCTTGGCCTACTTCTTCCAGATCAAAATTTAGTTGTTTTATTTCCGACCATGCCTTTTGTTCCAGTTCGACTGGCAGGTGGCAAGCCTTTCCATATATTAATCGAAAAGGTGTAGTCCCGAGGGGAGTTTTATAAGCAGTTCGATAGGCCCGTAATGTGTTGTTGATTTTCACCGACCAATCTTTCCGATTGCGGCCTACTGTCTATTCCAAGATACTCTTGAGTTGACGATTAGAAACCTCCACCTGTCCACCTTTATGTAGATGGTAAGGTGAGGCTACCTTGTGAGTAACACCCTACTTTCTTAGCAATGCTTCAAAGCTTCTTTCAAGGAAATGAGACCCTCTATCAGATATCACAGTTCGTGGAACTCCAAAATGGGGTAAAATAATATCTTTGAATAATTTGATGACAGGTTTGGAATCACTAGTGACAGTTGGTATGGCTTCAACCCATTTTGAGACATAGCCCACCGCCACTAGGATGTATGAAAAACCATGAGAAGATGGGAATGGACCCATGTAGTCCACCCTCCAAACATCGAATATCTCTACTTCTTGCCACAGATTCAGTGGCATCTCATCTTTCTTTGTTATATTTCCATATCTTTGACATTTGTCACATGATAGGACAAAGTCATAGAAATCTTTGGATATGGTTGGCCAGAAGAATCCACATTGCAAAACCTTCAAAGCAGTCTTCTTTGAACTCATATGGCCCCCGACTGGGCCAGAGTGATAGTGCTCTAGAATAGATTGAGCTTCTTCCTCAGCGAACTGTTTCACATCATGCATAAACTTCTTCAGTGCATTTCCGGTGCATTGAGGATGAATAACCCCAGTAGCGAGGTAGTTCACAAAATCCGAGTACCATGGTATAGCTTCTGAGACCTTCATTAATAGATCATCTGGAAGGGAGTCGTTAATCAGAATCTTCTCAGTATCCAGAGTGTGGATGCGACTAAGGTGGTCTGCTACAACATTCTTTGTACCCTTTTTATCTCTGATCTCTAAATAAAATTCTTACAGGAGGAGAATCCATCTTATTAACCTATGTTTTGCATCTTTCTTTGCTAGAAGGTAACGAATGGCAGCATGATCTGTGTAGACAATGACCTTTGAACCCATTAGGTAGGATCTGAACTTGTCAAAAGCATACACGACTTCCAGAAGTTCTTTCTCAGTAGTAGCATGATTCCTCTGAGCTTCATTGAGGGTCTTCGATGCATAATAGATCACATAATGTTTCTTTTCTATACATTGGCCCAAGATAGCACCTACAGCATAATCTCTTGCATCACACATGATTTCAAAAGGGTGGTCCCAATCAGGAGCTCTAATGATGGGTGTAGTTGTAAGGGCATGCTTTAGTGTGTTGAAACTTTTAACACATTCTTCGTCAAAATTGAATCCAGCATCCTTTAGTAACAAATTTGTCATCGGCTTGGTTATCTTCGAGAAATCCTTTATAAATCATCTATAGAAACCTGCGTGACCAAAGAATGCTCGAACTTTCTTTACATTGATAGGGATAGAGAGCTTGGAAATCACTTCAATCTTGGCTTTATCTACTTCAATTCTTCTATTGCTGACCCTATGGCCCAGGACAATGCCTTCCTTTACCATGAAATGACACTTCTCCCAATTCAGCATAAGACGAGCTTCTTCACAACATTTGAGAATGAGGGGGAGGTGTTTTAGACATGAGTCAAAAGAATCTTCGTATACAAAAAAATCATCCATGAAAACTTCCATAATTGTTTCAGTAAGACCAGTGAATATGGCAGCCATGCAACGCTGGAAAGCTGCAGGTGCATTGCAGAGGCCAAACGGCATTCTTCTAAATGTGTATGTTCCGAATGGGCAGGTGAAAGTAGTTTTCTCCTAGTCATCTGGATGTATAGGTATTTGATAGAATCCAGAGTAACCATCGAGATAACAGAAATATTCTTGATGGGTCAGCTGCTCTAATACTTGATCAAGAAAGGGCATTGGAAAATGATCTTTTCGAGTTGCCTTGTTTAACTTCCTGTAATCTATGCACATCCTCCACCTTATGACTGTTCGAGTGGGGATGAGTTCATTGTTTTCATTTCATATAATAGTTGTTCCACCTTTCTTCGGGACTACATGCACTGGGCTCACCCATGACGAGTCTGATATCGGATAGATTATTCTAGCTGTGAGCAGTTTAATGACCTCGTGACGGACTACTTCCTTCATATTTGGATTCAATTTCCATTAATGTTCAATAGTTGGCTTGTGATCTTCCATCATAGGGATCTTTTGCATACACAGCGCTTGACTAACCCCAGTGAGGTCACTCATTTTATAGCTGATGGCTTTCTTTCTTTCCTTTAATTCTTTCAGGAGTTTATCTTCTTGTTTGGATGTAAGATTGGAATTTATTATTACAGGACAAACCTTGAGATCATCCAAAAACACATACTTCAGTCCCTCGGGAAGGGGCTTCATTTTGGGGGCCTCTGGTTTTTTGCATGTTTCTTCAGTAGCTTCCACTGCCTTGAGTCCTTCAAACGTAGCTTCGGGATCTTCTTGGGTAGTGTCAAGGTCAAGAACACACTCTTTAACTTGCTCACTGGTGGAGTTATCAGCAGAGGGGTTTGTTAGAGTCACTTCTAAAGGATTGTCTTGTTCATATCCCTCTTGTGTAAGGAGTGATATTTGTTCAATGTCGTCAATAAGATAAACTTCTTCTTGCATACTTGGTCTTCTCATGCTTTCAAAAACATTGAATTCAAGGGTTTCTTTACCAAGTCTGAGAAGTAATGTTCCTACTTCAACATCAATTAGACCTCTTGCAGTGGCGAGGAACGGATGTCCAAAGATGAGAGGATATCTGGCGTCCTCTTTTATGTCTATGATGACAAAGTCACATGGAACATAAGAATCTTTCCCTACCTTGACAGGTACATCCTCAATAATTCCTAATGGGTGTTTTATCAAATTTTCTGCGAGTTGTATGGTCATGCCAGTTGGAAGAAGTTCAGAAAATCATAGCCTTTTGCAAAGTCTGAGTGGCATGATGGAGATGCTAGCACCAAGATCTGCTAGTCCTTTCTTGCATGAAGAATCACCGATATGGTAGGAAATCCCAAAAGATCCTGGATCTTTCTGCTTCTTTGGCATCTTACTCTGGATGATATCCGAAGTGGTTTTAGCTAACTTGACTGTCTCACATTCTTCAGTTGTATATTTCTTGGTCAGTAGTGACTTTAAGTACTTTGTCCAAGCTGGTATCTCAGCCAGCACATCCAAAAAAGGTATATCAACATGGAGTTTCTTCATAGCTTCTTTAAACTTATTGAACTGAGTATCCAACTTTGTTTTCCTTAAATGAGAAGGGAACGGTATATGAGTCTTTTATATAGGAATATTAGTTTCTGGTGTTTTAGTTTCTTCATCAATAGGTTTCTCAAGACTTTCCTTATCTATCTTATCAGCAATTGCTAGTTCTTCTGGTTGAAACTCCGGTGTTGTTGAGTCTTGAATGATCACAGGCTCATCCTCATTAGTAACAACCACAGGTGTCTTGATAGGAGGATCAGAATAGTCTTTTCCTAATCTGGTGGTGACTTCCTTCAATTGTTCAAGATGCTTAGGATTATTCTCGGGTTGGCCACCAAAAACTCCAGCTGGTGGCTTGATGCTAGCTGCAAGTTGAGCTAGTTGGGATTCATAAGCCTTTTGTTGAGCTTGTTGGTTAGCTATCATAGTTTGCTGAGCTTGCAACATCTTTTCAATGGTTGATAGTTTGTCATCAGGAGAAACTAGACCTGCTTGTTGTCCTTGTTGTTGATAAGGAACTTGGTTAAGACTCTGGTACTGGGAGTTGTTTTGATAATTATTAAGTTTCTATTCTGAAAATTTCTCTTGAAATTTCCTTGATTTCCAAAATTCTGTTGTTGATTAATTGGAATCCTGGAGGGCCTCGTGGCTGGTTGTTCGAACCAAATTGATGTGAGTTTACTACTCTAGAGGGGTTTCCATATTGAAATCCTGGAATTCCTATTCTGATTCAGATTGTAGTAACTTTGACCAGGGATGGTATTAACAGCATTAAGATTTTCCATTTCACCATTATCTCCTTGTCCACATATGTTGCTTAGAATAACATCGTAAAGAACATTACATGCTAATGTGGAATGATCAGTACTTTTACATGCTTCACAGAATAATGAAGTTGACTTGATCTGTTCTTGTTGTCGAGTGGGCGAACGTCCTCTTCCAATAGCAGTAAGAGATGATTCAATGTGGTCTTGCGTGGCAAATAAGAGTTTTAAGGTTTTAGTGATAGACTTGTACTCGGGAGTAGCTTCATCCATAGCTACTTTCAAGACTCCTTTACCTACAGATCTACCCTAATTGGCTTGATTTTCTTCTCCAAGGGTGACGACCCTCCATGCGCTGTCATAACTTTGACACGTGAAGTTTCCTCTAGATGAGGAGTCTAAGAATCTCTTGATATCGTCGTCCACACCCCTATAGAAAATTTCGATGAGTTGATTCTTAGGAATTCCATGGTGTGGACACTTGCATAGTAGCTCTTTGTATCTATCCCATGCATCAGCAAGAGTTTCTCCAAGGACTTGAGTGAAATTTGTTATTCGGCCTCTAATTTCATATGTGAGAGATGGAGGATAGAATTTTTGTAGAAACACATTTTGGAGTTGTTCCCAGGTGGTGATGGGTGTTTCACTTTGCAGCGAATTGTACCAACTTATAGCTCTATCAGTGAGGGAATACTTGAAGAGACAGAGTCAAATGGCATCGTCTGTGACTCCATTTTATTTTGTCATAGCACATAGATCAATATATCTCAGAAGATGTTCTTGGCTATCTTCACCTTGTTTTTTGTAGAATGGATTGTTCTGAAGTAAGGTGATCCAATGCGCTCTTATCTTGAAATTAGGAGCGTTGATGGGAGGAGGTTGTACTGGAGGATGAACATTCACAGCTTTCGAGATTGAGAACTCTCTAAGATCCTTTTGTAGTTCCGTTACTTGTATTGATGCTTACGCTGCTAGGATTTCTTCTTGAACTGCAGCTCTAGCTTCTTGCATGAACCTCTCTCTCTGCACATTGATGGCTTGAGCCACTCTTCGGGCTACTTCTTCTTCTTGATCCATCCTTTCTTGATTTTCTCTGATCTGACGATGAAAAGTTATGTGTATCTCAGGATCAAAGCTCGTTGTTAGTCTGGGGGTGTCTGAACGGCGCATGCACTATGCTTTGGGTTGTACCTGAAATAAGATTTTGAAAGTGAGAACCACGGAGTAGAGTCAAAATCCAAGTGGATGATCGATTGTATCAAAAGAAAATTAAAATCCTAGATTAGCCTCAAAAGAACTAGATTTGACTAACTGATTTTGTTGTCCCCGGCAACGGTGCCAGAATTTGACGTGGGATTTTATCGCACTAAAAAACTCACTCGGGGTTGAAATCCCCGAGCTTTTACCAAAACCAAAGTGCAATAATATCACCCACAAGAATACGGGTCTTATCGCAGTATAGTTAAGGATCAAACCCAAAGGACAACGTTTTTAAGAATCCTTGACAGTCTAGTCTTGTTCGAGTTAAGACTAATATTTAAAATGATTGGTTGATTTGAGTTTGATTAAACTAATTGCAAGGAAGTAAAAGTTGAATTAAAGTTGGATTTAGATCAATGATATGGAATCGCTTGGGTGGTATCGGGTTTCACCACCGCTACACATACAAACACGTCTAAACATCAAACATCCAGGCAAGATATAACTATCCAAATAGAGCTACTGCAAAACCCCCCATATGGGCGTTAGGTTCGCATAAGGATCACCTTAGGCATCAGATGTCTCGTCACCATCTGGATCACTTACTTACGGCTCCAAAGATATAGAAATCCAACGAAGGTTGTGGGCCCCCTATGCAGTAGGTGTTAGTCACATAGGAGTGTCACCGAAGGCTAGATGGATCATCCCCTCACGGATCATACACTTAAGACCTTGAAGAAATCTCATTCTATTTCTAGTTTGGGAGTCAACCGCATTAATCGATAAGTAAGAAGGTAATTAATATACGAGAAAACATCGCCGATTAACAAGAAGATACAAAATCCAACTAAGGTTGTGAACCCCCTATACATGCGTTAGGTAGACAAAAGCGTCACTGAAGGCTAGATGGCTCATCCCCTCGCGGATCATACACTTACAACCTCAAGGAATCCCATTCTATTTCTAGTTTGGGAGTCAACTTGTTAAATGACATTCAATCCTACATATATAAGTTCTCACAACATAGGAAGAACAAAGATGAAAGCAAGCAACTAATCTAACTATTAACATAACGATTAACAACAAAATGAAAAGTTATATACATTGTCATGGAAAGTTTAACAAAAGAACATGATTGCATTGGCGGCGGGGCTAGTCCATGAACCCCGGCGAAAGGGAACTACTCACTCGTGATGCGAGAAACAAGAAGAATGAGAAAGAGAGGGAAATCCGCCATGAACTCGGTGCAGAAGGTAGTCGTAGCTCGGTGAACATGATGCGGTCTTCTACATTGTGTCAGAGCAGATCTGGACGCGAAACGGGAGATGCCAAGACAGACCAGACAGTCTCTCTCGCTCCATCTTCCTTCTCTTCTCATACTCCTTGATTGCAACACGGGCAGTAGGTGGAGTGAAACTGGCATGGACGGAACTGGATCTGGATCGGACCAGTGTACAGGCAGCCTATCGGCGTCCCAGAACCGATTGCCAAAAATGGGGACCCTACTGGTCCTATTTATAGGCACAGGACTGGCCCTCACATTTTTGGTGTGATTCCAGTCCAAATGGTCGTGTAGATATTTTTTTTGCTTCAAATGGTTTGCATGCAATTGGCTTAAATAGTCTTCACATTTGGCTCATTTGGTTTCTTATTCCATTCAGTCTTGTACAAATGACCAAACGGTCTTGGTCTCATGCACGTATTCATTTGGTTTGGCAGCAAAGTGCCTATTCTATTCGGTCTTTACGCAGCAGCAAACGGTCTTCATTTCTTAATGACCCAAACGGTCTTGCATGCTAGAGTAAACAGTCCACGTTGCTCATTCGGTTTTCATCTACTTGCTCATTCGGTTTGCATTGCTACCATCCATATGGTCTTCATTGTTTATTATTTTTTATTCAAACGGTTTGCAGCAGTTAAACATTCGATCTCATAGCATTCAGTTTGATTCTCTAATCAGCAAACGATCTTGATGCTAATCTCTCATTCGGTCTGCATGCATGCTAAAGTCATGCACGTGATCTTATCAAATGGATTTTGCTAGCAGCTTTGTCCATACGGTTTTGCAACTTTCACATTTCATTCGGTTTGCATGTGGATTGAGCAAACGGTTTTTTATAATGCTGCCATTCAGTCTTCGCAGCGGATCCCTTCATTCGGTCTTATGAATTAGCGCAGCAACCGGTCTTGGTATTGCATGCGGACTCATGCATGTGCTTAATTCATATGGTTTGCAAAGCAAACGGTTTGCTATATTGATGTCATCAAACGGTCTTCACACTACGTAATTTGCTTAAACGGATTGTATGCTCATACGGTTTTGCTTCGGCAAACGGACTGCTGCTCTTCACGATCTGCTGGGTCCATTCGGTCTTCACACGTATCTGGCTCAAACGATCCCTCAGCTTCATTCAGTTTGGTAATCCATACGGTTTGCATGCAGTAAACGCTCTTCATCTCTCAGTCGTTCAAATGGTCCGAGACCGTGACTTTTCCAAATGGTATCGTTGACCCAGCTCTAAACGGTCTCGCAGACCCAACTCTAAACGGTCTCGCAGACCGGTTCCAAACGGTCTGAGAGTATTGTGTCCATACAGTCTTCACAGCTAAACGGTCTTCGTGGCTTAACGGTCTTGCGACCTTGGCGCCCAAACGGTATCTGCTGGTCTCTCGGTCTTGACACCGAATGGGATCAAACGGTCTTGAGACCGAATGCGCTCAAACGGTCTTGAGACTGAATGGATGAAATCGCTTGGTTAGATTGATTGGTCAGAACCAAGGGTGAATGAAGGTGGGCCCCAGCTGATTGTTCAGCTTTATCAAGACCTGCATCAAATCAACATAATTTCAGTTAAAATTGTGATAATTGGACCAATTTAGTAGTTTTGAAAATTTTGATATTTAGTAAATGAAATTGAATGCATTGAGTCGAATTTGACCCAATGTGGTGATTGAAATTCCTGATGAATATGCATTCATAAATTCCATCTCTCCTACAGATCTTGTATGGCACTGATTTTGACTTAGCAGTGGTCAGTTGGAGTTGAGTGGTATAACTCAACTCCTTAGGGCTTAACAAAAGACGTAATTTAGCTGTGCAGTATATCGGTATAGGATCAAACATACTTCACATTGGATGTTAACCCTTTCCTTATTTCTTATAATGTTTAGTTGTTATAATGTAGTAAGAGAAATCAACTGTATAGAAAGTTGTAGCTTTACCTGTTTCCCTATATATTGTGCTAAGTCATGTGTTATATGTTTTAGTTACTTAGCCTACTTAACACGTTAAATTTGTTTAAATTGTTTAATCTTCTTAACATGCTTAGTTATTTGAATGTGTTCATCCTATTTAATAATGATACTTGTTATAATAAATAAATGTTAGTTGAGAGTTCTCATTGGGACATGGGTCTCACCTCTTGAGTCACCACATCTTTTTAGGTGGTCATCAGTGGTGTGGTCAGGATCATGGTGATGAAAAGGAGCATTTTGGAGAGTAGTAGATGCAGAAGGTTGTTATTAGTATTTTGTAGAGTCCTAGAGTCATCCCTATACTCTTAGGTCCATGCATGGGATGTTGTGTAAATGATATGTATCTGGATACGTGGTTTGATAGTGTACCTATGTTTTCTATATGGAATGTATATGTGGAACATTTCTCTTTGTATAATATAGGTTGTGGTTGAGGCCACTGGATACATGTGTAAATACTTGGTATGGTATGTGATACGACACAGGTTGATGAACCTTTATCTAGTTTTTTTGGATATGATGGTAATGTTTTAAATTGGTTTTTAATTTACCATGTTTTCTGGCTATGTGGTTAATTAGTAGTTGATTGTGTGTTTTTTAATATTCATTGTTGTTGTGGTGGGGTGTCACAGTATGGGCCACACTGATGTTACTTGATATAAGAAAATAAAAGGTAGAATGTGTGTTACTCTATCTCTAATCAGTTGAATGTAACTTGTCTAGGAAATAATAGAAATGAAATCAACTTATTGGTAATCTATAGGTCAAGAATTTGAGTTCTCTAGTTTCCCCTAGAGTTTTTTAGATATAAAAAGGGTTCCATATTGAACTTCTACTAGAAAATAGTCTGGAAAACATCTTCTTTTCTCCAAATTATGCATCCCTACATTCCCTTTCTCTCATAAAGAGGAGGAAATTATTCGAGGAAACTATAGGAGTGGCGCATTGGAGAAATTTTTCACAACAATAACATCAAGTAACAATTTTTAACCCTTCTTTCTTTCTCACTCTAGAATCTCTCTGTTCCATCTCTACGACTGAGGCCCATGGCGGATGCACAAGGGGGCGAGGCAGCCCCCATCCTCATCCTCATCCGGCAGAGCAGAGGGTACCTGGGGTAATCCGACGACGGACGTTACCCTAGGTCGGAGCTGGGCAGCCGCTGCGGCAAAGCCCCTGGAAGTGAGACGCACCCATCAGTCGGTGTCTGAACTGGGCGACCCCAAAGGTTCGTCATTTAGGGTGGAAGATAGTAGGTCGTGGATGAAGGTGTTGCTGCCTGTGGTCGAGGAAATGAACGCCTTCCACAAATGTTCGGTGATCATCCAGGTGATGGGGGCCAAATGCATCCTCCAACAGCTCTATGGCTAGATTCTGCGCTCCTGGCGGCCATCGGGCGAACTCCAATGCTCCCCTCTGGTTGGCGGACTCTTTCTAGCCCAGTTTGCATCTGAGGAGGATTTGAAGGTATCCCTGGAGCATGGTCCTTGGTTTTTCGACCGGAAGTTAGTCATTACAAGGTGGTGATCACCTGACGTGGACATCCGGAGGGCCTCCTTGACCTCGGTTCCTGCTTGGGTGACATTACCGGAGGTGGGGCATCACTGGTCTAGGCGTGCCATCACCATCATCAGCCATGGTATTGGTGAGCCTAAGGTCATCGATTTCCTGACCTCATGGCGCTACGTTAGAGCAGCACATGTGTGTATCGAGCTGAAGGCTGACAAATCCCCTCCGCCGGTAGTCATGCTGGATATGAATGATGGCAAGGAGCTGGCCATCAAGGTGGTTTACAATGCCCTTCCGGAAAGGTGTGAGCAATGCAAAGTTTTCGGCCATTCCCAGGGTGGCTGCCCTGGCGACCGAGTCTCATACTTGGAGCCACCCTTTGCGAGAGGCAGGGGGAAGAGCAGAAGGCCAACCCATAGAAGACGCGAGAACAGGAGTAGACTACAGACAGTGACAAATCAGGCTATCGAGATAGGGGCTGCAGATACGGTTGGTCAGGAGTCCAACCAGGATATGGGCACATCTGCTCCTCCCGCTGGTCCTGTGAGTGAGGGTGTGCTCATAGAAGAAGCGGTGATGGAGATTGATGAACCTTCTGTGAGAGATGGTGGGAGCATATAAGAACATGTGTCGGAGATCATAGAGATCAATGAGAAGACCCTTGAGGAAGGCGAAGTGGATATTGGGGTGAGACCTCAGGTCCAAGCCATCAGTAACCAATTCTCAATCCTAGAAAATTTGGACCCAAATGAATTGTTGGATGAACTCTCTAGTTTGGGATCTAGCAGGAGGAAAACTACCGGCAACAACAGCAGCTCTAGAGGCAGACGTACATCACTGAGAATGACCACTCCTGGAAAAGAGGGGTCCAACAAGAATTAGATGTCCATCCTCTCCTGGAATGTGAGGGGGGTGATAACGCCTGAAAGGCAGAGGAGGGTGAGAAAGATAATCAGGGAGCTGAATGCTTCCTTGGTTTTCTACCTCGAGACCAAAATAAAGAGACAGTATAAGGAGAAAATTGTAGGGTTATTTCCCAGGGGTTGGGGAAGTACTTCAAACCTGGAACAAATTGATGGAGGTCGTATAGCCCTGGGCTGGAACAAAGACATATGGGATGTTCAAATCATTCATGAGACTGACCAAGTTATGGTTGCTAGCTGCATCAACCATGGTGGGTTCCATTGTGTCATGTCGGGAGTCTACGGCCATAATGACGAAGGGAGAAGAAGGCAATGCTGGGATACCATAACTGAGACTACTCAAAAACCTGTCCCGCACCTTGTTATAGGTGATTTTAATCATGTTAGGTAGGTTGGGGAGAAGTATGGGGGCAAACCTATCCCAGATTCCATTTTGAGCAGATTTAATGAGGTTGTTGATGCGGCTAGTCTCCTTGAACTTAATATGGAGGGTGGAGTTATGACCTAGCAGAACAAAAGGGTCCCGGCGCACAGAATCTCTAGTCACCTGGACAGGGGGCTGGTTAATGCAGCGTGGTTGGACATTTTTGCTGAAGCTAATGTCGGGCTGGGTGGCCATCCCAATAGTGACCATGCATGGCTGTTGGTGAAGCTGGAAGGCACAGTTACAAGAAACAGGCTGTTTAGATTTCTAAATTTCTGGGTGGATTGGTCGGGCTTCAATGATGTTATTCTTAAAGCTTAGGAGGATAGAGTGGTTGCCAATCCTATCTACTGTGTGTTGGAGAAGTTGAGAAGAACTAAAGCTAGCCTCAAAGTTTGGTTGAAAGGTCTTGTAAATATGAGAAATTTGGTGATAAAAGCAGAAGAGGAGTATAGGGTGGCGGCTCTCGCACTGAGAAACCACCCCACTGACACAGATACAATCATTAAGGAAGAGCAGAAAGGGATCAGACTGTCACAGTTGGAGAAGGCGGAGGAACTCTATCATTGGCAGAGGAGCAGATTGAAGTGGATTAGTGATGGCAACCTTAACACCAAAGTTTATCATAATGCTACGAAGAAAAATCACATGAAGGACTGCATCCATGGCTTGATCAAGGTTGATGGGTCAACCACCAGAGGGCCTAATGAAGTGGTGGATGAAGCGGTAAATTTTTTCAGAAACCTGTACAACAAAAACCACCACACTAACGATTGTATTCTCCCTAGTAGCAAGGTGACGTATGACATGAATAGGATTTTGTGTGAACCGCTATCGGATAAAGAGATAAAGGATGTAGTGTTTAGTATTAGTCCTTCCAAAGCCCGGGGCCGGACGGCTTCAATGGAAGGTTCTTTCAGGCTACCTGGGAAATCATCAAGCAGGATGTGTGCCGCACTGTTCGTTGGTTCATGGTTGGAGGCAAGATGGTTAAACAAGTCAACCACGCTTTTATTAGACTCATCCCTAAAATGAACATTCTGGCGTCGATGGCTGACTATCGTCCCATAGCCTGCTGCTCAACCTTCAACAAGATCATAGCCAAAGTCCTATCGAACAAATTCAAGAGTATTCTACCGTCTGTTATCTCCCCAAACCAGCTTGTGTTTATTCGGGGCAGGTCTATAGCTGATGGGGCTCTTCTTTCTTCTGAGTTCCTCAGCTCATTTAATCAATCGAACTCTACTAAGAAAGCCTACTTTAAACTTGACATCAGTAAATCTTATGACCATGTTGAATGGTCTACTCTATGGAAGACCATGAATGCTATGGGTTTTTCTTCCAGATGGACTAACTTGATCAAACAATGCGTCGAGATGACATCCTTCTCGGTCTTGGTGAATGGGGTTCCTCATGGTCTATTCACTGCTTCTAATGGTCTCCATCAGGGTGACCCTTTATCACCCTTGTTGTTTACAATCATTGTGGAGGGCCTATCTCACATCATTAACAAGGAGGAAGAAGAAGGCACTATCAAGGTTTTCAAACTTAGAAATACTCCTGCCATCTCTCATCTGGTGTTCGCTGACGATGTTATGGTTTTTATAGTCGGTCATTATAAATACCTCCCGAGGGTGCGAATCATTCTGAAAAAGTTTGGGAAGCTCACTGGTCTTTACATCAACGCCATAAAGTCTAAGGTGTACCTCTCATGCTCGTGTGACAACAGACGTGGTAGGCTCAGAACTACAACTGGTATAACCCGAGGGCGCTTCCCCACAAAGTACCTTGGTATTCCTTTATCGGGAGGTAGGGGTAGAGGTAAAGATTTTGGGCAGCTTCTGGACGATCTCCGAACTGCCATAGACAAGTGGGCAGGGATCTCAATGTCCTTCGCAGGGCGTTTGGTTCTATGCAAGTATGTCTTGACCTCCAAATTTCACTTTTGGTGTAATCAGACTGAGCTTCCATGGTTCATCACTGATAATGTTCAGAGCCTCATCAGTGGGTTTTTATGGGGCGGTAAATCCCATGGTGTTGCATGGGACACCATTGCCAGGGACCGGAAGCAGGGCGGCTTGGGTCTGCAGGACACTAGATCTTTGGCGGAAGGTTCCACTCTCAAAAGAATTGATAGATTCTTGATGGATACCGAGTCCATTTGGTCAAGGTGGATGAAGCGGCGGTACGAAAACCTAGAGAGTGTTGAAGGAGACTATGGGTGCTCGCTTACCTGGCAGAGAATGAAACAGGGGTGGCCAACTGTGAGGAGCAAGTACCTGTTTGATGAAAATGATGTGTGTAAAAGAATAGTGGAGAAACCTTGGATTCTCAAGTTTCTCAGACCTGAGATTCCTTGGACGAAGCTGATCTGGAATAGGCTCCATTCACCTAAGTGGAGTTGTTGCTTGTATAGAGTGATTCTGGGCCGTCTCCCCACTGTTGATCGATTGATTAGGTGGGGTTTGGAGGTGAACCCCCTCTGCCTTCTCTATAAGACCGAGGAGGAGACACATGGTCATCTTTTCTTCATGTGTTCTTTCTCCAGATATGTCTGGACTCACTGGTCCTTGAAATGTGGATGGGGCGGGTTTTTGCCTCTTTCTTTAGTTGAAGGGATTCCTTGGATCAAGTCCTCAACTACCAAGAACAAGAACATGTTGGCATTCGGGGGAACGTGAATGGCCGCCATCATCTATCTCATCTGGCAGGAAAGGAATAGAAGACTTCATGGAGGTGATGAGGTGGATAGAGTGGCCTCTTTTGACGTTCTCTTTGAGAGGTCAGCTATGGCTTGTAAGGTCAGACCCGAGATTTGTAAGGGTCTTGACCATGTTGTCAGAGTACAATGGGGTTTTTTGTAGTTATTCTCCCCAGGTTCGTAACTTGTTGTTTGGCAACAGTGGGGTTTTGTCGTTAACCTCCCTCTATACTGTATAGGCTCACCTATACTTTTCTGTGATTAGTAATATTTTACCTTATCCCAAAAACAAATTCACAACAACCATAGCCTCCCACTTATGCATCCATTCTTAGAACCTAAAAAATAATTATTCCTTTTGGTGGTGATCATATTCATCTTTAATGGTATGACCTACTAAGTCAAGTATGTATAGCTGATTTCACTGATATAACTTTGCATCTGAATTTTGTGGTGATCATATCATCAGTGTGATAGTATATGAACATGCGATCAAGAACCATCCATAAATTAGCATTGTTGTTAAAATAGTATGTGCATTTCTTGACCACGATATGATTTAGATATTTCTAACAATAAAATTACAACCAAATTTTTTGTTGTTCATGTCTACTATTCCTTTTTTAATAATATTATGATCTAAAAAATAATTGTTTGTTATGTGATTTTTTTTGGAAATCGTTATAATTATTCTATGTTTTAGGTATTTTCTTTATTAAATCAATATATAATGATTGCAAAATATCTAAATCAAATTTTTAGGCATAATTTGTACTATGTATAAGTTGACGTCAAAGTAAGATGCAAGACATTGTATTGCCAATGATTTAGGCCCAATTTGGCATTGTAGTTTGTTCTAATATTTTTATATGTAATAATCACAGTTACAAAAAACTCAATTATATGGAATTTATTTTCCTAGAAACTCAATATTTGAATCAATCACTTCTCTTCATTTTTTGAAAACTGAACTTACATTCTTGTAAAATGTGTTCTTTAGAAAATTGCATACTGACACTTCACTTGAACCTAAAGTATACACATAAAGTAGACCTATCTTGCTACTCATGTGCTTGAGGAATGATGGAGTTAATGTCTTGGTGTCCTATACTTGTTCCCATGTGTGTCCATGTGGTGTAATAATTTTTAAAAACATCACTATATTATGGAGAAAGTGAGAATCCACTATGAAATCTTTTGTTCCTTCATGGAAAATCAGATTACTACCAGTGTGAATAAATTTTGGATTGCACACTTAAGAACTGCTAAAAATATAATTAACATCTGGAGCTCATTTGAAATATACAAGATCAATTCTAAATGCAGAGCATGCATGATTGATAGGTGTGTGCTCTATTTCGGTGTTGGATCTGGTAAAAGTGCATTGCTTCTTACATAACTAGTAAATAAGGTGTTTTTCAAGAAATACAAAGTACTCAAAGTTCACCGTCTATCAATGGAATATCATGCCCAATATACACCAGGGTTACTAATAAGATTGATTTTAGTCAATATTTTTTTCATTTCAATAGAAGTCCATTTCCTAGAGATCCTTTTAAACATCTCAACATATGTAGAATAGAAAATTGGCTCATAATTCTGACTATATAAGATATATTTGGTTTTGTTATTGTTGGATAAATGAGTTCATGTTGACTTTTCTATCATAAATCTTTGTATACTTTAAATCATTCTGTTGATACTTAGTATGATAGTCCAGGGTTGTTAAAAATACTTGACACTCAACATCCTCACATAGAAGATCTAGTGTGCACTTACATTGTAAAAAGTTTACCCCCCCCCATCTTAAAGAGAAGAACTCCAATCTTAAGAAAATATCATAGGGGTCTTGAAACTTTTGTATGATAATGTGTTCGTGGGCATTGTTTCACTTGTATATGACTAGATCATCATTGTTGTGATCACAATATCATCCACACACACAATAAGATCCACCAAACCTCATTGTGTATCAGAATAGAATAAAGACCGGTCACTTCTTGATCTTATGAGATCATGATTGGTGTAGCAGATTGTGAGTTTCACTCATGAAAACCTTGGTTTCTTGTTCAATTCCCTTGGTATAGAGCCTTTATACCCTATACTATTTTGTGCATCGATAGCCTAGGCTATTTGTGGTTTTTATGGTCTTTTGACCTTTTTGCATATATTTACACCCAACCCCTCAACCTCCTAAAAGAATTAGACATTTAGAAACCTTATTGGATGAAGTGAAGGAGCCCTTGACCATCGATAGATCCGCTTGGAGGTCAATAGCTTGGTGGAGAGCTTGTATATAATTGCATGTCCATGCATGTTGATGATAAAGCTTCCACAGTTACTCCCCAAATATAAAGCTTCATTTTGTAAGTCTATTTATGTAATATATTCCTTCCTCCCACACTTTTCTAAAGGTTACTCGCCTCTTTTTCTACCATGGTCGATATCCATGATAATCCATGGTGTTTCTTATTTCAAATAGCTAAACCACCTTCTTTTCTTATCTTTCTCTCTTGTTTTTTTTATAACTATCTTAGAGAGGTCTTCTTAGAACTTTTGTAGGATGTTTAATTTTGGAAAATATGTTCTCTCATGTACATATATCTTTTTCACATTTTTACTATCATCTATGGTGAGCGATATATCTTTGATAACTTATTTTGCCTACTTATGCATGCAAAACTCTAATCTTCCCTAATCTTTCTTATAATGCATAAAGATAGACTCTTAATCGACTATTTTTTAGAATGATATACAGTTACTAATATTCTTGTATTCCCTACTCTCTACTGTGTGATCAATGATGGTATCAAAATAACTTCTTATATGAATAAGGGTGGGAAATTCAAAACACATGCATCTTGTCCTTAAAATGCTCCATGTTAGTGGATAACAAAGCATGCAAATTCTTGTTTTCTTTTCATGTATTTCTGATATGTAACTATAATTATTTCCTAACTATTATACGTCTATAAATTTTTCTGTACTTGAAACTAAAACCTAAAAGTAGCCCATTTATGCTTAGAAATAGCTCTTTTATGCATTTAGATGCTCTTTTATATCTTTTTAATAGCATATGATAATACATGAACTTCATAACATTTCCAATTATTTGGAAATGATTCTAAGATGAATACAAGAGCTTTTCTTAATTGATATGATGTTGAAATTTTGTAGAAATTAGATTCATTACCTAAAGGTGGCTCATTTATGCTTAATATTGCCCTATTTTGAGCCAAATCTTGCATTTAATGCAACTTTTACATAGGTATGATTTTAAATATAAAAACTTTATGGTATTTTTTAGTTCCATATGAATGAAAGGTATGTTATTTCTAAGACGTGGACAAATTATGTCAAAACCTAGAATGGATGAGCAACCTTAACTATAGAACCTCTGTCAATTAACATTTCATCACCACAAACATAAATAAAAATCTTAGTGTTTCCCTATGATGATTATCATATGACAAGTATTAAGATGTGGGTCGAATTTTCCTTTCTTGAAACCAAAACATCATGAAAAAGACATTTTTAATAGTTTTTCTACTTGTATTTCAAAGTTTCATTCTTACATTCTTAAAAATAGTCCTTGTCATACAATAGAACATGTGTGTAGCCTCTAAAAGAGAGTTAAAGATTTTGGTTACTATCTTAGCATGCCAAATAGTGTGTAAAGATTGTCTTTTAGCATATTTTGGATTTTTAGAGCAACATTTTTAGAGCAACATTAACATTATGCATATAATAAGTAGGTAAAACATAGCATCAGAAGTTATATCACTTGCCTTAAGGGTGAAGAAAACAAAGTCCAAAGAAGAAACTATGAAAAGGAGTAGAAATTATGTAAGATTTATCCTCTGAAGGCTCCTAGAAAGCTCAAATACTTTAAGAATTGGGTGCATTTAGATAAAAGAGAGAAGAAAAGAGGGTTATATAACTATATGTATAGGATTCCAACTTGTATCACCATAATTTCAATGAAGGTAGAGGGTAGAATGGAAAAACAAACAATTGATTTAGAAGAGAATATCTTACATGTAGAGAGAAAGAAAGTTAGAAGGCCTAGGTTTGTCATGTGAGAGCTTGATCCAATGCATGCATCCACAATAGCAAGATTTTTGGCAACCTTCGATGGCCCTTCATTGACTTCTAGACGCAACAAAATATTTGGTAAAAGGTTTGCTAGATTGGAGTGTTAAGGGGTATTTATAAGTAGGGTAGAAGTCAAGTGTGGCGCACTGACGCCACGTGATGAGATAAATCAAAACCAAAGCACTCTATTAACAACTAAACAAGCACATTACCACAAAACATGGTAAATTAAAATTGAACTTATATAACCTTTATGTGTGAAATATATTACATCAAAGGTCCACAAACTGTACCATATCACATATCAAGATAGGTATGTACATCTGTATAATGGCCAAATGCCACCTACCTATTACAACATATAACATGTTCATATATACAAGACATATATACAACCAAGGTGTACTTCCAAAACATGTACGGAGGTACATATCATTTACAAAACACAACCCTCTCAACCTGAGAGTATACAGATGACACTTAGGACGCTACTACACAACATAGCAGCTTATCCAAACTTTTGCGTTTGCTGATCTCTGAGTTACTCTTCCTTAACATCACGATCTCTACCATGCCACCCACGAACACCTAAAAAGATGTGATGAACCACAAGGGTGAGACCCATGTACCAGTGAGAGATATAACTCTCCACCAACATGTGGTTCCTTGGGTCGATTCTCGATTGCGCCTCCTTCCTGATATCTGGGAGGTGCAGGAGATCTTCTGATCGGTTGAAGGATGTCTCTCCATGGACGAGATACATGAATCGCTTCCACATCACCCCGACGCCAAGCGTGCGGTTATTGAGAGGAGGCGCCTCTTCACTGCTGAGTCAGTTCTGGCTAAATCGATCATCCAGGACATCCAGTTACTCTGCGATAATAGAAGTCAATTCTCAGGCAACGATAGAGTCCTTGACAATGCTCCCACCGGCGTGACTATGTATTCACAGAATAGACCTTCGAAATACATCCATCAGTGCATGATGAAGAATAGAAACCCATACAACATCCCCATCAATACTTCTATAGATGTTTGAGGCAAGGGCATTGGAAGTCACAATGCCCTAATTTGAAGGTCTGCTATGCATGCGAAAAAACCGGACACCTTGCAAGAAGATGCAAGTTTAGCATGGAAAGATCGGCAGCCCCTGACATCGACTCCAGAGAGACATTCCCTCCTTTACCAAGAGGTGTCCTGGTCATAGGAGGCCCAAACAATGTCCCTAGGCAGGTAGTTGTGGACCTTAACCCTGATTGCCCTATCAGGAACAACCATATGAGATCCCTTGAGTTTGCCGTTGGGATTTCGTGGACGCATGATCTCAAGTGGGCAGAGATATCACCTTTCCTCAACAATAGATGGCCAAACGCAGTCAAAATATTCAAATACGAAGAGAAGTGGGTCGTAGCTTTCTTTCACTCCTTGATGGAATCCTGGCAGAACCTTCAGTTGAAATCGCTACAGTTGGGGAACTCCATCCTCTCGCTTCTCTCACTGTGGGAAGGGGGCATGCATCATACGAAGGAAGCAGTTTGGTTCTGGCTCCAGAATGTCCCTGTGGAAACACATCTCGCTATCACACAGACAGTGAGGTGTTACGCGAAAACGTGCGGAAAGCACCATAAACCACTAATTAGAAAAAACACGGGTTAATTAAAACTGATTTCGGAAAGCAGATAAACTGAGAAACTATTACATTCAGATCATCATCCTACAAGAAACGGGTTATATATAAACATTTACAAGTCTTGATACGTGTCCACAGCTTAGGAGATCAGCTGCCTAACCATCACATGAGTTCATCACCTCTTTATGTGTACATAATGGCCCACATCCGGCCAGCAGCAAGACATACAAAGGATTAACAGCTATACATCGTGAAACAACGTCAAAACGCCTCCAAGGACTTGAGATAATAGGGATGACTCTAAGACTCTACTACAAAACAACCACAACAGCAGCATGTCCATCTCTTGCCTTCTACTGCTCTTCTTGCTGCTCGGCCGCAACTCCGCGATCACCACCACGTCTAGCTCGAACACCTAAAAAGGGTATAAACCAGCGGTGTGAGACACACAGTCCCAACGAGAAACATAACTCCCCTCCGAAACCATAGAACCAAAGGAAGATTAAAGCAATAGAAGTAGATAACTGATAAAAGATGTAATAAGAGCAGTCTATATAGCAAAGCTATTCATACCATCAAGCTTACCAGATGTACGGAAGGCATAATACCAAATATCTCTTTATGGAACATGGTTCACAAGATAAGGATTACAAGATCTTACCACATAACATAAGGAATGTATAAGTAACTGCAAGGTATAACAAGATCAACTACTCAAGCACGGCCTCAACCAATGTTCCGTGTTTTTCCTTAAGCAATAAATACTATTCAGCTAGATTACATATTATTATGCCCTAAGGAAGTGAGCCGTACCGCTCAAATCCAACCTTCGGTTGCGAAACCCAAAGCCGGTGCCATAAAAGGTCAATGGAAGAGCCGGACTCCACAACCTCCCACCTCGTGGTCAGTGCACGAGTACAACACAAGTAGGACCGTAGTCTCATGCTTAAGTGGTCTCAACCACAGGGTCAGCTCCCGCAGGCTACCCTCTGCCTAGCCTACCTCGGTACATGTCTCGGCGCTAGTATATATGAGCCACGGGTTTGTTCACCGTGCTCTGAGCCATGAACGCATTCATGCTCCCATATCGCATATTCTGAGCCATGGGCCTGTTCAGCATGCTATATATATATATATATATATATATATATATATATATATATATATATATATATATATATATATTCCGAGTCTACAACCGCAGCTGCACTCGTGTCCTCTCTATTTTAGGCTAGGAGAAACCTTGCATATTCAACAATATGCACTCCGGGTTAACCCACAGGAGAACCCGTTTCACCATCACCAGCTCCTGACGATGATGGATCTATGGCCAGGGCAAACTACATGATATGTTCCACTGTGATTGGTTAGTACATTTTAAGTGGATTGTTGAGGCAACCAAGTTGTAACACATGCATAACATAGAACTACATTATTATCATCATCATACTATTCTGGGATCTCAATCCCTTATCACAAGAAACCACTGCCTCAACAGGCATTCTCCTCACTTGGGGTACAGCCCCAGATCATCATCAGAGGATAACACCTTCACTAGGCACTTTGACCAACTCAGGTCCTCAGACCATCACATCATGCATGTTGTCTCATCATTAAGAGTAACCATCAACACAGTGTTGCTCAAACATATATATATACCTCATAGCCCTTTACCTGACTATGCATCAGTATGGAACACCTGCATGGTTAGTATGCACAATCATCAAGGATTTACAGAAGAATCCTATTATCAAACATAGGCAACATTGATGATTATATGCTTTATCATTCATGCCTCAACCTGTGACCATAGGCATAGGTCATATCATCATGCAAAGCATCTTATATACTTATCATTTACTCAGCATTATACGTATTATTCCAGATGATCATAAACACATGTAAAGTCAAGTCAAGATACATAGATGTGATCTATTATACCAAACACCTCACTATTATTGAGCATATCAAGGGTTCCCATCATAACCAAATGTGACCGCATGAACTAAGATCTAGGATATCGGTTTTCCATATAAAGAACAAGACCCTCACTGGAAACGCCCACTTCCCTCACCAAAGGTAGTATCGGGTAGGGTACTCTCCCCTGTCGTCCAAGGTACTCTAACCTCATATCGGCCAAGCAACCAGTAGGGGGGTAACGGCTACCACCTCAGGGTGTATCGGGCAACCCTAGGTGTTGCGCACCTCATGTATCATGCAACGGCGTGTCATGCATTAGAGAACCAGGCACATCGTACACCCATGTGTGTCGTGCAACACGGTGTCATGAAATGGTGTGTTATGCACATGGTTACCATCCCAGATTAAGAGTATCAGCCAGCATCACTCACAAGGAGTAACGTCCAAGGATGCAACTCAAACGGTCAGCAAGGAACCTGACGTACAACCAGCCTATCCATGACCTATCGGCCGTCACAAGGCAGAGACTGTGGTGTGACGCCTGTCACAAGGTCGACCCACAACGCCCCCTATCGTTCAAGGTGTAACAACACTAAGCAACCACCTGAGCTAGGCGTGCCGGTCAGGGTACCCAACCATGTGTGACGCCTACCCCCAAACAAAGCTAAGTATATCAGGCAGGGTAATCAGCATAGTGTGACGCCCGACACACAAAAGGTTAAGGACCAGGGTGTATCGCCCAACACAGCCATAACAACATAATGTCCAAGGCTCTAGGTCAAGAGAGGTATCGGGCAACGCCAACCCCAAGCCATATCGGCCAAGATGCAACTCCACAAGGTCGTCATCAACCCCAAGCACAAGGGCACAAAAACCCTAATGGATCAAGAAGTTGGCTCACCTCTCAACAACTAAGAGAGAGGGGTCTTGCATAACTCCTTGTCACCAATCGGGCAACACAAGGAACAACCCTAACAAAGGTCCATAACCACCACAAAGCTCACCTCTCAGATCCATGGTGAGAGAAGGGTGTTACTCAAGCAACTAGAACACAAGCTCACCTCTCAACTTAAACGAGAGAGGGGTATTTCCCATGATACTAGAGTTCAAGCTCACTTCTCTAGACTAAGGAGGGAGAGGGGTATTGCTCAAAAAGAAACCCTAGAACATAGGTTTGGCGAACAAGAACAACTAAGCAAGAAACCAAAACTAACAACATGTATAGCCGATATGATCACAAGAAACATGCAAGAACATAAAAGAGGTAATATAGTTAGGGTTAGGAGTTATGTAACCCGCCTTAAGCAAGCTCCAAGCTCCAAGCTTCACCACAATAAGGAGAGCAAGGCACTCTAGGGTTCGGTCACCACTAGAGGAAGAAGGAGACTCCAAGGCAAGGATCGGCCACCAAGCTTGCAAAAGAAGAGGGTGTCGTGCACCAAGGAAGAGGGAGACTAAGGAACTAAAGGGATCCTTAGCAAGAGAAAGGAAACACATATATAGAAGAGGATGGAGGAGAAACCAAGGTAAGACAAGGTAAGGTGTCGCCCACCTAGGGACACTTGTACATGAGCAATGCCACATGCAAGCATCCAACACCAAGTGTCCACTAGTGGTGACACAAATGAGGTCAAAGAGGGTCAAAGGGTCCATGGGTGACACACCTCCACACCATGGCCAAAACACTCCCTAGGCCGACACACCACAGGCCGACACATCACAGGCCGACACACCTAGGTCGACACAAAGGCTCACTTGCCCGACACAGGGTCCAAAAAGGCAAGGGCAAAGCTCAATAAGGCCCACCAAGGCTCAACCAAGCCCAAGGCAACTCAAGCAAGAGCCCAACCCTTCCTCTCAACACTAGAGGAAGCAATGAGAGGGAGGAACACCTCACAAGGTGACAAACTTGCCCACAAACCCTAGACTTGGGTTAATTGCAAGTAGCACCTCCAGCTCTCAACAAAGCACCAACAAACCCTAATCACCACTAAAGGTGATTAGCAAGCAACTAAGCATCAGGGTTAAGCAAAGCAAACAGGATAAGCCCTAAATGGAGGTCAGGGTCCTTACAATCCCAATCTTTTGCAGGGACGTTGAGTCCTTGGGGGAGATCGTCAGCGTGTTTGGGGACCTCATCTGGATCTCTAACTGGCAGCAAAGTATAGATGACGCATCTGGAATTCTGATCTTAGTTGAAGCCTTCCACGAAGACATTCCTCAGTTCGTCTCTCTTACAAACCAACTTTATAGGACCAACGTTAGGCTTGACATCATGGCTAAGGGTCAGATTAGTAGAAACTCGTTCCACCTGACAGAGGTCGGGGTGGATCTTGGTATCCCGATGGATGCCTTGCACGTAGATGAGAAAGAACATGATGTGGAAGTGCCTCATGATTCCAAGACGAATCACAACGTTGTGGCGGCCGGACCCTCATCCTCCCACAATGTCCAATCCTACACTCGCCCCCACAGAAGTGATGAACAAGAATCCACTGTCTCTGAGTCGGGACCCAGATGCTTCGTGATTCACAATGAAGGCACACGTACCATTCTTCCCCATAGAAGGCTGAGTGAATTCATCGACATGGAGGTTGACATCCCCTGTCTCCGCCGCACGAGACCAATATTAGACATAGCGTTTATTGCGTAGATGGACAATGACATGGATGATAATGTGGTCTCTGGCAGGCCCAGATCCATCATAGTCAGATCGTGAATAAATGAAGCAGAGAGTTTCTCATACGATGGCATACACGATGATCTGAGGGTCCCGAGTGGCAGAAGGAGAGATGGCTTCGGATGGCATCGCATGAAGGAGTGACAATGACCTTGTATCTCCATTATGATACACATCGATCAGCTCTTCTGGAATATCTGAGGTGCCGCCAATAATCCCACCCCCAAAGTCCTCTCTAGGTTGTGTGCCAAACACAAGCCTGCTGTTGTTGCACTCCTTGATCCCTTCCTCCACGCTGAGTGAGTGGTTAAGCTACTAGGCATTTTCAAACTAGACTAGTCCATGGAGAACGATGATGATCTCGACAAAATCTGGTTGTACATTGACGACGCCCTCCATCCAATCGTCATTAGAAAGCACAGGCAGCACATTACGATTCAAGTTTCCTCGTCGTCGGGAGATGAATCTTTCATTACGGTGGTCTACGCCAATTGCTTGACAGCGAGCAGGAAGGACCTTTGGAACACGCTACTGGAGATCTCTGACATCATGGGGGACAAACCCTGGCACATCGTGGGCAACATCAACATCATCCGCAATGCAGACAAGAAGAGAGGCGGTGATCTGCTGGATTTTCAATCGATGTCGGACTTCAATAACTTCATCCTTGATGCCGACCTCCAAGAGATCTCCTTTGAAGGCAGCTGCTTCACTTGGGTTGACAAGAAATGTCGCACTCCAACTACCTGGGAGCGGTTCGATCAGGCGTTGGTTAACCATGCCTGGATGGCCGCACATCTTTCCAGCATAGCCAAGCATTTAACAAGATTTCGGGTCTCGGATCACTGCCCGGTGTTGACTTCTTCATCCAGCTCTCTGCAGAGTCACAGAAGCAACCCGCCCTTCTTGTTCAACAGCATGTGGCTTCAACACCCAAACTACATCTGAGAGATCTAGACAACATGGACGACTGAAATGCATGGAGACCCATCTTTCATGTTCTTCGCCAAGTCCAATAACATGCACTGCCATTTTAAAACTTGGAGCATAGTGGTTTTTGGCAACATTAAGAAAAGGATCAAAGACCTTGAAGATGTGATTCACACTGTTCAGATCACCTACAATGAGAACCCTTCACCGGCCAATGAAGATACTCTCAAGCTGGCTGAGGCTGAGCTGGATGATATTCAAGTTCACAAAGAATTCATTTGGAAAGAAAAATCTAGAGTTGACCGGTTCATTGGGGGGATATAAATACGGCATTCTATCACGTGGTCATGAAGATCAAGAGGTGGAAGAGATCGATTCATCAGATAACACTTCCTGATGGCTCTCTTGTTTCAGATCCGAAAAAAATCTCAACGGCTGTTGCGAATCACTTTGAAGAGTTTTATACTTCTTCTACTGATGATCATCTTAACAATTCCCTCCTTGCGCACATTCCCCAGATTATCTCTATGGATGACAACACCACCATTGTCGTAGTCCCTTCTGAAGATGAAGTCCTTAGCGCAATTAAAGAGATGGACGCAAGTGTTGTGCCTGGACCAGACGGCCTGATGTTGGGTTTCTTTCATGCTGCCTGGGACATTATTCAACGTGACTTCATGCGAGTAGTGCAGACGTTCTTTCAAGGCAAGGCATGCCATAGAAGTCTTACTACCTGCAGGCTCATTCTGATCCCAAAGTCCAATGATCCTTAGGACATTCACACGGACTTTAGACCAATTGCCATTGAGAACGTCTCGCTGAGAATCATGGCCAAAATTCTCAGTAATCAGCTCTCTCTTATCATGCTGAGGATGATGTCTGAAGAACAAGGCACCTATGTGAGGGGGAGAGACATCACGCATCACATCCATCTTGCTAAGGAGCTGGTTCATTATCTAAATAGAGGAGAACAGTACCCCATGGTTAAATACGACATGTCCCGTGCTTACGATAGAGTCGAATGGTCTATCCTCCGATCTATTCTGTACTCGTTCGGCATGTCCAAGTCGGCCATTCACCTTTTCCTCCGCTTCTTCTATGACACCTAAGCCAGCATCATCATCGGCGACCACACGGCTGGCTTCTTCCCCATCAAGCATGGCCTGAAGCAAGGAAATCCTATTTCACCTCTCTTGTTCAATCTATTTGAGAAGCCACTGTGCAGACACATCAAGCACATCACTGACAATGGTGAGGTTTCCTGTTTCATCACGAGGGGTGGAGGTCTAGCCCCACCTATCCTTCTGTACACAGATGACCTCATCTTATTCCTTAATGTGTTGCCCAGCTCCACGTAAGCCATAGCTAAAGCAATGCAACTCTACACAAGGTCTATCGGGTAGCTAGTTAACAACTCCAAATCCACTTGCCTTATCGGCAGGACAGACCCTATCTTATCCGCATCAGTTATCAATGTTCTAGGCATGCAAGCTTCAGAGCGCGTCATCCAATACCTAGGCATTCCAATCTACTTTGGATCAGCAAGATTGGCAGTCTACAACAGCCTCCTTGAGAAGATGATGAGGAAGATGGCATCATGGAAAGCAAGACTATTATCGTTTGTGGGTAGAAGAACACTGATAGAGCATGCCTTGACCTCGATGATTGTCTACTCAGTCACCTCTATTGGGATCCAGTCAGAATCACTAAACCCCTAGAAGCTATGATGTCCATATTCCTATGGGAGGATCGATCCAACAATCGGAGGCGTGCCTGGGTCACCTGGGGCCGACTCACTTGTTCAGTTCAGCAAGGAGGGCTCAGTCTTACCTCCCTTAAGACCATTTCAGTGGCCTACCTACATAAGGCATGTTGGGAGATATCCATGAGTTCTTCTCCCTGGGATAAGTTTTGCATAGCTAAATACGCATCAGACTTCTATAACCATCATGGGTGCTACCCACCGTATCTCAAGATGGGCTGCAACTTGTCGTTGTTTTGGAAAAAGATTTGGAAAAACTTCCCCAATTTCATGTCGGGGTGTAGAGGATGATTGGGCATGGTGAGATTTCTTTCTAGGACAACAGGTGGTGTGAGAGACCCCTTAGAGATCATGCCATCCACTTCAGTGACCGTAACAGATACTTCTTAGTCCGAGATTTTTGGCACAATAATGCCGGTTGGGATTGGCCCTCCATTGGGCAAGTCATTGATGAGGGAGTAGCGCAGTTAATTAGAAGATTGCAGGCTACTATTTCACAGCATCGAGACACCCTTATCTGGACTCCTGATAGCCAAGGTTTGTTCTCGATTATATCAGCCAAGACCACCATTGTCCGAGCCAGTGACACTACTGCCTCACCTAGATGGGGATGGGTTTGGAATAGCTCCACACCACGGGCCAGCGCGATCGTGTGGAAGCTAGGGTACAACGCTTTGTCTATAAATGATAACATTGCTAGATGCATGATCCCAATTGTTTCCTGATGCTCATGTTGCCTCCATCACTCGTTAGAAATGTCTGAACACCTATTTCTTCGTAGTGAGATTGTTGCCGCACTGTGGACAGCAGCAGCCAAGCTCATCGACATACCAGACTTCATGCCTACATCTATTGCCGATATGTTCGAGCTAGGTGCATCCCAGCAATAAGGAACTCTCTGTGGATGGCTAACTACCGAGTTGATTTCTCTGGTGTGCTGGTCGATTTGGAGAGCGACATGTGCCCGGAGGTTCAACAATCATCTTTTCGACGATGATAGGCTGTGGAATGACATTGTTGCTCGCATCAATAGTGGAGTGTAGATCAGGTACTTCCAGAAATCTGATAGTCCCAGCTTTTACGTGCACCTGCATAGAGAAGGCATTACACAGATGAAGATGAAGCTCAGAGTGATCAAGTCTGTGAGATGGCTCCCTCCAGACATCACCAATCTCAAGTTCAATGTCACTACCGGTAGATCCAATGACTCGTCCGATAATAGCAGGCGATGAGTTGCTGGTATTATCCGCAACAATCACAACTACATCAGGCTAGCTTTTTGCTACTGGATGAACTTGACTAACTACATCTCCACATACATCAGAGGCATCCTAGTCGCCTTGAAGATGGCTGATGAAAAGAACCTAAACATTTCGGTCATTGAAGTCGATGACTCATACACTTATCAGATTCTCTGGGAAAATCAGACATGTCCGTGGAAGGATATCACGATCACCAGAGAGATCAAGAAGGTCTTACAAGATGAAGCTATCATGGGTTATCTGGTGCCTAAATTGGTTAATTTTGTTCCTAAGGAGTTAGGAATTTGGGGAAGCAACTATGGGTCAGTGTTCATAACAACAGAACCTACTATCTTCCCCATGAAGATCAGAGGCATGGCCAATCTTGATAGACAAGGGCTTCCTTACATTTACTTCAACTGGGCTGAGGCCCAATAGCTTGTGTTCATTTTGTTGGTAAGGGCTAAGATGTTCGGTTAGGTGTTTTGCTTGCGAAGGTGATATACATGTCTATTGAGCAGGAGATGTAATCATTTTTCATATGATTTAGCCCACAAGAGGGGGTGGGATGAATAGAGTACACCCTGACTTACTTTAAAAAAAACTCTCTGCCAACAACTATTGTAAACACAGATTGTTCTTAAGCAGAAATAACATTATTAAACAAGATGAGCAGATTCAGCTAAATAAATAGCTTAAAACTGATTACACAAACTAAGTAGGTTAAGCAGCTATAACAGATAACTAGAACGAGTTATGCATTCAAAATGAATATGAAGAACATGTATAACAATTGATTTATCTTACTCTATTAACAAGGCAATCTGGTAAATATCTAATGTGAAGTGTGTTTAACCCTAAACAATTATAATACACACTTGTATTACGTCTTCTATTAAGCCATGGAGAATTTGAGTCATACCACCCCAATTCCAACTGACCATTGCTTGGTCGCAATCAGTTCCATACAAGACTAAGGAAGAGTCAGACTCCAAGATCTTCCCTGACACTACTCAGTTAGTACAAGTCTACAACACAGTGACATATCAGTCAAACTACCAACAAAGACATATAGTCAAGCTGAAAACACCTAGCCACCCATGGCACTGGTCAAGGCACTAGAAACTAGGGTATATAAACCCAATCACTAAGGTACAACCATAGTTGTCCTCCAATCACATCTCTCACATATATATAATCACTAAGACACGACCGTAGCCATTCTCAAACAACTGATGTCAAGATGACAAGGACACACAGTCACTTTCACCTCGCATACTCAATAGTATGCTCTGAGTTTCCCTTAAGAAGACTCATTTCACCATCCAGCAAATTCTGACACTGGGATGGATCTAGGCATAGGGAAGTACATGATTAGGGTTTCACTTTATTAGTTGAACCAATTTGGTGTCTTTTATACTGAATCAATTAAGTTACAAGAAAACTCTTAAAAGATACTACAAGATAAGGTAGAGTACAACTTTAGAAGATATAAAACAATTGAAGTATAAACTTGTCACATCACCACATGGTATTGTTCACTGTCATTCATAAGTCCATCACCTTTTTCACATCATTATGGAACTCCAATCCCTTATCACATAACTAGATGATATCACCTCTCTTTAAGGCACAAGGACATTGACAAGGTCATAAGACCATTCAGAGTCTATCCTGGAAGAACATCATTATCTTTCCACGCCATAACTAGGCTCATCATCATCACCATTTACGCGTTATACATAATTTCATCACCATATTGCAATTCAAAGATATGATGCTCAAGATATATTGAATCAAAGCTACAATAGTTTAAGAGAGAGAAAACACTCTATCATCATGATACTGGATCAAACAAGCTAGGAACTTTATTATATGCTTTGCCATTAGAATTAGGGTTTCACATTGTTAACCAAATTAGGGTTTCAAACAGCTATGAGCATTACCTCTAATTGTCACTTCTTCCTACAATCTTGGAGATACATTAGGTCAACGTCATTATCACCAAGTTCAACCATACAAGGACTGTTGAAGGTACAGAGCATGACCGTTGAAAACTAGGATAGATGGTTGTTGAAAACTAGACCAACATGAGTTCATCGACCGCTGAAGGTCATGCACAAGATTAATCGTTAAAACCTAAAAATCTTGACCACTGAAAGGTGACCATCTTCTACAACCATAGTGACCAAGTTAGCCATATCATCGACCGCATAGAAAACCAAAGTTCAGCGACCAGCATAGGTCCATCCTTGGTGACCAAAACCCATAGAAACTTCATCAACAATCGATGAGAAAATCATTATCACATGAGTGACCATCATTAAGTAAAACTCAGTGACCTCAAGAAGGTAAAGAACTCATTGACCACAAAATCACAAATATTGTGACGTCCCCGGATTTTCTAAAACTTAATCTGATGTGTGACGTCCAAATTGAAACCCTCACCTCAGTGAGAATCCCAATTTAAACACCCCACACTAGGCTAAGAAAGAGAAAATCAAGGGAGTCAGAAGGAAACAATCAGTAGCACATGTACATGAACAATAATAAAACCACAACACATGTTCACCATTCAACATATAATTAAAACATGAATTGTTACAACATTTGATATTACATATTGAACAGCAAACATATAACATATACATGTACTACATCTAAACTACAGGATCTTAAGACAACAGGTCCACCTGTACATCAGCTCGCCATACAACTCTCACTATCCTGGATCTTCAAGATCATAACCACAACCTAAACAAAAGATTACATGCGGTACACGTCAGCACAATATTCAAGAATATTGTACTGAGTACGCCTACGTGTCTTTTATATACCTCTCATCATATCTTGGCAATAAGATAAAACTAATACTTGGCAGTAACAGAAGAATATAAGAAAATCGTATACTTGCACAAAGATATTCATTAACGAAAGAGACAACATATTTTAATCATATTTCCATCATATATCTCGTACATCTGCCCCTAGGGCTTTGATGTTTTGCAGGCCTTATGATCTACAACCAAAGAGTTTGAGATCATTTTATGTGTGATCTACTACCAAAGAGTTTGAGATCTAACACATGTGATCTACTACCAAAGAGTTTGAGATCACTTCAATGCACTGTACTACCAAAGAGTTTAGTGCTATCATATGATGGACCATATATCTTATGTTTCATGTGTTCATAGCAATAAGTATGGAAAATCATGCAACATATCATACCAGAACAATCATTTCAATCAATATCATATGCCAAGTCTTTACTACCATATAACACAAGCATATTGTATAATAAGCCAAGTAAGAGGTAATGGCATACCTTCCAAAGAGATATATCATACTAAACACATATCACTGATGTCAACTATAAGCTTGGTCAAACCTGATCAAAACAAGACCATATACTATCATCAGGTTCTCATCTTATTATATCTCATCTTAACCCTAATTATGTCCATTAAGGTTTCTCTTATCTCATTATGGTATTCTCATGATTACTTGTATTCTTGTCTTATATTTATCATTCTGATGTCATATTCCAGATTATAGTTCATCATCTGGACATTATCTTCCATAGTATTTTTGTGCACATTAATTAACCCTAGGTTACACCATTAACCGAGATTAGGGTTTAAAACCATGTATTAAGATTCATCTTCATATAACATGAATTATGTTCATCATTATGATCTCATAATTAATACTGAGGTTCCATATACTGATATGAGCTTATTCTGTAAATTTCATCATTTATTGAGCATGTATGTATTTAATACATTTTATTTAGGGTTATAAGCCCTAATTAGACATATTAAGCAAATTACATGATTTCGTACATCATCATGACCATAACTGACATCATATGCATTATAAACATGAAATATGATTTACAGGTATTTTCTCATAATTTTAGGGAATCGTTTGATATTTATTATCCATCATAAGAGCATTTCACATCTTACATGATATTACTGTTATTAATGCATCAAAAGCCTGATATGATGGTTCCAGGTTGTTCTACACATTATTCTGAGAATTTCGGTACCTTACTTGTATTTTTCTGATGAACAGGCTAATTACTGTAAATTATGCAAGATCTGAGTATATGTGGGTTAATTACCTCATCTGGGCCAACTACGTGTTGCCGTGTGGCGTTCAAGGTTGGGCACAACTCCTTTGCTCTCTGCCTCTGGTTCATGTCCCATGAACCCGGTCTGTTGCCTTAGACCATTCAGTTTCTGGCCTGATCCGGACCGGCTCCCTGTCCCCCTTCTCTTTCTCACGCGATCAGTCCCAAGCGGGAGTGATCTGCAGGGTGCCGCCGTGAGGGAGACACTCCGACGAGCGATCGGCCATGATCTAGAGTTCCCCATGGATGTCTTGACCCTCTATCAGCTTCCTAGTCATCTTCCCAACCTCCTCGGCTACTCAGGTTCGCCCTAGCACCTCTGATCCTCCATCTGGCCAGGAGCGCCGCTGCTAGCTGCTTCTGTAGTGGACCACGAAGGGGAAAGGCATCCCTCTCATCCTTGCACCCATCCAAAGCTTCCAAAAGCTTCGGAAGTCCTCCACAAACTTGTCTCAAGCCTTGATTCACGGTGAGGATCTCAGCATACCTGTCTCTAAGATCCGTCTTCTTCTCCGGCCAGGTTGGCCTCATCCACCGTGAAGAGCTCCACGATTTGGGCATGCAGATACATGGGTGGACTCCCTCGACTTTGGTCTTCCTTTGCGAGCTCATCTAGATCCTCAGAAGCCACCGATGAGCCCTCACCTCTTCTCTACAACCTCGACCACTAGCTGCAGGTCGCAGTGGAGAGACTACGCTCGAGGCATTTTGGTTCTCTCTCTGTAGGTGTTGGTTTGTTGCAAATAGAGGCTCGAGTAGGTCGTGGTCACTAGAGGATTCCCACTCCTCCATTATTCCTCGCCTACATCCCACGATCCGGACGAGTGGGGGCTGGGAAAGTCGGGTGACTGTTGTTCCCTCTCCTTGCTCTAACCGCAAGGTGGGAGACAACCCAAAAGCCCTCGATCTGTCATCCAAGGGTCAACGTTACTCCTCCATTCAAGCATATCCGCAGCTCATCTAAAGCAGCTGTCACTACCACTAGATTGGATATCTAGGACTAGGATTCGGCCACGCATACCCAACTCAACTAAGGGGGCGTGTGACATCAAAAACAAGCCCAACTTAGATCTATAAACCATCAACCAAGCACATTATTTCCCCAAAATCAAACCTTAATAACTTCCTCTAGGAACCTCCAAATGCCACCAAATTTTAACCATAGCTCCCCTACCTCTCGAGCTACCTTCTATTCAAATTTGGTGACAAAACTCATCTGTTGGACCACTCCATAAAATTCCTCAAAAAGGCATTAAAAGAGAGATCTTACTCATTATATAATTCTCAATTCAACATTCCAACTTTACCAAAACACTTGGAACTCTCATTATAATTCAAGATATAGATTCTAATATGTTATTGGATATTTATGGATTTCAAAAATCCACTCCATCACATCCTACACACCTTAAAAGAAATTCTGTCCTTGGAATTAAGCTAGAAAACCCACTTTGTCACATCATATACATCTTAAAAGAACTTTCTTCCTCGAAAGTACACCATACTCATGCTTCCAAGGAAAACCTTATCTTGCCTTCATCCACATGTTGGAACCATTCTATGTGTACCATATTCGCAAAGGTTACCTAGAATCATGTATCCAAAGCACTATTAGGGGGGTTTACAACCATCTTGGGTGCACAAACACTCCATTCAAGGTTAAACTCAAGGTTTAGAAACTTAGGTTATGTCATGACATATCTCGTATATCAGGACTGCATCCTTATCTTAACTCGTGCATTAGGGTTCCCACATCATATTACTATGTTCTAAATGAGTTAACTAAGATTAACTCATACATCAAGGTGTCATCAACATTTTATTGAGCTAATTGTTAGAACATGTTCGACATTAACATATGCCTTTTAGGAGGGTATTTACTATAGTTAACCCACCTTATCCATCCAGATCATATCAAGGTGTTATAATCTTTATGTTGTGCTAACATTAAAATTACATTTTTCATCTTTATTAAGCACTAAGATTAACACCTCATGTAACATGTTTCATTCATATGATCTTATTTCATTACTCATGATAAATTGCATCATTTACTAGTGAATTTATCACAAGATTAAACAACGATATCACATTATCATCATTATTCATGCATATCGTTAACCATCTATGCATTGATATCTATTAAACCATCTTTAGGTTTTCATCTTATCATGTCTATATATCACGTCTCGAGATTAGATCACATCTTACATATCTTATATCATGGTTGTGCAAACAAACTTATACAAGTGGCTTGGGAAACATGTATCAAAACTTTTTATAGTCCAAATGAGGTTCTCCTAACCCATACCATGAGGGTAGTGCCATGCTCAGTCTCGCTGAGCTAACTCATCTCTATGAGTTTCTCATATGTACAAACTATATCTTCCCTCTCGGTCTAGGGTTCTTAGGTTACCTCACTGGCACTGGCTAATAGCTTCATTAGCTCTAGACACATAAGCACAAACCAAAACATGATATGGTATTCTCTTCATAGGTCTCTACCCATGAAACATGCTTACCCAAAACTCTCTTATATGTACCACTAGATTCCTATGTGGGAAACCACCAACCCGAGCATGAGGCTTCACAAAAACTAACATAGCTACCTCCTCCAGGATCTTGGGCTCTCTCCCTCACCCAGATGGCAGGCACTCATATTCATATTTGCATATGCACATATAACCAGCCTCTCTCTGACTCTAGGGTCTGGTCCTCCCAAGGACATATATGGTTCCACAAAACTATAGGAATCATACATAAAGAAACTCAACTCAATCACTCAGGAGTATTCTAGTTTAGGACATATCATATCACATATTTTTTTGTATTTCTCATATCATGGAGTCTAGGTTCTCTGACCTTCTCCCTGTGGGTCTTGCTCTCTCTTGAGCTAACCCCAAAACTGGTCCTAACACTAGAAGTCCTCCTTTGTAAAAGAGATTGAGGCTCATGCTGACTCACAACTTTGTCTTAACTTACCATATCTTGTCTCATAAAAGCCTATTCACTTGCATCATCAAAACTTATCTCAAAACCTCAAAATTGAACTTGCATCCTCAAAGACAAACATAGATCATCTCAAACTATCTTATATCATCTATATATGACTTAGATTGTAACATCAAACTTATTATATCTATTCCATCTATCACATATTCTAACAAGGCTCTAGACATCTAATCTAGAACTATTCTCTCTTCTAGACTGATGTCATTCACTTTCACTTAGGTTGCAAGACCACCTCCTACTCATACATGTGTGGGGACACATTTTTGTAATACATATACATAATAAAATATTATATAGTTTTTCTCCGATAAAACAAGCGTCAGAGAAAACTATCAAGGTTTGATCCGTTTGGAATCAAAAACCAAAACTAGAAACAAGTGTCCCACGCATAGTAGAGAGTCCAGTGTCATGAAAACTAGTGAAAAGGGTGAGAACAAGGGGTAGACTAGTGTAGCTACTCTAGACAACGTGCGCAATATGTCTAGGGTTTCTCTTCCCTTGATGCACGTCATTTCCAAATAGTACAACGTCCCATACCGCTGTACTATAAGGAAAGAATGACATCTAAGGACTTGCTATACAACAAGCACCAGTCTAGACCTAGTTCTCGGACTTCTAGGTGCTAACCTAGAGGCTAGGTCAGATCTAGTCTCTAAAAGACGACTAATCTAACCCTAAAAGATTATTAAGTTCAAGGTTCTTTAGTTTTGAGTTGCATAATGAACAAATGTCAGGCTTTTCTATTGTTCATGCTCTGATACCACCTGTGACGTCCCCGGATTTTCTAAAACTTAATCTGATGTGTGACGTCCAAATTGAAACCCTCACCTCAGTGAGAATCCCAATTTAAACACCCCACACTAGGCTAAGAAAGAGAAAATCAAGGGAGTCAGAAGGAAACAATCAGTAGCACATGTACATGAACAATAATAAAACCACAACACATGTTCACCATTCAACATATAATTACAACATGAATTGTTACAACATTTGATATTACATATTGAACAGCAAACATATAACATATACATGTACTACATCTAAACTACAGGATCTTAAGACAACAGGTCCACCTGTACATCATCTCGCCATACAACTCTCACTATACTGGATCTTCAAGATCATAACCACAACCTAAACAAAAGATTACATGCGGTACACGTCAGCACAATATTCAAGAATATTGTACTGAGTACGCCTACGTGTCTTTTATATACCTCTCATCATATCTTAGCAATAAGATAAAACTAATACTTGGCAGTAACAGAAGAATATAAGAAAATCGTATACTTGCACAAAGATATTCATTAACGAAAGAGAACACATATTTTAATCATATTTCCATCATATATCTCGTACATCTGCCCCTAGGGCTTTGATGTTTTTCAGGCCTTATGATCTACTACCAAAGAGTTTGAGATCATTTTACGTGTGATCTACTACCAAAGAGTTTGAGATCTAACACATGTGATCTACTACCAAAGAGTTTGAGATCACTTCAATGCACTGTACTACCAAAGAGTTTAGTGCTATCATATGATGGACCAAATATCTTATGTTTCATGTGTTCATAGCAATAAGTATGGAAAATCATGCAACATATCATACCAGAACAATCATTTCAATCAATATCATATGCCAAGTCTTTACTACCATATAACACAAGCATATTGTATAATAAGCTAAGTAAGAGGTAATGGCGTACCTTCCAAAGAGATATATCATACTAAACACATATCATTGATGTCAACTATAAGCTTGGTCAAACCTGATCAAAACAAGACCATATACTATCATCAGGTTCTCATCTTATTATATCTCATCTTAACCCTAATTATGTCCATTAGGGTTTCTCTTATCTCATTATGGTATTCTCATGATTACTTGTATTCTTGTCTTATATTTATCATTCTGATGTCATATTCCAGATTATAGTTCATCATCTGGACATTATCTTCCATAGTATTTTTGTGCACATTAATTAACCCTAGGTTACACCATTAACCGAGATTAGGGTTTAAAATCATGTATTAATATTCATCTTCATATAACATGGATTATGTTCATCATTATGATCTCATAATTAATACTGAGGTTCCATATACTGATATGAGCTAATTCTGTAAATTTCATCATTTATTGAGCATGTATGTATTTAATACATTTTATTTAGGGTTATAAGCCCTAATTAGACATATTAAGCAAATTACATGATTTCGTACATCATCATGACCATAACTGACATCATATGCATTATAAACATGAAATATGATTTACAGGTATTTTCTCATAATTTTAGGGAATCGTTTGATATTTATTATCCATCATAAGAGCATTTCACATCTTACATGATATTACTATTATTAATGCATCAAAAGCCTGATATGATGGCTCCAGGTTGTTCTACACATTATTCTGAGAATTTTGGTACCTTACTTGTATTTTTCTGATGAACAGGCTAATTACTGTAAATTATGCAAGATCTGAGTATATGTGGGTTAATTACCTCATCTGGGCCAACTACGTGCTGCCACGTGGCATTCAGGGTTGGGCACAACTCCTTTGCTCTCTGCCTCTGGTTCATGTCCCATGAACCCGGTCTGTTTCCTTAGACCATTCGTTTCTGGCCTGATCCGGACCGGCTCCATGTCCCCCTTCTCTTTCTCACGCGATCAGTCCCAAGTGGGACTGATCTGCAGGGTGCCGCCGTGAGGGAGACGCTCCGACGAGCGATCGGCCATGATCCAAAGTTTCCCACGGATGTCTTGACCCTCTATCAGCTTCCTAGTCATCTTCCCGACCTCCTCGGCTACTCAGGTTCGCCCTAGCACCTCTGATCCTCCATCTGGGCAGGAGCGCCGCTGCTAGCTGCTTCTGCAGTGGAGCACGAAGGGGAAAGGCATCCCTCTCATCCTTGCACCCATCCAAAGCTTCCAAAAGCTTCGGAAGTCCTCCACGAACTTGTCTCAAGCCTTGATTCACGGTGAGGATCTCAGCATACCTGTCTCTAAGATCCGTCTTCTTCTCCGGCTAGGTTGGCCTCATCCACCGTGAAGAGCTTCACGATTTGGGCACGCAGATACATGGGCGGACTCCCCCGACTTTGGTCTTCCTTTGCGAGCTCATCTAGATCCTCAGAAGCCACCGATGAGCCCTCACCTCTTCTCTACAACCTCGACCACTAGCTGCAGGTCGCAGTGGAGAGACTACGCTCGAGGCATTTTGGTTCTCTCTCTGTAGGTGTTGGTTTTTCGCAAATAGAGGCTCGAGTAGGTCGTGGTCACTAGAGGATTCCCACTCCTCCATTATTCCTCGCCTACATCCCACGATCCGGACGAGTGGGGGCTGGGAAAGTCGGGTGACTGTTGCTCCCTCTCCTTGCTCTAACCGCAAGGTGGGAGACAACCCAAAAGCCCTCGATCTGTCATCCAAGGGTCAACGTTACTCCTCCATTCAAGCATATCCGCGGCTCATCTAAAGCAGTTGTCACTACCACTAGATTGGATATCTAGGACTAGGATTCGGCCACGCATACCCAACTCAACTAAGGGGGCGTGTGACATCAAAAACAAGCCCAACTTAGATCTATAAACCATCAACCAAGCACATTATTTCCCCAAAATCAAACCTTAATAACTTCCTCTAGGAACCTCCAAATGCCACCAAATTTTAACCATAGCTCCCCTACCTCTCGAGCTACCTTCTATTCAAATTTGGTGACAAAACTCATCTGTTGGACCACTCCATAAAATTCCTCAAAAAGGCATTAAAAGAGAGATCTTACTCATTATATAATTCTCAATTCAACATTCCAACTTTACCAAAACACTTGGAACTCTCATTATAATTCAAGATATAGATTCTAATATGTTATTGGAGATTTATGGATTTCAAAAATCCACTCCATCACAAATTTGATCACCACCATAAAACCAAAACCAACAAGGATCAAAACTCAAGGAGAGGTTCATCATCAAAACCCTAAGTCCAACCACCAAACATGGGGGAAACAGAACCATCAAGGTGTACCCTCATGAAGGGAAAACATCACCAAACCCTAAATCTGATCATCATCAAGACTTAGGCGAACCCATGTATGAGAGGGAAACCTTCATTAAACACATGCATGTAAGAATCAACACCTCCAAAATTATGCAAAAGACAAAACCCCGATTATGAGAAAGGAAACTAAGGTTAAGCACATACTTGAAAGGGTCACCACTTCTATCATCAAACAAGAATTCAGAAACAGATTATGGTTTAGCAAGGGAGATTATCTACACAACATCATCATGAAAAATAAACCCTAAAGTATAGATATTATCACCAAACTACCTATAATCACAATTTTAGTGTAGATCATTAACATGCAAGATGAGTGCAAAAATAATTGAAGGGAAGTTATAAAACTCGCCTTGATTGTGTTGAAACAACTTCCAAGAAAAAAAAAGCTCCAAATAAGAGAGAGAGAGACATGTCTTGATCACCTCCACAGGAAAGATAGTCACCATCTCAAAAGAGAAACAATGGGTTATAGGATAAGAAAGAGAGATCCAAATCTTCTAGGCCAAAAAGAACAAGAGGGAGAGAGGAGATCTCCAACTCTACTCAACACTACCATGGAGAACACAAATTTGGATAAGAGAGAGGAGTTCCTCAAGAATCATTGTCATGGAAGACCATGGGTTCGGCCAATAGGAAGAGTAGAGGGGTACGGTTTGCAAGAAATCAAAACCAAGAAGGATAAATCACTTACCCAGATTAAAGAACACCAAAGGGTTGCCAAAGTAGAGTTTCTCCAACCCTAGGTCACACGCGCAAGAGTTCGATCACCTTGCCCAAGGTTGAGCTCTTATCCACCACCAAGATCACAAGGGAGGAGTTCCAAGGATGAGAGAGTGTAAGAGGGTGTAAAGAGATCACTTGCACGTAAAAGAAGGGGTATATATATCTAAGGGTAGAGAGAGGGAAGGAAGGTTAGTTGTCCCAAAACATGCCACTTGTCCATCAATACTCAGCCATGCAAACACTAAACTTATGCTTGCATCAAGGGCCATTAAGACCAAGAAATCTCATTGACCACCCTGGTCTAGACGGGCCATCGGTAGAAGGAAAACTGATCTAAAAACTCAAACGATTGAAGAGAAAACCAAGTCAATCGGTCGCATAGAATCATGCCGAGGGTTTATTGGCTCATCATCTGAAGAGAACCCTAGGTAAATCATATAATTTCATTGATATAAGAAACCAAATCCAAAGGTATGTCACGATGGTTTCTAAAAACTAAGGAAAGCATCAGTCAACCCTTGAAGTCAACACCAAGACTAGGGCATCTGAGCAACCCTAAACATCAACACATGGTGTCAACACCTCTCTCCGCTTCACATTAAGGTGTAAAACATACCCAAGGGCTTCACTCTCTCCTACATTATACCAAAGACATACAAAGCACATCAAACATGTGACAAATTCCAAGATAAACCCTACACCTAGGTATATTGCAACTTGACCCAAAACAACATACATATAGAAAAACTAGCTCAAACATCATCCAAACTAGATCAAACTTAAAACACAAGCATGTCACATGTTATTAAGACACATTAAATGATTATATTAAGGTTTCAAGCATCTTATTATGTTAAGAAAGCAAGATCAATCAAAATCTAGGTCAATGGTCATACAACCCTAAACCCCTAACAAGGATTTCGCCCCTAAAGTCCTACACGAGAAGAGATGGATGCTTCCTATGCATTTCATCCTCCAACTCCCACATGGATTCCTCCACACCATGTTGAGGCCCAAAAACCTTAATAAGAACTATATCCTTATTCTTCACTTCTTTACTCTTCGATCCAAGATCAACACATGCACTTCAACATAAGATACATCCTCTTCCAACTCAACCTCCATTGGGTGCAACAATAACTCAGTATCTCGATGAAACTTCCTCAACACTGAGACATGAAAGATTGGATGCAACCTGTGCAACTCTAGGGGTAGTTTCAACTTGTACATCACTTTCCCCACATGTGCCACCATAGGGTAAGGTCCCATATACCTGGGAGGAAATTTAGCCTTCTTCCCAAATTTCAACATACCTTTCCAAGGAGAAACCTTAACATACACCTTGTCTCCCACTTGGAACTCCAAAGGCCTACGACGATATCAGCATATGACTTTGTCTACCCTGGGCTGCCTTCAACTACTGTTGCATCACTTTGATTTTTTCTATTGTCTGTTGTACAAGTTCAGGACCCAAAAGTTGATACTCACTAGTCTCATACCAACAAAGAGGAGACCTAAACACCTCCCATACAAGGATTCATATGTTTCCATCTCAATACTCCTATGAAAAACGTTATTTTAGGCAAACTTTGTCAGACTGAGGTGCATGTCCCAACTGCCCAAAAATTGCAAAACACAGGCACTCAACAGATCTTCTAAAATATGAGTGGTCCTTTCTGATTGACCATCTATCTGTGGGTGGAACACCATACTAAACCTCAACTATGTACCCATGGATGTGTGCATATGCTCCTAAAAACTATTGGTAACCTGAGGACCACTGTCAGACACTATTGTCACTAGGATACCATGCAAATGGACTATCTCATCAACATACACTTGTGCCAATTTCTATGCTATATAAGTCATCTTCACAGGGACTTGGTCAACCTGTCAGCTATCACCCCAATAAAATTATGACCTTTGGATGTCCTAGGGAGACCAATCACAAAGTTCATCGGGCAATGGTTGCAACGTTCTTGCAGGATTCTGATGTTCAGTCTTGACCTTCTGACACACAAGACACTTTGCCACAAACTCAGCCATGTCACACTTCAATCCAGGCCACCAATACATATCCTTCAAGTTATGATACATCTTGGTAATTCTCGAATGCATCACATACATCAAATAGTGAGCCTCCTCTAGAACCAACTTCCTCAAACCATCAGAATCAAGAACCACTATCTTGCCATGGAAACAAACTGTCTCATCCTCTATCTCATTGAATCCCTCACGCTTCTCGCTATCAAGATCTGATCAGATCTGTTGTATCAAATTATCATTATGTTATGCATCTCTGATCTGCGGTCTCAACATGGGCTTCACCTGTAATTGTGCCAACAAGCCTGCCAACAAGGAGACCTCTAACGTTACATTCGTTAATGTGACATCAGCAACAAGTCTCTCTTATGGCACACTAACAAACTCAATTGTGCCTTATCAGTAGATGATGACAAGGAAGACTTCCTACCAAGCGCATTTGTCACCATGTTTACCTTCCCTAGATGGCATTCTATAGTGAAATCATAATCCTTGATCAACTCTATCCAGTGTTGTTGTTGCATGTTCATCTCCTGCATTAAGAAGATATATTGAAGGTTCTTGTGGTCGGTGAAAATCTGACACTTCTCAAGATAAAGGTAGTGTCTCCAAATCTTCAAAGCATGGACAATAGCTGCAAACTCCAGATCATGTGTCAGGTAGCTCTCCTCATATTTCTTAAGATGTTGCAATGTGAAAGAAATTATGTTCTTATCCTACATCAGCACACATCCCAAGCCATTCTATCACACATCATAGAAGATGATATAACCTTTACCTTGCTCAAGCAATACTAACACTAGTGCAATGGTCAGCTTCTCTTTCAAAATCTGGAAGCAACATTGAAACTTGCTATCCCAAACGAATGGTACACCTTTCCTAGTCAACTTCATTAGGGGTAACGCCACAACACTGAATTTCTTGATAAACCTCGTATAGTAAAATGCTAGACCTATGAAACTGTGAACCTCCATCGGTGTCTTAGACTGATCCCACTCTAACACTTATCATACCTTCTTAGGATCCACACAAACACCTTCAATAGATATCACATGCCCAAGAAAAACACCTTCTTCAACCATAACTCACACTTGTTGAACTTAACATACAACTTGTTTTGCCTCAATAACGTTAATGTCTGTCCTAGATGTTCCCATCCTATTGGTCATCTCTAGAGTATATCAAGATGTCGTTTATGAACAAAACATGAACAAATCAAGATATAGTATGAACACCCTATTCATCAAATCCATGAACGTTGCTGGTGCATTGGTTATCCCAAATGGCATAACCAAAAACTCATAGTGATCATACTGAGTCCTAAAAGATGACTTAGGTATGTCGTCAACCTTGATCCGCATTGATTGTAACCTGACCTCAGATTAATTTTTGAAAACACAGTGGCACCTTTCAACTGATCAAATAGATCTTCTATCCTTGGCAATGGGTACTTGTTCTTAATCATCACCTTTATTTAGTTTTTGGTAATCTATGCACAACCTCATGGAACCATCCTTTTTCTTCATGAACAACATGAGAGAACCCCAAGGGGAAGTGATTGGTCTGATAAAGCCCTTCTCTAGTAGCTCCTACAACTACTTCTTCAACTCTTACATCTCTGTCGGTGCCATCATGTATGGTGATTGTGCTATCAGTTGGGTAGAAGGGACTAGATTGATCTCAAATTCAATCTCTCTAGGAGGGGAACACCAGGAAACTCATTAGGGAACACATCTTTGAACTCTTGAACAATGGGTACCTCTTGAACACTCAGACTCCTTATCTTAGTATCTACCACATGTGTCATAAAAGCCTCACACCCTTTCCTGTCATCCTCTTTACTGCCATCGCTGACACCAAGCACGGTGGGAGAATCTTCCTATACACAAGACATCACCGTCAAAGAACGTCTCTACCTTGGAAATACAGTCCAAGATTACCGAATACTTCTCTAAGGTATCCATTCCAAGGATCACATTGAATCCATGCATGTCAAGTGGTATAAGATCCACTTGAATGTTGTATCCCGAGAAAGAAAGAACACAAGATGGGCACACTTCCCGCAACTCAGAGGAAGCAACAAGAGGGATTTCTAGAAGAAGACTATCAAGGACAAGAAAGAGAGATCCAAAGCTTCTAGGCTGAAAAGAACAAGAGGGGGAGAGGAGATCTCCAACTCAACTCAACACTACCATGGAGAACCATGCATTTGGTTGAGAGAGGAGTTCCTAAACAAGAACTACCATTAAGCACCATGGGTTCGACCAAGAGGAAGAAGATATGGGTAGGGTTTGTAAGAAAATGAAACCAAGAAGGATAGATCACTTACCAAGATCAAAGAACATCAAAGGATCACCAAAGGGGAGTTACTCCAACCCTAGGTCACACATGCAAGGGTTTGGCCACTTTGCCCAAGGTTGATATCTTCTCCACCACCAAGATCACAAGGGACAAGCTTCAAGGATAAGAGAGGGCAAGAGGGTGTGAAGAGATCACTTTCATGTAAAAGAAGGGGTATATATCTCCAAGGGTGGAGAGAGGGAAGGAAGGTTAGGTGTCCAACCAAACATGTCACTTGTCCATCAAAACTCAGACATGCAAGAACTAAATTATGCATGAATCAAGGGTTTTTAAGACCAAGGAAGCTCATTGACCACCCTGGTCTAGAGTGGAAATCAGTCAAAGGAAAATTGATCCAAAAACTCAACGGTCAAAGACAAAACCAAGTCAATCAGTCACATAGAATCCTATATGGGGTTTCTTTTCTCATTGACCGAATAGAACCCTAGGTACATCCAAAAAAATCATCGATCAAAGAAACCAATGCCAAATTTATGTCATGATGGTTTTTAAAAACCAAGGATATTATCGATCAACCCTTGAAGTCAACACCAAGACTAGACATCCAGGCAAACCCTAAACATCAACACATGGTGTCAACACCTCTCTCTACATCACATAAAGGTGCAAAGAACACATAAGGGCTTCACTCTCTACAACATGATGCCAAATACATAAGAATAACATCAAACATGTGACAAATTCCAATATAAACTCTACACTTGGGAAAATTGCAACTTGGCCCAAAACAACACATATAGCAAAACTAGCTCAAACATCATCCAAACTGGACCAAACGTAGAACATAAGCATGTCACATGTTATTAAGGCACATTAAATGATTAGATTAAGGTTTCAAGCATCTTATTATGTCAAGAAAGCAAGATCAAGCTAAAGCTACTTTAGGGGTCTTACAACCATAAACCCCTAACAAGGATTTCACCCTGAAATCCTATGCAAAAAGAGATGGGTACTTCCTATGCATCTCATCCTCCAACTCCCACGTGGCTTCCTCCACACCATAGTGATTCCATAAAGCCTTAACAAGAACTATATCCTTCTTCTTCAACTTCTTCACTCTTTGATCTAAGATCAACACAGGATCTTCAACATATGATACATCCTCTTCCAACTCGACCTCCACAGGTTGCAACACTAACTCAGCATCTAGATGAGACTTCCTCAACATTCAAACATGAAAGAATGGATGCAACTTGTGCAACTCTAGAGGTATTTTCAACTTGTACGCCACTTTCCCCACACGTGCCACTATAGGGTAAGGTCTCATACACATGGGAGCCAACTTACCCTTCTTCCCAAACCTCAACATGTTTTTCCAAAGAGAAACCTTAAGATACACCTTATATCCCACTTGGAGATCCAAAGGCCTATGAAAATTATCAACATATGACTTTTGTCTATCCTGGACTGCCTTCAACTACTATTGTATCACTTTGATCTTTTCTGTTGACTGTGGTACAAGCTCAGGACCCAAAATTCGATACTCACCAGTCTCATACCAACAAAGTAGAGACCTAAAATGCCTCTTGTACAAGGATTCATATGGTGCCATGTCGATACTCCTCTAATAACTATTATTGTAGGCAAACTCTATCACACTGAGGTGCACGTCCAAAATACCCAAAAACTACAAAACACAAGTTCTCAACGGATCTTCTAAAATCTGAATGGTTCTTTCTGATTGACCATTGTCTGCGGGTGAAATGTTGTACTGAACTTCAACTATGTACCCATGGCTAGTGTATACTCTCCTAAAAATGACTGGTAAATTGAGGACCTCTATCAGACACCGTTGTCATTGGGATACCATGCAAACAGACTATCTCATAGACATACACTTGTACCAACTTCTCTATTGTATATGTCATCTTCATAAGAAGGAAGTATACTGACTTGGTCAACCTGTCAACTATCAATCTGATGGAATCATGACCTTTGGCTATCTTAGGGAGACCAACCACAAATTCCATCATGATATGATCCCATTTCCATTTTGGTATAGGAAACGGTTGCAACATTCTTGCAGGCTTATAATGTTCAGCCTTGACCTATTAATACAAATGATACTTTGCCATGAACTCAGCCATGTCACACTTCAATTCAGGACACCAATACATATCCTTCAAGTTATGATACATCTTGGTACTTCATTGATGCATCACATACATCAAAGAGTGAGCCTCCTCTAGAACCAACTTCCTAAAACCATCAGCATCAAGAACCACTATCCTGCCACAGAAATAAACTATCTCATCCTCTGTTTCATGGAAGCCCTCATGCTTCTCACTGTCAAACTCTGGTCAGATAAGTTGTATCACAGTATCATTAAGTTGTGAAACTCTGATCTGTTATCTCAATGTGGGATTCACCTGTAACTGCACCAACAAGCCTACCAACAAGGAGACTTCTAACTTTACATTCATTTAACACAATGTCACCAACAAAATCTCTCTTATGGCACACCAAGGAACTCAATTGTGTCTTATCAATAGATGATGATGAGGAAGACTTCCTACTAAGTTCATATGCCACCATGTTCGCCTTCCCTGGATGGTAGTCTATAGTGCAATCATAATCCTTGATCAACTCCATCCAATGTCATTGTCGCATGTTCATCTCCTACTTTGAGACAGATGTACTGAAGGTTCTTATGGTTGGTGAAAATCTAACACTTCTCGCCATAAAGGTAGTGTCTCCAAATTTTCAAAGCATGGACCACATCTACAATCTCCACATTAGGTGTCGGGTACCTCTCATCATGTTTCTTAAGCTGTCACGAAATGACAGAAATCACATTCTTATCATGCATCAACACGCATCCCAAGATATTCTTTGACACATCATAGAACACGATATAACCTTTTCCTTGCTCAGGCAATACTAAAATCGGTGCATTGGTCAGCTTCTCCTTCAAAAGCTATAAGGAATGTTGACACTTGTCATCCCAAACAAACGGTACACCTTTCCTCATCAACTTCATTAGGGGTAACGTCACAACACTAAAGTTCTTGATAAACCTCTTGTAGTAGCATACCAGGTCTAGGAAACTGCAAACTCTGTCGATGTCTTAAGATACTCCCACCAAACACTGAATGTACCTTCTTAGGATCCACACAAACACCTTCACCAGATATCACATGCCCAATAAAATATGCCTCCTTCAACCAAAACTCACACTTGCTGAACTTAGCGTACAACTTGTGCTGCCTCAATAATGTTAATGTCTATCGTAGATGTTGCCCATGTTATTAGCCATCTTTTGAGTATATCAAGATGTCATCAATCAACACAACAACAAACTGATCAAGATACGGTTTGAACACCATGTTACATCAGATCCATGAATGTTGTTGGTGCATTGGTTAGCCCAAATGGCATAACCACAAACTCGTAGTGACCATACTAAGTCCTCAAAGGTTACTTGGGTATGTCATCTACCTTGATCCGCAAGTGATGGTAACTTGACCTTACATTATATTTTGAAAAGTTGGTGGCACCTCTTCACTGAACAAACAGATCGTCTATCCTCAGAAACATGTACTTGTTCTTAATCATCACTTTATTGAGTTGTCCGTAATCTATGTAAAACCTCATGAAACCATCCTTCTTCTTTACGAACAACACAGGTGCACCCCAAAGAGAAGTGCTCGGTCTGATAAATCCCTTCTCTAACAGCTCCTGCTACTGCTTCTTCAACTCTTACATCTCTATTACTGCCATCCTGTACAGTGATTGTGCTATCAACTATGTACCAGAGACCAGATTGATCTCAAAATTAATCTCTCTAGGAGGGGAACACCTAGAAATTCATCAGGGAACACATCTTCAAACTCTCGAACAACGAGTACATCATGAACACTCTTATTCCTTACCTTGGTATCTACTACATGTTCTAGAAAAGCCTCGCACCCTTGCCTCATCATCCTCTCTGCTATCATTGCTGAAATGAAGAATGTTGGGAGAATCTTCCTATCTCCTTGTGAGACCAAACTTCACCATCAAAGAACACCACTACCTTAGAACTACATTCCAAGACTACCTAGTACTTCACTAAGGGTATCCATTCCAAGGATCACATTGAATCCATGCATGTCAAGTGGCATAAGATCCACTTGAATGGTGCATCCTAAGAAAGAAAGAATACAGGATAGACACACTTCCCACAACATAGTGGAACCAACAAGAGGGGTTTCTAGGAGACTATCAAATCTATGACTAACAGGAAAAGAACAACTATCTATCACTTCTTTAGTGATAAAAGAGTGTGTTACAACCGAGTCAAACAAAATAGATACAATGGAAGATGTAGACAAATCAGAATGAAAAAGTTCCATCTAACATGTCATGACTCATGGATTGACCACTTCCTCCGGCTGACTCATGGTATAGAATCGAGTCATTTCTTGTTGTCTCCCTCATCCTATAATGGTCTACCTAGAAGATCCTTCTTGTAATGCCTAACAACATCCTCTGCCACTGCCACTGCTAAACTATTTCTGTTGAGACCCTTACTGACTCCACGTCAGATGCTGTGTCACCTCCTCATCCTTCACTGGGCAATACCACTTTTTATGCCATGTGTGTCCCCACTTGAAGCAAATCTTACTCTTATACCATGGCCTAGACGGCCCTTTCACCAAAACCGATGTTGTGTTGTGAGCTCTTGCCTAAAGAAAAGTGTGGCCTCTACCCTTGCTCGGTGACCACTAAGATGGCACTCCAAATCTCTAATGTGATTGAGGTGATGAAACCCTAGGCTTATTAAAGACACCAGAATATTGCCCCTAAAACTGATCTGACCTCTTCGTAGCATTAGCATCATGCTTTTTCATAGTTAACCGCTATATCTGTCTCGCAGACTCAACAAAGGTAGCAAACCGCTCTTGGTTCTCCAAAGCAGACATCGTCGTCATTAGCTCCTTACTTAAACCCTTCTCAAACCTTTGGATCCTCTCCTTATCCATTTCCACCATGTGAAGACAAAACCTCAATAACTCCATGAACTTGGCCTCGTACTCATTGATCATCATTGATCCCCACTAAATCTTCTCAAACTATGAGATCTTCTCATCAAGGTGCATCTCTGAGAAGTATCAGCTCATGAAATCTCATTGAAAGTCTTCCTTATTGATCATTACACAAGGCCTCTTATCCTCCTCAATGGCCCACTGATAGCCAGCACTACCCTTTAGTAGGTAAACTACATGCTTCACCTTATACTCTTTCAAGATATTAAGGATATTAAAGGCCTTCTCTATCTCCGTCAGCCACATGTCTGCATCTGTCAGGTTTGTTGTACCCACATACTTCAACACCAATGCACAGTGACCTCTTCAAAGTCTTCCCACAACCCTAGGATTCCGCATTGGGGATGGCTTCCCTTGCTTGAGGTATGGACACCATACTGCCATATGTGAAATTGTGGCCATAAATTGTCTAAATATGGACTGGAAAGCAGGATTGGCCATAGTTTCTAGGTCAAATTGAGGAACTTCAAGCACTCCATCTACTCTTGCATGGCTGCTGGCACCTCCTCCTGGTGCAGCAACTCTACTCTCAACATGTTCTTCATGTTCTCTAGACAAATCTTCTTCTTCTGTATAAGCAGAAGCTACAAATAGATATATTGGATAATGCAAGAACAAACAAAAATGCTAGTCCTATGTCCCTATAGACTCAATAAACCTAGAGCTCTAATACCAACCTAACTTGTGGCACATCGATGCCATGCTACGAGATAACTCAAAGGAAAATAGCGCTATTAACAACTAAACAACCACATTACCACAAAATTTGGGAAATTAAAACCAAACTTATATAACCATTATGTGTGGAACATATTACATCAAAGGTCCACAAACTATACCAAATCACATATCAGGATAGGTATGTACATCTATATAATGGCTAAGTGTCATGTACATGTTACAAAAGATAACATGTTCATGTGCACAAGTCATATATACAACCAAGGTGTACTGCCAAAATGTGTATTGAGGTTCATATCATCTACAAAACACAACCCTCTCAGACCAGAGAGTACAAGGATGACACTTAAGACTCTACTATACAACACAACACCTTATCCAACCTTCTGTGTTCAATGAACTCTGAGTTATTCTTCCTCAACAGCATGATCTCTACCACATTGCGCATGACCACCTAAAAATATGTGGCAAACCACAAGGGTGAGACCCATGTCCCAGTGAGAGATATAAATCTCCACCATCAACTATTGTAAACACATATTATGCTTAATCAGGAATCACATTATTAAACAAGATGAGCAGATTTAGTTAAATCAATAACTTAAAACTAATTAAATAGACTAAGCAAGTTAAGCAGCTACAATAGATAAGTAGAACAAGTTATGCATTCATAAGGAATGTGAAGAACATGTACAATAGTAGATTTCTCTTACCATATTTTAACACAACTAAATTGTACAAGATTCAAGGCAAGGGTAGACATCCAATGTGAAGCGTGTTTAAACCTAAACAATTATAGACATGGTTGTATTACATGTTTTATTAAGCCTTGGGGAATATGAGTCGTACCACTAAAATTTCAACTGACCACCGCTTGTTCACAATTAGTTCCATACAAGATCAAAGATGATTCAGACTCCAAGATCTTATTTGTCACTACTCGATCAGTACAAGTTTGCAACGCAGTGACATATCAGTCAAACTACCAACATTGACATATAGTCCAGCTGAAAACACCTAGCCCACCTTGGTACACATCACAGCACTAGAAACTAGGGTATATAAATCCAATCATTGAGATACAACCAAAGTTGTCCTCCAATCACATCTCACACATATATAATCACCGAGACACGATCGTAGCCATTCTCAAACAATTAAGGTCAAGATGACAAGGACACACAGACACTTGCACCTCACATACTCAATAATATGTTCTTTGAAATTCCCTTAAGAAGACTTCTTTCACCATCTAGAAAGCTTTGATACTGGGATGGATCTATGGCATAGAGCACTACATGGTTAGTGTTTCACTTGATTAGTTAAACCCAATTGGGTGTCTTTTATACTGCATCAATCAAGTTACAAGAAAAACATAAAAAGATACTACAAGATAAGTAGAGTACAACTTTAGAAGATATAAAATGTTTGATGTATAAACTCATCACATCACCACATCGTATTGTTTACCGCCATTAACATTGTATTATTCACTGCTATTCATAAGTCCATCACCATCATCACATCATTATGGGACTCCAATCCCTTATCACATCACCAGAGGATATCACTTCTCTTTAAGGCACAAGGCCATTGCCAAGGTCATAAGACCATTCATTATCTATCCTACAAGAACATCATTATCTTTCCATGCCATAACAAGGCTCATCAGCATCACTGTTTATGTGTTATACATAAGCTCATCACCATATTGCAATTGAAGTCTATGATGCTCAAAATATATCAAATCAAAGCTACAATAGTTTAAGAGAGAGAAAACACTCTATCATCATCCTACTGGATTGAACACGTTAGGCACTTTATTATATGTTTTACGATTAGAATCAGGGTTTCACATAGTCAACCAAATTAGGGTTTGAAATAGACATAACCACTAACTCTTATTATCATTGATTCCTACAATCTTGGAGGTACATTAGGTCAACGTCATTATCACCAAGTTCAACCACAAAAGGACCGCTGAAGGTACATAGCATGATCGCTGAAAACTAGGGCAGATGGTCACTGAAAACTAGACCAACATGAGTTCATCGAGCACTAAAGGTCATGCACAAGATTGACTGCTGAAAACCAAACATCTTGACTACTGAAAAGTGACCATCATCACTGACCATATGACCAAGTTATCCATATTATCGACCACATTAAAAACCAAAGTTTAGCGATCAACATAGGTCCATCCTTGGCGACCAAAACCCATAGAAACATCATCAACAACAGATGAGAAAATCATTATCACATGAGTGACCATCATTAAGTAAAACTCAGTGACCTTAAGAAGGTGAAGAACTCATTGATCACAAGATCACCAAGATGATCACCACCATAAAACTGAAACCAACAAGGATCAAAACTCAAGGAAAGGTTCATCATCAAAACCCTAAGTCCAACCACCAAACATAGGGGAAACTGGACCATCAAGGTGTACCCTCATGAAGGGAAAATGTCGTCAAGCCCTAAATATGATCATCATCAAGACTTAGGTAAAACCATGTATGAGAGGGAAACCTTCATTAAACACATGATCAAGGTAAGGAAGGTTAGTTGTCTAACTAAACATGCCACTTGTCCATCAATATTCAACCATGCAAGCACTAAACATATGCATGCATCAAGGGTCATTAATTTGAGGAAGCTCATTGACCACCCTGGTCAAGAGGGGCCATCATTTGAAGGAAAATTGATCCAAAAACTTAGACAGTTGAAGAGAAAACCAAGTCAATCGGCCGCATAGAATCATATCAGAGTTTCTTGGCTCATCGATCGAAGAGAACCCAAGGTACATCCAAGAACTTCAAAGACCAAAGAAACCAAAGCCAAAGGTATGTCATGATGGTCGCTAAAAATCAAGGAGATCATTAGTCAACCATTGAATTCAACACCAAGACTAGGGCATTTTGACAAACTGTAAACATCAACACACGGTGTCAATACCGATCTCCGCAACACATCAAGGTGCAAAAAAATGCCCAAGGGATTCACTCTCTCTAACATGATGCCAAAGACATAAGAAGCACATCAAACATGTGATAAATTGTGAGATAAACCCTACACCTGGGTTAATTGCAACTTTTCCCATAACAACACACATATAGAAAAACTAGCTCAAACATCACCCAAACTCCACCAAACTTAAAACACAAGCATGTCACATTTTATTAATGCACATTACATGATTAGATTAAGGTTTCAAGCATCTTATTATGTTAAACAAGCAAGATCAAGCAAAAGCTAGGACAGGGGTCTTACACAAAGGATCCAAGGCAATATTGTGTTGGTCAAAAATATTGGATTCCCTATTGGTCTATATGTCCATAAATGCATGCAAGCGGCCCAGTTTTCAAACTAGCATAAAAAATTCATGTAGTACTAAAAAGGGGTCAATTTTTTGTTCTTTTTTTGTTATCCTGGTGATTCAATATTTCCATCGGCCTTTATTATCTCCATCATGATCTCTTATTAGTCAAGAAAGTATATTTTTTCTAGTTGTGCTAAAACATAGTTGGAGGGTTGGCAAAAGCTCAATCATAACAGTGTTTTCTATCAGAGTTTTAGTTTTTCCAACCCAAACATCGATTGCTTATTTCTCCAACACCTCGTAAGATAAAGGTATTCTCGACCCCTTTCACTTTTGGTTTCTTGTTGGGGAAATACCATCATAGGGTAGATACTGCCAAACTCCATCCTTCAAGCTCATCAATCAACAAAACTTCTCATTAGTTGGCAAGTAAAACCATGCTCGCTCATTAGTAATTAGCTTGGCCATCAGTTTTCAATACTACACCAACTCCATCGATGAGTCTACATATTTTGTCAGAGTGATGCCTAAGGAGTTCTTTGGTTTGTTAATAAAAATGAACTCTAATGAGAAAGTAGACTTCATTGGTGAAAAGGTATTTCAACCCATTGATTGACCAAAACACAACATATTATTAGTTATTGCCAACTAGTTTGTTAGAAACGTATGATGCCTCATGTAACAATGCTCAAAACCATCCAAATATAATAAAGTTTTACAAAATTATGAATAATATTACATAAGAACATATCAATATATTAAAGTTTCAATTAGACACCTAAAAATGATAAAATTGCATATGACACATAAATGTTCATAAAATTGATACACTAGAGAAAAAGGCCAAAATCGGTTCAAATTGTAACATAGATTTATCAAATGGTATAAAAATATAATCTAAAGTTTAATTATAAAATTAAGTACTCAATTAATATAAACAAACATGTTATGAATTAACACAGGTCAGGGACCTTACAACTACAAGGATATCAAATTAGGAAAAGGAGTTCAATCTTTTGATGGTGTTTCAGAGTCTAGTTCTTACTGTTTCAAAGAAATAATTTCTTTAGGATTTAATGATTTAAATGAACTAATGATCTAATTTCTTATAGATGGTAAATCGGTTTTGAAAATCCATGAACTATGTATCAAGGGTTGTGTGTGGATATATACCACTTTTGAGAGGTAAGTGTGTCCTCCTAATTTTCTTTGGGCATGTAATGATTGAGTTTTAGCTATAATCACTCATTTATATTGTGAGTTATACTCCTATTTTTTAGTCTCTTTAATCTATTTGTATTTCCAATTATTATTCCCATATTTCTTTGATGATTATTGAAATCCTACTTCTCATGTGTATAGGACATTTGACAACAATTGCTATACGTTGAATGCTTCCATCCTTTTCGTACTTTATTATTCAATTGGATTGCACTATTATCTTTCCTACTCTACTTAAATGTGGAATTTGGACCGGTAATATCCAATAGTAGTTCAACCATATTTTAGGAACTAAGGTTTTTTATTCCTCCTACTAGGTATTGGGTTTTATTCCCCTACCACATGATATATTTATAGGCATTGAGGTTTTATTCCTCCTGGAAGATAATGGGGTTTTATTTTCCCTATCATATATTATATGTTGTGCACTGAGGTTTTATTCCTCCTACCATGATTGGTGGTTTATGGTTTCATATCCTTACTTTATGTTATTCTAGTCTTGTGAAAATCTACATGCACTTTTATATGTTTTATTTGTAATTGAAAGGTTATTGTTGACTTCATGAGATTATTTCTCTGAGTTGATAGTTTCATAATATTTATTTATCATTCTGTGGTTCTTCATTGTTTTGATAAAATTTGAGTTAAACTTACCAAAATGTTTATAGTCGCCCTCTTTGTATGGGAACACCCTTTTGGTACTAACATTAATAATCTCCTAAATATTATTTACATGCACATACTCAGTGGTTATTGAAACTAGGGATGGCAATGGGGTGGGTATGGGTGACACATGCCCATACCCACCTGACCCATTTCACTTTTTGCTTAACCCATACTCATCACATTTGAAATATGTCATGAAAGTAAATACCCATGTCCGTCGCAATGGGTCAAGGGGACCCAAAACAACCCACATTAGACCGACTTTATGTAAATATAAAAATAAACATACATACAAACAAAATATAATTAGATACTATAATACATAACTATAGTTTACTGAATTAATGTAGTTTCACACTATATTATAGTACCGATCTACAAATTAATGTACATTACCACTAGTAATGAACTTCGGTAATGTATTTATAACATACTGAATTCTAGGCATTTTGCGTTTTGGTCCTCTTTTCCATCTTTTCCTTTTACTTATATCCTCTTTGGCCTTTATGTTTAATTTGTGAAGAATATAATGGCCTAATAACATTTATTCACCTTTTTCAATAATATTTGGGTTTATGCACAAATACCTCAGTGAAAGCTTAATAATGGGTTTAATATGTAAAATGTCCACTTAAGTAATAAAGATAATAAAATATTTCATCATAAAACTTTCTAGTAGTTTTTAGAATATGAAAAAGAAAGAAAATCTTGAAATATATATAAAGGAGATGATAAATATAATAATGGGGGATAATATGGGATATTTTGGATAAAAGAAGATAATGAGGAATATATTGTTCCAAAAAAATATAAATAGAAATTCACAAAGATAATTTGGGTCACAATCTCATTTTCTTTACCTATAAGAAACTTAAGGGCCAAGTATCATTTAATTTGGAAGATAAATGCATACATTAAAGTTTTTATGAAAAGAAAATAGGAGATAAGCCAATAAGGTGAAATAAAATATCGAATGTCCTCAAATTGGAAAAATAACTCAAAATTTGTAATATAAGAATAGAAATAATCCTTTGGGAAAATTTGCATCTAATTTGGTCAATGTTTAATATTTTATTTTATTTAGGAGAGAGAAAATGATTTAAAGACCAAAAATATTAAATATATATTGAAAAAAATTAATTAATGCAAAAATCGTATTCCACACATTTAGTATTGCTTATAGGCTAAGTTTTACATTTTTTTGAAAAGTTTCTAGATGTCTCTAATAAATTAAAAGGATAAATAAGTGATACATTTTAAATGAATTAAATAAAATAATAAAAGTCTTCAAAAAATAAAATAATGTCAAATTCGTGTTCTACTTGTTAAAATATATGTTTGGATGAATTTTGACTCAATTTGGAAAATATTTGATGAGAAGATAAATTTATGAGAGAGAAAGTGTATAAAACCTTAAAATCATTAATTAAAATAATAAACAACACCAAAAAATAGAAATAATGGAAAATTCGTATCCACCATACTTAATATGAATTATTGGTGAAGTTTTATTATTTTTGGAGAATCCTAGAGCCATTAACACATGAGGAAAGAGAAAATAAGATTTACTTAAATAAAATAGTAAATATCTTCAAAATGTAAATCTAACTTTATATTCGGCTTCTACACCTCAAAATCAATTAGGGTGTCAATTTTTATTAATTTTGGAGGTCGTTTATATCCTTAAATAAGGAAAGATAAAAAGTTAAATAATTTAAATAGAACTTTATTCGATTTTGATTGGGAATGCAATTGAATAAGCGCCTTATTCCTCACCGTTGAATCCAGATTGGACGTCAGGCACATTATATTCAACCTTGAGTCATTTATGGAAATATACTTCTTACATGCGATTTTCTAATAAGGATTTATCCCTCCACAATCCATCTTTTTTTTAGATTTCTTCGCCCACGAATCGCTTTCTTGATTCCGCACCTAATGATCCTAAACTTGCGCCATTTTGTCAAGAAATCGGGAAGTGCCCAATTCTTAGGCAACAAAGCTTCGTGGCCACCTCCCTACTTCTCGACTCCCACACCCACACCTATAAATAACCTCATCTCTACCTCCGTCTCCCTTCAAGCGTCTCCCCTCTCGGTCTAATTGTTCTGTTGAACGTGTGTTTGGGCGCCAAATAGCTCTGGTTGCACTCGACGTTGGGGTGGCTCTATCTTCTCCTCCTCACCACCTCTGTCCAATTGCCTTTAATTGTAAGTTCCTCGCAACTTTTTCTTTCTTTACGTGCTTTTGTTTTCTCGTTTGACTTGAGTATTTTGATTTCGTCCAAATTTTCTGGAGCAAGCAGCTCCTTGTTGTTGTCCATGGCAACGGGAGAGTGGGGGAAGAACCCCCTATGATTAGTTACTCTTTTGCCCCGTTCTTTGCTTCTTTCCCTTCTAGTTTTGCTCAAGGGCCTGCTGGTCTTTTGACTTTGCTTTGGGACAAGTCAACAATGGATGACCGGGCTTTGACTGAGCGACATGGACCCCTCCTATTGGGCCAAGTCAGCTGGGGCCCTTCTCTCTCTCGCTCTCTCTGTTTGATACAAGTGCCTACGTGGCAATTTTTAATTTGTCGGTTTTAGAAAAATCGTATCTTTTGATTCGTTGGTCGAAAAATAAAAGTAAGATATGTTTTGAAATCAAAAAAAGTAAGCTATCTAATAAAAATAAACTCGATTCCTGATTTTGAGTTTTTCAAGTAGGTGTTATTGTGGATGATTTAATTAACTAAAAATAACCCTATAAGTCCATATCTTCAAAATACATAAAATTATATGTTATTTTGATCATAAAATCCTAACTAAGACAATGATGATGTTTTCGAGACCTAAATCGATGGTTTGTAGAAAAAGTCGACAACTGTAGGGGTTTAAGAGTTTAATGAATGAATATAGTTCTGATACATAACATGGTATTGATATTAGGAAAAGTGGAACATGGAATCGATTAAGTGGTGCAATTTGATAATTAGAATCAATATTAAAGGTATGTGCATCTTACACCTAAGTTGGGAATATTTGTGCCTTGACCTACTTTTCCGTAATGAGGCTTCATTGAATCTTATTTCTTATACTCTTGATTCTTTTGCTATACCTACCTCATAATTGATTTTGGAATATTGTTCTTGAGTCTTTTTACCCCACTGCTATGCTCTATTTGGTTGGTGCTATTACTTGTCATTATTTCTAGCATGTTGATTTTATTAGACTAACTAGCTATAGTAGTGGTACTTATGTACAACCACCCATAGTTGGGGAATGTGTTATTTCTCCCCTGGGGAATGTCTTATTCTCCCCCGCACATGAAATATGTGCAGGTGACTGGGAATGTGTTACTCTCCCCTCACCCTTTTTGGTTGAAGGTCTGGTAGGTGCCTCAACCCTACTTAGTTAAGATGGTCAATATTAATCATACATGCAATTCTTTTATTATATCTTGTTTATGGAAAACATCTATTGAAATATTCTTTTATATATGGCCTCATTCTCTTGATTGTCTTCATCTTATGATGAACATTAGCCTAATTTTACTTTCTTTTCTTACCTCTCTATCGTAGAATAGTTTGTGACACATACTTTTTATTTTCCTTTTTCTTTTGTTGGGTGTCTTCCCAACCACCCAGATGTGGAGCAAGGTGATGAATAGGACTTGAAGATCTTGGCTTTGGCTTGGACTTAGCTGATGGAGTTATGCTTTGGGAGATAAGGTCGTGGTAGTTAGACTTCCCTCTATCTAGATCCTAGTTGTGTATGATGATGTAACCCTAAAAGGGAGATTGTTGATGTATCTTGTACAATCTTTATAGTCAGAAAATTTTTATTCCGCTGCTTTTCAATGAGTTTTGAATATCATCTTTTAGTAGAGGGTGGTTTATCCCACTCTTTATAGTATTACCCTTTGAAAGTCACAACACATATTTTTTGTCAAACAACTAATGTGCATCATCACCAATTATATAACAAGAAACTTTTTGTCAAATCTTCAACTAGTCGTACATAGTAAATCTCTGAAGACTAGAAACGGGAGGTGCACTGTCGTTTCCCCAACAATATGGTGATCTCTAATGATAAGTATCAAATGGTTAATAATTACGCCTTCCCATAAAGGAGAGCATGCCAATCCAAATCGCTACCAAGTATTTATGACCTCATCATTATCTGTTAGAATATGTGATTATCTTAGTGTTTCCTGTAATCATGATTATCTTGTGGACGTTGCCAACTATTCAAGGGAGTGTGGCTGTGCGAGCAACTCATATATCACAGAGGCGCTACTTTGGTCATCGCTAATGGTGAGCGTGAGAATGACGATGCATGGGGGGTTGAGCAAGGTTGAAGTCGTAGGCCGAGGTCGCTGACGAGAAGCAAGGATGATAGCGTCGTCGGGGAACTAGAGCAGGATGATCGAGATGGATGACCATGATATCCAGTCTCCTCATCTGCCTTGGGATGCCAAACTAGTTGTGATGATCACAATCCTAGTGGCACCAAACCACTTCCTTCACGTGTTTGTCTAGCCTGGAATCATAGGAAATATCCAGCGAGAAATTGATCGCCTGGAGACCCAAGGACCTGAAGCAGCTCCCGTGGTTGACGGCCCTGGTGATGTACTTGTCGTTGATGTTGTGGTGGTAGATACGGTTAAGAGCAGAGCCGTCATTGGCATTGCATCCATGCACAAAGGTATTGTGATGAATATCACGGCGTAGGTGTAGTAGCGGATTGACTTTATGTGGCAGTAGAAGGTAATGATGAAGTAAAGTAGGACAGTGACGGTGGTGTTTGATGTGGAGAGAGTCCTTCTCTATGGCAGTGACCTGGCAGAAAACCTAAACTTCATGTCGTCCTCCTTCGTGGAGACTCTCCTTGCTAATAAGGCGACATTAATCAATCAGGAATAGGGAAGAATGCAGGCCAGGGGTGTCGGTGGAGTCGTATCTAATCAACGTCCTAAGAGATCGGCAGAGGAGATGTTTGGAGGGAGGATAATGATTAGGTGTTAGTGGTTCTGGATGGGTCGTGATGGGTACCAAACAGTATTCATTTGAGAAATGGGGCTACAGCGTCCTGTCCAAATTTAGACCCATGAGTCATTTGGCTCGTTGCATTTGGGTTGGGGCAACTTGGGTCTGAGCAGGAATGGGTATGTTGGGGAGAAATGCCATCCCTAACTTACACATACCATTTTTCTGTGTTTACTTATGGGTGATGTTCCTCCTCCACCCAGGTGTACGGACATTTGAGGACTCAAAAGGATCTTGTACGTGGATGTGAGAAGAAGGATATCTTGGGATGGCCATGTTCCCTTCAACAACTAGTCTTATATGTAAATAATTGACTTTTTATTATGTAATACCACCTTTTAAGATTAGGATCAATGTGTTAGGGTATTTGCGATAAATGAAATAGTTATGTTTTTCTATTGCTTGACCATTTCCTGGATTATGTATATCACCATTTGAGTTGATCCCCTATTGGATCCACTCTTTATAATATTGTATGAGAGAATGATCCATCGATGACTTGATTATTTTAAGTTATCACATATTGTTCCTTAATTAGGTAGTTAAGAAACCCTATCTAGGTTTATGATTTGTCTACCATTGAGACATGGAATACCAACTAGAGTTTCACTCCCTAACTAATTTTGTCACTTTCACTCCCCAAACTACCAATGTGGTTGAGACTCGGCCCATAGTAACTTTAACCAACCATACCTTATTTAATGAGGTGGATATGTACCAAGTAGGAATTGACTCTTGTAGCATTTGATTCCTATCTCCTATTTTCTAGGAAGTAAGCTTTTAAAAAGTGTAGATTGACTTGAACACTCATATCTCAATTTAACCCTAGTTCTCACCATAAACCCCTTTTAAGAATATATGCATGAATGGAAGATACTCTCATGTTTTTCATAACATGGGGTGAATTTAGATCAAAGGGATTTCACAAGATAATAAACGTTGCAAATAAATTAAACAATCACTACGCCATAATATTGAAATTTACTCATACATTGATAAAAGGCAATCTATTACAACTAAGATCTTGAAATCAAACTATTTAAGACAAACATGATTAAACATTATTTAAGTCATACATGAAATTATCTATATACATTAGGATCTTCTATTGAAGATGGAACCCCACCTGGTAGATTTTTGGGAAACATTGATCTATTTCTTAAGATGATCTTTATATGGCTCTATCCTTGGTGTTTCTCTATATCTATAGGCATCGCACCCCCAGCCATTCATCAAAAAAAATTGGTAAGTGGAATTCAATATATTATATCTTAAAGAGAACATGTGAACTAAAAATAAATTTTAAAAACTAGACATTGAAAAAAGGGACACAATTTCTTTTAAACTGTTTCTTTTATCTTGATTTATATAAGAATCCTCGGGTTTTCCACTGAAGTGTCTCTTCTCTTATGCACTGAAGTGTCTCTTGGCTTGCACCAAAGTTCCTTCTCTATCATGCACCAAAGTGCCTCTTAATTTTTCCTCGAGGGGCCTCTTGGTGGGGATCTTATATAAGTTATATTTTAACATCATCTTTTTCTTGAAATCTCTTATCTTTCTATTAGATCGTATTATTGACTTTACTCTTAATGTACATTAAGATTATCTAATAATATTGACTATAAACATGACATTCAGTTCATTATAAATTCATTGACTTTTAACAATTGAAACTGTAAATAGTACATTCATAGTATTCATTTACATGCATATTTAAAATCAAACAATACTTATGTTTAAAGTGCATGGACTTTTAACAATTGAAACTATAAATAGTACATTCATAGTATTCATTTACATGCATATTTAAAATCAAACAATAATTATGTTTAAAGTGCATGTTTAAAGTGCATGGACCATGAACAAGCTAGAAGAGAAATGTCGGCTCCCGTGTCCCTAACCCGCGAGAAGAGGCGATCCTGAAGGCGAAAGAGGTGACGGCGGCACCGAGATCCATCATCAGTTCTACTTGCAGAGTTGGAAACGGATCTGAGGAAGGTCAAAATAAAGTAGATCGACATCCAGATCTTGTTCTGAGGAAATGGGAATCTTTCAAGTCCATCCAGAACGGGAGGTCGGCTGAGCTGAAATGGATAGAAATTGCAGTTCAAGAAGGTAAACTATTGTACCCTGGAAAGGAAGCTTGGGAGAATGCGGAAAGATGGAGTAGGTGTTTACTTGGATATGTGATTGATTTTCGACCTTTCATCCCTGTTCTCGGGGAACACTTTCAGAAGATATAGAATATTAGGGGGTCTTTTGAACTGTTTGATAGAGGAGAGGGTTTCTTTCTGATAAGGTTTACTGAGAATGAGGATTTTCTGATAAGGTTTACTGAGAATGGGGATTTGGAGGTTGTTCTCAATGGTGACTGGTACGTGATGAATAGACCTGTGATTCTGAAGAAATGGCACATTGGAGAGAAACAACAAAAAGCTATTCTAGAAGATGTTCCAGTCTGGGTAAATATCACAAATCTACCGATTGAACTCCGGGATGTTAAGTCATTTGAGAGGATTGGAACTTTTTTGGGTACACCAGTGAGAATGGATGATAGAACATTTTCTATGAGATGTGTGGACGTTACTCATATTCAAGTTTTAATGAACAAGGATGCGAGATTTCCAGAAACCATTACGATAGCTAGTGATGAAGGAGATGATCACAATATTTCTCTATCGTATGATTGGTTTCCTCACAAGTGCAGAGTGTGTGGGTACCTAGGACATGATGACTGTGTGAAAGATGATAAGCCTGACCTTCATCTATTCAAAAGAGATGCAAGAAATGGTGAACCTCAAAAGAAGGTCTGGGAAGTTAAAAGAGTTCAAGCTGCCACCCGTGATAATGAAGTGCAGATTCTCAAAAATGATGATGATGGGTTTTATGTTATTGAGGAATTAGAGAATGAGAATGAGATTATGCGAGAGAAGGAGAAACTGTTAAGGAGTGAACCAACTACCGAAGATTTGAAGTTGTCTATAGAAGTTAATGAAGGATTTGAAACTGCAGCGGATGAGCTTGTTGTGGTTGTCAATTTTGTTCCCTCTACTCCGAATCATGTTCCTATTGTGTTAAGTAAATCTCCAGACAGTGACATTAGTTCTCAAGATTCGTCAAGTTCATTGAATTACCAGAATGCACCTCCAAGATGTCAGGGGAAGTTGAACATAGGCAGTAACCTCGAGAAGGATTCTCAATATTCTCCTTTCAATAGAGAATTGATTATGACTTCAAAAAGCACTGAGGTTGTCAGGCCAACAGCCGGGGGTACCAAATGAGTCCTAATTTTTCCATATCCTCCTGGAACGTTAGGGGAATCAGTAATAAACTCCTAAGTGTTAAGGAGGAAGTTAGAAGGGAAAATGTGATGTTTTTGTCCTTGTTGAAACCAAGTTGAGGAGGAATAGAATTGAGAAAGTGATGGGGAAGTTCTTTGTAGATTTTAAATGGATTTTGAATAGTAAATCACATGCTCTGGGGAGAGTAGTGGTGTTGCAGAAAGATGATCTTTGTAATGTTGTTAAGATTGACGAAGGTGATCAGGTGGTGCATTTCAATGTGGAAAAAGGGGAGATTAATCTGAATGTTTCTGCGGTTTATGGACATAATGGAGACTATGATAGAGTGAGTCTTTGGAAGAATTTAGATGATAGCAAGTTGAATTGCGATGGTGCTTGGGTGATCATTGGGGACTTCAATGTGGTGAGGAAAAATGAAGAGAAGATCAGTATTCAACCCCTGTCTTTGAAGTCTATGGAAGATTTTAATGATTTGTGTTGGATAATAGCTTATTGGAAATGGATTTGAATGGGTCCTTCTTTACTTGAGATAATAGGCAAGATGGTGACAAGTTTGTTTGTTGTAAAATTGATAAGATTCTCTATAATTACCACTTCCACAATAAATTTGGCAGGTTCCATGGGGAGTCCATTTCTAATACGATTAGTGATCATAGAAGAATTAGTCTTATCATTGGTGAGCCTCGAAGATTTATGGCTCCGTTCAGATTTATTAACAGCTGGTCGAGTCATGCTGATTTTCAAAAAGTGCTTCAGGAAAGTTGGGATTTGGAGGTTGAAGGGCATGCGATGTTTAAGCAGTATAGGAAGTTGGAAGTCTTGAAGAAAAATCTGAAGGACTAGAACACGGATACCTTTGGTAATGTGAGTGACAATGCCATGGTTGTTAATAAAATTGCTTTGGAAGCTCAAAAAATTGTTGATTTGAATCCCACTGATAATGCTTTGAGGGTTGAGGTGAATAGGCTTAGAAAGGAGGCTAAAGTGGCTGTTGATAAAGAAGAAGCTTTATTTAGGTAGAAGTCAAGAGTCCAGTGGCTTAAGGAGGGCAATTCCAACACCAAGTTTTTCTATTCTTCGCTCAAGTCCAGAAGAGTTAGAAATACTATCAATTGTCTTTGTATAGATAATGCTATCAGTAGAGATAATGATGAGATTAAAGGCCATATTGCCAAGTTTTATGAAGGAATTTATTGTAAAAAGGATCTTGGTCAGGTTTGGGATGGAGACTGGAGTGGCCCCCATTTATCTCAAGAGCATAACAATATGTTAGTCAAAATAGTCACGAGGAAGGAGCTGGATGATGTAGTTGAGTTGAATGATGATAAAAGTCCTGGGCCGGATGGTTTTAATGGTCATTTTTATAAAGTTGCCTGGAAGATTATTGGGGATGATGTGTTTAATGTTGTGAAAGATTTCTTCATGAATGGGAGTATGCTTAGGGAAGCAAATATGACTTTTTTGACTCTTCTACCTAAAGGACCAGATACTAATCTAATCACCAGTTGGTGCCCTATAGCTTTATGTAATGTCTTCTATAAGCTTATTTCAAAGATTCTGGCTAACATATTACAAGTGTTCTTTCCTTCTATCATTGATGTCAATCAGTGTGCATTTGTGAAAGGTAGAAGCATCAAGGACACCATTTTGCTTACTAATGAGATTATCAATGATGTTAAAAAGAAGAATGTGAAGAACATGTGTATTCAGTCTGATATCTCTAAAGCTTATGATTCTGTGAGCTGGAAGTATCTCTTCTCTGTCATGTTTAAAATGGGGTTCTCTCCAAGACGGATTCATTGGATTGAGTTGGTGTTTAGAACTTCTTCTTATCAAGTCATGGTTAATGGTGAAGCTACGAGAACTATTTTCCCTTCCAATGGTGTTAGGCAGGGAGATCCTATTGCTCCTTACCTGTTTACTATAGCTATGCAAGGTTTCACTAAGATGATGAAGAGGAACAATAATATTTCTCCTGTTCAGGTTTCTAAGAATGTGAAGTGCTCACATCTTATTTTTGCTGATGACCTGATGATTTTCACTAAGGCCGATGCTGAAAATACTAAAAGGATTATGGTGATGTTGAATGATTTTGGCTGCATGTCTGGGCTCCAGGTTAATAGCAATAAAAGTATGATCCTTTTGGGTGAGAACAAGGAAGATGATGAGATTGCAAGTAATCTATGTATGATGATCGGCTCGATGGAGGATACTAATTATTTGGGTCTCCCCCTATTCTATGGGAAGTTGAATAAGAAACATTGTGAAAAACTTGTGGACAGAACTAAGAAAAGAATGGAAGGTTGGAAAGCGAAAATGCTTTCTCTTGCTGGAAGGGTAGAGCTTGTTAAGTCTACTTTGTCTACCATGCATCATTTTTGGGCTATGACCTTTCCTATCCCGAGTTCTATGCTTGATGAGATTGATAAAATCTGCAGAAATTTTATCTGGGGTTATTCTGGGAAGAAGAAAAACTTGTGTTTTATTAAGTGGGAAGATGTCACTTTACCAAACAAGGAAGGAGGCTTGGGTATTAGGAAAAATAAGGATATTGTGGATGCTTGCCTTGCTACAAATGCTTGGGATGTTGCAAGAAAAAAAGATTCTTTATGGGTCAAGTGGATTAACAAAAAATATCTAAAAAAAGAGTCATTTTGGTGTATTCAGTCCTCTCCTAATTTTTCGTGGATGTTTAATAACATCATTCGTAGTAGGAGGATTCTTATGAATATGGTGGATTTTAAGATTGGTACATGATGCAACATTGATATTTGGAGTGATATGTGGTTTCATGGTAAATTTCTGCATGAGGTTATTGATGAGAGCATGTCTATTACTGCAGGGATTCCTAGGAATGCCTGTCTGAGTAACATTATTGCTAATGGGGAGTGGAAGATAAAAGAGTCTACATATTCTCTTAAACTGCTTGACATTATGAAGTCTGTCACTATTCACAAATAGGAAGATGATGTTATTCTGTGGAAAGGGCATAAGATTTTGAGATTGAAAGTTGTGTGGGAGTGTATTAGAATCAAGAAAGATGAGGAGAAGATTTACGAATGGATTTGGAAGAGTAGAAGTAACATGATTGCAAAGTATCATATGTGGAAGGCTGCTCACAATTAGTTACCTACTTATGACTATTCCAGGAGGAGAGGAATTCCTGCCACATCTATTTGTTTCCTTTATATGAGTGACTATGAAGATACAGATCATGTTAGTTTTGATTGTGATTATATTAGTGATTTGTGGTGTATGGCTGCGAGAGAGGGTATGATTAGTAGGATTCCCGGGAGTTGGGATGATATTGCTGGATTGAAGAGTACAAAAGATGATATTGTTATTCCCATTATTATGTATCAGACCTGGTGTGAGAGGAATAGAAGGGTGCATGAAAATAGGTACAAGAATGTTGATGCTATTTGGAAAATTATTGAGGTTGACATCTTGACTCTGTCTTCCTAGTTGTTATGGTTGGAGGATAAGTTGTTTCTGAGCTGAAGGGTTTTTGGAGGGGTAGAGTTCTCCTTGTGGTGTATGGAGACAATGGCTGTTTCTGTTTTGATATTTTCTTGAAGCTGTTGTTGACCTAGTTCCTAGTCATGAGTTTTTGGTTTAGTTCTGGGTTGGAATGACAGGGACCTATAGTTGGTTCTCGGTTCTCTTGTTCCATTAGTTTCTGGTTGCCTGGTGTTGGTGGTTGTGCTCTCTATGTTTTGTACTTTTTTGTCGTGGCAGAGGATTAGTGTTGCCGATTGTAGAAGGTTGGGGCAGGGTAGTTGTCGCCTTTGTGTTTCTTATGAAGTGTTGATGATATGCAGAATATGTTGGTTTGGCTTTATCTGCTGTTTTGTTCCTGAGTCGATGGCTCTCTTGTGATGGTTGAGTCCCCTTGTGTGGGTGTCGATGCTCCCCTCTCACAGATGTGGATGGTCTCTCGTTTATGTGATGGTTGAGTCCCCATACAGGATATGGGTGTTGATGGTCCTCTCTCACAAAGTGGGTTGTGTTGGAGTGTGGTTTCTAGTGTGGTTTATAGTGTTATTTTTTTGTCTGGTTGGATGGGGTTTGAGGTTGGTCTTGCTGATGGTTGTGTTGGTGGCTGATGTGCTTGTTGATCCTCTATGCTCCCCTATCACTTTTATAGTGATGGTCGAGTCTGGTTGTTTGGTCGGTTAGCCTGCTGAGGCAGTTGTTTCGGAGAGCACCTGAGTTTACTAGCCTGTTGTATTCTTTTTAAGACAAAAAGTGGTTGATGGATGAGGCTTTTGGTAGCTGTTGTGCTTCTGTTTCTTTTGCCCCCCTCTCACTGGTATAGTGATGGTTAAGTCTGGGTGCTTTTGGTTGTCTTCCTTCCTGTTCTTAGGCAGTAGTTCAGTAAGTACCTAGGTTATGTTGTTTTCATATCTCCTTCTAAGATGAGAAGTGTTTGGTGGTTTAGGCTTGATTGGTAGCAGGTGCTTTTGTATCTTCTACTCCCCTCACTCTGTTATATGGTGACAGTTGTTTTTGGATGCTAGTGATTGTTTGCTCCACTTTATGAGACTGTAGTGATGATTCTATGGTTGCTTTTCGAAGGCATTTCTTCCTGATGTCTGTGAGCTAGCTCTGTGAGAGTGATGGTTGTGGTTGGATAGTGGTTCGTGTTTGGAGGCTTTGAGGAGTTTGATGCTTCCTTTGGTCTTGGTTGGTTATCTTCCTCTGTTGTGACTGCTGAGATGAAGTTTGGGTCATTTTTGTTGAAGGTTCTGTTGGCGGCTGCAGTGCTTCTTGCTCCTTTTGCTCCCCTCTCACTTTAGTAGTGATGGTTGAGTCTAATTTTCTTATCCTTTTCTTGTGGTCTCCTTGAAGCTTCAAGCCTCTTGTATGTTTGAGGCTCCTTCTTCTCTAGATTTCTTAGTCGTGGACTCATAGTTTGTTTTTTCTTTCTCTGATGTAAAGATAGTAATATAGTAAGATAGTTTCTTTTTTTAGTTGATTCTTGTTTAAGAATCGACTTGCATTGTACAGCTACACCAAAAAAATTAAAAAAAATTGCAACAGGAGTTTTGACCGACCAAAAAAAAGTGCATGGACCACTTACCTCTCTTTTAGATAAGATTTTATTTTCTCTCCTTAGTTCGATGAAATCCTATTCACATTCTTACAATTTCATGAAACCCTAATTACCCTATTAAATCAATTACATTCATTAATTATTAATCCTTAACTTGATTTCTAGGTATTCAAGGTTTTTTAATAAATCATGTGAAATCAAAGTCAGATTAGACTTCAAAATCATCATTAGAATGTTCCCTATTCAAAAACCTTTCCAACGAATATTTTTGTAAAAAAATTTGATGTACAGTGGATTTCTTATTAATTGACAAGCTTTGTCCAATCAGATTTTTGAGAAAATCCATGCAAGAAGTCAACTTATCCTTAGTGTGAATGGTCCATGGTTAGATGGCCCAATTAAGGCCGACCACTTGGGCAAGATCCTCCTCACATGCCCACACAAGAATATGACACAAAGTCCCTATTACCCATGAGGACAGACCCAAAAACAAATCTTGCGGTCAGGGCAAAAGCATAAAATGGTCAATTGTAGTGTTCTTCTTCTTCATAAGAGCTTCATAGAAGCAATCAGACAAAATCCCTCAAAAGTGAAACCAAAAGTAGTACTTTTTTGCTCATCGATGAAAATCATGGTGTTGGACACCATCCTTGTCGTCGGCCAAACATGGCAAGCCTAACCAGAGGCTGAGAGATGGCCTAATGACCAATCTAGTCGCTCACCCTGATGGCCAAAAGGAGTAGACTCAAAGGGACCAACTCTCAGCAATAACCACTAGAATAAGTGAATAGAAAAAGGCAGGACAATGCAAAAAGAAACTAAAAGTGGAAAGTAGATATAGAAAGACCAAAAGAAAAGCATGTTAGTAGGTCTAGGTTTTGAATGACAGAGCAGACATAAAATAAAGGGAGAAATGAGAACTCACTAAGAGAGGGAGAATTAAACAATTAGGAAGCCTCCTACTGAGTTCCTGAGTTGATCTAGAGCTTTCGAGCCTTCCTTGATGGCCTCTTCTGTTGGATCTAGGGCTCTAGAGGGGGGTGAATAGAGCTTCAAAATTCTCACAAGATAAGTTAGACCTTCAAAGTATATCAATTAAAACCAATAGCTTAAGATCAATTTGAAGTCCAAACTAAGCAACCATAGCAAGGATGAGAGAAATTGAAACATGCACTTGGACAAGGTGGTTTAGAGTGGTTCCACTCTCAAACTAGGAGAGAGTCAATCCACTACCTAGAGAGGTCAACCTCTAGGACTTTGAAATCTGTGTATACTTATATTCATTCATAAGAGATACAAGGAGACCACCATACATCCAAGGACCTACCTATTCAAGACAAGAGTATTACACCTACACAAGGACTTACCCACTTGATCAAGATGTCTCCAGCCTTCAACAAGGACTTACGCACACTTGCATCAAGTCTTTCACCTTAAAGGAATTTGCCCACTCTTCATGAATCTTGGCATTGTGCTTCCCCTTCACCTAGAGAAGATCTTCACCTCTTCTTCAACCTTGAAGAAGAATAGCTACAACTTCACCTTCACTCAGAGTAGCTTGCTTCAACCTTTTCTTCTTTGAGAAAGGGGGTACGAAAGATGGAGTGGAATGAGAGCTTTACAAGCACATGAAGGTAGATCTCTTACAATTGGCCAAACTCATTCATAATTATGAAATGTTTTGTAAATGAGAGAGAGAAAGTGGATCAAGGAGTTGCAACACACTCAACTATAGCAAGGACTTAGAATAGCATGAATGAGTAAACTTGAAATGAACTCCAAGGGGTCCTATTTATAGTTAGGGGTGTTCCCTTGAGTGTGGGATCACTTAAGGGTGAAATATAGCCATTTTCCAAGTTAAAATGGATCTACTCTCACTCAAAACAACTCACTAACAATTATAATCACTTTTCTGTGTTTTCCATACAGTACATTTGGTTGAGTTTCAATAAAGATAACTTGGTCGATCCACTAAGTGACAAAGCTAATTTTCAAACGATCGGTCAAGTTTTTTCTAGGAAACTTGACCTATGAGTCAAAACTAGTTTTGTTTAGTTGATCGATCGATCGAATTCTATGAGTGTGCAACTTGACCGATTGGTCTCTCAAGAAAATCCATCACTGGATCTATCAAGTTTCCAACTCGACCAATAAACAGCCTGTGAAAAATTTTCTAAATTGACATTTGAGTGATTAAACATTGAAATTAAGTGTCCCTATTTTTTTCTCATCTTCGCTACAAGTCATATCATCAATACAAGTGATTACAAAAATCATCTAAGGTCATTTGGAGTGATTTCTCAAAGCACACATTGCATTGCTTTTGACTTGAACTTGGACAAGCTAGGGCTTGTGTAATTTGATCATTTTCATGTACCTAAAGCCTAGAATCAATCTTTAACAAACATATTAGATACATAGGAATGGAACGGTTAAGTCATTATCAAAATATGGGCAATTTATAACTCTTAAGTCAACATTCTCCCCCTTTTGACAATGACAACCCATTCCTCAATTATATTGAATAGGATATGTTAAGTTATACCTTTGCTTTGTGAATTATAGGGGGATTGATGATTTGAATAATGTGAATTGCTCCCCCTCAATCTATGCTTACTCTTACTTGCATAGTTAGTCTTTCTCCACAAAACAATATAACATATATACTATATGGTCCTTTAGCAAGACACGTGATAAAGCATATAATGAATAAGAAAAGGATCACATAGGAAATAAAATCAATATGGTTGAGCTTCAAAACATTGAACTTCTCTCCCCCCCTTTTGACATTATCAAAAAAGAAGGGGGGTAAAAGAGCACAGAAATGGGTCTTCTCCAAGCACAACCAAACATACATCCACAACATGCAATCTCAAAGAATACACCAAACTGAGATGAGAGAAACAAACAATCTAAGTCATAATCAAATTATGGTAAGAATGGCACCAACTCATGAGATATAGTAAATAGAAGACTAAGTGTACAAAGAATTAAGATTACAATAGAGAGAGCAAGTCCTTAGAAATAATTAAGAACCAAAATGATGAAAACATGACGATAAAATAGTACAGCTTAGAAAATGTGCTCATATTTTTTAGTACAAAATAGCCTAGAAAGATATATATGATCAGCATCTAGACTAAAAACTAGAAAATTTAAACATCTAGGTTATCTATGTCCACATCATCAACATCATCATCAACATCAGAAGCTTCTGGTTCATAGTCATGATCTCTGTCTGAAGGGGCAACAGAGACAGCAACATCACCTTCATCACCATAGGCACCTGCAAAGCCATCAGAACCATCATCATCCTCAAAAGCCTCCTCATCAGCAACAACAGTGTCCTCATCAGCCTAGTTTGGCATCTCCTCATCAATAAGGGAACCAAAACCATGGTCGAGCCAACGGGCATTTTGATCAGCCCAAGACATGCCAAGAGTATGAAGCTCATTAGCCTGTGGGCCGGGAGGAGGGAGAAGAAGTACCAAGACCAGCAAGTCGGGTGGCCAAAGGACCAGCAGGAAGAGGAAGCACTCCAGTGATACATCCACCAATAGCAGAGGGTGTAGCAATGGAAGCAGCGGGTGGAGGGGATGGGTAAAAGTGATCATATGCATAGGGTGCATAGTCACCTCTTAGGTAGGCTGGTAGGCAGGATAAGGGTGTTCACAGGATAGGTTCATGTTGGACATGATGGCACAAAGATCATGATGCATGTGCTCCTGAACCTGAAGGTTATACGCCTATTAATGCATCATGTAGCCCATAAGGGTTTCATTTGACACATGAAAAGAGGTGCGGGCAGTTTGGGAAGGATGAGGTGGAGGTTCACAAGTGGAGGTGGAGGTAGAGGCTCCGGGTGTGGTAGAGGTAGGGATAGGCATAGACTTCTGCAATGTGGTATCACTAATGCAAACTCCTTTTCGGGCTGGTTTGTAGTGCATGCCATGGAAAAGAGATTTGCTAGTGGCAGCTTGAAACAGACCACAGATCAGGGTAGGGTAGTGTGGGTGGGTGCCATGGGTGTTCTTACCAGAGTCAAAATAGTTCATGTGGTGAAGGACATAATGAGACCATTTGACTCTAATGTTCTTCAAGAGATAGGACATAATTGCCATAGTGTTTTTTGCAATTTTAGTCTGATTTTTCTTGGGATGAATATTGCAGTTAAAAACTAGGGCAAGTATGTGGTTCTTGAGGTCTAAGGTGAATGAGGGAAGGGTCACTTCTTCCTATAGGGGAACTAAGGCTTCTTCAAGTATATATGAATATTAGGGAAAGGGAGATCATATTTCTTGTAGAAGGTCTCAGGGTCAACTAGGTCAAATACTTAGGGTAGTCCTTTCATCAAGTATTAGTCACCTCAGTACCCAAGAAGAAGATGTTCAGGGTATCCTCAGAGACTTGGAATTTCTTCCCGACAATCATGGAAGTGAGGAATACTTGATATTGAGTGGTGATATGAATGTGTCATAATTCTAATATAGTTTAGCATAGAACTAATGAACAACTTTCGTGCTAGTTATGGAATAGTTGTAGCACAACCATTCAACACACAAGGCGGAGAGATGGTGATTGTATAGAAAATTGGCTTTGATCGATGACCCTTTATCTATGTGGGGTTGGATCAAAAAGGGAATGGGATGGTAAAGTATTCCTAGGAAGTAGCTCCTTGTATCTATTAAGAGCCTCATTGGAGATAAAGAAGGTATTGTCAAAGGGTATGAGACATGAGTTTGAAGACGAAGATGGTGCTCCAGCTAGGGCCGCTCTCTTTCCCTTATTGGATGCCATGGAGACAAAATAGAGAGGATGGAGACCCCAAAATCAAGAGAAACACCACCACAACACATCCACACACCTAGGGTTGATGGGAAAGAGATCAAGGGAGGTCGATCTAGGTCAAACTAAGGCTAGGGAGAGGAAGGTTGAGGCTAGGGTTGAGAGCTTGAGGGGTCTAGAGGTTGGATTGGTTGATTTTTCTCTAGTTGAGAGGGATAAAAGTTGGTAAAAACCTAACTTATGTTTGCTCCAGCCCAACCATCGGTCAAGTTTAGTGACTCAAAAGCTCAACTGATAGGCTCTTGAAAAAAGCTCTCGACCACCGATCGGTTGAGTTGGCAACTCGACCAATGGTCCAATTGAACCAACATTAGAAATTCTAATTTCTAGACATTAAAGTTATAATTTAATTTATTTGTAAGTCCATTGTTAATATTAAATATACTTAGGCACATATCACTCATCATTGGGTACTATTTTGTGATAAAACAAGCATTTGCAAAAAATACCCAAAAACAAGAGAAAATCAAGGCAAAAAGAACATGAGAAACTGATTTTTAGCATATTTGCAAGCCAAGATGATCACAACCTAAGAAAAGCATATAAGATAGATGACAAATAGCTAGAAGGCATATCAGATTCATTCAAAGTAGTTATGAGAAATTTAGATCTAATAAAGTTAAATTGTTGTCTAGCTAGAGGTTTAGTGAAAATGTCTGCCAACTAATTTTTTGTGTCCATTTGCGTGATGTAGATATCCTTTTTGGAAATGTGATCACAAAGAAAATGATGAAAAACATCTATATGCTTATCTCTACTATGCAAGATAGGATTATATGACAAATTAATTACACTAGTATTATCACAATAGATAGGAGAAGCATCAAAATTAATGTTAAAGTCTTGGAGCATTTTCTTTATCCATAGGACCTGGGCACAACAACTCCCAGCTACAATGTACTCATCATCGGTGGTTGATAATTTCCATTGTGCTCTATTTCTTGGAGAACCAAGACACCAAGCATGGTCCTAGTAAAAAGCAAGTGCCACTTATGCAATTTCTATCAATTAATCATACCACGTAATTTGCATCACTATAAGCTGTAAGATTAAAGTCCCTTGACTTGGGATACCATAGTCCAAAATTTGGGGTTTTGTCTAAGTACCTTAAAATCCTCTTAACAGCTATAACATGTGGGATTTGATTGAAAGCGAGCACACAAGCTAACACTAAACATTATATCATATCTAGAGGTATTTAAGTAAAGTAAACTTCCAATCATACCTCTATAGAGATTCTCATCTACCTTTTCACGTTCTTCATCCTTATCAAATTTGGTAGTGTTTGACATGGGTGTGTCCATCAGCTTGGTGTTCTCCATCCCAAAGCACTTAAGTAGCTCACTTGTGTACTTGTCTTGGTTGATAAAGTTTCCCTCTTTAGTTTGCTTGATTTGAAAGCTAAGAGAGAATGCGAGCTCACCCATCATACTCATCTCAAATTCACTCGACATAAGATCATTAAATTTCTTGAAAAGTTCAAGGTTAGTTCTACCAAAAATGATATCATCAACATATATTTAAATTATAACAAAAATGTTAGAAGTGTGCTTTAGAAACAAGGTAGAATCTACTTTGCCCATGATATACCCATAACCTAATAAAAAGTTCTTTAATTTCTCACACCAAGCTTGAGATGATTGTTTGAGTCCATAGAGAGATTTTTGCAACAAATAAACATTGTTAGGTAAACTATCAAGTTCAAAGCCAAGGGGTTGTGCAAAATACACTTCCTCCTCAATTGTACCAATTAAAAATGCACTTTTAACATCCATTTGATACAGAAGAAAGTTTTATAACTAGCAAAAGCAAGCAACATATGAATGGACTCAAGTCTAGCTACAGGTACGTATGTTTTATCAAAATATATACCTTCCTACTGATTGTAGCCTTGAGCCACTAACCTTGCTTTGTTCCTTACCACTTTTCCATTTTCATCTAGCTTGTTGCGGTAGACCCATGTGGTGCCAATTATCTTTCTATCACTTGGTCTTGTCACTAGGGTCCATACTTTATTCTTTCAAATTTATCCAACTCTTCTTACCTAGCAAGGATCCATTCATCCTCCCCAAGAGCTTTGTTGACGTTCTTTTGCTCGAGTTGTGAGATGAAGGCATTGTTGGCTTGTTCTTTGTTGAATGCAGCCTGCATCTTCACTCTTTCAAATGGATCACCTAAAATCAGCTCTTTTGGATGATTCTTTGCAAATCAGGGAGTTGGATCCTTCTTCTCTTCATATTTCTCTTCTTCTTGAGTGACCATCTCTTTTCAATTTTAGGTGATGTTGAGTTCTTTTAGAATAGGAATTACTTCACCTGCAACATCATTATTTGGAACAATATCTTTGGGAATAAAAGGGGTTAGTTTCAATAAACTTAACATTTATAGGTTCTTCTTGTTGGGTTTAAGGGGAGGCAGAGATGGCAGCGGAAACAAAAATTGTCTCCCCAAACCCAGAACCCAAAGAGATCTCGTCAACATCTATATAGTAGGAAGGATGGTTTGTAGAGGCGTACCTTGTCTCGAGGCTTGCTCGGAAGCATTACCTCACGGCTAGCACGGTCTTCACCTCCGGTCTTGGACGGTGTCTGTGCAGCTCCTGGTCACACCCAGACTGACGGATTGATAGTTGTCCTCCGAGCGGCAGAAATATCCCGCCTCTGTAGTAGTCCACATGGACCACTGGGAACTCCAGTCGTCCTGTCCCACAGGACACTGGAAGGAGTCGTCCCCTTCTATCGGTGTACTAGTCACTGACATGCTCTCCCTCCACCAGTTGCCTTTTTGCAGTTGTCTTTCCCTCGTTGTGCCTCCCTAGTCGGGTAGCACCTGCTCAGGCTCTCTCAGTTACCACAACCAGAGAGGACAACTTTTCAAAGCAACTAGTGTTCTGAGTTGTCCTTGAGAAGCCCCCAATACCCCTATATATAGGAGGGGTCAGGGTCAGAGTTCTCTACCCCGGGCAATGCGGGACTAAAGCGGGAGTAGAAGGGTCCAAAGTTTTCACAAAACAACCATTTGTGCCAACTGAACCGATCGGCTCATACATGAACTGATCGACTCGGGTCATGAGTCGATTGGTTCATCACATGAGCCGATTGGTTCATGTCCCTAGTCCAGCAAATTGACTTTCTTATTTTTGTTTCTAATCAATTCTAAGATCAATTCTTGTCCCAATCGAATCGTACAAGTGAAATGAAGATATTTACTCGCATGTCCCTAATTTTCGCAACTTGCTCGGTTGGTCAATCGAACCGATCGATTCAACACCTTGAACCAATCAGTTCAGTGACCTGAGCCGGTTGACTCACCAACCTGAGCCGATCAGTTTACCATCCTGAGTCAATCGGTTCATCACATGAGCTGATTGGTTGGGAGTGCAGACTGTGCAGAATCAGTCAATTACAGTTTCAATCAATTCTATACTCTAATCAATTGGTCCAACACCTTGAACACTATGATACTGAGCTATCAATCGATCGAATGTTTAATTGAACTACTAAACTTCTTTAGTAATCAATCTAAACATCATTTGTGGATAAACTCCTCTTCCAGGTTAAATCATATGTGTGTGACCCTGCAAGTCCATTTCACATTGGCAGTGAAAGTCCATAACACTTATGACATCACAAGCAAAGAGCGGTGCCTAGTCACACATCAGTGCTACCCAAGTGAAAAGGAAAGTTGGAGAACAACTTTCAATCCTACAATCTGTGAATGGTGTTATAGTGAATGTAGAATTCCTTTGTCATTGATATCCCGAATGAACTCAAGGCATGGAACAGTCATCCTTTCAACGTTCATTTGCTTCCTTGATCTCAGAGCAGGCCGGATGAGATATGTGTGACATCAATATCACATATTGATTCACACATGCATGTGCATGCCTTTCTTAGTCCTACTCATCAAGTGGCCATGGACATCAAACTCCCTCAAGAGGGACAAATCCCATATTTATCTCTCACCCCTCAAAAGCCTCATGTGTCAAAGTCACCCAATCATCACCATTATAACAGTCTATATTTCAGGATTGTGTTTGATGATGTCAAAGTGTACCCAACGACATGTGTTGAGTGCAGTGATTTTAGGTCAAAGAATCACACTCACCACCATCACTGTGAGAGCTGAGTGTGACTACCAAATCATGGTTCCATGTGTCACTCTCACGGTGGGTCTGTCCGGTACACTTGTTCTCTAACAAGTACCTATGTGCTTGGTTTGATATCACTATATCATGACTAATGAGATTTTGTCATCAACCAATACACAATCTATTCTTGTGTGTCATTGTTGTCTATAAAACTAAAACCTAAAACCTTCCACAATGACATCTGACTAGGGACATAACAAGAATGTATACTCTTAACATCTATATGATCTCATCATTTAGGTCCTCAACCTAAAAGCATATGTCATTGAGTAAAACAATTTTTTATACATTCAATCAGTTCTGTCATTATCTCATAACTGAGTGAACCAGAATGAATTGGAAGCTTGCCTTTGATTTTTATCAAATAAATCTTAATGTATCCCACCAATCATCCCATGATTGGCTCTCAGGGCATACATACCAACAGATTCCCACTTGCACTACGAGCCAATCACCCTTGAATCATATTCTTAGTGATCTTCAAACATGTCCCACATGTTATTGTGCTCTGGTGATAATGCAGTGTGTTATGGCAACACTTTGCCTAAGTCTGTATTATTGCATGTCTCACATCTCATCATTGTACGTCTTACGTATGAGATGGAGTTGCCATAATATGCGATCCAATATTCCTTTTCTAACCTTTAGCCTCATTGCATGACCAAGCACTCCTTACTTGTCATCAATGGCCAAAATATCTATAAGTTCATCTTTATGAACTTCCAGATCCATATAGTATCCACTAATGTTCTCTAACACATGGATACTCGGCTTTTCCTTTTTAAACGGCTTAATTGGAACGTTTCCAATTTCAACATACATTCACTTTTATATATATCCCATATATATTTTGCGATAAACTTTCTTTCCTTTTCGAAAGTTTGCATCAATGTAACTCTTTACATTGAGCCCTTCCTTATTTCCATAGAACTAGTACTTCTCAAGTACTTATCTAGTTCTCATGAAATTCCAGTAACCCTTACTGAAACCAAACAGACATCCACTCGTTATGTCCCACATACGAGTTATCAGAATGAGCATATCATATTGGCATGTCATACATACAAGATGATGAATACAGTTTATTCTTGCAAGATGATAAATGCATCTTGTTCTTGCCATGTCCATACATGCAAGATAATGGGATGATTACATACATGATAGATCCATATCTACTCTTAGTGTTCCCATTCTTCATAAGAATTGAGACACTTGGATCTGGGATACTAACTCCATGTAACATGGACAAGTTTTCTCCCACTGAATCTGTGTATATTGAACCCTTCAGTACAGATTTCCAATGTATGCTTTCTCTTTTCAGGTCAAGAGGTTTTCGAGAACTATCTCTATAGGTCTCTATTCCTATCACATAGGAAACATCTCTATCTTCCCTAAAGATAATTTCCATAAAGGATTCCATTCTAGAACATCTCATTCCTCATCAACATGTGGAATGTAAATATGCTCCCCCTAAATCACAAATCCCTTCTTTATCTTTATCATATCAGTCAAACCCTTTGACTATATTCTCAAAGTAAAGATCCTAGTTCTGAGTTTCTTGTACTCAATCAATCACATTGATTAGTCCATTGTAACCTATAGAGTTCATTTGCATTAATGGATTCAAAAAACGTATAGGTTGTGTTATGTACACATCCTTGTCTTATTCCTCATGGGAATGCGGTTTTAGTATTTGTATGCCAAATGTCTTAGTCATTAAGTTGTAATCAACAAGCATGATCCTTCTTAAAATGTCATCCATGTGTCTTAACACTTAAGACTCATTCGCACTTATGGATTTTATCCCAATGGGTGCTACCATCAAGGTTCACATGGAAGTCATTTAGGATGTAATGGTCATAAACCATAACTCAAAATCCGGTTCATCAATATCATCTAGATTGTTGACTCATCATATGACCAACTCATCATATAGATATTTGAGGTGTATCTATTAAACAATTTGAGAACTCATAACACTTTTTTATTCTTAATATTCTTTATTAGTATAAGGTATTCTCAATTTAAGAAGAATTTAGTTATTTGATAATCATCCTCTAACTCCTTAGAGTATGACTCCCTTTTTGATTTAGACATCACCATGCCTTAATCATGAGTTCACTATGATACACTATCATAAACACTCATAAGGTTCTCAAACATTTGGTCCAAGTATTTCATTCATTGATATCATCAAGAATTAACACTCTACCAAATTCATACTTCATCTATGATATTCTTGAACACTTCAAGATATTCATATTGGTATTTCTCTAAACACTGTTTGAAGTATTAGCATTTGCTCCAATAGGTATGTAAATACATCACATGTATTATACCTAATAGGATAATCATTCTTCCACAACCTTAGTGAAGATTGATTAATCATGTCCAAGAGATTCATGTCTCTTACTGGTTCTCTAACCAAAAGAGTCTAGATTATCCATTAACATGGAAACTAGAGATGAATTTCTCATGATAATGCTAATTCATTGTTTGAGTTATCAATAACTTTTAGGTATCAATTTATCTTATTCATATCAAGTACCACAAGATAAAGAAAGGCATTTCCACAAAGATCATATCTTTGAAATTGAATTATCAACTTTATTGATAGCTATCCTTGTCACAACAAGATGCAACAATAAAGTGTTTCTATTTATTGGCAAATATGAAATAGTAGTTCTCAACTCTATCTCATGCCCTTTAGGCTGAAATAAACTGAAAGGTACTCCTATCTATGGCAGCAACACTTACTTCAATGATGTTTCTTGGTCCTTTCACAAAGGTCATCTTGGTATCATATACCTCAGATAAAGAAGTGATTATTTCATGATACCTGCAGTGGAGATCTCTATCCCCTCCTTTCATCTTCTTTTGTTCTTCCAGATATAGAGGGCAATTTCTCCTCCCTCATTCACCCTCCCATGTGCCTTGAGGCTGAAGACGACTTCGACTGCTAGGGTTGTCACCCACAACTTAGATCTTCCAGGTAGGCAACTCTTGCCAATTGCATCATATGCAACTCTTGAAAGATGTCTGATGAATCCCCCAGATTCATCCTCTCAGTCACCAATTCTAGGGATTTTGTGCTTCATATCGACTGGATTACCCTTGTTTTGATTTACTTTAAGTATCTCTTCAGTTTCATTTAATAGTGCATTACTAGTTCTAATTACCCTAGTTTCCAGTTTATTTGATCTCATCTTCCCCTACTCACGTTCTCTCTCCTCTGCAGATCATCCTCAACCATTGCCAACGGTCATGATCCCTACAGCCTTGACTCTAACGGTCTCAAGATCGTTTGAGCCCATACGGTCTCAAGATCGTTTGAGCCCATTCGGTCTCAAGACCGTTTGAGTACATTCGGTCTCAAGAGACCATTTGAGCCCATACGGTCTCAATACCATTTGAGCACATTCGGTCCCAAGACCGTTTGAAGAGTTTCGATCTCCAAGACCGTTTGAAGAGTTTCAGTTTGCGAGACCGTTTGAAGAGTTTCGATCTACGAGACCATTTGAAAAGTTTCGGTCTGCGAGACTGTTTGAAGAGTTTCAGTCTGGTAGACCATTTGAGCTATACGTAAAGACCAAATGGACACATGGTACAAGACCGTTTGCATGAAACTGTTTAAGCCATTCACATGCATGCATGCAGCTCAAAGACCGAATGCATTGGTCACGCAAACTGTTCGGACTAACCAAGCAGCAAACCGAATGCTTTGAGATCGTTTGCATGCAACCACATTCAAGACCATTTAATAAAGTATATACGGGAAAAACCGAATGAATAGCCAAGTAGCAAATCAGCAAAACCGAATGAGCCAAACCGTTTGTTGCACTCCATGTGCATGAAAACCAAATGAATCATGCAAACCGAATAGCCACATGTTGAAGTAAAGACTGAATGCCAAGACCGAATAAGCATGCACATGCCAACCATAAGCAATACCCACGTGAAGAACTTTTGGCTGAAGAGAGACCGTTTAGATGAATTAATGTGAAGATCGTTTGCTCCAGCAAACGAAGACCGAATGAAGGAGTTGCATGCAAATCGTGAGCAATATCCACGTGAAGACCAAGCAGCAAAACCGATTGGAATATTTAATTGTCAAGACCGAATGATGCATATGCATGCGGTCTGTTTACTTTTGTTGTCCACAATGCTATACAAGCAAACCGAATGAGCTGGCTGTGTTTGGATAACATATGCAGCAATGTACAAAGACCATTTGGTCAAAGCTGCCAAGACCGTTTGCTAAGTACTCCAAACCGAACGAGCAGGGAGCCGAAACCGAACGATGCACATGCATCATGAAACCATTTGGATAAAATAATACCAGGACCAATTGGATAAGGCTGCGTGACCGAATGCTAAAGTAGCACAAAGCCAGGACCGTTTGCTAAAGTAGCAAACGCAGACCGTGTGAGCTATTGCAATGAAACCGTTTAGATGAGATATTTATCAAACCGATTGTTGCTCAAATAACAAAAACCATTTGGGCACTTAAAACAATAAACCGTTTGGACTCACACAAGACTGTTTGGGCCAGTCCTATGCCTATAAATAGGACCCCAAGGGCCCTCATTTGGGCATCGGTTCTAAGACACCGACAGGCTGCCTGTACACCGGCCCGATCTAGATCCAGTCCCGGCTACGCCAATTTCATTCCACCGACTGCCCGTATTGCAATCAAGGAGGCCGAGAAGAGAAGGAAGATAGAGTGAGAGAGACTGTTCAGCCTATCTTGGCATCTCCCATTTTGTGTCTAGATCTGCTCCGATACAATGTAGAAGACCGCATCATCTTCACCAAGCTACGACTACCTTCTACACCGAGTTCATGGCAGATTCCTCTCTCTTTCTCATTCTTCTTGTTTCTTGCATGAGGAGTGAGTAGTTCCATCCACTGGGACGTGGGAACTAGCCCCGCTGCCCATGTTTTGTAATCTATACTAAAAGATGTTATCTTTCCGATTCAATACTAAATTATTTCATACATTCTTGAATGTTGGTCGCGTTCTTGTATGCATCTATTATCTTTCGTTGTGGTTTGTCTACGACTGCTCTTAGGACTCGAATACCAATTTAGTGTTGGTTTCTGGTGTGCGAATCCACCGCGCATCCGTTCCTATATCTAGGAACGCTTCCTGAGGGATGGAGTAAACTCACCTCCATCATTGCACTTATGCACTATGAAATGAAATCAGTTGACGTACGGAAGTGCAACCTTGATGGGTCAAGGAACACATTCTGCGGAGGGAGTGGTGCAAGGTATTTGACCATTCGTTAGGGAATGGCTGACAGTGAAACACTCCCACGTTTATCATAGCTATTTTCTCGAAAGAGGGATAGTCTATAAGGATACTAATCGAATTGATGATTGTCACTCACTTGTTAGTTTTCCGATGCACATTTCACGAGGTTGAGTAAGGTTCTCTCTTCGGAGACTACATCTCTTCATTAACACGTAAACATGTACCGGATGAGAGTTACTCAACCCGTGAAGGATGTGTGCATTACTCTTGACCTACAAGACATCGGTATTGTATAACATCCATGTATCTTGCTTACAAGTCTTGCTATGATTGGTACAGGTCCAATACATGCGTAGCGGTGGTGAAAACCTACATCATCCTAGTGATCCATCATCATTTGCTAATCTTAGTTTTTAATCCTCAAACTAGTTTTATTCTTGCCTTACTTTTGCATGTTTTAGGTTAAATAACTCAAATCAAACTTTTGGTCTTAGATGATTAACTTAGATCGATATGAAATGAGATAAAGACACTCAGATTCTTAACGTTGTCCTTTGGGTTCGATCCTAAATCTGTACTATGATAAGGCTTCCACACTCTTATGGGGTTGGAGCATTTATCTAGCACCAGTTGTAGGTAAACCTAGAGAGAACATCAACTCCCTAGGGTTTTTGGTGCACATTAGGACTTCCACCGGAAGAGTAATCTACTGACGTAAGTTCTAGCTCCATCAAAAAATGGCATTGTTGTCGGGGACAACGGTGTAAGAATCATCTTTTTCAAATTCCGTATCGATTTAGGTTTCTCTAGGGTTTTCCTTTTTCTTTTCAAAAACCTAAAAAGTGAAGGACTTAATTTCTCATATCTTCTTGGATTTGAAGTGGTTGGTCAAACCTGATAAACTTTTTCTTTGGTTTCAGGTACCAACTCTCTTCAAAATGAAGCAGTCGACACCACCAACCGTTAGATGTCAACTATGTGGTGACCATTCTCATACATCGATTTACTACTTCAACGTCCCCCATCTCTACGTGATGGCTCTGCATCAAGTAATCGTAAATCATATAGTTGGGAAACTCAAAGCAGCTTTCTCATACAACTATGGACGTAACGCAAGTTGTAATCCATATCACCCTGGAGGCTACTACGAAAAACCTAACTATGGCGGATTTCAAGGCGTAGACTGCAATGTAGGAGGGAACCTGGAAAACAATGCAAATCAATACTATGATGAGGAGAGTTGTTATCAACACCAACCCAACGGGTGCAGCGAAGAGCCTTCTTATGGAGATAAATGTACGTTAATGGAAGAACTATGTGCCTTACAGACGTCAGTGGCTCAACAACTAGCCGATCAGACAGCCACAACCAAGAAGTTGATAGCCGATCGTGATCACCTTACGCAATTCGTCAACGCCTCTGACCAACATGTAGAACAGCCACCAATTTCAACTAAGCACATCCCTAGTCCACATGTTGATTATGATGATGATTATGAAATCATGTGGAATATGCCTTCCAATGATCTTCAAGTGTCAGTGCAGGGTGAGGAATCATCTTCAGAGCTAATAACTAAACTCAAAGATGATTTCTCCACAACATCACAAGAGAAAGAATCATTTTTTGAGCCAAGGTCTAACTCGGATAATGATTCCTACACTGTGCTCTTAGATGAAAGATTGAGTAGCCAATATGGGGATTCTCTACAGTCAGGAGATCAATTGGAGATAAACTTCAACATTTACCTGAATTCTGACTTCATAGACCCAGATTCAACTATAGAAGAGCAATTAGTAATGATCGACTCCCTAAATGGAAACATTTCTTCGACTTCAGTTGTCTCTTCAATGAAGTCCATAGAAGAAGGGTTTATGTCACAAGAACTCTACACTCCTTCACAGTCAGACCTAGAGGAATGTGTGACTGATTCAGATAAGGATATGTCTTTTATGCAAGAGAATTAAATGTCTCCATTTCTGGAACAAGATCCAAATTGTCCTTATGAAGAAAATTCTGATCATTCAGCTGGTCTAGGAACAGTTTTCGAAGATAGGATTGATTAAAATCTTGATTCAGAAATGGACCATACCACTCTCACTGATGAAACAGAATCAAGGGAGGATGATGAGTCTCAAGATGACAATCCTATAACTCCTTTCCATGAGATGACATTACCAAAGCTATCACCCCTACAAGAAGTCCAGACGAAGCGAGTCCTCGAACAAGAGCATGATCTTTATAGTGAACCTCCTTCTAGACACTTGAACAAGTTGATAGTTCACTATGAAGAGAAACATGAACCATCTCTTGATTTTGGAATGGATTACAATTCTGTAGACTCTTATAATGACAAAAATGACTCGTGGGAGCACATCAAGCCACAAACCCATCCTCTTAGATCAATTCATCCCTATGAAGAAGCTCCTCCTAAGCTACCACATATTCAAGAGAATCAGATACTTCCATTACCTGCACAAGATCTCATTCTTCCCATAGTGACTCTTCCTGAGCACTTAATTGAACTGGAGGAGTACTATGAAGAAGTACTGGAACAACAATCTGACTCAAAAATGGAGTGATTTAGTCCCAATGTCGAAGAAATGGAGTCATCAGGAAATCCTAGTCCTCAAAACATTATGTCATTGACTAATCTCCCCCATGAAGAGACATCATTGGAACCTCTACCCCAGAATCCCATGATTCCTTTACCCGAGCAAGAATTTGTTTTACCAGTCAAATCCTCTTCTAGTTACTTGGATGAATTAAGGATGTTCTACGAGGAAAATTCTGAACAAAACTTTGAAAAGAAGAATGATGCCCTCATCAATTTCAACATTGATAAAGATGATGATACTTCTCAAAATAACTCCTCTGATGAAGAAACGTCATCCTGGATACCATATCCTACACAAGAAAAGTCAGGTGATGAAATGAAGCCTGAACCATATCTGCCACCTGATCCAGGACAGGAGGAAGTTCAAGTGGCCGACCCTTAATCAACTGCTCTGGATTTTGAAGAAAGCAGTTCTACTTTGAACTTTGAGGGCGCGCCAAAACTGGAGGACACAAATAGGCATGACTTCGATTATTCACCTAGTCCCCCAGTTTCGAATGCATATATTCCACCTCCCGCGCTGATGGGAGAAGGTCTCTAGATTCTTCTGGATGGACAAAGAGGTGAAAGAAATGTGCATCCAAGTCGTCCAGAAAACTTGTTCGAGTTGCCACAGGTTGTCCATGCTACTTCCTCACTCTCAGTTCCGACCCTCATGAAACATCTTCGTGGGACCTTCTTCCAATTATGAGGACCACCTGGTTAATACTGTGCAACTCTTCCCCTCCATCTCAAACTTAGAGTTTGCTCATAAATGAGCAAACTCATAAGTTCGAGGTGGAGGGTGAGTTGTATGTTTCTCACTCCACCCTCTATCTTTACTATTTTCTATTTCTCCATTCTAGCTCCTTTTTTGCAATTTTTCCACATTTTCGTAGCCTTCTTAAAATAAAGCCTTCACCTAGTCGGCTTTTTCTTTTCGAATTTGCGGTCATCACCTCTTTTCGTTGCAAATCCTCAAGGAACCTATGCTTAAAACTAACCGATAAATGATTTCATCTTGTATAGTCTATGAACCCTAATGTCATATCCTCCATAAGAATGATAAGCCTCAATAAGTCTGAGATAGATCAAATGCATCATGCCTCTAACTGAATAATGGATCTGCTGTATGGAATTCTCATTTGAAGTTCTATCTTGTCATTTTTTAAGTAGAGTGTGATGGAGAAAAAGAACCTGTCATATGGAATCGCTAAGCAAACTACATTATGATCCGAACTCTCTTCTACACTTCTTCTTTCATCTCCATACCTCTCCTCTCACCAACCATGCCAAAGGTTTAAGTTCAGTGTGGCACGCCACACTCCTTTGTAGTGAAAACTAGAACTTTGTCGAACTCTAAGTTCGGTGTGGTGAACCACACCTCTTCTGAACTCTAAGTTCGGTGTGGTAAACCACACCTTTTTCTAGTGTAAACTAAAACTTTTCTGAACTCTAAGTTCGGTGTGGTACACCACACCTCTTTTTTTCCACTACCATTTCTTCCATACCCCTCAATACATAACAGTGGTGTATCACCATCTTGTTTCGATTCAAAGAGTATACAATGATGATTGTGCACTGACTGGCCTAAATCGTACGTCTGAAAAGGGGAGCGGATTTGAAGTAGTCGGACTTTTAAATTTATAACCTGAAACCTTCTAGGCCCCCGCAACTTTATTATGGGGTCGAAGTAGATATACGGGGTCGAACACAGAGACAAGGGTGGTAGTGTTGGGAATGTGTAATAGACACATTACACTCCGGTATGGGTGAGGAGATGATAAAGTTCCCCAAGGGAACAACAGGCTAAGAGCGATTAAAATAAAAGAAAACTATCTCCAACTAGAGATACGAGGAAAATTAAGGTTTTAAAGGTTTATTGGTTTTTAGGGTTTACACGCAATGGAAACAGAGAGGATAACACTATTGCTTTAGTAAGGAACGAAGGAGAAAGCTTCGGTAAAACAAGCGGCAGCAGAAACATCATGTACCCCTTCTCTCGAAGTGGGTACCTCTAACTAAGCATCAACATCTCTCTCGAGGTTGCTGGTCTGAAGTTAGAGTGGAAAGGTTACTAAAGCAACTTCGATCCTGGGCACTCTCGTACTCCCGTATTGGACCAAACACTAGAGCCACAACACCTCTCTCGAGGCTGCTGCAACAAGAAAACACAATTCGGTAGCTAGTTGAAACGTGATCCAAGCGTACAAGCTAGAGTTCGGATGTTAAACAAAACAATCATCCAACAAAAGGGACCAAACATAAAGCAGCAGATAACTAAAACTCTTCTAATTCCATTAGCATAAAGGGTATGATTACATTGCATAAGTAAAGAAAGTAATGACTGAAATAAGTAAAGATAAATATCACCTTCTTGATTTAGAAGGGCGACAGGCGGTAGCAGATCCCTCCAGCCTGATACCAGGCGGGAGCCTTGCCTGATATGCCTGTGTCAGGTGGTACACCCTCTCGGGCGACACGCTTATGACGGGCGGACGTATCGTGCGGGGCACTCATGCCCGATACGATTGTGTCGGGCGGCACCCTCTCGTGCGACACGCCGTGACAGGTGATGCGTATCGGGCTTTGTATCATGTCGGGCCAGAGTTTTGCTTAGAGTATCGGGTACTCATATCGGGTGTCCTTGTTGGCCGATATTGGTCTACAGCGGTGCTCGGGGCCGATCCTAAGTGAACCATTCCCTCCCTCTCGGGTCGGGGAAGTGCTCACCTAGTGTCGCCCGGTACACCTCTGAGGCACGAGACGCTAGCTCCAGATGCTTTCTAAAGTTGGCTTTCGAGAGATTTCGACCCGTCCCATCAGAGTCATGTAGCTGCTATTTATAGGCAGCGGTTGGGGGAAGTTGTGGTTCTCCGGACGTCACGTGTCCTTCATCAGCTCTATCATCGTGGATTCGGGGGTGCCTGATACTCGTGTCGCCCGGCATAAGGATGTCGGGCTGTAAGTGTGTCATTCATCGTGACGAGTGGCGCCTGTCGATGGGTGGCTTGTATCGCACGACACGCTTCAGCAGTCGTGGCGAGTCTGGCTCCCTGTCGGGTAAATGGTGTATCGCTCGTCCGCTTCTTCTTGTGCGACACCCTCGTGTCACGCGGTAGTGTATCGTGCTGCCCTATGTCGGGAAGCGAGCGTATCGGTCGGCTGGTTGGTAAGAAGTCTGATGCAGGTGGAACACGTTTGTGGGCCGGGACGGGCCTTTTTGCTGATAAATGAGTTGAAAAATGAGGAAAACTCTGCAAAAGATGATAATATTGAGTTAAGAGTGTAGCGTGGCCTGTTTATGCAAAAATATGACAAAAAGGAGAGGAAAACAGTTTAAAAGGGCAGATTTGATAATGAAATAAGGGCCAAAAACATCACAAAATTTGGTGTTATCAACTCCCCCAAACTTAGCATTTTGATTGTCCTCAATCAATCTTTAAACTTTGTTTTGTGACACTTCTTCTCAACTGGTATAGTTTTCAGACCATGGGTTTGAGCGAGCATTGAGATGTCTTACAGAGAATACGGCCCAACCACGAACAACAGACTTTACTTCTCCTGCCTTATTTAAGTAAAAAAATTCTCCACAACCTCGAAGAGACTTGGGTGCATGATTTCGAAGTTAGCATTCACACCAAACAGCTTTTGGGGATAGAAAGTTGTGTGTTTGGGTAGGCTTAAGGCTTTTTGGGTTTTTCTTGTTCCCCATCAGTCCATCCAGGTACGGGTCCGTTAGCGGGCGAGTGGTCCCTGCAGTCCAAGCCAGTTGGCTTTAGAGCAGTGATTTCACATCCTACGTACCACTGCCCCGGATCTACCATGCCTAAAGATGGGTACTTTTTGGAGAACAAGTGTGTATATATTTTTTTTCTTTCTTTTTATTTGGCACAACTCTCATGCTTTTATTCACTCTCATAAGGCTATTCTCTCTTTTTTTTGTTGGGCAAAGGAAGACAAGAGGAATTTTTGTTGTTTGGGCAACTTTTTCCTTCTGCATACACGTCTCTTAGCTGTTGTGAGATTATTTTTCAAAATGTTTGGCGTGGAAAGTCGTAGTATTTTTTTGTTTGAGGCGGCATTATCAGAAAGACATAAAAAAACATTCATCTCCTTGGGTACATAGAAAACAAACTGGCAAGAAGTCGTATCAGGTTTTTACTATATAGTGTCTTTGTACATATGTGTGGAGACAAAATAAGCAAAATTTTTATATTTTGTATGAGGCATGTATATGTATATGTACACATGTTATAGAAAAAGAACAAAAATTACAAAAAAGGTGGAGATTGAAGAAAGATTTTTTTATACCTCCCTCACGGGTACATGGTACCCCCCCAACTTACTCCACACTCTGTCCCAGAGTTGTGAAGTAGATAAGGTAGGGTAATGTTAACCTAGTGAGGGTTAGCTGGTGAGCGCGCCTGCGCCAGATAGAAGCTCACACACATATTCTCCTCGTTTGTTGTGGTAGTCAATGTGGTGGAGTTGGTCAGGCATCTCTTTATTTGATATCCATTCCAGGAGGAAGATGCCGCAGTCAGTTTGCTAGCAGCACAGTGTGCTGGGTGGATGGCTACCAAAGAAATTTTGTACCAAAAGGCAAATGTGGGTTCAGAATTGCAAGATTCAATGAGATCGGTCATGCGCTTTTGCTGAGGAAGAAGTTCCAAAACTATTAGGCATTCCCTTAAACTAGGTAAACTTTTTAAGATACTTTCATTGTGAACATGAACAAAAGGACTGATCATCAATCTCAGTTTCTTTAAACTTTCATCATCTATTGAACTAGTCAGAGAAGTCCACTTATCTCTTCCAATACTTTTTCTTGATTTGGTAGCCCCCAAGATAGGAAAATTTCCAGAAAATCCAGGCCTAAAATTTGGCTCTTTGACTGTTATATTTTCAGCAAATTTTGGTCTCACCAAGCAAAGTGTGTTGTAAAGTTCACTAAAATTATTTTGGAAGGGAGTGTCAGACATAATTATGCGCCTTTCTGCTTTTACCTTTTTTAGTACCTTCCAGATTTTGCTCGTCTCATTCCTAGGAGTGTGACCTTCATCTAAAATGAATAATCCTGGTTTCTCAATCAGAATCTTGCTAAATTATGCATCCTCTGGACATTTTTTTTTCAAATCTCGGGTAACCAGTCTCTCAAATAACCCGTAGCTCATTCCGAGAATGCCATTTCCTTTGATCCATTCACATAACGTCATAAGGCGCAACTGCCACACACCTTTGGACCTTGAACTGGCCATAGGAAGAGTGCTAGTAGCGTTGTCATCTTTATTTAAAATGAAGAATGGAATCTCAACTTTCCATTTGACAAACTCTTTCTCCCACATAGTTAGCATACCACGGGGAGCAAGAATCATGAGCCTGCAATTTGGGTACGATGCCATATAACTCTTGAGGAACATGATCGAAAGATGAGTTTTCCCTGTTCCAGGAGCGTGAGAAATCACACAGCCTCCCATAGCATCAGTATTGGGGGAGTTCTTAAGCTTATCAAGAGAGATATCGTCAGCTAGGTTTCTCCAGATAAACTCAAAGCCTTCTTGTTGGTGAGGATGCATGGTCTCTCTGGCTCCTGGAACAAGATCCCAGACTGTCCCTGTAGAGAGATGAGTTAAATCAGTAAGCCCATGGCCTGAATCTTGAGAGCAGAGTTGATCTAACTTTGAGCTGTCCTTTCTGTCAGACAATAGCATTTTGCTGTATATGCTGGAGTTGATGGAAAAATTCGGCAGTATATTCCTCATTTCCAGCAATACAGCAGAGCAGAATTTACATACTATTCCGAACTCGTTATCAAGGATATATGAATGCTTCTCTTGAGTACAATGAATAGAATGATTTTTTTTCAGATTGCTTTTCTTCATCCTTTTCATTATCGTATGAACAAATATCAATGGACCTCAAGGATAAGTTATATTCATCCCATAATTTATCCGTTTCCTTATCATAGTTTGTCTTCTGCGGTGGTTTAGGACCATCTCCAAAAGAGAAAATCAGTGGAAGTCTTTCTCCAGTGGCTCCTGAATTGAATGTGGGTATTTTGGGTTCATCAGCTTCATGGGGGCATCTTCTTTGGATATAGTATCCACAAGTGTTTTCAAGAGCTCTCTGTCTACCATAGGTCGGTTTCTTGTTCGTGTTCTAGTCGTCCTAGGTCGGTCATCATCGTCATAATCTGCACGAGCCTTGCGTTTCCTTCTTGAGAGCTTTGCACTTGTTCCGGCTGCATCCTCTGAGAAAAAATATGGAGCCGTTACTTCTTCCGTCCTTGCTCTCTTCTCAGCGGTTGATGGCCCAGCTGCCTTGGGATTCGGGCGTTTCTGCCCGACCGTTGTTGCTTCAGCTGCGGCCTCAGAGTCGATCCTTCTACCGTGTTCGTCAACTCAAACAACGGTTTGCTTTGTACGGGCCATTTCTGTTATCATTAAACAAGTTCATTGATCATTTAAATGTTCTGATATTAGGTAGGCAAAACTTAAAAATCAATATCGGCTTTTAAGAGAAAACTAATTGCACGATAAAAATTCGGCCCAATACAAAAGCTACCCGACACCACCGTAACGAGCTTCAACACTGGGCAATATGACGTTTCCCCGATACGCTTGTGTCGGGTGATATGAAGCTTTCAAAGAAATCACCGTAGGCTCATGCCCGATACGAGGTCCGGGTGTCGTCCATCAAAAGAACATCTTGGGCGATACAAAACTGGACGATACGGAGAAAAGCTGTGTGTTATACCCGTTGCCCGACACGAGTGATACGATCGCGTCAAACAAAGTGCCTGATAGGTTCTTCCCAATAGAAAAATGTGCCGTCCGAAAACAAGAACAAGCGAGGCGGCACAAGGATGGGCGACATGGTTATCGCCCGATATAGGGTATTGGGCAAGCGCGTGTTAAAGACGTGTCGCGCGACACATGTGTCGGGCGATACAAGAAAATCAACTAAAGTCGTCAGCCCGATACGATGTGCGTGATATGAAGTTCGTGTCGGGCAAGCAGGCTGTCGGGCTATACATTTGCTATCTGAAGCTACCTTGCGCGACACGGGAGCAAAAGTTAGTTGGATGACCCACGAGCAAAAGGGAGAAATTACTGCACGATTTGGGTAGTTAGAAGAGTAAAAGAAGTATCCCGACATGGTAAAACCTCTGTACTATATATAGCAATCCAAACCGGGGGTAAAATGGGTAAATCTAGGACGCGTGTCGGCCGTTGAGACAAGTCATTCCCGAGACGAGCAGTCCCATCCGTCTAATCAAGGGCAATTACTCATCTTGCCCGATACAGGTGCTCGCCGCCCGGGCGTGTCGTCCGACACGGCTTATATAATGCCTGATATATCATCACCCGATACGAGTGTGTTCTGCATGCCGGCTGAGTTTTTGCCTGATACGATCAAGAAAAAGGGTATTCTTGTCCAATACACGGTCTTCAGGACAAAATCTAGATGAAAAACTTTAAAAAAAAGCGAAGGAAAAAACGATTGATGGGTAAAACATCATTGGCCTAAGGTTAAGTTCCCGACCTCAGATAGTATTACTCATCAATGCTTATAAAACAGAGCGGTGGCCCATAAAAGAGAAGAGTCAGCGCAAGTGACGCATGCACTGACTCGGGCCTTATTACAGTCCAAATGTTCATAGTGTTTTTCTTGCAAGAAAGTAAATAACATCCTATTCTAGGAAAAGTAAAAGCTCGAGCTGCCTCCCGAGGAGTGTTGTAGTTTGCATCGCCAGCTCGACATGTCCAGGTCCTTCACTTTTCACCTTCGGCAGTTTCCATATCTTGCAAATTGATCTCTGCCCTTCTCGCAAATGCTTCGTCTTCATAGAACCTTTTCACTTTGTGCCCGTTCACTTGAAAAACCTTGGATGGATCATCTTTGGCATATAGCTCCATCATTTCGGACGGGTATATCTTTGATACGGTGAAAGGTCCGGACCACCTCGTTTGTAATTTACCTAGAAAAAGACGAATGGAAGATTTAAATAATAAAACTTTGTCACCATCACTTACGTCCTTCCTCCTCAGGTGGGCATCATGCCACACCTTCGTCCTTTGTTTATAGATTTTTGCGTTCTCATAAGCATGCATCCTCAATTCTTCGAGTTCTTGCAACTGCAGATATCTCTTCTCTCCCGCCTTCTCTAGATCCATGTTCAAGAACTTAATCACCCAAAGGGCCTTGTGTTCCAGCTCAAGGGGTAGATGACAGGATTTCCCATAGATCAACTTGTAAGGAGTGGTTCCAATGGGCGCTTTATAGGCAATTTTGTAGGCCCAAAGTGCGTCGTCAAGCTTCATTGACCAATCTGTCCTCATGCGGTTGACAGTCTTCTCTAGAATTTGCTTGATCTGTCTATTCGAAACCTCTACCTACCCAGAAGTTTGTGGGTGGTAGGGCGTAGCGACCTTGTGTTTAACTCCATACTTTCACAGGAGCGCTTCAAACTGTCTTTCTCTGAAATGTGATCCACTGTCGCTTATTACAGTACGAGGTACACCAAAACGAGGGAAAATAGTCTTTTCGAACAACTTGATAACTGACTTAGAGTCACATGTTTGAGTTGCAACAGCTTCTACCCATTTGGATACATAATCCACTGCCACTAGAATGTACTGATATCCTTTTGATGGGGGAAACGGTCCCATGTAGTCAATCCCCCATACATCAAAGATCTCCACTTCAACCCAATTTGCCATTGGCATCTCATTTCTTCGTCCAATATTTCCCGTCAATTGGCACTCTTTACAGACTTTTACATACTTTGCAGCATCTTTGAGCAAAAAGGGCCAGTAAAACCCTGATTGTAGTACTTTGGCAGCGGTCCTTTCGCTACCCAGGTGTCCGCCATAAGGGGAGGCGTGACACTCTTTCAAAATGTTCGGGATCTCTTCTTCGGGAATACATCTTCGGTACAAGTTATCTGCACATCTTCTAAAAAGGAGAGGATCGTCCCAGTAGTAATTCTTTACATCCGCGAAGAGCTTCTTCTTTTGGTTATAGGTTATGTCAGGGGGCAGTTCTCCACAGGCAAGATAATTACAGATATCTACAAACCAGGGTAAACTCTCTTCCTTGGTTTCAATCATCATCAAAGCTTCATCGGCATAATTGTCATTAATAGGTGGTTCCTTCTGTCCTTCCACAATGATCCTTGATAAGTGGTCGGCGACCACATTCTCTGCACCCTTCTTATCGACTATCTCATGGTGAGACTCTTGTAGTAACAAGGCCCACCTCAATAGCCTGGGCTTTGTATCTTTCTTCTGCATGAGGTATCTTATAGCCCCATGATTTGTGTAGACTTTAACCTTTGCTCCAATGAGGTACAATATGAAATTTTCAAAAGCAAAGACTATTGCGAGCATCTCTTTCTCTGTAGTTGTATAATTTACCTGAGCTTCATCCAGGGTGCGACTAGCGTAGCAGATTACATGGCACTTTTTATCCTTTTTCTGCCCCAGGACTGCTCCTACTGCATAGTCACTGGCGTCACACATAAGCTCGAAAGGTAAACCTCAGTCTGGAGCTTGGAGGATAGGTGGTGAGACAAGAGCATCCTTTAAAGCCTGAAAAGTGATTAGACAATCATCAGAGAAAACAAATTCAACATCTTTTAACAGAAGGTTGGACAATGGTTTTGAGATTTTTTAGAAGTCTTTTATAAATATTCGGTAGTAGTCAGCGTGCCCGAGGAATCTCCTCACTCCCATCACAGATTTTGGTGGAGGAAGCTTGGATATGGCTTCAACCTTGCTAACGTCTACCTCGATGCCACGCCTTGAAACTTTATGTCCCAGCACGATTCCTTCTTGTACCATAAAATGGCACTACTCCCAGTTCAAAACCAAACTCTTTTCCTCGCATCATTGCAAAACCAAAGATAGGTTTTTCAGGCAGGTATCGAAGTCTTTTCCACAGACAGAAAAATCATCCATGAAAACTTCCATGATATCCTCCAGAAAATCTGAGAACATTGATATCATGCAGCATTGAAACGTTGCAGGAGCATTGCACAGACCGAAAGGCATCCTCCTAAAGGCGTAGGTTCCATAGAGACAGGTAAAAGTTGTTTTCTCTTGGTCATCTGGCAGGATGGGGACTTGATAAAACCCTGAAAAATCATCCAAGAAACAGAAATAGTCATGATGTGCTAACCTTTCAAGAACTTGATCAATGAAAGGAAGCAGATAATGATCTTTTTTAGTGGCTTGGTTTAGCTTTCGGTAGTCAATACACATTCTCCATCCTGTGACGGTCCTAACCGCCACTTCATCACCTTTATCTCCCTTTACCACTGTTATACCACCCTTCTTGGGTACTACGTGGATCGGGCTTACCCAGTTACTCTCACTGATCGGGTAAATGATCCCAGCATCCCTCAACTTGATTACTTCTTTCTTAACGATATTCTTCAGCATCTGATTCAATTTTCTCTGGGGTTGAGCCAGAGGTTTGGCGGATTCCTCCAAATTGATGTGATGCATACACAATGCAGGGCTAAGGCCTTTGATATCTTCTACCGATTATCATATAGCCTGCCTGTGGAGTCTTAACTCCCCAAGAAGTTTGTCCAATTGGTCTTTTGTAAGATGGGCACTGACGATGATAGGATTCCTCTCCTCTCGATTTAGGAATTCATATTTCAACACTTCTGGTAACTGCTTCAACTCAGGCTTGGCCTTGGGTGACCTTTCTTCCGACGCCTCCTCAAGAGAGGCAAACTTAACAGTTTCCACTACCTCATCCTCATTGCTCAGGTCTTCATCAGACTGGTTAAGATAGCTGAGAAACTCCACAACTTCTGGATTTTTAGAGTCAGAATCTTGATTGCATATCACCCTTACAAGAGGGTCCACCATTAAGATATCTTCTTCTACCTCTTTGCAGAACTGGTAGTAGCCTTCCGCAAAGCAAGCGGACTCTAACGGGGATGGTCCTCTCATTGCATCCTTTACCTTGAAGGCTAAGTGGTCGTTTTCGACCCTTAGAGTGATTATTCCCTCTGCAACATCGATCAACGCCCTTCCTCTAGCCAGGAAAGGATGTCCAAAGATGATAGGACAGCCAGGGTCCTCCACAGTATCAATGACAACGATATCACAAGGAATGAAGGAACTTCCTACCCGGATAGGTACAACTTCAACAACTCCAACAGGCCTTTTATAGGTATGATCTGCTAATTCAATTCTCATATTGGTTTTGACCATTTTAGTCAAACCTAATCTCTGTGCGAAGCTTAGGGGCATAAGGTTGATACTAGCCCCTAAATCGGCGAGACCTTTTCATTCGACGTTATCTCCAATGGCGAAAGGAATGGTGAAAGCCCCTAGATCTTTCTTTTTGTTGGGCAAATCTGATTTAACAAAAGCATAGGACATACTTGCTAGATGCACGGTTTCGATTCTTCCTCCTCTTCTCTTCTTGGTAATCAAATCTTTGAAAAACTTAGCATAAGTCGGCATCTCTTCTAAAGCGTCCAAAAAAGGTACTTCGAGATGAAGTTTCTTTATTGATTCCATGAACTTCTCATGGCGCTTCTTAAGGTGTGCCTTTATCAGCTTGTAAGGAAAAGGCAACTTGGGAGAGTAAGGGCTTCTCTTACCAGATAACTCCTCAAAGGATCTTGGTTTAGGTTCTCTGTCATGAGTTTGCCAATTGTCGTCTTCCGCGGGATTTGCATCCACAGTCCTCGATTCAGGTTCCTCTAGCCTGACTTCTTCATGACGTTCTACTGCCCTTCCTAATCTCAGCACTGCCATTTTGGCAGATTCGGTGTTGGAGGGTATTTTACCCAAGGGATTCTTTATCAATTCGGCCATCTGGGCCAACTACTGATCGATTTGGCGTTGGTGCATCTGCATGTCTGCCATCTGGACCTGCATTGTGTTCAGAACTCTTGAATTTGAAAGTGCACTCTGCGCCAGCTGGTTATTGATGGTATCTTGTCTTTTTACAAAATCAAATAACTGGCCAACCAAATTTGGTTGGTTTGAAACCTTGTCTTGACCTTGCTCCTTGGCTTGACTTTGACCTTGACTAGTGTTTGCCGCTTGGCGACCTTGGTACTTTCCTTGTCCTTGGAAATTTGCCTTGTTTGACTGGAAGGAAGTGGTTCTGGTGAATTGACTTTGTCCTCCTCTTTTCTCAAAAACATGGGGTTGCTTGGTGGGGTTATGCAGTCGATGCAAATTTTTGGCCGCATACTTGTTGCCATGACTAAAATCAGGATGATCTAGCCTCTTGAAATTAACGAAAGAGACATTCTCAGCGTCCTCAGCCTCATATTCACTTTCGCTCGACTCGTCAGGTCGGGTGTAGATACAGTTATCTACCCCGTGTCCACCTTCTCCACAGGTGACACATTTCATGACTTTTTCAACTTGTTTCTCCCCCTTCCCACTTGATTCTTTCAACTGTTTGACATCAGTGGCTATCCTGTGGATCTGAGAGGTGATAGTTTCCAGAGCCTTGGATTCAATTAAAGGTCCTTCACTAGCCTTCTTAGCATGTCTCCTGTCTGATCTATCGTAGTCGGTGCCAGCTTGTAGCTCGGCCATGTTCTCGATGATCTTTTTGGATTTGCTAGGCTTCTTCCCCAAAAAGTCACTACTTGTTGCTGCATTCAGCGAAACCCTTTCCTCAGGGGTTAGACGTTGTAGAAGGTAGTTATCAAGAAACCCTTCTTATATTTGTGATGAGGGCAGTCCCTCTGATATTCCTGGTACCGTTCCCATGCATCGTGTAGATTCTCATTCGGCTTTTGCATGAAAGACGTGATCCTCTGTCTATTTCGGACAGTTTTCTCTGTAGGATAAAACTTGTTTACAAAGGCATCCGCCAGTGCACTCCATCCGTTAAGAGCTTGGTGTGGCAGCCCGAGGTACCAGGAAAGAGCATTATCTTATAAAGAAAAGATGAAACCCTCGCAATAAATCACCTCCTGTAGGACTCCCTGCATTTTGATGGTGTCGCAGATGTTTTTAAAAGCATCTAAATGGTGATAGGGATTATCATTCTTTGAATTCCCTCTAAATCTCTTGTTCTGGATCATACAGATGACAGATGGTTTTAGCTCGAAGTTGGTTGCGTTGAATCTCGGGATGACAATATGACATCTGGAATTATTAGCCTTGGTGGCAGCTAACTCCCTGAGGGTCTTTTCTTCTTCGTTGGAATCGTCATTGTCACTGTCTCCCTGGTTCTGTTCCTGATTATTTTGATTCCTTCTGCACCTCCGGTGATGATGATGTCTCTCCCGGAGATGGTCATCCTCAAACTGTTCTGTTTCAGGGTCTTCATGTTGATGATTTCTTTCGTAGCGGTCATTGTCTTTAGGCAGAGGTGAGTGAGGTCTAGCTCTCGCGTGTCACTCACCATCTGAAAGAGGTGGTTCAATGCGAGGTGGCATGTCTGGTGATGTCGGTGCTCAACTGAGTAGAACGCCTCCCTTCTGAGTACCTGAATAGCACGTGAAATCAAGTTTGAAAACCTGTATTAATAATATGAACTACTCATTTCAAGTTAAAATATAAAAAAGGAAAAAAAGAGTGTTTTCAAGCTCATTTCTAAGCTTGAGGCACTGGAGTGTAGTTAGAGGATTTGGGTTCATCAACAGTACCATTTTGCCTTTTCCCCGGCAATGGCGCCAAAAGGTTGACCGGCCTAAATCGCACGTCTGAAAAGGGGAGCGGATTTGAAGTAGTCGGACTTTTAAATTTATAACCTGAAACCTTCTAGGCCCCCGCAATTTTATTACAGGGTCGAAGTAGATATACGGGGTCGAACACAGGGACAAGGGTGGTAGTGTTGGGACTGCGGAATCGACACGTTACACTCCAGTATGGGTGAGGAGATGATAAAGTTCCCGAAGGGAACAACAGGCTAAGAGCGATTAAAATAAAAGAAAACTATCTCCAACTAGAGCTACGAGGAAAAATTAAGGTTTTAAAGGTTTATCGGTTTTTAGGGTTTTTGCGCAATGGAAACAGAGAGGATAACACTATTGCTTTAGTAAGGAACGAAGGAGAAATCTTCGGTAAAACAAGCGGCAGCAGAAACATCATGTACCCCTTCTCTCGAAGCGGGTACCTCTAACTAAGCATCAACACCTCTCTCGAGGTTGCTGGTCTTAAGTTAGAGTGGAAAGGTTACTAAAGCAACTCCGATCCTGGGCACTCTCGTACTCCCGTATCGGACCAAACACTAGAGCCACAACACCTCTCTCAAGGCTGCTGCAATGGGAAAACACTTCTAATTCCATTAGCATAAAGGGTCTGATTACATTGCATAAGTAAAGAAAGTAAATGACTGAAATAAGTAAAGATAAATATCGCCTTCTTGATTTAGAAGGGCGACAGGCGGTAGCAGATCCCCAAGATCCCTCTAGCCCGATACCAGGCGGGAGCCTTGCCCGATACGCCCATGTCAGGCAGCACACCCTCTTGGGTGACACGCTTATGACAAGCAGATGTATCGTGTGGGGCGCTCATGCCCGATACGATCGTGTCGGGCGACACCCTCTTGGGCGACATGCCGTGACAGGTGATGTGTATCGGGCTTGGTATCGTGTCGGGCCAGAGTTTTGGTTAGGGTATCGGGTACTCATATCGGGTGTCCTTGTTGGCCGATATTGGTCTGCAGCGGTGCCCGGGGCCGATCCTAAGTGAACCATTCCCTCCCTCTCAGGTCGGGGAAGTGCTCACCTAGTGTCGCCCGATACACCTCTGAGGCACGACACGCTAGCTCCAGAAGCTTTCCCAAGTTGGCTTTTGAGAGATTCCGACCCGTCCCATCGGAGTCTTGTAGCTGCTATTTATAGGCAGTGGTTGGGGGAAGTTGTGGTTCTCCAGACGCCACGTGTCCTTCATCAGCTCTATCGTTGCGGATTTGGGGGTGCTCGATATTCGTGTTGCCCGACACAAGGATGTCGGGCTGTAAGTGTGTCGGTCATCGTGACGAGTGGCGCCTGCCGGTGGGTGGCCTGTATTGCGCGACACGCTTCAGCAGTGGTGGCGAGTCCGGCTCCCTGTCGGGTAAATTGCGTATTGCTCGTCTGCTTCTTCTTGTGTGGCACCCTCGTGTTGCGTGGTAGTGTAACATGCTGCCCTGTGTCGGGCAGTAAGTGTATCGGCCAGCTGGTTGGTAAGAAGGCCGATGCAGGTGGAACACATTCGTGGGTCGGGACGGGCCTTTTTGCTGATAAATGAGTTGAAAAATGAAGAAAACTCTATAAAAGATGATAATATTGAGTTAAGAGCGTAGCGTGTCCTGTTTATGCAAAAACATGACAAAAAGGAGAGGAAAATAGTTTAAAAGGGCAGATTTGATAACGAAATACGGGCCAAAAAATCACAAAATTTGGTATTATCATGCACATACCGAGGTTGGTGAAAAATCTACCCTAATTCCAAAAAGAGGCCTGGCAGCCCAAATATACAAAAAAAATCAAAAAATACCCTTTCTCCTAAGCCAAGTGAGAATGAATAAAAGCCAAAGTATGAATAAAAACATGAGAGTTGTGCCCTGAATAAGGATAACTGATAAAGGTCTTGCCCGGCCGGTACATTAGCTGCCCTCACAAAGGCAGATGTGTCGCGACCAGTAGTGAGATCCTAAGGATCCAAAAATGACCCCTTACCTCCTCTCGAAGAGGTAACATAGCCAAAAGCCTTAAGCCAACATATACACACTTCCAAGTTACCTTTAAAAAATAAAACAAAATCAGGTGTAAGGCTAAGTCAACCAGAGTTATGCACAAATTATTCAATGTATCTCGATGAATCAACCAATAATAAGAGTCTTGAGTCAATTAGAGGAGAGACTCTTATCTCTTGACCATACCCCCATTCTCTCCTTTTTCAACACGAGTGATGGATCATATGCATTTTGTTGATTCTTTGGGTCTGTTCAAAGTCTCATAAAACTTTTAAACGTGACTGATACAATAGAGAGTGAGAAGGAAATACTTCAGTATAGTGAACTCAGAAATGAGGATAGCATAATATGTATTCCGTGATCTAAGGAAGCCTTGATGTTGTATCAATCTGAGCCATGAACAAAATTATGATACGGCATAAGGATGAGGCAACCATGAGATGAACAATTTCAATGGCCACTGCTTTAAGTTTTCCATTCCTCGGGACGAGCAACACTTAAGTACAGTGTGGGGTGATGAATCCCTTAGATCCATCCTCAGTCACCAATTCAAAGGTTTTCCGACGTTTTTGCCCTAATTTTTTTCTGCCTCGTTTTTTTTCATTTTTTGTGGAATTTCTAACTTCTGCACGACTGTGAGGAATTTACAAGAAGAGCGTGTGTTTTACGACCATCTTAGGATTTTTTGTTATTAGCACCAAGCCAGGATCGTTTGCTAAAGTAGCAAATGCAGACTGTGTGAGATGTTGCAATGAAATCGTTTAGATGAGATATTTATCAAACTGATTGCTGCTCAAATAACAAAAACCGTTTGGGCACTTAAAATAGTAAACCATTTGGACTCACACAAGACCATTTGGGCCAGTCATGTGCCTATAAATAGGACCCGAAGGGTCCTCATTTGGGCATCGGTTCCAGGACACCGACAGGCTTCCTGTACATAGGCCCGATCCAGATCCAGTCCCGGCTACACCAGTTTCATTCCATCGACTGCCCGTATTGCAATCAAGGAGGCCGAGAAGAGAAGGAAGATGGAGCGAGAGAGACTGTCCGGCTTGTCTTGGGATCTCTCGTTCCGTGTCTAGATCTGCTATGATACAACATAGAAGACCGCGTCATCTTCACCAAGTTGCGACTACCTTCTACACTGAGTTCATGGTGGATTCCTCTCTCTTTCTCATTCTTCTTGTTTCTTGCATGAGGAGTGAGTAGTTCAATCCACTGGGGCGCAGGAACTAGCTCTGCTGCCCATGTTTTGTAATCTATACTAAAAGATGTTATCTTTCCGATTCAATACTAAATCGTTTCATACATGCTTGAATGTTAGCCGCGTTCTTGTATGCATCTATTGTCTTTCATTTTGGTTAATCTACGACTGCTCTTAGGACTCAAATACCAATTTAGTGTTGGTTTCTAGTGTGCGTATCCATCGCACATCCGTTCTGGTATCTAGGAACGCTTCCCGAGGGATGGAGTAAACTCGCCTCCATCGTTGCACTTCCGCACTATGAAATGGAATCAGTTGACGTACGGAAGTGCAACCTTGATGGGTCGAGGAACACATTCTGCAAAGGGAGTGGTGCAAGGTATTTGACCATTCATTCGGGAATGGCTAACAGTGCAACACTCCCACGTTTCTAGTAGCTATTTCCTCAAAAGAGGGATAGTCTATAAGGATACTAATCAAATTGATGATTGTCACTCGCTTGTTAGTTTTTTGATGCACGTTTCATGAGGTTAATTAAGGTTCTCTCTTCAGAGACTACATCTCTTCATTGACACGTAGACATGTACCAGATGAGAGTTCCTCAACCCGTGAAGGATGTGTGCATTACTCTTGTCCTACAAGACATCGGTATTGTATAACATCCATTATCTTGCTTACAAGTCTTGTTATGATTGGTATATGTACAATACATGTGTAGTGGTGGTGAAAACCCGCATCACCCCAGTGATCCATCATCATTTGCTAATCTTAGTTTTTAATCCTCAAACTAGTTTTTATTCTTGCCTTACTTTTGCATGTTTTAGGTTAAATAACTCAAATCAAACTTTTGGTCTTAGATGATTAACTTAGATCGATATGAAACGAGATAAAGACACTTAGATTCTTAACGTTGTCCTTTGGGTTCGATACTAAATCTGTACTATGATAAGGCTTCCACACTCTTTTGGGGTTGGAGCATTTATCTAGCACCATTTGTAGGTAAACCTAGAGAGAACATCAACTCCCTAGGGTTTTTGGTGCACATTAGGACTTCCACCGGAAGAGTAATCTACCGACGTAAGTTCTAGCTCCATCAATGTCATGTGCAACTCCTTTCCATGATCACCTCCATGCCTCAAGGTGCTAGATCCTATCTAGGTCACCTTGTTAAGTCCGATCCAAAGCCAATACGATGAATATGCACCCTACTAGGGAAGACCCACATATCCAACCTTCACGCTTCCATGAGATAGATGGTGCACCATGCTAGGGCATGCCCACACTTGGCTGATCAAGCTTTTCACATGTGTCGCATTTGGAAGGCATCTAAAACTTAATATTTGTTGAGGGATTTGGTTTTATAGGTACATATACATATCCAATCACCACAACATATAGTATGTATCATATACATGCTATATCCCATAGAAAACATGTAAAACGATAAAAGCGATGATTATGACCATCCTAATGTGATTCCTCGAGCTAAGAGGAATCACGGTCATCTAGGTCTACATCACATGCAACTTGTCCATGATGAAGTGTTGTAGCCATCTGAGTTTGATCAACTCATCACATGATTGACCTACTATGTCCCGACCGGTCGTTTGGGCGCCACTAGACGATCGGTTGGCTCCTCCAACCGATCGGTTTGCCTGGTCATTGTGCATCTCCTCATGGCTGCCACCCGCTCATCTCACTCCTCGAACCGGTGATCTGGAATGCCAATGGATCGATTCACACCTTGAACCGATCATCTCAGTTGCCGTCAGGTTGTCCGCCGTTCATTGACATAATAGGAAATAAAAGATTTATCCTATTTACATTTGAATAGGGAAACCCTGAGTTACATTCGAGGGGAGTAGAGGTAGGAAAGAAATCTCGAGTTATCTCGAGTTACATCAAGAAAAAGAGGTAGGGAATCGGAGCGCAGACTGAGATGCAAGCAAGCACATTCAACCAAGCACACATACATAGGGTTTATTGGCCATAACCATGCTATACATCCACCACAAAACTCGTTTAAGGGTGATGCATATCGAGTGCATTCATATTACATATCATATATGTAAATTGGGATTTGTGGATTTAGGATTGGACATGCATAAAGCCATTATTATTCCCATTGTATGTAATAAATAAAGGCGAAAAATCAAAATCGATCACATCGATAATCCTAAAGTATAGAGTAGTTGACCTGGCTCTGATACCACTATTGGGTTTTAGGGGAGGCAGATATGGCAGCGAAAACAAAAAAAATTCTCCCCAAACCCAGAACCCAAGAGATCTCGTCAACATCTATACAGTAGGAAGGATAGTTTGTAGAGGCGTACCTTGTCCCGAGGCTTGCTCGGCGACATTACCTCATGGCTAGCGCGGTCTTCACCTCCGATCTTGGACGGTGTATGTGCAGCTCCTCATTGCACCCGGACTGAGGGATTGATAGCTATCCTCCGAGCGGCAGAAATCTCCCGCCTCTGTAGTAGTCCACACGGACCACTGGGAACTCCAGTCGTCCTGTCCTACATGACACTGGAAGGAGTCATCCCCTTCTATTAGTGTACTAGTCACCGACATGCTCTCCCACTACCAGTCGCCTTTCTGTAGTTGTCTTTCCCTCACTGTGCCTCCCTAGTCGGGTAGCACCTGCTCGGACTCTCTCGGTTACCACAACCAGAGAGGACAACTTTGCAGAGCAACTGGTGTTCTGAGTTGTACTTGAGAAGCCCCAAATACCCCTCTATATATATGAGGGGTCAGGGTCAGGGTTCTCTGCCCCGGGCAATGCGGGACTAAAGCGGGAGTAGAAGGGTCCAAATTTTTCACAAAACAACCATCTAAGCCAACTGAACCGATTAGCTCATACATGAACCGATCGATTGGGGTCATGAGTCGATCGGTTCATCACATGAGCCGATCGGTTCGTGTCCCTGGTCCATAAAATTGACTTTCTTATTTTCGTTTATAATCAATCCTAAGATCAATTCTTGTCCCAATCGAATTGTACAAGTGAAATGAAGATATTTACTCGCATGTCCCTGATTTTCCCAACTTGGTTGGTTAGTCAATCGAGCCGATCAATTCAACACCTTGAACCAATCAGTTTAGTGACCTTAGCTGGTCAACTCACCAACCTGAGCCGATTGGTTCACCATCCTAAGTCGATCGGTTCATCACATGAGCCGATCGGTTGGGAGTGCAGACTGTGCAGAATCAGTCATTTGCAGTTTCAATCAATTTGATACTCTAATCAATTGGTCTAACACCTTGAACGCTATGATATTGAGCTATCAATCGATTGAGTGTTTAATTGAACTACTAAACTCCTTTAGTAATCAATCTAAACATCGCTTGTGGATAAACTCCTCTTCCAGGTCAAATCCTATGTGTGTGACCCTACAGGTCGATTTCACATTGGCAGTGAAAGTCCATAACACTTATGACTTCACAAGCAAAGATCGGTGCCTAGTCGCACATCAGTGCTACCCAAGTGAAAAGGAAAGTTGGAGAACAAATTCCAATCCTACAATCTGTAAATGGTGTTACAGTGAATGTATAATTCCTTTGTCACTGATATCCCGAATGAACTCAAGCCATGGAACGGTCATCCTTTCAACGTTCATTCACTTCCTTGATCTCAGAGTAGACCGGATGAGATATGTGTGACATCAATATCATATATTGATTCACACATGCATGTGCATGCCTTTCTCAGTCCTACTCATCAAGTGGTCATGGACATCAAACTCCCTTAGGAGGGACAAATCCCATATCTATCACTCACCCCTCAAAAGCCCCATCTGTCAGAGTCACCCAATCATCACCTTTATAACAGTCTATATTTCAGGACTGCTATTGATGATGTCAAAGTGTACCCAACCACATGTGTTGAGTGTAGTGATTTCAGGTTAAAGAATCACACTCACCACCATCACTGTGAGAGCTGACTATGACTACCAAATCATGGTTCCATGTGTCACTCTCACGGTGGGTCTGTCTGGTACACTTATTCTCTAACAAGTACCTATGTGCTTGGTTTGATATCAATATATCATGACTACTGAGATTCTATCATCAACCAATACACAATCTAGTCTTGTGTGTCATTGTAATCTATCAAACTTCCACAATGGCATCCGACTAGGGACATAACAAGAATGTATACTATTAACATCCATATGATCTCATCTTTTAGGTCCTCAACCTAAAAGCATACGTCATTGAGTAAAACAATTCTTTAGACATTCAATATGTTCTGTCATTATCTCATAACTAATGAAACCAGAATGAATTGGAAGCTTGCCTTTGATTTTTTATCATATCAATCTTAATGTATCCCACCAATCATCCCATGATTGGCTCTCAGGGCATACATACCAACACTTCTACTTTAGCAAGATCAACATTAAATACTCTATAAGTCGTGCTAGTAGTGTTATAGCCAAGAAAGAAATCCTTGTAAGATTTAGGATCAAAAATGTTGAGAGAATCTTTTGTATTCATAACAAAACAAGGACATCCAAAAACATGAAAATACTCGATATAAGGCTTTCTACCATGCCATAGCTGATAGGAGGTTTTCTTTAAAAAAGGATGTGTAAAACCTAGTTTTGCAAAAACATGAGGTACTGACGACTTTGGCCCAAAACTTATTTGGAGTGTCATACTCTAAAGGATGGTCCTAGCCATCTCCTGTAGTGACCTATTCTTCTTCTCTACAATCCCATTTTGTTGAGGTGTTCGAGGTGAAGAGAAGTTATGTGCATAGCCAGATTCTTTACAAAAATATTCAAAAAGATCATTTTCAAATTCTCCCCTATGATCACTATGGATGGAAATGATCCGACAAGAACCTTCATTCTCAACTTGTTTACAAAAACTCAAGAAAACATCAAGTATGTCACTTTTTAAAATGAGAAAGAAGGTCCAAGTATATCTAGAGAAATCATCGACAATAACAAGGCAATACTTGGAACCGCGAAGTGATTGAGTTCTCATTGGTCCAAATAGAACAATGTGAAGAAGTTCAAGATCTATCTTGGTACTAAGGACTCTTTTGGATTTAAAGGAGGACTTGGTTTTCTTTCTTAGAGTACAAGTTTGGCATTCCTCATCCTTTTCAAAATCTAATTCGGGAAGTCTGTTGACTAAGTCTTTTTTGCTCAACTTCTTCAGCTGATGCATATTTACATGATCAAGCCGACGATGCCAAAGAGAAATATCATTTGAGTTGACTATTAGACATCTACCAACAATAGGATTAATAGATTCAAGAACAATTACATAAAGATAATCACTTCTAGTTCCCTTATATATGACTTGATAGGTGAGGGAATCTATAATCAAGCATTCAAAAGAAGTAAATAACACAAGGTAACCATTATCACATAATTGACTTACACTTAATAAATTGTGGTGTAGGCCATCCACAAAGAGAACATTCTTGATACACAAGGATTCACCTACATCACCCTCACCTTTAACCTTACCTTTCTTGTTGTCCCTAAAGGTAACCGAACATCTTTTATTTTTAGTGAAGTTGTTGAAATGGCTTATGTCATATGTCATATGCTTAGTGTAGCCACTATCAACAATCCATCTACATTTTTCCTGCAAGAAAGAAAAGTGTTAGTTCCCAACTCAAACTTTGGGATCTGGAGTTAGCTTGAGGACCCATTTCATCTTTGGGTTGGTCCCCTTAGGCTTGTAAAGACAATAAGTATAGTAATTATCATCACATTGCAATGAGTATGCATCATAAGGTTCTTAGTTCCAGAAGACTCTCCAATGAAAAAGGAGGTTTTCTTGCTCTTTTTCTTACATTTGGCTTTGTTATTGCCCTTAGGTGCTCCCCCTACAAATCCCAAACCACTAGTACAACTTTGTTTGGTAGAGTGATCAAGGATTTCATTTAGGGAGTTTTTCCCTTTGAGAAATTTCTAGTGAGAGGCTCTAAGTCTATGATTGTCATCATTTAAAGATATGATAGTAGAAGACAAACTAGAAATATCATATCTAGCATGAACAAGGTCGGCCTCTAAACAGAGGGCTTTAGTCAAATAATAATTTTTCTCAAGAGAAATAGAATCAATATCATTACTAGGAAAGATAGGTCTAGAAGATAAATCATTAACTTGATCAAGCAAGCTAGTATTTTCATATTTTAGCACTTGAATATCCTTAAGATAAACATCCCTCTCATCCCTACAAGCATTAACAATGAGCTTAAATTTAGCATTTTCAGTTTTAAAAGTTTCAAGCTCATTTAGGCACTTTTGGTTATCTTCCTTAAGAGTTTCAATGTTCTTAAGATAAACACCATTCTCTACTTCAACTCCATTATATTGGAGTTCAAGATCAAGATATTGCCCTTGCAAGTTATCAATGCTCTTAATATGAGTTTTCTCATTTAGCTCAAGAATTTCAAGTTTAGCATACAAATCATCAAAAAAAATCATAACCTTTTTCTTTTAGATTTATATTTAGAAAAAGAAGAACGGGTAGAAACAACCATATCAATAAGTGTTTCCTTAGATAACTCATGAAATCTTATGTCACTTACCTCACCAATTTCTTCACTAGTAGAGTCCATGACTGCAAGGTGGCACTCTCCATCTTCTTCTGAGCTAGATCCACTTGAGGATGATTCCTCCCAAGCCGCATGAGTTGCATTCGTGTGTCTTTTCTCCTTCTTTTCCTTCCTCTTGTACTTGCTCTCCTTCTTGTACTCTTCCTCCTTCTTGGAGCTACCCTTGTAGTGTGATTTTCTTGATTTAGGACATTCACTGTTGTAGTGTACCTTTTGTCCATACTTGTAGCATCTACGAGAGGAGGAGGAGGATTACTTTCCCTCGAAGTGCTTTCTCTTGATTTAGTTGGCTTCATGCTCACTAGGGCCATCATCTTCACTAGAGGAGGAAGGAGATGTCTGGAAAACAAGTTTTTGTTGAAGGATGACCGCCTCCACTTGTGCTTTAAAAACACTATCTTTGATCTTATTGGCTTCCTTTTCTTCTTGCTTGGCTTATTCTTCTTGCTTGTCAAGCCTTAGCTCATGAGCTTGGAGGTTGCCAATGAGATCTTTGTTTGGGATGTCACCAAGGCTCCTCACTTCTTCGATGAAGGTCATCTTTGACTCCCATCTCTTTAGTAGAGTCCTCAAGATCTTGGAGTTGATTACACCTCTATCCAAAGTGTTGCCCAAGGCAGCTAGGCCATTGATGATCACATTAAGCCTTGATTACATCTCTGTAATCCCTTCTTTCTTGCCCATCTTGAAGTTCTCTAGAAGGTTGTTCAACATGTATATCTTAGCCTCCTTGAATTTCTTTGTGCCCTCATAGTTAATGCACAATTTATCCCAAATCTCATAGGTAGTGTCCCAAGATGAGATGTGGTTGAATTCTATTGGGGTAAGGGATGCATAGAGGAAGCTTATGGATTTGGAATTGAGCTGGGCTTCTTTTAGTACATCTTCATTCCATGTTGAAACAGCTCAGGTTGGCATCTTATATGGTGTGACCATCACCTTCCACATATCAAAGTTCATCCCATGAATGTATAACTACATACGCCTCTTCCAATAGAGGAAGTTGGTTTCATCAAAGATTGGAGGAAGCATGGAGAAGCCTCCCTATAGGTTGAGTGAACCAAGTAGGTTTTTGCCCATCTTCTCATCTCATGGGATATTTTTGGAGAAGATCCTTGGCTCTTATACCACTTGTTGGATCTAGGTATCTAGAGGGGGGTGAATAGAGCTTCAAAATTCTCACAAGATAAGTTAGACCTTCAAATTATATCAATTAAAACCAATATCTTAAGAGCAATTTGAAGTCCTAACTAAGCAAGCATAGCAAGGATGAGAGAAATTTAAATGTGCACTTGAACAAGGTGGTTTAGAGTGGTTCCACTCTCCAAACTAGGAGAGAGTCAATCCACTGCCTAGAGAGGTCAACCTCTAGGACTTTGCAATCTGTGCATACTTATATTCATTCATAAGAGAAACAAGGAGACCACCATACATCCAAGGACTTACTTATTCAAGACAAGAGACTTACACCTACACAAGGACTTACCGACTTGATCAAGATGTCTTTAGCCTTCAACAAGGACTTACCCACACTTGCATCAAGTCTTTGGCCTTGAAGGAATTTTCCCACTCTTCTTGAATCTTGGCCTTGTCCTTCTCCTTCACCTGGAGAAGATCTTCACGTCTTCTTAAACCTTGAAGAAGAACAACAACAGCTTCACCTTCACTCCCAATAGCTTGCTTCAGCCTTTTCTTCTTTAATAAAGGGGGTAGGAAAGATGGAGTGGAATGAAAGATTTACAAGCACATGAAGGTAGCTCTCTTACAATTGGCCTAACTCACTCATAATCATGAAATGTTTTGTAAATGAGATAGAGAAAGGAACTTAAGGAATTGCAACGCACTCAACTATAGCAAGGACTTAGAATAGCATAATTGAGAAAACTTAGAATGAACTCCAAGGGGTCCTGTTTATAGTTGGGGTGTTCCCTTGAGTGTGGGATCACTTAAGGGAGAAATATAGCCATTTTCCAAGTTACAAAGGATCAATTCTCACTGAAAACAACTCATCAACGGTTATAATCACTTTTTCTACATTTTCTATATAGTACATTTGATTGAGTTTCAATAAAGATAACTTGACCGATCCACTAAGTGATAAAGCTAATTTTCAAACTATCAGTCGAGTTTTTCCTGGGAAACTCGACCGATGAGTCAAAATCAGTTTTTCTTAGTTGATCGATCAGTCAATTTCTATATGTGTGCAACTTGACTGATTGGTCTCTCCAGCAAATCCATCACTAGATCGATCAAGTTTCCAACTCAATCGATAAACAGCCTGTGACAAATTTTCTAAATTGACATTTGAGTGATCAAACATTGGAATTAAGTGTCCCTAGTTTTTTCTCATCTTAGTTACAAGTCATATCATCAATACAAGTGATTACCAAAAATCATCTAAGGTCATTTGGAGTGATTTCCCAAAATGTGCACTGCATTGCTTTTGACTTGAACTTGGACAAGCTACGGCTTGTGTAATTTGATCCTTTTCATGTACATAAAGCATGAAATCAATCTTGAACAAAATATTAGATACATAGGAATTGAATGATTAAGTTGTCATCAAAATATGGGCTATGTATAACTCTTAAGTCAATATCCTCTCTATGGCAAACCGCCAAAGAAGGCAAGAGTTAGAGATGGACTTGATGGTGATAAGGGTAACTTTGATCATTTAGGAACAACATAGGTGACCGAGGATGGGTTATATATATTGGAGAGTCTTTTGCAGCATGCTCAGCTAATGAAGGTTCATAATGGGATAAACATGGAGAACAAGATTGGCTGAGAACGAACCAAGGATTGATTAACTCGCAAAGATGTGGTGGATCTGAGAGTCCTCTGGGATAGTGATTCAACGGTTGTAGGAGGTGAAGAGAGAACTGAGTTGGGATACCATGTTCTATGGAATGGCTCTCGGTTTGGCACTCATGCAAGAGTGATGACCCTCACAGAGAAATTGAGGGTCCAAGTCTGACTCAATATGCACCTCTCTCTCTCACACACAGTCTATGTGACAATGCAATGTAATCAGAACCTTGGGTTAGATATCCAAATCAATGATATAAATTATTGGAACTATCTCACAACTATATAAAATTTCTACATAATCCATTTATATGGTCAAACAAAGTCAAAATAATCTCAAATTTTGACCATAAGTCTATACAAGGGTTAGAACACTTTAAATAGTTACCTTACCAATTTAATGGTCAAAAGATGAGTTATTACTATAATGTAGTTAGTATCACTTATGTACATCATGAAATATGGTTGCTCCTCAATTGATGTAGCCTTTTTAGTGGTCACTTAGGGTGTAATGGGAGAAGTTAGGACAATTAGGGTTCATTTGCCTTGAAGTCCACAAATTTGAATTTAATTAGTCAGGAATTGTTGTTAAGACCCTAATGTTACTTTAAATAAATTTTGTGATGTTATAATTCTACCCACCTTAAATAAATTTTGTCCTCAAAATTTCATGAGACCACCCACCTTTGGGTTTACATATTCCATGCATGCTAACTCTCTAATACTATCTTAAACACTCTACAACATACTTAATATATGATCTACTCATGGTAAACACAATTACATGAGAACTTGATAACTTGACATGATTTCATATTAGACTAGATTTTTACATGACTTGGTATAGTCACTCTCATGAATGCACCCATGGTAAGGCTCACATAAGGTCAGTTATGGCTCACATAAGGCTAGTTAAGGCTCAAATAAGGCCAGTTGAGGCTCACATGTCTAAAGAAGGCTCACATAGAGTCAGTTCAGGCTCACATAACATGATTGAGAGGACTATATCAACATAAGGTGATTTTTTTAATAAGCAACATGAATTTTGTAATTACATAATCCATTAGCATGGTAGTGATACATGATGAATACATAATGATGAAATAGTGGAAAACATTATTTATTAGCATGTGCATGATTTTCTACCGTATCTATGTCAACTTATCTACCCTTCATGTGCATGCTTGGTTAATTATGCATGATTTTCTTACTTATCTATGTCAAATTATCTACCCTTTGTATGCATGCTTGGTCGTACTTTGGATATGATTAGGTTTAGGTGACTATATTCCTCAAACTTTTAATGTTGACTCTTATTTTCTTTAACTCGCCTTTGGATACATGTCGTTCAGTCATATATTTAGTGACATGTATTATCACACTTATCTTAGTACCTCCCTATAGCACGTCACATACTACATGCATTCAAAAGGGCGAGACAAACATGATATTATGCACATAACATTCTCTCTAAAAAAAACCCAAAAGCTTGTGTCCCATACCACAAATATGTTGGAAAGATAGAGAGAATTCCATATGCAATTCTAGAGTTAACATAAAAGTCAAAATCATCTAGGCACATAACCTTAGTCCTCATCTAAACTTTTTTTTCCTAACTAGATATCTACTTTTATTTCTAATATCTTTACCAGGGGCTAGAACATATGAATTTGGGTTCTTTTCCCGGTGGCCATGTACTTATTTGCTTTGGTACAATCAATGCAACACCCCCTTTGAGCATACATCTATTAGAGGAAGCAACTCTCATGTTTCCATAACATGGGGGACTTTGGCTCAAAGGGATGTCATAAGAATCATAAACATTGCAAATAAAGTAAGCAATCACCATGCATTAATATTGAAATTTACTCAAAAATTTAAAAGGAAATCTAGTATAACTGAGTCTTGAATTGAAACTAACTAAGACAAACATGATTAAATATTATTTATGTCATACATAATGTTATCTATAAGCATTAGGATCTTCTACTGTATATGGCACCCTACTAGGCAAGTCTTTGGGAAAACTTGATATATTCCTTAAGTTGGTCTTCATATGGTTCTATTATTTAAGTTTCTATGTATCTGGGGCATCACACCCCCTACCTTGAATCAAGCAAACTGGTAAGTGGAATTGAACACATTATATCTTAAAGAGAACATGAAAATAAAAATTAACTATAAATATTAAACATTGGAGAAGGAACACAGTTGCTTTTAAATTATTTCTTTTAATCTTGACTTATGTAAGAATTATCAGATCTTGCATCAAAGTGTCTCTTGTCTAATGCAAGGAAATTTCCTCTTGGGTTGCACTAAACTTCCTCTTCTCTTATGTGAAGTGCATCTTAGCTTTGCTCTGAGGAGCCTCTTGATGAGGATCTTATATGAGTTATCTTTTGACATTATCCTTCTCTTGAAACTCTTATATTGATCTTAGATCTTATTATTGACTTTAAACTTAATGTCCATTAAGAGGATACAATAAAATGGACTATAAACATGACATTCATTTTATTATAAGTCTGTTGACTTTTAATAATTGAAATAGTAAATAGTACATCCATAGCATTCATTGTACATGCATATTTAAAATTGAATGATACTTATGATTAAATTGCATGGACCACTTACCTCTCTCTTAAATAAGATCTTATTCCTTAGGTTGATGAAATCCTATTTACATTCGTAGGGTTGAATGAAACCTTAATTACCCTATTGAATCAGTTAACATTTATTAACGATTACTCCTTAACTTGATTTCTAGGGTTTCATGATTCTTTAATAAATCAGGGGGAAAGGCTTCAAAATCATCATTATATTGTTCCTTACTCAAAAACCTTTCCAATAAACATTTTTGCAAAATTTTCTGATGTACAGTTGATTTTTTATGAATGTCCAAACTTTGTCCAATCAGAAACTCAAGAAAATCCACACAGGAAGTCAACTTATGCTTAGTGCTAGAGGTCCATGTGTAAATGTCCCAATTAGGGCCGACCACTTGGGAAAGATCTTCCTCACATACCATGTGAGCATATGACATAGATCCCTATTACCCATGAGGGCAGACTCAAAACAAAATTGCATGATCAGGGTAAAAGCATAAAACGGTTGATTACATTGTTCGTCTTCTTCATGATAGCTTCATAGAAAAGCTAATTCAAAACCAAAAGCCATCATTTTCCAGTCTTCGATGAAAATCAAGGTGTTGGACATCATCCTTGTTGCCATCCAAACATGGCAAGCCTAACCAGAGATCAGAGGTGGATAGAAAACCTATGCAACCCCTCTGCCTTGGTATCCAAAAGGAGTAGACTCGAAGGGACCAAATCTCAGTGAGAACCATTTGAACAAGCTAGCAGAACAAGGAAAGCCCACATAAAAAGCAACTGAAAGGATAAAGTTGAAATAGAAAGACCAGAATAAAAGCATGTTAATAGGTCTGGGATTTTGAAGTTCAGAGAAGACATGAAGAAAAAGGGCTAAATAAGAGCTCACTAAGAGAGGGAGAATTAAATGATCTTGAATCTTCCCACTGAGTTCCTGAGTTGATCTAGAGACTTCAAGCCTGATGTGATGGTGTCCTCTGCTGTGGCAAACTGCCAAAAAAGGTAGGAGCTATCCTGGAATTGGATATGGACTTGAGGGTGATATGGTTGACTTTGATCATTGAGAAGGGTTTTTGGAACAACAGATGTGGCCAAGTACGAGTTATATATGTACCTGAGTGTCTATAGTGGTATGCTAAGATAACATAGATTCATATTGGGAGAAACACGGGGGACAACATTGGTTGAGAGAAACCTAGCGAACCTGGAATTGGTCAACTCATGAGATGTGGCAGATCTGGGAGTTCTATCAGATAGGGATTCAACATTTGGGGGAGGTAGAGAGAGAATTAAGTTTCTATCCTACATTCTGTAGAGTCCCTTTTACTTTGGGACATAGGCGAGAGTGACGACCCTCATGAAGTAGCTAAGGGTCCGAGTCTGACTCAGTACGCCTCTCTCTCTTAGGCTGCATGATAGCACAATGTAATCAGAACCTTAGCTTGGATATTTAAATTAGTGATATAAATGATGGAAACTATCTCATAACTATATAAATCTTACATAATTAGTTTAGATGATTAAACAAAGTCAAAATGATCTTAAATTATGATCATAAGTCTATATAAGGGTCTAGAATACTTTAGCATAGTTTCTTTTCCAATTTTGTGGTCAAAAAATGAGTCGTTACTATAATGCAGTTAGTATCAGTTATGTACATCTAATGAAATATATATGATGCCCAATTCATGTAACCTTTATTCTATGGTCACTTAGGGTGTAATGGGCATGTCGGGCCAATTAGGGTTCATTTATCTTTAAGTCTACGGCTTTGAATTTAATTAGTGAGGAATTATTGATAAAACCCTAATGTTACTTAAAATAAATTGTTGGATGTTACATATATATATATATGATACAATTCTTTCTATTTGCATATCTCATATTGTCATTATTTTCTCTAGGGATTGAGAAACCTTAATGGAAACTTAGAAGTCATAGAGGAAGGAGACTACAATCTCTAGACCTTTGCCTTCAAGCATTATATAGATAAAGTGGATACGAGCTTGCATAGTGAATTCATTTTGGATGTGTGACTTCACTGAAAACATGTGTTTCTAGCAGAAGGATTCCATAATGGAGAGGAGTGTGAAAAAGAAAAATCCATCCATGGAGTAGTACATTCTATAGTAAGACTTCAGTTGTGGAACTGTGTGTTCCTATAGAGGTAACTACGGGGACATATACTAAATCAACTGGGGAAAGTTTCTCACCTTCATATTGTGTCCTCCACTGAGAAGATATTATATTCCCCTAACATCAATTGTGGAATTTCTTGTTCTAATACAAAAGATCAATTTTCTACACACATCCTAAGGTGAGTTTTAGAGTTCTAAAGACCCTAAAAACAAGTTTACATTTTTGACTTGGCAAGATCAGAGAGAAACATAGATCGTAAAGTCCAAATATACACTAAGCAATTAAAGACAAACTATTCAAGAAACTTCCATGTTAAGGTATAAACTTTTAGAATCTATTATTATTTTGTTGCATTAGAAAAATTTTGATTGAGGGATTCTTAAGAAAAATATTTACTTTTGATGCATTAACTGCTCCAAATAACCCAACACAAGGAACCAAAACCGGGTGGTGCTAACCAACCCAGTGCAAACCAATGGATCTAGGATGGGGTATTATCATGCCCAGGTTCACAACCAACCCTATAAAACTTATTCTCACATCAAAGGAACCCATTTCTCACTCAAAAACTAAAGTCAGATTAACCATGATCATGCACTCATCCTGAGTTCAGATGGAACCAGTCAGATTCCAACACATCATGCCCTCAACTCTCTCACCCTACTCATGAAATTTACCATTGTTCACATGAATCTAGCCGCATTGCCTATCGACCAGACAAAACCTCTTCAACTCAACCTACAAAACTAGGGCACCAAAAAAGTCCTAGCCTAGGCCCAAGTTCACATATACCTGGTCAGTTTTAGGCACAAGTGTTCAACACCCCATCCCACAATCATGTGAGTATGGCCCAGTACAAGGCCCACAAAACCAAGGTTCGAAACCTTGATTCAAGGAGAAACAAATCAAATATGATTCGCATATATGTACATAAGATCATAAAACTTTGATGTCACATTTGTATCACAAGATAAAGGAACCATATTTGTCATGTCATCATATGATTAGGGTTAATCCATTATTAATTAGTTGTATTAAGTTCTTATTATGCAAGAAATTAAGATAAATAAAATGAAATTAGGGTTGAATAAGGATTGAGATTTTATAATAAACATGCATATATTATGTTTTGACATTTGACCAAATTTTCATTGAATGCTTGTTCAGTCAGCAAATCTGGAGATTGGCTTTTGCAGATGGATATATTAATCACTTACCCACATCTATCTATAGTTTTCTCGAATCATGTTCTGAGAATGAGAATACCTATTTTCTAGTGACTATCCATGGTATTTGAAAGGAAAGGAATCGGAGAATTTTTGAAGGTGTTGATAGTTCAACCCTTACTATTTGGAGATACTTGAAGAGAGATATTGATGCTATAGCTTAAAATGTATGGATAGATAGCTATTTTCTTTCTAGTCTTTCTTCCTTTTTTGTGTTTCTCTTTCTTTTCTACGCATTGTACATACTTTTTGAAAAAAATACAAAAAAAGGGAGACGCGCTTTGGATACCAAAAAAAAGCATTTGACCATTATAGGTTGTTCTACATGTTTCCTAGGAAAAAGAGAAGTAGCAACTTGGAGAATCAAGTCCCTTTAGCAGTTTGTATTCATCAAGTAGTAAAGTGTAATTGTACAAATGTGAAACTTATTAAGTAAATCATAATATAAGTAAAAAAACATAAGGAACACACATCTTAATACTTAATCCTCATATACATCTCCAACTAAAATTCTTAATTGTTATTTTTCATAATCATTTAGACATGTGGAAAGAGTTGTAAACAAGGCATGTCACCTATTCCCTACTCAACACATTCAAGTGTTGGAGTCACGATCATGGTCTAACACCTCTAGTGGATAAGGTTTTGGATAGAGCCTAACACCCCTTCCCAACCTCTTCCAAATAGTATGACCATGGTTAGTCACCTTCCTCCTACATGAAGTGTGTTTAAGGCATGTACAATTATACATATGTGGATAAGATCTATGGCTAAAGCTGGTTCAACTGTGATGCTACAACAAGAGTGTGACTTTGTCTCATGCTCTCTTGCTAAGTCCCAAAAAAACATGGGTTTTGAGGTATTGTCGAATCCCAACTCTTAATACATAGAAACTTGTAGAGAACCAAAAAATATACATAACAGGAACATGTGTCATATATTATATATGAGATGATCATATTACATGCATTTAGGTCATCTTACAATCCAGATGTTTTTTTTTTCATTTATATGAGTGCCTTTTATATTATATTTATATCTCAAACTGGATATATGATTGCATATGATAACCTTGTGTTTATAAATCACAAGAATTATCTTACTAGATCATAACATATTTATTAGAATCATAATTGGAGTTAGGGTATTACATAGAATGTGATATAATACAGGTCATATAACAACAAAAACAATTAGCAATGTATCACAAATTTTATGTCAACATCATTATACAAATTCGGTTTGAGTTTTGATGTCTCTTAGAAGGAAAAACATGCAAATAGATTATATAGACATCACGTGAATAATGTATGTCATTAGTTACTTATTTACTTATCAATAAGGTAAATAGTGAGGAACATCCATTAGAATAAGACATATCGTGTAATTCACCTTAAAATGCATGAGATCTCAATTAGGAGTTGCTTTAAGAATTTAGGAAAATTAGGTTATGATTGCAATTAAGCTAAGTAATTTCTAGAAAAATAAACACTTGTTCTTTAGAAAAAAACTCCTATAGTAATAATAGAGATAATAATATTCTATCAATTAGAAAATATGAAAATTTTTACTTCATTTAACATCATTAGGTCCTTACTCAGAAACTTTTCATGTAGACATCTTATGTTCATGTATAACTAAAGAAACAGAATTATTTGCTCACCTAAACATGGAAACATGAGAACACAACAACAAATAATGCCCCAACCTACCAAAAGTCACAGGCTTACCAATCACAACAAATGGAGCTCGAGTAGGAGAAAAAAATTTGAATCGATTTGATTCCCATGGATCATACATAATCTAGGTCATCTATGGTGACAAGCTGAGGAGAAAGTAGAAAAAAATCATACAAATTAAAAAAAAACTTATCTCAAAAACACAAAAGGAAACAAGATCAGCCTCCAACTAACTCGACGGATCCAAGGTCACCTCCAAACTCACCACTATATCTCCTATATGATAGAACAGCATGAAAATAAGGTATGTTTGCAATTTAGGAAAGGGGGTCATGGAGATAGGTTAGAAAGGTATAATATTACCCTTATGTAGATGTCAACTATCCCTCAAAGTTTGAGGGGCATTTGAAATGTCATCCCAACCAATGGGTTTGACTTTGCCCATGGTTGGTCAACCAAGCATATTCAGACATCTAAAGGTTAGTCTATGAGAAAGATTGGGTAACTAATAGCCCTCACATGATTAATGTGTGTCTGACCTATATAGAAGTCATCTTAAACACCAAGGTACCTACCCATAGTTACATATATTCACTATAAGGTTACTTAAACCTTAGCATAGCCTCTAAGGTCATCCAGAATGCTCCCCCATAGCACTAACACAATAGAATCACACTAAATACCTAGAAATCATCCAATTATTGTAAAATTAGGTTTTCTATCTCCCAAACTACTAATACAACCATATCAGCATATAACACTCCTTAAATAATAAATATTAACATATATATCATTATTAAACTGTAGATAAATTGAACACATTAGAGTTTGTACGCATGTTTAGCTGGAAACAACATGTGGACATCAATAACAATGAAGAAACATATCATTATCACTAATTAGGTTTCCAGTGTACACATTAACCATTTATCATCATAAGTAGGTTTTCGTAGCAATTGAAGATATTTGCTGCTAAACATGAAGGTGACGAGATTATAGGTAATAAAACAACATGATTAAAGGATAACATTAGTACAAGGTCTCACGCTTCAAAATTTACAAATTTTTCTCTTTCAATTTTTGAACTTTGTAAATAGAATATAAATCTCAATACCATCAAGAAATTTAGTTATCAAGTCTTTCCTCATGTTGCACATTACAACATCTTTCATAATATAGAAAACAATTTATTTTGGTTTATTGATTTTAGAAAAGAATGATAAAGCAATAGGAAATAATAGATAGAAGATTTTAACCTTCTCTATATAAAAATTGTAAAATAAGTAGGTTAAAGAGTGTTTGGATCATTGATAGTGAAAATTAATTATTTCCAACAACAATAAAGAGCAAGAAGCTCTATTAGAGACCTCGACATGAAAGAGTAGAGAAACTAGATAATAAAACCTTTTAATGAAAGTTAGAAAAAAAATCCAATGACAAAATTATAGAAAATAGTTCTACTAATAGGAGGAGTGAGGAAAAATAGATCCATAAGTTAAAAACCTGGAAAAACATAGTTGAAGTTTTTAGAAGAATGAAAAAAAAGCAAGTAGTCTATTGACGAACTGGGAGATAAAATAGGGTCTCCAACTAATAAGACCTTGTATTATAAATAAACCAACTTAAAAATCTTACTTCTTAGGCAATAAGGAAAGCTACAATCAAGCAACCAAATAGAAAAACAAGACAACCGCATAGTTAGAAAAGCAAGCCACATAAATTGAAATAGAAAATATTCTCTTCCAATATCATAACATTGATAATATTACTTGAGTCACAAAAACCAAATAAATTATATTCCCAGCCTTGTTAGGAATTCTATTACAAAATTTATAATAAGAACAATATTAGTTGGAGTGGCAAGACATAAACATTAATTTGATACCAAAAAAAAAAGATAAAGCAACCATAGTATAAATTTTGATTAAAAAAATGGGGGCAACATTAGCAAAACCTGTCAACCTATAAATCTTGGAAATATAAATGACTAGATTATTAGACCATGTGATCATAATGGATTCACCACATAAAAATTGATAATATAAGTGATAACAAAATAGAACATATAACTAAGAAGTGACGTGATTGTTAGATGGCAAGACAATTGCAATGAAGCAATCAAACATGAGCAGGCATTAAAATCTAAATTTTGACTCCTTTTTTTCTAGGATGAAACATGTCAAGTACATGTGTTTGGGTGTAAATTTGGCATCCCTACTGGAACTAATTCTTGAGATAGGTGTACCTTTTTAAAGTGTACACAAACATTTCATATTGAAGGGCTCCAAGTTCAACAAAGTGAAGATTGTTATTGAGTATAAACATAAACATATTATGGATTTTATTTTCTTAGGAAAGTTATTTCATAAACACATAAATTAACTATTTTTTAGACGGTATAGACTTAAATATGAACAATACCAATCCATTTGTTAAAATTGGTATCATAAATACAATTGTTCTCCTATTTGAACACAATCAGCTTCACAAAAATGAGGGAGCCATTGACACATTTGGTCTAGAGAGGAAGAGATGTGTATATAGTGATTCATTTAGATGGTTGAGAATATATGCTTTAAAAGTAAAAAAGGAAAAATCTTTATGAATAAGGCACTACAGTGGGGTGGCAAAATATAATAAAATAAAAGATTTTACATAGTCATGATAGCTAATGGTGGAGGGAGCTCTTGAAATAATTTATAATGTATAAGGTTTCCTAAAAAATTTTTAAAGGGTATAGGTACTCCAAAAAAAACTCAAAGACATAAGAAATGAGGCATATTGGAGGGTAGATGCATAGTCACTCACTCAAATTCTTAGGTCAGTAGACTCTAATAGGCCCCCGCCACAATTACATATCATCACTAGGAAAAATCTTTGGCTTTATATTATTTGCGCCACCCCTCTCAAGTGCCCTATTCATAAACCTTTTTCAAATTCTTTGTTTACTTTATAAATAATCACTTCAAAACTATTCAAATGGACTACTTTACATGCATGTATTCTTGTTGGTCCAACCACACCAGTGGATCTCCTATAGTTCTAAGGAGATGGGGATTTTTAATCTTTTTAAAAAGGGGGGAAGGTTCTCTCATAAAAACAAGAAACTCAAATACGAAATCAACCAGGCATGTTGAAGAGGAAACTAGTATGGATAGTTTGAAAACTAAAATTGAAAATTCAAATCAAAATCATTGCAAAAGTTGATCCCAAAATTATATTTTCCATTATGAGCCTTGTCATGTACAAAATTTATTGGATTCATTGACATTGTTGGGAAAGAGATTAACTAGTTTCTGAATGAAGAATCAGTTTATCAGTTGGAAGGGGTGCTTAATATTGTAAAAGAAGAAAATATAAAAAATTATGAATAAGTCACTTTAGAGAGGTGAAGAAAATAAATAAATCAAATATCTTACATAGTCGAGGAAGGTAGCCATCGTGAATATTAACTATATTTAAAAGAGTGGTGGTTTACTAATATTTTAGTTAAAAAAGGTTCATAAAAGACTTAGACACAATAGAAACAAGGCATGTTGGAGGGGAATGTATCTTGATCACTTCCTCATTTTCTTAGATAAGTAGACTAGAGTGGAATATGTATAATTAAGGATTGGATAGATTGTGTACCTCCCTTATAGTGGGTGGTTAGACTAAACCTCCAAATGAAGGCTAGTATAAATGATCAATTCCTTATAATGACCCATTCCCAAGTTAAACCTAACCCTTGATTAACTTTATAGCTTTAACTTAATATCTTTATTTACGAAGTTAATCTGAAAACCAAATTTGTGTGCTAATTCTTACATGGATATATTAAAATATTAGAACTTTAATTTGGTAGAGACTTATTGTAACACCCACGCCCACCACCTATGACTCTCATAATGTTTTAGGAATGACGATTGGCCCCATAGACCACTACTAGACTTGGTTGCAAGATTTGTCCTCACTCATGCACAGCACGGGATCAGCTTCTTTATAGGTCACACATCCTAGTATAACTCTAGACTGAGGGTTCTTAACTACAGGGTACCTTATGATGGGCTACCTAGAAATGAGGTGCACCATAGTTGTATGGGAGATTTCGTCATTCCTTCAAAGATCATTTTACCTGAGGCCTCAAATCCTAGAATGTTTCAATATCCCCCACTTAGACCATTGCATCCTCATTAAGTCTCTACTATAAGGTCTAACAATCTTTCTCCATTTTAGTGCAAACTCAAAATGGCACATGTGCATCCAGCTCTAGATTACGCCTACTAACGCAAAGGTGGGTAGATCACTATGGATATCCCCTTCGAGCATTCCTAGATCGCATGTCTCAAGACTAGAAAACCATATCCCATGAAGGCCCCACCTACTTAAGGGGTTTTGTCTCTAATATTATTTCTAATGCACTGGTTCACTTCTTGGGGCTTTGGTAGAGTTTAAAGAAGGAAGAGTAGCCCCAAAAACCGTCATTATCCTTGTATATGTGTTTTTCCTCATTCACACATAGCCTGAGATCAACTCCCCGACAAGTCACCCATGTTAGTGTTACACTGGGACAAGCGTGCTTAACTGTCAAGTAGTTATCGATGGGATACTTAAATAGGAGGTGTACCTTGGTGATATGGATAGTATAATAATTCAAGAGAACTTTACCTGAGGTATCAAATCTTGGGAAGTAGCACTTATGTTTACAATTAAATATAATTTGCAAACCCTAAATAATGTGTGTAACATGTGTGGATGGTGGTTTTCATAACAAAGAATGAGTTGTGTGACCTCATTGGTAGAATGATCATTGAACATTAATAGGTGAAGAGAGTTAAGAACATTCAAATAATGTAATAATATAAAAAGGGTGTGAGAATAACTAATTAACCTAATTAAATGTAAGTATTAAGATAACTTAAGGATTAAGGAAGAGAAGACGTGAACTAGAAACCAAACCAAGATTTAGTTGATTGAATGTTTATATTCAACTTGGTAGACTATGCACCACTGGATGAATTTTGCAAAGGTTGGACTGACCTTTAGGGTCAAAGTGACAACTTTGACTGAATCTCTACAATACTATTGAATTTGTTGAAAGTTCAAGTCTGCAATTTCAAAAAATGTGGCATAATTCAAACTTACTTGCAATATAAAGGTATGCTTGATCTCTTCTGTAAGACCACTGACCTAGCTTTCCGGTTAATCTTTCTTTCTTAGCATAATAGGATGCTTAAAACCTTAATATAATCATGTGATGTGCTTTGATAACATGTGACATGCTTATTCTTTCAGTTTGGTCCAGTTTGGATGTTGTTTGAGCTAGATATGCCTTTATGTGCCTGTTTTGGACCTAATTTCAATTTACCAATGTTTAGGGTTTATCTTGTAGATTTGTTAGATGCTTGATGTGTCTCACATGTTTTGGAATCAGTTTGGAGATAGTGATTCTTTAGGGCTCTTTGTTGCACCTTGGTTTGATGAGGTGGCATCTTGAGTTGATGTTCTAGGCTTTTCTTGGATGTCCTAATTTGATGTTGACATTGAGTGTTGAACGATGGTTTCCCATGGTTTTTAGTGATCATAATGTTGATCTTCAACCTTTTTTTCTTTGGTCGATGAGGTTTGAAGTGCACCTAGCCGTTTTGGCGGCCGAATATCCAAGAAACCCTAGGGTGCATTTTATGTGATTAATGGCCATTTGATTCCCTTTGACCGATTGAGCTTTGGACCAAGTTTTTCTTTGACTGATTGAGCCTTCTTAGACCATATAGGTCGATGAGTTTTCTTGTTTTTATCACCATGACACATGAGTGGGTGTGGTGCTTTCATGGTGAGTTTTGATGGACAAGTGGCACATGTTTGCATGACACCTAACCTCCCTTACCTCTCTCTAATATTGGATATATATACCCCTCTCTTTGCATGCAAGTGATCCTTTTCCACCCTCTTAAATCTCTCTTCTCATTGTAGCTCATCCCCCTTGTTTTCTTGGTGGTGAAAGAAAGAGCTTCACCTTGGAGAAGTTGGTCGAGCCCCTTTGCATATTGATCTAGGGTCTGGAGCAACTCTTCTTTGGTGATGGCTTGGTGTTTCTTGATCTTAATAAGTGATCTACCTTTCTTGATCTTTGTTTTCTTGCTACCATACCTTCCTTCTCCCTCTTTTTGGTTGAACCCATGGTTCTCCATGGCAGTTCTTGAGTTAAGCTTGAGGAACTTCTCTCTTCTTGTTCGAGTTCATGGTTCTCCATGGTGGTGCTTGAGTTGAGATGAGATGAAGAATCCTCTCTTTCTTATCTATTTAGTCTAAGGTTTTGCTCTCTATTTTGTGCTCCTTTAACCTATGGTTTTTCTTCTAACCTATGGTTTTGCTTCTCTCCTTGAGGTGATGTTAGCTTGGATGTGGAGGTGATCAAGCTAGGTTTTCTCTCTTCTTGGAGCATCCTTGCTTTTGGAGTTGTTTCTTCACATCAAAGGTGAGTTATCTACCTATCTCCTCGATTAATGTTGCACTTAATCTTGCATGCAAATAACATATCTCTAAAATGTGGTTCCAAGTAGATGATGGTGATATCTTGAATTAGGCTTTAAGTTTCTTGGCAATTCTTGAGTAGATAAACCCCTTTTCACTAAACCCTAATCTAGTGCACATTTATCTTGTTGATGATGGAGGTGTTGATCCTTACATGCATGTGCTAGATGATGGTTTCCTTCCTCATAATCGTGATTTTGTTTTCTTGATTAATGAAGGAAGTTTTAGATACATGAAAGATGGTATAAATCTTGGTTTTTTCTCATGCTTCATAGTTTGGTTTTCTCTCATGATGATGGTTGATTTATGGTTTTGAAGATGCTTTCCTTTTTGAGGTTTTTCTCCTTGGTGATTTCAATTTCATGATGATGATCAACGTGTTTTGATATTGTGTTGGATGTGATTTTCTTTCTATTGATGTTTACCATGCTATTATCATGTGGTCAATGTCTTTTGAGGGTTTTTGGGTCGCTAAGTATGGATCTCCTTGAATTGTCACTGAAGTGATTACCTTCTTCGATCGATGAGTTTACACCATGTTCTTTGGTCACCAAGACTTGATTTATGTGGTTGTTGATGTTTTGATTTCTCTTCGGTCGATGAGATGTCGATGTATCCTTCTGGTCACCAAGATTCTTCCTCGATCGATGAAGATGTGTGATGTTCTCTTCGGTTGCCAAGCACTTGTCTCCTTTGATCATGATGATGGTGCTTTCTCTTAGGTCTTTTGTGGTACATGTTTCTTCAGTCGATGATGTGTGTGACTTGTGTGCCCGATGAGGGTGACTCATCTCTTGAATCGATGAAGATGGTGAGCATCAATTTCTTTAGTCGATGAGAATTTCTGGACTCTATGTTTGTCTATGTGGTTGGCCTTATGGTCATGTTGTTTGACTTGCTTGTTTCCAAGATTGTTGGAAATGGTGATTATTATGGTCGAGTGTTAATTGCTGATTTGAAACCCTAATTCGGTTACAATGTTGAATCCTAACTCTAATTGCAAGTACATAATGAATTTGCTTAGCTTGCTTGAGTAATAGAAAGATGATAAAGTATTTTCTCTCTCCTAATGTTATAACCCTAATTTGTTGGTTAATAAGCATCATCACTACTGTTTGAATTTTATATCTCTTATGTGAGACATGTGTGATGATTATGAGCCTAGATGAGGTAGAGAGATATAATGATGTTCTTGCAGGGAATAATGTGAATGGTCTTATGACCTTAGCAATAGCTTTGTGCTCTATTTGATGAGATATCCTCTGTGATGAGTTGAGGGATTGATATTCTAGGATAATGTGATAATGGCCATGGTCTTATGTATGTAAGTGGAATGGTACCATATAGTGATGTGATAAGCTTTATGTTTCATATGTTTTATATCTCCTAAAGTTGCAATCTACCCTTATCTTTATAGAATCTTTTTAGGGTTTGTATGTAACTTGATTGGTGCAGTTAAAAGACACCCAATTGGCATTTACTAATCAACTGGAACCCTAATCATGTAGTTGTCGTGGCCATAGATCCATTCCAGCGTCAGAACTTGATGGATGGTGAAAACGAGTATTCCTAAGGGAAACTCGAAGGGCATTCTGTTGAGTATGTGGGCAGCTTGGAGAGTACATCCTTGATCCATATCCCAAGGTGTTTGAGAATGGATGTGGTCATGTCTCGGTGTGTGTGTGTGTGTGAACAACAGTGAGAAAAGCTACGGTTGTACCTTAGTGATAGGGTTTTGTACCCTGGTGTCTAGCGTTGTGACATGTAACAAGGCGGGCTAGGCGTATTTAGCTTGACTATATGTTGTTTGTCGCATCGAACTTTCAAAACATGATTTACTTAAGCGGAAGCGATCACTAACAGCGGAATTACTAAAAATCACTAAAAATTTAAACCTTTTTCAAAGAGATCCAAACACATGAAAACTCTTTGACCAAGAACCAATGTATTTCATTTACATCCTGGTTCATAGGTGCATAACATGTACCATCTCTTCTCGAGAATTACATACAACAGTTGCTTTATCAAACTATACATAAGCAACATAAATCTCGAGGCATTCAAGCTAAAATCTCATATCGATGATAAAAACACTATCTACTGACTCCTAGGACCTGAGAGTATAGAGACGACACATAGGACTCATATCCACAAGACACGACAGTCAGTATCTCCACTTGAGATGTTACTGTTGTCCCTGGTGTTACTGTCCTTTTTCCTGCTGTATGATTTCCACCTCTTCGTCCGCGTCCACCTAAAAATGTTGGATCCCACGGGGGTGAGACAAATGAAGAATTATCCCAGCGAGAGATATAACTCTCCGCCAGAAACATTATTATTGCAGATAAACATTATGAAACTGAGCAGGGGATAAGAAGTTTAGAATATTTTCATCTTTTAAAGCATTGCAACTATCTATGATAGAGCAGTAAATCATCTATTATTTTTATAAGGAATAGGGAGAACAAGTATATCATTTATCCATCATACTATATCAATATCTCATGCTTATCTTGTGATACTCATTATCATGGTATATAATCCATGAATCATTCTCATTTCTGTTTATTGACCTTAGTCAATCTGTTAACCAATTATTGGATTGTTCCAGTCATGTGAGTATACATCATCATATTCTGTCCAAACATTGAACTATACCAATTATATGCAAACCTTTCAGGCATTGGACTATGCCAATCCTGAGAAAACATTCCAGGCATTGGTCTATGCCAACCATGTGCAACCATTCTAGGTATTGGACTATGCCAATCTTGTGCAAGCATTCCAGGCATTGGACTATGCCAATCCTATGCAAACATTCCAGGCATTGGTCTATGCCAATCATGTACAATTATTCCAGGTATTGGGTTATTACCAATCATGTGACATTATTCCAGGTATTAGGTTATGACCAATCCTATGCAATTATTCCAGGCATTGGGTTATTACCAATCATGTGACATTATTCCAAGTATTGGGTTATGACCAATCATGTGCAATTATTCCAAGTATTGAACTATATCAAACATGTGTATCTATTCCATGTATTGAACTATGTCAATCATGTGCAAACATTCCAGGTATTGAACTATGTCAATCCTGTTCATCTTCACTGAATACCACATCACCTTTACTAGTATTAAACCTTGGCCAAGCTATCATACTTATTCACATCCTTTATGTAATACATGTATTCCTCTTATCTCTTTTGAGCTTATTCCAAATACTATAGCCCTTATTTGGCTATAAACTTAAGGCATGTATGATTAAGATTTCATTATTATTATTGTATCCATTTATTATTATTATTATGTTACTAAGTTTCCATTTCCCAGTTTACTTGAACATTATAATTGCTTTCATGAAACCTTTATAAACATCTTGTTACCTCTCACTAGGCAACAACTATCCACATGTCTCACAAAGCCCATTAAACATCTTGTTACCTTTCACTAGGCAACAACCATCCACGTGGCTCACAAAGCGCATTAAACATCTTGTTATCTCTCACTAGGAAACAACTATCCACATGGCTCACAAATCCCATTAAACATCTTGTTACCTTTCACTAGGCAACAACCATCCACATGCCTCACAAAGCCCATTGAACATCTTGTTACCTTTCACTAGGCAACAACTATAAGGGTTAGAGTTTTCCCTTTATAGTGGAAATAGGGTTTCAAGTTCATATCATCAATACAAACCCTAAATCATTGCTCCACACATCTAGGAGCATAAATTAATATCATAAGTATTCAACCATACTTATTTATTCTCAGCATTTATCATTACGAGATAATCAACACAAAGTATGAGTTTCTCTCTCATCTTTTCTAGGATATTGATTACATCATACTTTGTTATCTTGGCTTAACCCTTTCTCAGGGTATGTTAGCCTACACTTATCAAAGCGCATCACATCTTAATGTGACAATGACAATTGTCATGGCACACTCCATGTGTTACTTCATCCAAGTATATTGGATATAGGGTACATCAAGGTGTATCAACCTTGAGGTGTTGAATGTGATATCTATCACATCTTAATGTTTCACCTCCCTCATCACCTTGATATTACTTAAGTTCATCAACTTATCTTGTATTAGGGTAATTCCCATCCTAATACTTTATGTACCAGTTCATCACATATCATGTAATACATTGGTCATAATTCACTCCTTTAATTTATTCAACCATTATTGATATAAGATTATCCATTATCAGGAATTAGGGTTTCCCGTCTTTATCAATTAGGGATTTGCATAACATCACCCTATGTTGGGGTTTCTCATGACATCACCCTATGCTAGGGTTTCATATGACATCATCCTCAATTAGGGTTTATTATAGCTTTTCCCCAAATTAGGGTTTCATCATTACCCTTAATTAGGGTTAGGGCTCATCGACCTTCTTAATTAGGGTTTCATGATCTCTTTATCAAGGATCATACCCTAATTACACATTTTATTCATGTTGAAAGTGTTGAGGCTTAACCACTGTATGGTTATCATTCATGTAGGAATTCCTCTCTCTCTCATCCTCTATAGGATGTTGCTTTGCTTCAAGCTTGATTAAATTAGGTCAACTTGAATGAAGGGTTAACATGGTGTATTGAGATATTGCTTCCATAAGCATCAAAGGTTAACCACTTTTAATGTACTAATCACCTAAGTACTTTAGGGATTCAACCATTGTACTTATCTTTGGTAATCATCATTATCAATCATGGAATCAATTGATCTTTTATAACCTTGAGTCTCCAAACGGTTTTGGGTACCTTGAACCTCCAAACAGTTTTGCCCCTTTTTAACCCTCAAACGGTTTTGAAACCGTTTGCCCTCCAAATGGTTTTGAAACCGTTTAGGCATCCTAGGTCTGAGACTGTTTGGTCTTTAAATGGTTTGAAACCTTTTGGGCATCTAGCCCTTGAAACCGTTTGAACAAATATACATAAAAACCGTTTGAACAATTTCCCTTGAAACCGGTTGGATGATATAATCTTGAAACCAAAAGGACCTCCAAACGGTTTGAGACCGTTTGATCCCAAACGGTTTCAAGACCGTTTGGACTCAAACGGTCTCAAGACCATTTGGTCCAAACCACTTTGAAACCGAAAGGAGCAATTAGGGTTTGTTTCAACCAAATCGATTAGTGTTTTTTTTAATTAAGCCAGAGGGTTCTCTATTCATCCCACCCCTCTCTTGTGGGCTAAACCATCAAAAAAATACACCTCCTGCTTATGTGTCTGCAGGTTTGTTCCCCCCAGAAGACCAGATAAAAAAACCTCACAACCCAGACAAAGAAACAACTAAAAAAAACATCCATGATTCATTAAGCGTCGATCCTCTACAGGTGCACGTAGGGAATGCACCTTTTCTCCAAAGCTGCCATGCCTCGAATCGATTAGGGTTTACTCCATTGAATTGATCATCAATTGAACCATTAATTAATCATCATTTGGTAACCATTGGATCTTCAACCATCCAATCATACTCAACCATAGACCTCCAAACGGTCTTGAGACCGTTTGGTTGACCTCCAAATGGTCTTGAAACCGTTTGGGTCAATCAGCCCTTAAATTGATTCAATTCACTTAAGGATTCAACACTCAACCCGATTAGGGTTTGCAATTGGTGGATTATCCAATCTTGAAACCTTTATCATCAATTTAATTGAAGCCAATGGATTAATGTTCAACAACATCAGCACTTAACCTCCAAATGGTCTAAGAACGTTTGATCCCAAACGGTCTTGAGACCATTTGGTTTCAAACGATCTTGAGACTGTTTGGTCTCAAGTCATTGAAACCGTTTGCACTAGATATTATTAAGGTGTGTGCTTAAGATGATATCATCATCTTCAAGCTATGATCCTTCATAATTTGCTGTAATTCTCATAGTGGTTCCATTGATTTGATCAAATGAATTTCAATAAGAACAAAATAATCAACAATTGATGAAGAATTGAATGCAATAATAATATTAAGGGTTTAAGTTATAAAACCCACCTCCAAAGAATGCTTCAAAGCTCAAACTCCACGTCTTTAATGGTGGAAGAAGCTTTGTCACTCCACAAGGTTTGTTCCTCAAGCTTTTGAGTTAAATGGATTGGCTAGAAAGGAAGATTGATGGAAGAAAAGAAGAAAACCATCATTCATTTTCGATTTCCATCATGAAATCATGGTTGAAAGTGATCAAGAAGCTTACCTACAGGTTGGGGGTCGTCCTCCTGTTGCTCCTAAGCTTCCTTGGTCGTTTTTCAAGCAAGGAGAGAAAGAAGGATCGAAAAAGCCTTTGAATTGAGTTGGAAGTGGTGTTTTTATAAGGAAATTCAATGAGAGAGAAAGTAGTAATTAATTCCTTTAATTTCTCAAATTGATGCCACATATCCCCCTCAACTCCTTGCCCACGAAGCTATGTTCTTTACCTTTGCAAACCTCTTCATTATCCATGAATTTTAAGGAAAAGAAATTAAGCACCTTAACCGTTATAATAATAATATCTAAAAATTAGTGGATATTACTTTTTCTTTATATAATGTGAGTGGGTTATCCACTTGCTTGAGATATTTTCGTGCCTTTGCAAGGCACATGGTCGTCCATTATTTTGCAAAATCATCCCTCACCTTTTGGTTGCAGGGCTTCTTCAATTAATATATTTATTTTTGCATTAAATTGAAGTAAAGTTCTAATTATGCTTAAATCTTGATTATTTTAATATCAAGATTCTCTCTCTTCCAAAATGTTTCAAATGAGGCGACCCTCTCATTTTATTTTCTCTATATGATGCCAAGAATCATGAGGGACCATCTTGAAGTGGTATATTGCATATTGAACCCTAGGTTTAGGGTAAACTGCACATTACACCAAAACTAGGTTTTAATGCGCAAACATTGCTTCATAAACTCTTTCTTGGTACTCAGGCTTCTACAAGCCATACCTCTGCATCATTTTCTTTCTTATGATGCTTCAACACCTGAGGAACATTTTATCATGTACAATTTGCAAGTTAACCCCTCAACTTGGGTAATTTGCATATTAGTCCAAAACAGGCAAAACATTGTTTCAATATTATTCAAAAAGGACTGAAATTGAAACATAAGCTCCTCTTGAGCCTTAATTACTTTTCAAAAGATAAGAGCAAGCATATAATTAACTTTATTAAGCAAAACCTCTAGGTTTAAAGCATAACCCAGGTCAGGGATGTTACATTGTTGGTGGCAGTTTGACTAAGATGTCACTGCAGTGCAGACTTGTACTTACTAAGTGGGGAGAAGATCTTGGATTTTGGCTCTTCTTAGATCTTGTATGGCACTGAATAGCACTTTTTAGTTGTCAATTGGATTTGGGTGGTATGACTCAAATCCCCAGGGCATTAATAAAAGATGTAATATAGTTGTGTAGTATAACTATGTAGGGTTAAACACGCTTCACATTGGATGTTTACCCTTGCCTTGTTTTTATAACTGCTTAGTTGTTATAAAATGTGGTAAGAGAAATCAACTGTTATACATGTTTTCCATTTTCTTTCTTATCTTGTTCTAAGCCTATCAGTGATAGTTGTTCAATTTGCTTAACTTATGTAATTAGTTTTAGTTATTCTTTTAGCTGAATCTTATCATCATGTTTAATAATAATGCATATGTGGTAGCAATAACTGTTGGTTGAGAGGTATATCTATCGCTGGGATATGGGTCTCACCTCGTGGGTTTCCACATCTTTTAGGCAGTCATCAGCAATGTGGTAGAGATCGTAATCTTGAGAAAATAAGCTCAGAGAATAGTATTCGTTGAAGGTTGGGTAGCTGCTAGTGTTGTATAGTAGAGTCCTATGTCGTCCTTGTACCCTCAGCTCTAGGAGGGATGTGTTCTGTAGAATTTTGGATATCAGCACATGTTTTAGAAGTATGTTGTGGTTCTATATATGAGGTGTGTACATGTGAACATGTTCTTTTGTATACAGGTTTGTGTCTGACGGCCACTGTACATATGTGAATACATGGTATGGTATGTGATATGTTAAATGTTGTGAACCTTGATGTAATATGTTTCCACATAGTGATGGTTATATGAGATCGGCTTTAATTTACCCACTTTTATGGGTATATGTTTGTTAATCTGTTGATCATGGGCTTTGTTTTGAGTTCTCTCTTTCGTGTGATGTCGGGTTGTCAAATGGAAAGGTTGGTATTAGAGATCTAGGTTCGCTAAGTCTATAGGGACACAAGACTAGGTTTGTGTCTATTCTTGCATTGTCCAACATATCTGATCATAGCTTTTACTTTTTTAGATATGTTTGGAGAACACAAAGAACATGTTGAGAGTAGCTTCATGGAACTACGATGTGGTGCGAGGAGGTATGCCAGAGTAGATGGAGTGCCTAAAGTGCCTCACTTTGACCCATCAACCATGGCCAATCCCACTTTTTAGTCTATGTTTGGACAGTTGATGGCCATGATTTCACATATGGCAGATAGAGCGCCTGTATCTCAAGCAAGGGTTGTTGTTCCCAATGCAGAAACCCAGGGTTCTGGGAAGATTTTTGAGAGGTTATGACATGCAGGGGAGATCAAGTATGTTGGTACATCAGACTCAGTGGATTCAGACATGGCTGATGAAGCTGGAGAAGGCTTTCAAGATCCTCAATATCCTGAAAGAGTACAAGGTGAAGCATGTAGTGCATCTGTTGAGGGGCAGTGTTGGCCATTGATGGGCCATCGAGGAGGAGAAGAGACATGGTGTGGTGATTAGTTGGGAAGAGTTTTGGCAAGAGTTTGTGAACTGAAACTTTCCAAAAATGTATCTCGATGAGAATATCTCATAGCTCAAGAAGATCTGATAGGGATCGATGACGATCAATGAGTATGATGTGAAGTTCATCGAGCTCTTGAGGTTGTGTCCTCACATAGTCACATGGATGTGATAGATAAGGATAGGATCTAATGGTTTGAGAAGATTTTGAGTACTAAGTTGACGATGACAGTGTCTGCTTTGGAGAATAGGGGGAGGTTTTCTACCTTTATGGAGTATGTGAGATGGATAGAGTGGTCGGTTGTTGAGAAGCATGAAGCCAACACTAAGAAGAGGCCAACTCAATTTCACTATTAGTCTTCTGGAGGCTTCAAGAAGCATAGTTTTTCGTCACCTCAGACACAACAGAGATCAGTGGTACCATCATAGTGGTCACCTAGGAAGGGTCGAGGTCATAGTTTTTCACTAGTAGGAGTTCACAACACATCATCAGTATCGATGACAGTGTCGTCTAGGCCATGCTATGAGAGTAAGACTTGTTACAGATGTGGACAGATTGCGCATATGAAGTGGTATTTGCCTATGAAGAATGAGGAGGTTACACAACAACTGAGGCGGAGTCAACAGGGTTCCCAACGGCAGTAGTTCAGTAGTAATTGTGGCAGAGGACACGGTCAGGCATCATAGGAAAGATCTTCTGGGAAGGCCAACAGAGGACGTGGATGACAACATGCGATGACTCAATTCTATTCCATGAGTCATCTAGAGGGAGTGGTCAATCCACGAGTCAGGACAGGTCATATGGAACTTTTTCATTCTGATTTGTCTGCATATTCTTTTGTATCTATTTTTGTTGACCCAGGTGTGATGCACTCCTTTTCATTAAAGAGGGGATATGTAGTTGTTATTTACCTATTAGTCATAGATCTGATAGCCTTCGGATAGAAACCCCTCTGGATGGTTCCGATGAGTTGTGGGAGGTGGGTCCATCTTGCGTTCTTTCTTTCTCAGGATGCAGCATTCAAGTGGACCTTATGCCATTTGATATGCATGGATTCTATGTGATCCTTGAGATGCATACCTTGGAGAAGTATGGTATGGTCTTGGACTATAGTTCCAAGGTGGAAACATTTTATGATGGTGATGTTTTATGGATCTTCCAAGGATCTAGGAAGATTCTTTTGATGTGCTTGGTTTCAGCTATGACAGCGAAGAGGTTGATGAGGTAGAGGTGTGAGACTTTCTTGGAACATGTGGTAGATACCAAGGTGAGGAGTCCTAGTATCTAGGAGGTGCTTATTTTTTAGAGTTATAGGATGTCTTTCCTAAAGAGTTTCCCTGAGTTCCCCCTCCTAGAGAGATTGACTTTGAGATCAATCTTGTTCCTGGTACGCAGTCGATAGCGCAGACACACTACAAGATGGAACCCAAAGAGATGCAGGAGTTGAAGAAGTGGTTGCAAGAGCTGTAAGAGAATGGATTTATTAGACTAAGAACTTCCCCTTAGGGTGCTCATGTGTTGTTCGTGAAAAAAAAGATGGTTCTATGAGGTTGTGTATAGATTATTGGCAGTTGAACAATGTTACGACCTCACCTTTTAGTAACCCCCAATTAAGGGAGACTTAGAGGATAAAGCCGCACTCATAATTCCGGATCAAAGGTTCAACATATAACTATAAATAATTATTAAATTCTAGCAGACTATATGAAAAATGGTAATAAAATTTTTCCTTTTTGCATACCTTGAAAAGTGGGAAACTATCTTCTAACCACAACTTATCCACTCTATTTAAATCCTCCTTGTTCTTTAATTCTTGAATTCACATTATGTCGCTTTACTGTTTGTGCTTTTGAGGATTTACCTAAAACGCCGACAAACAAAAACAACGATCAGCCGAAGCTGGTATGTGGGGAGGAGCAGATAATTGTTCAACTAAGTTAACAACATAATCATTCAATTAATGATTTAACAAGCAAGATTACGTTTTAAACCATATAACTCAATCCATACATATCCACAACTCTGGGCTGTCCCTGCAGTGGACATGGATATCACCTCTCTTTAGGTATAGAGTCGCATGGCACTATCCGAGGATAGCCCAATATCTAACTCTTTATGACTTGATGGTCCTACCTCCATGGTAGCCATGTACTAAGTCACCCATTGACCTGATGGACCTACCCAATGGGTAGCCATGTACTAGGTCATCCATAGACCTGATGGACCTACCCAATAGGTAGCCATGTACTAGGTCTTTCTCTAACCTGATGACCTACCATAGGTAGCCATGTACTAGGTTAGCTATTTCGCCACAGAGAGAACCAGGATCTGAGTTTATAGGTATACACATTTAAGTGATAGTCATAGCCACATTATATTTGCAATATGAACATCCAAGCAGTTTAGTTGTATCCAAGCGATAAAACATTCGGAAAACGCCGGGAAACCTAAACGGTTAACCATAAGTAACCACATACCTTATTCCTTGCAGAAACCATGCCAAACATCATAGACTTTATGAGTGCATCCAAACATCCAAGTAAACAAGCATATAATCAACAATATCTGAAACATGTATACTACATATGTGTCACCATGTATTCACATTACATTACTCAGATCTAGATGTGCTCCTAAACCAGGGTTTAGGGTTATTTCTTGTTTGGACTAAGGATTAGGGCTACGAACCCTAATTCCATCATATTATGATTTATAAGATTACAATCTCACTTTTGCATACTAGGTTAAACCCTAATTATCTTCTTAAGCATATTAGACTACTCATTATATCTAATACACATTATCAACATTAAGATCTTTGGTACTCAATTTATCTTCGAATCATCATAATTCTATTTTATTTGTCGATTTGTACAATTAAAACCATTAGAATTCATACCAACGTAAATTAGGGTTTCTAATCCCATTAAGGCATATTCATGTACATAGAACCCTAAATTAAACCAATTATATAAAATGATCATCTTTTTGGATCCTATCCTCATATTTATCAACAACAGGTTAAAATTATCCTTTGAACAACATTAAATCCATCTATCTTCAAATCTAAGGGTTTTTCATTAATTAAAACACTACTGATGATAACTTTATGTACTTTTCCAATTCTAAGCATATAAACTCTAAATTTGACTAATCATAGGCAAAGTTCTTCCTTTTTGAACTCAATATTCCTTTTTACATTTAACAGATTAATATTAACTCTAAAGATTCATTAAACCCCATTAAACACTTTAATCATATCAAAATAGGGTTTCTTAATCTTTAATTCATTAAAGATGATAATTTACACTATATTTCGAACTATGATCAGATTCAGGCTATAAAACTATTTTTATTAGATTCCTTGTGTTCTCCTGATCAAAATTCATATATAACTTATTTTCATCCGAGTTATGAATCATGAGATACGATTTTTGTAATAAAACACTTACCCCAGCCAATGGGAGGGCGCCACGTCACCTCGTCCCATGCAATGCAGCTTGCTCTTTTGAAAACATAATGGAATGACCATTATGCCCTCCCTTAAGTTTCTGCACAACCAGCCCGCGGAGGGGCAATTTCGTCCAACGGCCTCCATCATCTTCCTCCTCGTGCAGCTCCGTTGCGCCGCCCTAGCTGCGGTTTGCGTGGCTTCGTTTCCATCAACTGGACCGCGGCGGCCACCAAAAACCAAGCCTTCCTCTCCGGCAGCCCTCCCCGCAGCTATCCAGGTTCTACACCACGACCAGGATGGCCGGACGTGCGGCTTGTAGCCCCGACTTCGTAGTCGTGCTGCAGGTTTCCCACTGGTTCCGCGTGGAGGCGCGGGCAAGGGGATGACAGACAAACTCCCCAGCGTCATCGTGGATGCATCCCTTATTCATTAGATTCAGTTACAAGCTCCTTGTGGTGCCATGGCCACGTTACTCCTCTTCCTAGGGTTTATAGCAAAGAAGATGTAGAAGAAAAGGGAGATGAGAGAGGAACGGATGCATGGATTCCCTTGGGCTCGACCCAAGGGTCCCAACCTTTTATAGAGGAGGATCAACGAAGCCATAGGTTGGCTTAACACGAGTCAAGGTGTCCCTTTCCTAAAAGGAATCTTATTCCTTCAAAGAGAAGTATTCCTTCTCTCTCTCTCTCTTTCCTTATCCTTTTAATATTCCTTTTCCTTAAAAACTAGGATTTCGAAAATCTTTTCTATTTCTCTCTCTTATGCTTGATTCTTACTCCATAAGCACGAAATTTCTATTTCCTTTAATAGAAATTATTTTCTTTTTTAACAATACCTCATAATTCCTTAATAATGCATTATCTTAACTTCTTATTTTGCCTTTTTAGTATTTTCTCTTTCTTTCCTCTATATTGGGACTCCTTGGATCCCAATATACTCCATTATTTCAAAACCCTTTTCTAAGGATATTCATTATCCTTCTAGATGCATCTTTATGCCTTATTTCACATTATCTTGTTTATTTCTTATTTAAATATTCCTTTTTGAGGATTTCTTTTTATTTCTCTTTTATTTTCCTCATTGGCATTCCTTTTTAATATTAACAACCACATGGATACGAAATTTCCCCAAGAAATCTCATTTATGCCTCTTTTCATTCATTTTCCACATTATATCATTATTTCCCAATTTCTTTCTTCATAAAGAAATACATAATTAATTTTTTTCTTTTCCTATTGCTTTCTTTTTGAAACCTTGGACTCCTTGGTACCCAAGGAACCCAAGAGGCACGAAATCCTCTTTGGATTTTCCTTCTAGAGGTTTCCACATATTTCTTTTCTTAAAATTCAATTATCCATTTACTAATTGAATTTCCTTTATTATTTCCTTGTTATTGGGCCCAATAGCCAATAAAACCCACAACACATATCAAGGCTATTGTAAACGAAATCCATTTATTTGAAGTAAATTATATTATTATTTGTTCAAATATCTTTAATATGAGAAATTACATTTCTCACCAATTGAACCCAAAAATTGGGGTTATAACATCCTTCCCCTCTTATAGGAATTTTGTCCTCAAAATTCAGGCAAGCAAACAAACAAACAATTTAGGATAAGACTTTTCCATATCTAGCATTGGCCCCTATGTGGCTTTTCCGTACCCATGGCATTTTCAAAGAACCTTTATTATCACATATTCTTTTCTCTGAGTCCTTTCATCCTGGCGTCTATAAACTACACAGGCGACTCAGGCCATTTCAGCCTCCTTTGGGGCTCACTAGGTTCATTGCTCAGCACATGGTTGGGGTACCTCACATAGTGCTCTAAATTGGACACATGGAAAACACCTCCCATTACTCTATCCTGAGGGGTAGAGTCAAACCCAACCTTCTCCACCCATCCATCTCTAATGGACCCATGTATCGGGGACTCAACTCTCTTAGATATAACTTAGAGGGGTCGGATTTTCATGTCACATTTTCTCCCACAGTAACTTGTATGTCAGTCTACTTTGCATCTGCTCACGACTCTCATCGTCTCTAGGCTCTTTTCAGCCTTTGCACAATCAAAGTGACTTCATCTACATGCACTGGGGTCTCTTTTTTTTTCTAACCATCATGTAGCCCTTTTCTAACCATCATGAGGTCCTTTTCACCAACATCACCTTACTGAAGTGGTGACCGACACAACCTCCCTTACAGAGCTCCTGATAAAACCCGATACTGGCTATGGTGGTTATCTTCACATCTTTTGTAGGACAAAACTGTCTCTCGATATCACCCTGAACGAACACACATGCCCTCATCAGACCCTTTAATCTGGATCATACTAACCATAGTTAGGGGGTGATTAAACTATACTAACGTTGAGTTCTTCATGTACCTACTTCCACTTTATGGAAGTGAACCTTTAGGTCAAACTCAAGTACCTTTGAACTCGCTTCATGGGGTAGTTGAACCATCTCTCTCATGGGTAGTTCAACTAGATCTGTCCCTTAACAAAACTCTTCTTTTCTCATTTTATCTAGGTAAGGCGACCTACCATAACCCATATTGTATCTCGACCTTCTCTGTCCAGGGAAAACCTATCACAATATCCATAGTGTTGATCTCTCATTCCCTCTCAGGGATTCTTTTGTCCTCTATATCGATACACTGGGTTGCTGGGGTTCGTCCTTTACCTCCTGGCTTGCATGGTCATAAACCACATGCAACTCCATCTTAAGCATCTAAAGTGCTATTGCCATTTACTATCTTGGTAGTACCATGGTGTATGTTGATCTTCAGTCATGATTTCCAGTATGTCATGATTCCTCAAGATCGATTCCTTGGAAACCCTACACCACCCTCATCAAGGTCTCATCACCTTCTTAATCAAAGAAGTGCACTTGAGGTTCTACCACCATCCTTTCATTGCATCAAGGACGAAACTGGCTAAACAACCTTTAACTTTTCAACGCATCTTGTTACATCTGAGTGTTATCCAAACACATCTCCTTTTCAAACTTAGGGTTAGCCAAACAACCTCTTCTAGCTTCTAGTCAAACAAGTCAGATGTATCTCAACCAGAGCATCCATTACCACTTCACATCCTTAGGTATTAGGTAACATTATACTTCCATGTATTTTTGCTTATCATGTCACCTTACACTATATATATTCATCTTCATAAGAACACTCTCTGATTCCATCATCATGGTGATCAAACTCAACCTGGTATAACCCGTAAGCTCCACATCCTCATAAGGTGATCACCTCATTCCTCTTAGTGTTAGCAATCCATCCATGTATCATTCACTTTACCATGGTAAGAGATCTTCTCTATCCCCATTTCTCGTGGCAACGTTCCAACCTATATCATCTCTTATCCTTGGTGTATGACATGCATAATGTCCTATCTCTCACCCCCATAACAAGAGGAAATAAGCATTTGGCTGCAGTCCAAATACAGAGTTCTTCCTGTTCCAAGAGTAGAGATGGTACATCCCACCTTGCCAGTACACCTTTAAATCTAAGTTATAACATGCCACATATGTATCTTCATCACACACATCATGGTATCAAACTAGCCTTGAACCTACTGAGGTTTATATCCTTGGTCATCCCCTCTAGGTCTATAGGGTACCGACTCTTTTGGGGTCATCCCTCTTCCCTCATGCATCAAGAGAGTGCCCTACTCATCTGCCCTTTGGGTCCCATGAGTTCATGAAGGTGATCAATCTCCTAACCCATGGCCCTAAGACAATGATAGCTGTTACCTCCCGACCCTATGGTCATGTGCAACTGGGGAATTAGGCAACTCCTACTTTCATCGGTCTTATCCCTACTGGACCCTAGGATAGACTTAGGATTCTCCATTATAGTACATGTTTACTTACCCAAGACTTCATTATCTCTCTCTCTCTCTGCATTCATGGGCTGACTCTCATCCGTTCATAGGCATCATGGCAACCTGCCTACCTTGGTCAAGCCCCATACCGGTTACCTCCATGGTAACACATTCGTATGCAATAGAGACGGATATCTGTAGGTTCAATCTCATACTATGTACCTTTCACTTAGCTTCTCAAGATCCTATGAGACCTCTTCAAGTTACTTTGAACCAACAAAACTGATATACATCCTTCCAAAGGGGTCCCTCTCCCAGGATGGGAGGAAAACTATCTCTAAGGTCACAAAAGCTCTTTGGTTTTGGGTTTACATCCACACGAGCCTACTTAACCCTAGCAAGCCATCAAGGCACAAGCAGGTCACATACTGTACTATGCTAGGTCATATTTGTCCTCTTTCCTCAATGTCGGATTAAGATCATACCTTTTATCATCAACTTAGCTGTGAGGGGTTCATCAAACACACCTTTAACTTTAGGGGCTCCTCTTTTCCTCCATTCATGAGGATTACTATTCTTACTTGTATAGGAACTCAACTTCTCATCATGAGCCATAGGTACACCACTTCCCCTCTTAGGCCTAGGACCCTAGGTTCACTGCGTGCTCTGTCTCTTAACTATGAACCAAGCATGAAAAAGGCATGACATGCACTCATTGTCATCCTTCAACTCAAACAACACTTAGGATTGGGTCCTCCTCAAGGACACCCAACCAGGTACAGGGCCTCATAACCTGCTACTAAACCTTTCTAGGTCTAGGAACTCTTCTTCCTACCTCAGAAGGTAAACATCCCTACCATGGGCACGTAGGTACCAGAAGCTTCATCTTTTCTCAAGGGTTTGGTCCCTCTAAAGACAACCAAGGTATCAAAACTTTCAGGGATCGATCATGAGGCAACCACTATCATCCATTGTTCAGGGTTTTAGGCTTCCAACCTTCTTGCTGGGTTTCCTGCTCTCTCTAGAGCTAACCCTACATCCATCCTCACCATTAGAGGTCCTCTCTTCATGAAGGATCAACCTTCAAAGAATTCTCTACATGGGTGAAGCCGAGGTTCGCATTTATGGTTGCTACAGATCATCCACAACCCATTCTGCTCCATCGTAAATCCTCATACAGGGTTTCATCCTACCGTCAACGCTATGATGTGCCCTAGGTTCCAGCTATGCCCTACTGGTACAAGCCCATGGGTTTTCTATGGTCCTTCACTAACATCATCATCTAAAGAGCTATCCTTTACCCTACCATGTATGACCCTTCCCAGGGTTGGGTTGCCAAAGGTGCTAGGTCACCCATGGTTTGTATGGTATCCCAGAGGCATGTCCTTTTAGACACCTGGTCCAACTCATCTCTCTCTAATCTTCACTTAGGGTTAGGGTTAGCATCATCCTCGGTGGATGAGATAGATCTCTACTTGCAATGGAGATCACTATCTCCAAGATTAACTTATCCTCCTGACGAGAAGGTCTAGCCTCAGGTCTCTTCTGAGGACATGACATCTTATGTCATACGACCTAAGCATGTATCTATTATTTATTTCACGCTTAATCTATTAAGCTTATGTCCGTGACATCTTATTTACATGCCTTTCATTAATTTAGTGGAGGATTCCTTAAACCTCATTGATCTTACCCATACCTCGAGAAGGTGAGGAGAAGAAAGAAAACCCTAATCCTTTAGGTCCTTATCAGAAATTTTATGATGAGAAGAGATGAATAAGATGAGAAGTCCTAGAGGTATCTTATTTCGATTCGTACCCTAAGACTTTGGCCAGGCGGTCACACGGGTCCGGGAGTCCTCGTATTCCGACTAGCGGTGCGGAGGAAAATTTTGCCAGCCCCCGGTCGTGATCCCTTTCTAGACACCTCCGTCCTTCGGATACTCCTCTAATAATTCCCTTGGGTTCTATGGAGTTTGTAAAATTTAATAATTACTAATAGTTACATGAAGAACCCAGGCTCTGATACCAAATGTTACGACCTCACCTTTCAGTAACCCCCAATTAAGGGAGACTTAGAGGATAAAGCCGCACTCATAATTCCGGATCAAAGGTTCAACATATAACTATAAATAATTATTAAATTCTAGCAGACTATATGAAAAATGGTAATAAAATTTTTCCTTTTTGCATACCTTGAAAAGTGGGAAACTATCTTCTAACCACAACTTATCCACTCTATTTAAATCCTCCTTGTTCTTTAATTCTTGAATTCACATTATGTCGCTTTACTGTTTGTGCTTTTGAGGATTTACCTAAAACGCCGACAAACAAAAACAACGATCAGCCGAAGCTGGTATGTGGGGAGGAGCAGATAATTGTTCAACTAAGTTAACAACATAATCATTCAATTAATGATTTAACAAGCAAGATTACGTTTTAAACCATATAACTCAATCCATACATATCCACAACTCTGGGCTGTCCCTGCAGTGGACATGGATATCACCTCTCTTTAGGTATAGAGTCGCATGGCACTATCCGAGGATAGCCCAATATCTAACTCTTTATGACTTGATGGTCCTACCTCCATGGTAGCCATGTACTAAGTCACCCATTGACCTGATGGACCTACCCAATGGGTAGCCATGTACTAGGTCATCCATAGACCTGATGGACCTACCCAATAGGTAGCCATGTACTAGGTCTTTCTCTAACCTGATGACCTACCATAGGTAGCCATGTACTAGGTTAGCTATTTCGCCACAGAGAGAACCAGGATCTGAGTTTATAGGTATACACATTTAAGTGATAGTCATAGCCACATTATATTTGCAATATGAACATCCAAGCAGTTTAGTTGTATCCAAGCGATAAAACATTCGGAAAACGCCGGGAAACCTAAACGGTTAACCATAAGTAACCACATACCTTATTCCTTGCAGAAACCATGCCAAACATCATAGACTTTATGAGTGCATCCAAACATCCAAGTAACCAAGCATATAATCAACAATATCTGAAACATGTATACTACATATGTGTCACCATGTATTCACATTACATTACTCAGATCTAGATGTGCTCCTAAACCAGGGTTTAGGGTTATTTCTTGTTTGGACTAAGGATTAGGGCTACGAACCCTAATTCCATCATATTATGATTTATAAGATTACAATCTCACTTTTGCATACTAGGTTAAACCCTAATTATCTTCTTAAGCATATTAGACTACTCATTATATCTAATACACATTATCAACATTAAGATCTTTGGTACTCAATTTATCTTCGAATCATCATAATTCTATTTTATTTGTCGATTTGTACAATTAAAACCATTAGAATTCATACCAACGTAAATTAGGGTTTCTAATCCCATTAAGGCATATTCATGTATATAGAACCCTAAATTAAACCAATTATATAAAATGATCATCTTTTTGGATCCTATCCTCATATTTATCAACAACAGGTTAAAATTATCCTTTGAACAACATTAAATCCATCTATCTTCAAATCTAAGGGTTTTTCATTAATTAAAACACTACTGATGATAACTTTATGTACTTTTCCAATTCTAAGCATATAAACTCTAAATTTGACTAATCATAGGCAAAGTTCTTCCTTTTTGAACTCAATATTCCTTTTTACATTTAACAGATTAATATTAACTCTAAAGATTCATTAAACCCCATTAAACACTTTAATCATATCAAAATAGGGTTTCTTAATCTTTAATTCATTAAAGATGATAATTTACACTATATTTCGAACTATGATCAGATTCAGGCTATAAAACTATTTTTATTAGATTCCTTGTGTTCTCCTGATCAAAATTCATATATAACTTATTTTCATCCGAGTTATGAATCATGAGATACGATTTTTGTAATAAAACACTTACCCCAGCCAATGGGAGGGCGCCACGTCACCTCGTCCCATGCAATGCAGCTTGCTCTTTTGAAAACATAATGGAATGACCATTATGCCCTCCCTTAAGTTTCTGCACAACCAGCCCGCGGAGGGGCAATTTCGTCCAACGGCCTCCATCATCTTCCTCCTCGTGCAGCTCCGTTGCGCCGCCCTAGCTGCGGTTTGCGTGGCTTCGTTTCCATCAACTGGACCGCGGCGGCCACCAAAAACCAAGCCTTCCTCTCCGGCAGCCCTCCCCGCAGCTATCCAGGTTCTACACCACGACCAGGATGGCCGGACGTGCGGCCTGTAGCCCCGACTTCGTAGTCGTGCTGCAGGTTTCCCACTGGTTCCGCGTGGAGGCGCGGGCAAGGGGATGACAGACAAACTCCCCAGCGTCATCGTGGATGCATCCCTTATTCATTAGATTCAGTTACAAGCTCCTTGTGGTTCCATGGCCACGTTACTCCTCTTCCTAGGGTTTATAGCAAAGAAGATGTAGAAGAAAAGGGAGATGAGAGAGGAACGGATGCATGGATTCCCTTGGGCTCGACCCAAGGGTCCCAACCTTTTATAGAGGAGGATCAACGAAGCCATAGGTTGGCTTAACACGAGTCAAGGTGTCCCTTTCCTAAAAGGAATCTTATTCCTTCAAAGAGAAGTATTCCTTCTCTCTCTCTCTCTTTCCTTATCCTTTTAATATTCCTTTTCCTTAAAAACTAGAATTTTGAAAATCTTTTCTATTTCTCTCTCTTATGCTTGATTCTTACTCCATAAGCACGAAATTTCTATTTCCTTTAATAGAAATTATTTTCTTTTTTAACAATACCTCATAATTCCTTAATAATGCATTATCTTAACTTCTTATTTTGCCTTTTTAGTATTTTCTCTTTCTTTCCTCTATATTGGGACTCCTTGGATCCCAATATACTCCATTATTTCAAAACCCTTTTTCCAAGGATATTCATTATCCTTCTAGATGCATCTTTATGCCTTATTTCACATTATCTTGTTTATTTCTTATTTAAATATTCCTTTTTGAGGATTTCTTTTTATTTCTCTTTTATTTTCCTCATTGGCATTCCTTTTTAATATTAACAACCACATGGATACGAAATTTCCCCAAGAAATCTCATTTATGCCTCTTTTCATTCATTTTCCACATTATATCATTATTTCCCAATTTCTTTCTTCATAAAGAAATACATAATTAATTTTTTTCTTTTCCTATTGCTTTCTTTTTGAAACCTTGGACTCCTTGGTACCCAAGGAACCCAAGAGGCACGAAATCCTCTTTGGATTTTCCTTCTAGAGGTTTCCACATATTTCTTTTCTTAAAATTCAATTATCCATTTACTAATTGAATTTCCTTTATTATTTCCTTGTTATTGGGCCCAATAGCCAATAAAACCCACAACACATATCAAGGCTATTGTAAACGAAATCCATTTATTTGAAGTAAATTATATTATTATTTGTTCAAATATCTTTAATATGAGAAATTACATTTCTCACCAATTGAACCCAAAAATTGGGGTTATAACAAACAAGGTCACTATCAAAAACAAGTACCCGTTGCCAAGGATAGACAATTTATTTCATCAGTTGAGAGGTGCATCCATGTTCTCAAAGATAGATCTAAGGTTAGGATACCATCAGTTGCAGATCAAGGCAGATGACAAACCCTAGTCAGCTTTTAGGACTAGGTATGATTACTACGGGTTTGTGGTTATGTCATTTGGGCTAACCAATGCACCAGTAGCTTTCATGGATCTTATGAACATGGTGTTTAGAACTTATCTTGACCAGTTCATGGTGGTTTTCATTGACGACATCCTAATATACTCCAGAGACAGTCAACTGCATGAATAACATCTACGATAGGCATTGACGTTGTTGAGGCAGCACAAGTTGTACACCAAGTTCAGTAAGTGTGAGTTCTGGTTGAAGGAGGTTCTTTTCTTGGGCACGTGATATCTTCTAGAGGTGTTTTTGTGGACCCAAAGAAGGTTGAGTTTGTGCTAGAATGGGAGAAGCCTAAGACACCAACGGAGGTTTGCAGTTTTCCTAGGCTTGGCAGGATACTACAGGAGGTTTATCAAGGACTTAAGTGTTCTGGCATTACCCCTAACCAAGCTTATGAGGAAGGGTGTACCCTTTGTTTGGGATGACAAGTGTTAGTGTTCTTTTCAACTTTTAAAGGAGAAGTTTATTAGTGCACCATTGTTAGTTCTGGCAGAGCAAGGAAAGGGTTATATCATTTTTTATGATCCATCAAAGAATGGTTTGGGATGTGTGTTGATGTAGGATAAGAATGTATTTCTTTTACTTCTTGACACCTTAAGAAACATGACAAGAACTACCCAACGCATGATCTAGAGCTTGTAGCTATGGTCCATGATTTGAAGATTTGGAGACACTACCTTTATGGAGAGAAGTGTCTGATCTTCACCAACCACAAGAACCTTTAGTATATATTCTCAAAGCAGGAGAAGAACATACGACAAGGAGATGAATGGAGTTGATCAAGGACTATTATTTCACAATAAGCTATCATATAGAGAAGGAAAATGTGGTAGCCAATGTGTTGAGCAGGAAGACTTCTTCGTCATCATCTGCTGATAAGTCACAATTATTGTCTGTGGGGTGTTATAAGTGAGACATGTTGGTGTCGTTGCATCAAATGAATGCCCAGTTGGAAGTCTCCCTGTTGGAAGGCTTGTTAGCACTTGCAAGTGAATCCTATGTTAATGTAGCATATCAGCGATGCACAACGAGGTTATATTGTGATACATCATATTCGATCAGAGTTTGGCAGTGAGAAGTGTGAGGGTTTCCATGAGATATAGAATGGGACAGTTTACTTCTATGATGGAATAGAGGTTCAAGATGCTTATGGTATGAGGAAGATGGTTCTTGAAGAGGCTCACTCTTCTATGTATACAATGCATCCAGGCAGTACCAAGATGTACCATTACCTAAAGGATTTGTATTGGTGGTCTGGGTTGAAGCATGGTGTAGCTGAGTTTGTGGCAAGATGTCCAGTGTGTCAGCAGGTCAGGGCTGAGCATCAGAAGCCTACAAGGATGTTGCAATTGTTGCCTATACCAGGGTGGAAATGGGATCATATCACTGTGGATTTTGTGGGTTGGTCTTCCTAGGACAGACAAAGGTCCTGATTCCATTTAGGTGATAGTTGGCAAATTGATCAAGCCAACTCACTTATTTCCCGTCAAGACAACATATACATAAGAGAAGTTGGCACATATATATGTTGATAAATAGTGAGTTTGCATGGTATCGCAATTATCATAGTGTCTGACAGAGGTCCTCGGTTTACTAGTTATTTTTGGGAACATATGCATACAGTGATGGGTACACGATTGAAGTTTAGTACATCTTTTCACCCACAGACAGATGATCAGTCAGAGAGGACCATTCTGATCTTGGAGGATCTATTGAGAGCTTGTGTTTTGTAGTTTCTTTGAAGCTGATATGTGCACCTGAGTTTGATAGAGTTTGCCTACAACAATATCTATTAGAGGAGCATAGACATGGCATCATATGAAGCCTTGTATGGGAGGCGTTGTCCCTCACCGCTTTGTTGGTATGAGACAGGTGAGTATTAGATTTGGGTCCTAAGCTTGTGTAACATACTATAGAGAAGGTCAAAGTGATGTAGCACCATTTTAATGCAGCCCAAGATAGATAGAACTCTTATGTTGATAACTATCATAGGACTTTGGAGTTCGAAGTTGGAGATTGTGTGTATCTTTAGGTCTCTCCTTGGAAAAATGTTTTGAGATTTGGTAATAAGGGTAAGTTGGCTCCCAGGTATATGGAACCTTACGTTGTTGTGGCACGTGTTGGGAAGGTGGCTTACAAGTTGAAGCTACCACCAGAGTTGCACAGGTTGCAACCTGTCTTCTATGTTTCCATGTTGAAGAAGTGTCACCCAAATACAAAGCAAGTGTTGCAGCCGGTGGAGGTTGAGTTGGAGGATGATGTGTCATATATTATGAAAAATATGGTCTTTAACTACAAAAAAAATTGTAGCAAAAACCCTAAAATTTGTAGCTAAAAGCTTTGGCTACATTTATCCTTACATTTAGAATATGAACTAATACCCGTGTAGCTAATTGTTTACGCTACATTTTTCAAAGTTGTAGTTAGTTATTCCTCTGGCTACAAATTCATATGTAACCCTAATTGTAGGTAAAAAATGTCGTTACACATAAAAATGTAGTTTCCATTGTAGCTAAATATATGACTACAATTCAATTTATAGCTATGATATGTAGGGAGAGATGACATTGGTTACAATTTGTATATGTAGTTCATGTATAGAAAAAATTAGCACTTACTACACTTGTAATTATAGCTAGTGTGTAGTGAAAGACATCATGTACTACACATACATATGTAGTGTGAGACATTATATATCCAGCCAGTCGCTTGCCAATATAGAGGGATTTTTCAAAAGAAAGAAAAAATGAATAGTGATCAAGATCAAGATGTGCTTATAATGTCAACAATAATACTTTTATTTATATTTGAACAATGAATACACATGGGGAGGACATTAACTTGGCTCCTATTTTACAATATGCATGGAAAAAAGATACATGTATACAATATCTTATTCTGACTGCCTCTATCCACTGCATACTCTATATGCCACATGACCATGTGCATCTTCTTCTATCTTAATTTTCTTTTGTATTAATTCTACCACTTGTATCATTAGCAAATATGATAACATTGATAAACTCATAAGAAGAGAAAGACTGCTAAGTTATTGCTCTTCTTGATTGAAAATAGAGAACTTCTCTGTGCTCTACTTCTGATTGGCCATAATAAGCTCATGTAGTTGATATTGATTTTCATGGAGATTCTTGAAAGACAAATCATTCTCATCAACAACTGGCAGTTCCACCCGGTCCCTAAGTTTGAGGTTTCCATATATCTCAGCACATATTTTGTGAATCTGAGACTATATATTGGATAATTCCTTTGTCCTCTCTTCCTTTTGCTATGCCAGTTGTTCTTGTACAAGATATATGACGGCCAGCTACTACTTAACATGTAGTAGCATAATTTGTGTTATGCGGGTGAAAGTAAGAGAGTATGGCACTAATTTTGAGAAAATGACGTGTACTAGAACAAACCAATGAAATTATTGCATAGTTTACCTTTCACATGTACATGAACACCACTTTATGGTACTTCAATCAAGGTTATGCAACGGGTCATTTTGTCTAGGATGAAGATGTGATACGAAGGCCTTCTCTACAATCATTCTTGGCATCAAATAACCTGACCTGCAAAAATGGTCATAGCGAATGAGCAAGTTGCCTTGTTAAAAGTTATATACATCAGAATTTATACAAAACATAGATATATATGAGTTATAATGGCATCATTGTTTACCAACAATGATGCTATGGCAATGTGGTAGTCATATCAGAACAAAACTTTGTAGCATCTGAAACAATAGCTAATGTCAGAGCATGTGTGGTCCCCAAACCAATTTTCTTTTTACCAGGGGCCTTTTTCTCAGCAAGTGGTTGAGATTTCACCTCCTTTGGTACTGAATAAATATGAAATGGCTCATCAGATGGTACCTGCAATCAATCTTTCATCAATCATTAGGTCATGAATGATGGGATATGGGGCGGGCAGATGGATGCGTCATCGCCACCTGTATAGATTTTAAGTGTTTATATAACATAGTTATGCATTCAAGTAACAAACTACATGTAAGTGTGGTAGGCAGAAAGAAGGACAAGTGCACACAGAGATGACTTAGCTGTTTAATTTGTTGTTAATTACACACAAGGGTACATGGTTTAAGACAAATAAAATATAACAATCCCTCAGAGGTCAATTGCAAAAGAGAAACTTCGCCCAACCAATCCCATAGAAATAAAAAAGCAAGCCCAACCATTTCAGTATGATTGACAATCTAACCTCACAGGGTTGCATGCATAGGATGTTGATCACAACACTCACTGCCTCAACCAAGCTCTCCCTTGCACCAAGGCCATTCTCAGCCACCCTTTCATACTCTGCGCCCATGTTCTCCCATGCAAGTGGATTTAGTTATGAGAGTACCACCACAACCCCATCAGGATTGAAACAAATCGTTAGCACCAACCCCAACATTTAAGAATGACAAATCCATTTACTGAATCAAAACCTCTCCAACACAGATCCTTGGTAGCCAGACCATGTGAACATGGCATGCAAAATTTTCATAGTGAGCAACAAACCTGACTACCAAAGAAAATCTTCAATGATGAGCCCCCCATACCATGAACCTTGTGGTTATTGCAATTTGGGCCCATAGTGCGGAACTGAGAACTAAAGCACAAAAGAGTACATAGATACATACAACTTCTATTGTAAGCATAGGTGAAAGCAGCTTGATCATAAGCAGCCAGAGCATATACCTCGTAACCTTATAAGCCTGCAATCAACTCAAACATCAAAACAAATATAGTCGAAATAACTATCACAGACTAGCAAGTTACAACATAACTGCTAAGAGGATATCATCTTCCAACAGCTTGCAAATTTTAAGAATATCGACCAGAAAAAATCAATAGCAAGTACCATCCAGAAGTTGCTAACAACAAGCATCTTCGTAGGATACAAGATACAATCAAGCAAGAAAGATTCAAGCTTTATGCATTGATAACAACCCAGATATCATCATAACAGCTGCAATTGATAATTATTTATAGGTTGTAGGGTCCATTTTCTGATCGTTGTATGGGGTTCATAGAAGATTTATATTGAAAAAGAAACCATGGGTCATGCAAATTATTGATAGGTCGTAGGGTAGAAATAATGATTTGATTACTGACTGTGTATCTACAGTTGATGCACAAATAAATGACTGACTTCTGTAGTTGAAGGGGGAGTGACTAACATGGAAATGAAATGACCTGTACACAAGTCAGCAATTTATTTCTTTTAAAATCCACGATCAGTCAGTAAACATTCAAATAGAAATTTGCTTTACCACTAGATTTGGATTGTACTAAACTTGATGTCGGTATCTTCCACAAATAAAAATCACAATAGATTTAGTAATATGCATAGAAATATGAATCAGTAAACCAGTACCCTACAACCAATATAATATTCTGAATGGGCTTTCCAAAAAGGAGTATGTGCGTGTTTATCATACCTGAATGTATCAAATGGCTACGTGGCTATATGTTAAATGCCTAGTGTTAGGTAGAGAGCATAGAAAATGAAAAACGAAATGAAATATGTTTCATTACTTCGAATAGAATTCGGTATCAATTTTAGTCACTGGAAAACGAGTATGTTTTAGTCCAGTTAGTAGTATGTATTTTGTTACAGAATTTAATAAACACTAATAAAACAGAGAACATGGGTGTTACGTGAACACTTGAGAAATCAAAAGTAGATTAATTATAATGTATAGCAACTCTAAATACAAGTAATATAATGCCTGTAGGTATGTTCTAATTTAATATGGACTTTCATATCAGGACATCTATCGAAAAGACTATACGTGTGTCATAAGTCGTGAAATATGATCTACAAACCTCAATCCTAGTGTCAATAGTCAAGTTAATTTACAAAAACGAAATAGCAAGTTTACTCTAGCCATCGGTTGAATGTTTATAGACTATGCATGTATGTTACAAATGGTAGCATCACGTACATGTACAAATATTATTCTATGATATAGGATACACACGAAAGCAAACTCATGATTTTTAAGAAACTAAAGAGACATGAACAAAAGGTATTTACTGGATACGCTGGACTATTTCAGAAAACCTCCTTAATTATAATCCCTTAGCTGCAGCAATCAGAAAGAAATAAAAGATGCAGGAGAAAGAAAATCTATATATGCACGATTCAACAGTCTTATTTTATGCAAAATCAATTGGGAAGATACTAAGCCAAAAGAAAATTTAAAATAAGCATATCAAAATCAATAACATGCTGAAGCATAAAGACACGAGTTTGGTCTATCCTGGGAAGTGCGGGTCTTAGTTGTAAGGTATATGGAGCCCCATCTAATTAAGCCATATATGATATAATAACCTACATTTAGTAAGGTATAGAAGATTTAATAATGAATGACTATGATATTAGGACGAAGCATTCATATAATATATATTTTCCAATATAGATGTTGAAATGGTTGAAACTATTATCCATCTATTGAAAGCTACAAGGGGGAAATTGTGAGTAGAGAAAATTCAGATTTTAGCATAAACTACTGACTATCTATTCACCACTATGATGACTACAAAAAGTTATGTTTCTTTTCCACCATTGCCTACGATATATGAGACAGTTCAGCTTCAGTATTTAATCTAGTTCTATAGAATTCACAACTACTAATGAAAATAGTGTACCTTCCATCATACTCCATAAGACTTTTAGTAAAATGGAAGCAGGGGTACCAACAGCTGCTTTTGGTCTAGACTGTAGCAGGGGCGACTGAATTAGAAGATGAAGGCAAAGTAAGATATTCCTTATAGCTAAATGTAGGAGTCGAAGGGACATATATAGATTTTCCCCCAAGGTCTAGTGTATCTATAATTAGAGAAGCCTAAGTGGCAGTCTGTAGTCAATGGGGATAAGAAAGTGGAAACAATGATAGTTACAGTGACAAACAGCCAAGGTGCCAAAAAATTAAATTCGTTATACCTTTGAGTAACCAAAGTAGTACATTTTTAACTTTGTTATCATGTTTCCATCCAAGAGCACGTTGTCAAACTTCAACTCTCTATGAATAATTCACAGGAACAGACAACACAGTATTATGTAAGACATCAGTTTAAGAAGGCTTTATAGCAACTTCTTCACTTCCTACAAGCAAAACGAAAAAAGTAACGTATATTAAGTACAAGCAATGGTAGTAGTGGTAGTAGTTGGCCAACATTTGAGATGCAAGAAGATTTACCTTGCCTGCAACTAAAGGAAACAAGAAATGATGGTGTTTCCTTTACCATACATATTGTAATTGAACAACCTCACTCAAAAACTACTGGAAGAAGCACCTAGCATTACCTCAGGAGGCGTCATCAGATACATTATGACCATCAGGACATTAACAATCTATGGATGTGCATCCATCAACACGATCCACCATACCATGGAAATCGACATCCATGGGAAATGAATGCAGTAGTCACCTCTTTCTGCCATCCTTGCTGGAGATCGACATCCATGTCTCTAATTAAGGATGTTGGAAGGAAGGAGGACAAGGGACGGATAAAGGAGACGTACAGAATAAGTATATTCCTTCTTTAGTTGCAAATTAGATGTGGGAAAAGTAAAACATCATGTATAATATATGTGAGGAAATTTTGTATGAAAATATGAAGAGAGCAGGGTGCTGCATATAGATTTTGTGAGGAAAGTTTGTATGAAAATATGAAGAGAGTAGGGTGCTGCATATAGATTTGCATTTATATTATTATTTATGAAACAATAGGTTGAATCTCGTCATGAATGTCAAATTAAAGTCTTAAGTACTACTCCGCTGCAAATGATAGTACTGGTTTGGAGCGAAACCACCAGAACCAAGCAACAAGGTTCAACAACACAGATAAAATTACTAAATCTTCTAATTTCGGAAAGAATCTCATCAGTAAGAGGTTAGAGAAGAACAAAGTCAAAAATCACCAGTGAAGTTCATTCTTGAGCTCTATAATATCAAGCCTAAGCATGCTTCAGTTTCAGGCTAAACACATACACCAACCTGACAAAGAAGTAACTAGGCAGAGAAAAAATGTTAAGTCGGCAAGCATATCTTCAAATTCGTAAGAAAGTGCAGGTGATACAAAAAATAGCATACCATCTGACAAGTAGACCATCTACAAAATATGGCCCTACATTCAAAGGAGTTCCAAAACAATCTTACACATCTCAAAATGCGGTAAAAATAAGCCAAATATATTCCAACTAAAAGCTACCACACTAGGAAAAAATAAGCCCACACAAAGGCATCTTTTACACAACAAGCCTCGAACAACTCCTTCCATGAAAGGACAACTAGAAGAAACCTTAAAAAGAAACATATCCATGAGAAATAGTATGTTGAAAATAGAACAAATTATATGGATAGCTATTAATTAAGCAACTAGAACTGCTTCTGAAGACAATAAGAGCAGCATCCAAATAGGAAAAGCATCTCAATAATCAAGTCAGCATGCCAACAAGAACATGTAGCTTGACCAATCAAATATCTACAAGTAGCAACCTAATGCAATTCTAGATTCAGGCCATCTAAGTCCAAGAGCATCCACAAGTAGAACAAAAACAGTAAATGGTTTAGTATGTCTTAAAACTATCTATGAAACCTCAAATACAGAACTCAATAAGTTACCATTACATAGTCGATAACTTATAAATAAGTAAATAGAGACAGGCAGAGAGAGAAAACACATAGTAGTCACCTTGAACAATCTATGATGTGTCAAAGAGACACCATAACTAGAAAAACAGCCATCTACAAACCCCAGTGCAACCACTTCATTATATGGATATGCATGGTTAAGATAGGAGTTATGTAAACAAACTAACAGTTTAGAATAGATAGTAATATGGAGTTATATTTCTGTAGGCATATGCCATGTTTGACATAAAGACTAACTTCAAATTTGCAGACAAAACTATATAAACGTTAATGTATTCTCCTCTCTCTTTTATTTGGCCACAATAGTTTAGAACGGATCCATAAAACTAGTAACACAAATTGAGCCCAAAAGGAGTATTTAGATTAGAGATTCTCCTTCTCGAAAAAAGTTTGCTATTCTAGAGAAGGCTTAAAAATAATTAGATGTTAGTTTTTAGGGTTGTGTCTCTCCTCTTGTCGAATCTAGTGTATCTTTGTGTGTTCTGTAAAGCTGCTTATGAATGGTGTGGAGTCTAGAAAAAGTTCATATATGGATACAAGCTCATTTTCACTAAGAATGGAGAGCTGGAATGGGTAGATAACATAAATTACGTTAAGAGTCTAATATATCATCATTAAGTTAACAGTCTAACATAAATTCAGAGATGGCAAACCTATGAAGGATGTAGTACTAACCAATGTGGATACAATCTAGGACAAGGAAAGTTAGGTGCCATTATCCTGTGTTGTTATGAGAAATGCCCATGCTCACTGGATCAAGGCATCCTGCAAGACAATGTAGAGGTATGATAGTATGTTCGATAGCTTCTCACTGTTAACCGTGTTCTGGCGAGAGTTTCCCTTAATAGCTTGCCATGTGAGTTCCTAAAACTGAAGAAGATCAGATCAGGAGATAGAGCCACATGCCAACTAGCTTAGAGATCCACGACGTGTAAAGAAAATGTCAACCATGAAGGCAAGAAGGTCGGACAACAGTGACGCTTTCTTATAACAAGATAACAAGAACACTATTGGGATAATGGGAAATCCGTCACCTGTAGTATACTAACCACTCTGGCGGGAATGCCCAGCCAATTTTAGTTACATGTTACACTCTATGTATATCTAATACTACGTAAGAACCAAATTGGATATGAAAGGACATGTTATGCTGGCACAATTGTTTATGATTATATAAACATCAAATAGAAATAATATCCGGGCCATCAAATGAGAACGATTATCATTTATTGAACCCATGGTGTATAGTCTCTCTCATATTATATGTAAACTGCAAGATATTTAAATACATTTGTATGATTAGCGGTGGCAGCATTGTCATCCCTTCTCTACATGCCAAAACACAGACCAGACAAATTGTTACCTCAGTCCACGGTTTATATTAAGAGAGGCCTAACCATCAAAGTGCTCAAGTATGGCGCATTGTCATCATGCCACCTTGACAAGTATGTCAAACAACTAAATCCTCAAGGACCAATCTTCAATGTTTCCTAATCGTATGACCTCGCCAATGCCATTGATTTTTCACTAATCAAAAGGGCATGAAAGCCACCCCTTTATGGAGGGTGGTATATGGTATAAGAATCTTATTGAAAACAAACCAAATATTGATGGTGGCCAATGGGGAAACTACACTAGTCAAGAATGGTAGATTGGTTACTGGAGCATGCAATTCATCTAGCAGCACCATGAAGGGCATCCCCAATGAGACCTCTAACTTAAAGCTGAGGAGTTTGAACGATCTCAATGGTAAGTGGAATCATAGTATTTTGGATGAGAACTTACAAAATGAAGTAGTCAAGAAGATCTTGAAAATCAAAGATCATGTTAAAGACAGAGGAAAGGACATGTGGGCTTGGAAGGGTAGCTGTGATGGCAAGTTCTCAACTCAAGCTGCCTACAAACTAATTAGATTATGGATATAGCAGAAAAGCATGCCCATGGAAACAGACTTGGGCAATGTTTATTCTAGAGAAGATTAAATGTGTTCAGGCTGATCGGCCATGGTTCCATCCCGAGTAATAAATAGAGAGACTAAAGTCATATAACTTAATGATGATAACTTCCCTATGTGTATTTTGTATGGGCATTGTTGACTCATGCCCTGCAAGACTATCCTAAATCTAAGGTACTCTAGGACATGATGAATGTGATCGGGTGGGTGGCCACTTTCTTCACAGGCAACTCTCAACAATGCCTCAGTACCTCCCTTGGTCTTGAAGTGAAACTGAGCATAGAAATTGTCATGGCATCTTGAGAAATCTGGCATAGCAAGTACCTATATGTATTTGAATATGTTAGCTAACCTGCAACTTAGCAAGCTTGCTCAGCAATACACGAATGTCTAGCATTGAAATGGCTTGGGCTACAAATGACAACATGGGGGCTCGCCTACTTTCTCAGACATGTTCTGGACTAGTTCAAATCATGGATAGGTCAAGAGGAATGTGGGTGTTGTGGTTATAAAGAGTAAAGTAGTAGGTGTTGTTGTGGCTTATACTAAAAATGGTACATGGATGGAAGGTCATCCATAATATATGTATTGTGTAACTGTTTATATGGTACGTGCAGACATGGATAACATGTAATTTAATCCTCTCAAATTTCATTATCACACATGCTTCGTGTTTGTTGTCATGAGCTTGTTTTGCTTTATATAAACAAATGTATACACACTGGTTGAACACATATAATGTAGATGGTAATATTGGTGCAAACACATTGGTATAAAGGCACAAGGCTATTACCTTATCCCACGTGATTTGATTATAAATTTTAGATGCTCTACTTCTCTCCATATGATGCAGTAGGTCTCTTTCTTTTTCTATAATAACATGTTTGCATTTATGTTGAACAGATTATTCTTCTCAAGTTAAGATTGGGTAAACAAACATTTTTACCAAGTATAAAAATTGATAGAGTTTCTCTAAATTAATAAGTACTTGACCATAATCTTCGACTATAGGCCAAAAACTAGCAAAATTTTGAAATCTACTACTCCACCAAACTGAGATGCCATGGGCAGGTCTAGTAGTAAAAAGTTCGAGCATATAATATAAGTGAAATTGATAACTAAATGGGAAATGTCAGCTATCAATGAATTTTAGCCTTGAGCTTGCCATATAAATTTTGCTTCTCCTTGGTAGTCTGGAAGCATCCACGCCCAAATTTGGAAGAGGTTTTGATGTTCTTGAGATTCATCTCTTCTAGTGCCATATGGGAAGTTTTCATGATGAGATATTGGCAAAGAGTTACGACCCTCAGTTTGGGACCTTGAAGAAAGAAATATTTGTGAATGTTATCTAACGGTCCTGACCTGGTCGCACTAGAGTTTGCCCTTTAAGCCTTATACCCCACAAAGGGATGCTGGGATGGGAGACATAAAGGTGAGTGAAGACAGGGGGAATAAAAAATATTACATTTGACCATGCCTCATCTGGGTGTAACAACAGTTCCCTGACATAACATAAATGATGAAGATTAGCACAAATTCAAAATCCACAAAAGTTAGATCATTACATCCAACCAACGGATTTTGCAATAAAAAGTGTGACCTCTGATGTAATGAGTTAGAATCGTATTCACTCAAACAAAGCCCTTTTTCAAACTTATGATTTGCACTTTCTATCAGTGTTGCAATCACAAAGTTTTTAAACTACTTAAATTCCAGCAGAATGTAACATATAAGATACCTTCTAAGTTATCTTTTGGATCATAACTACAGAGGTTGCTAAGCTCATATGCTTTCAAAATGTTATTGAATCTTATCAAGAATAATAAGCGAAAGCATTCAATCAAGAGTATGGATCACATAATTGAACCTTTTCTTAGTAGAAATGTTGATTCCTAATATGAAGAAAATCAACTAGGAGTAACAACATGCCTAGAAATAACATCGACAATACATGCTAAACAAAAATATTCTTTTTCATTATAAGCTAAACTATGACAAAATATGTTTGTAAATATTGTTCATTTTACTAGATATTACAACAAGAGGACATTTTAATAGCTATTACAACAAGAGGCGGTGTCACATCAACATCTTCATCTAGGAGATTACTAACAACATGATGTTTTTCATTATAAAAATTAGAAACATGCATGAAGAAAAAACACATTGTGATGTTGCGGTGTATTATTCCAGTAATATCATTTTCTTGAAAAATAGACAAATAAGATTTACAATCATACATAGTCCCAAAGAAGGATTTTTTTTCCTCCCAATACCCAACCCCTTAGAATTTGTGCTACTTTTTCTTAAAGCCATAAAAGAATGTAATAAGTATACTAATATATCTTTCAATGGTTAACATGGCTAGAATCATGAATCTCGTTGTAGCAAGCACAAACTACAAGTACAATCATTACATAAAAAAAAGCACTTGTCATCCAAAATGTATTGCAACTAGTAAGCAAGTGCAATCAGAATCTAAAACCAATTTGGATAGTACAAGTACTGGAATTTATGGAGATGGAGCCCCAAAATACCAAAGTATGAGGAAATTGCCCAAATGGAAAAGGATGTGTATAGAAAACATTGGAATTGTGATAAGGCTGGGTTAGTACCCCTCATGAATCTATTGATTCTTAGCTATCTACATCTAGTAGGATATTAGTTATTTTTTATTCCATTTTGTTTATTGGAATGGCCGACTGTGCATCTTGTTGAGTATATTATATAATAACCATGTAGTCCTCATTGTGTGGAATTTGATAATTGATAATGGGGTATATATCCATATATTTTTTATTTAGTGTTGTATTGTCAAGAGATAGTGTCAGCTTTATTAGTTTTAAAACATGCACTCCCCCTTCCCCTTCTTTACAAAGTCACAATCAGATACCTAATGTTTTTGATCCAAAGGAAAAAATGGATGCCCCATGGTTATATGGAGACCTAGCCTAAGTGCCTACCACAACTAGAACACATGTAGAAGGATTTAGTAATTAGTATATGGAACTTTAATATAACTACCAACAAATGAGGAAATATCACGCATCCACACAGTTTCCGCATGATGATATTTAGCAGAACTTGGCGTGGTAATGCATAGGTTCTTGTTCAGAATGTTATTCTATATACAACATGCAGACTTGGAAATTAAACAAAGAGTACAAGTACTGATGGGACTGTGGCCATTTGTCATTTTCTTCATAAAATGTGTTGATTCGGATGTATAAGCATGAGTCTTGGTGCTAAAAGGATGTGGACCTCAAAAACGATGTTGATCTTTAATTTTTCAACATGCATGATAATTAGGAAAACCTATAACCATTTTTCAAGTTTTGTTGTATGTAAATTTCGATTAGGGTGAATATTTTGTGTGTTAATCATTTATTTATCACTACTATGTGTTGTGAACAACCAGTAACCTCCTAGTTGTGAGACTTGTTGATCCTAGGATCTAAACCATTTTCTTCCTCTACCCCTTTATCTTCCCATCACTAACCTTGATAATAAGGTCTGTTGGAGTCACATTATAGATCACATGAATACCGATGAACTAAACGCATGAAAGAAGAAGAGGAGTGGATTTACATAATTTATTACCACTGTTGCTTTTAGAAAGTAATCATCGTCTCACTATCAAAGAAGCTACTCGGTCATTAATTGCTTTTACATACAAAATTCAGCACCATGTCAAATTCTTCTACTAGACTTAACTAAAATAAAAGGTGTGCTAGCCTACAATAACATGTTTTGATGACCCTATCTATTGTTGGATAAAAAGTAAATCAGAATACAATTCTCTATAGGAAAAAGTAACTTGTACTTTCCAGTCATCTAGACCACAATTAGTTTAATATGTGAAGTCATGTATTGTGCTTACAATTAGTAGATGGAAATTAGAAATTGATGATATCTTTGGTAGTTTACATTTCACATGTTATAAATTAGTCATGATACATTAGTAGATCAAAGGAATTTGGATGATATCTAACCATGTGATTTTTCAAATTGCAGTAGCTCTAGAAGCTCCTAGATAACAAGTATTATTTGTATAAGGATCTAAAACTCCCCAACAAAACTACGGTCCATATTACTGAGTCTCATAGAACAGAGAGAGAAATCCATAACACCTGAAAACCATGAATGTAAAATGTGAAATATAATTCCGGAATTTTCTCTTACTGATTTAGGTGTTGTTTCTTCTTGTGGCTTGGTTATGTGATGATGTTTCGCTGATGTTCCATAGCTGGCTACCTATGGGCACTTGCTATAGTTAGTGATGGTCCTTCTGAAAGTCTTCCAATACTACTATTTCTTGTCTTCTAAGAAGAAGGAAATGTTATTCCAGACGATTGCTCCTTCTCACGACGTGGCTGCCTGCAGCATGACGCGCTGGTGTTGCAATAATCAGTCTTACTTGGTCAAGGGAATAAGATTGTAAAGGAAAAAAAATAAGTGAAATAAGAGTGCATAACTCCAAGGGAAGACAAGCTTGTGGGTGATTGTTACATACCTTCAGGCTCAGCCTCTGCTCAGCGTATCTATAGGTCTGCTCTTGCTCCTCTTTCCTTGTCTCTTATCCTTGTGTCTATCTCTCTCTGCTCCTTCTTTCTCTTTTTCTTTTGTGCATTCCACTCCCTTAAAAAGATGAGCAAAAGTAACGACAAGGGATACGATCCATCCACTCATCTCTGATGATACCTCATGATCTCATCAGACCCCTCTCCCTTCATTCCCAGCAGTTTAAGCTTCCTCCACTTTTGCTATCATCCCGTTCCTCTGCCATCCTTTTATCAACACGGCCATACCCATATATTCCCCCCACAAAAGCAAACCAGAAAAGAGAAGTTCAATAATAAACCATGACCAGTGGGGAATGACCAGTACACATCCTGCAACCATCTTCTAGCTCCATGGCGAGTTCTGTCTGTGCCTCTTCTTCTGCTTCAGCTTCACGCATCCCTTCTCCCAAAGTACATTGCACTTGCTCCTTCTTCTTCCCGCTACTTGTACTACTCATTTCTCTGCTACCACTGGCAGTAACCTCCACCAGCACCGCCCCTCTTGACACCTCACTAATCAACCAAGCCTCAATTCTCGTTACCCTCAAGCAATCCCTCCTCACCACCACCATCAGCAACACCACCACTGGTACCAGCATTGCCAACCTCGACACATGGGACGTCTCTGACCACCACCACCTCTGCTCAGCCTGGCCAGGCGTCCAGTGCGACTCCAACGACCGCCTCGTCCTGTCCCTCGACCTATCTATACGTGGAGGCGGAATGACCCGTGGGTTGCTACTCAGAGCCTATGAAATAAAAGCCGCGCGATTGGGGCCAAAAGAGAATGATTTGGTCAAGATTTAGGGATGATTTGTGTGGGGAGGTGAGGACGTGACTGTCTGTTGAGGGGAAGGGGGAGGGAGTGGTGTAGGGAGGCAAAATTGGGGCAGTGAGGAGAAAGCCACGAGATTCGGATTGGGGAGGCACGCGGGAGATGAAAAGGGAAACGCGGGAGAGAATACACATAGGGTGCTTTTGAATCGGGAAAAGAGCAAAAGTTAAATTGTAGTTATCTAATTAAAATTAGTTTAGCTGCATGTTTTTCTTTACAATATTATTATTTGTAGAAAGAAGTAGCTTTCAACTACATATAGAATATATGTAGCCATACTAATTGTAGCAAAAGCATTCTTTTTTTACAGTGTGTTTAGGGTTTATCTTTTAGTTTTTTACATGCTTGATGTGTCTTGAATGTTTTGGCATCAAGTTAGAGAGAGTGGTGCTTTAGGGAGCTTTGTTGCACCTTGGTTTGATGAGGTGGCATCATGGACTGATGTTCTAGGGTTTTCTTAGATGCCCTAGTTTGATGTTGACCTTGAGTATTGACCAATGGTTTCTTGGTTTTCAGTGATCATCATGTTGTTCTTCAACCTTGGTTTCTTCGGTTAATGAGGTTCAAAGCGCACCTAGTGTTCTTGGCGGTCGAAGATCCAAGAAACCCTAGGGTGCATTCTATGCTATCGATGGCCTTTTGATTCCCTTCGACGATTGAGCTTTGACCAAGTTTTTCTTCAACTGGTTGAGCTTTCCTGAACCATATAGGTCGATGAGTTTTCTTATTTTTATCACCCATGATGGATGAGTGGGTGTGGTGCTTGCATGGTGAGTTTTGGTGGATAAAAGGAACATGTTTGCATGACACCTTACCTCCTTTACCTCCTCTGCCCTTGGATATATATATATATATATATATATATATATATATATATATATATATATATATATATATACACCTTTCTTTACATGCAAGTGATCCTTTTTCACCCTCTTCTTTCTCTCTTATCCTTGGATCTCGTCCCCCTTGTGTTCTTGGTGGTGAAAGAAGAAGCTTGACCTTGGAGAAGGTGGTGAAACCCCTTTGCATGTTGATCTAGGGTTTGGAGCAACTCTTCTTTGGTGATGGTTTGGTGTTTCTTGATCTTGGTAAGTGATCTACCTTTCTTGATCTTTGTTTTCTTAATACCCTACCTTCCTTATCCCTCTTCTTCACCAAACCCATGGTTCTTCATGGTAGTGCTTGAGTTGAGCTTGAGGAACTTCTCTCTTCTTGGCCGAATTCATGGTTCTCCACATTGGTACTTGAGTTGAGATGAAGAACCCTCTCTTTCTTATCTTTTTGGCCTAGGGTTTTTTCTGTCTATCTTGTGATCCTTTAATCTATGGTTTTGCTTCTCTCCTTGAGGTGATTCTAGCTTGTACGTGGAGGTGACCAAGCTAGGTTTTCTCTCTTCTTGGAGCATCCTTGCTTTTAAAGTTGTTTCTTCACATCCAAGGCGAGTTATATAACTTTCCCCTCAATTATTGTTGCACTTAATCTTGCATACAAATAACCTATCTCTAAAACTTGAGTCCAAGTAGTTTGATGATGATATATTGAACTAGGCTTTAAGTTTCTTAGTGATTCTTGAGTAGATAAAACCATTTTCACTAAACCCTAATCTAGTGCACATTTATCTTGTTGATCATGGAGGTGTTGATCCTTACATGCATGTGCTAGATGTTGGCTTCCTTCCTCATAATCGTGGTTTTGTTTTCTTGCTTGATGATGGAACTTTTAGATACATGGATGATGGTAGAAATGTTGGTTTTCTCTCTTGCTTCATAGTTTGGTTTTCTCTCATGATGATGGTTGATTTAGGATTTTAAGTTGCTTTCCTTTTTGAGGTTTCTCTCATTGGTGATTTCAGTTTCATGATGATGAGCAACCTATTTTGATCTTTTGTTAGTTATGGTTTTCTTTCTCTTGATTTTTACCATGGTATGATCATGTGGTCGATGGATTTTGAGGGTTTTTAGGTCGCTAAGTATGGATCTCCTTGAATGGTCACTGAAGTGATTATCTTCTTCAGTCGATGAGTTTACACCATGTTCTTCGGTCACCATGACTTGAATTATGTGTTTGTTGATGTTTTGATTTCTCTTCAGCGAAATGTAGATGTATCCCTTCGGTCACCATGATTCTTCCTCAGTTGATGAAGATGTGTAATTATCTCTTTGGTCTCCATGCACTTGTCCCCTTCGATCATGATGATGGTTCTATCTCTTCAGTCGCTAGTGATAAATGTTTCTTTGATCAATGATGTGTGTGACTCATGTGGTCGATAAGGGCAACTCATCTCTTTGATCGATGAAGATGGTGAGCCCCAGTTTCTTCTATAGATGAGAATTCTTGGACTCCATGTTTGTCCATGTGGTTGACCTTATGGTAATTGTGTTTGACTTGATTGTTTCCAAGATTGTTGGATATGGTGATAATTAGGGTTGAGCATTAATTGTTGATATGAAACCCTAATTCAGTTACAGTGTTGAAACCTAACTCTAATTGCAAGTACATAATGAAGTTGCTTAGCTTGCTAGTAATTAGCATGTTGATAAAGTATTTTCTCTCTCCTAATGTTGTAATCCTAATTTGTTGTGGAATAAGCATCATATCTATTGTTTGATTTTGATCTATTATGTGACACATGTGTGATGGTTATGAGCCTTGATGAGGTAGAGAGAGATAATGATGTTCTTGCAGAGAATAATGGGAATGGTCTTATGACCTTGGCAATATATTTGTGCTATATTTGAGGAGATATCCTCTGGTGATGAGTTGAGGGATTTATATTCCAGGATAATAAGATAATGGTGATGCCTTGTGTATGGCAGTGGAATAGTACCATGTGGTGATGTGATAAGCATTATGCTTCATACATTTGATATCTCCTGAATTTGCAATCTACCCTTATCTTTGTATATCTTTTTCAAGGTTTGTGTGTAACTTGATTAATGCAATTAAAAGACAACCAATTGGCATTTACTAATCAAGTAGAACCCTAATCATGTAGTTGCCCTGACCATAGATCCCTTCCAGCGTCAGGACTTGTTGGATGGTGAAATGAGTATTCCTAAGGGAAACTCAGAGCACACAATGTTGAGTATGTGGGGTGCTTTGAGAGTACATCCTTGTCATCCATATCCCAATGTGTTTGATAATGTTTGCATATATATATATATATATATATATATATATATATATATATGTATGTTAGATATGAGGACAGTAGTGAGAACAATTGTGGTTGTACCTTTGTGGTCGGGTTTCATACCCTGATGTCTAGTATTGTGGCAACACATCCCACTATCACATAGACAACGAGGTGTTACGCGAAAACGTGCGGAAAACACCATAACCATAGATTACTAAAACATGGGTTAATTAAAACCGATTGCGGAAAGCTGATAAACTGAGAAACCATAACATATAGGTCCTCGTCCTGCAAGGAAACATGTTATATAAATATATACAAGGCTTGATACATGTCCACAGCTTAGGAGACCAGCTTTTCTGTCATCACATGAGTTCATCACCTGTTATATATATACATAAAGGCCCACATCCATCCAGTAGCAGGATATACAAAGGATCAACAGCCATGCATCGTGAAACAACGTCAAAATGCTCCCAAGGACCTGAGAGTACAAGGATGACTCTAGACTCTACTACAAAACATCCAAGACAGCAGCATATCCATCTTTTGTCTTCTACTGCTCGTCTGGCTGCTCGGCCGCAACTCCGTGACCACCACCACGTCTAGCTCGAACACCTAAAAACCAGTGGGGTGAGACAATCGAATATTGTCCCAGTGAGAAACATAACTCCCCACCGAAACTATAAAACCAGAAGGATAAAGCAACAGCAGAAGATAAACAGTAAAACGTAGAATAATAACAGTTTATACCGCAAGGCTATTCATACCATCAATCTTACCAGGCTGTATGGAAGACATATCATCAACTATCTCTTTATGGAACATAAGATTATAAGATCTTATCGCATAACATGAGGAACATATAAGTAATTGTATGTATAACAAGGTTAACTGCACAAGCAAGGCCTCAACCAATGTTCTGTGTTTTGCCTTAAGCAATAAATACTATACGGCTGGATTACGTATTCTTATGCCCTGAGGAAGTGAACCGTACCGTTCAAATCCAACCGACGGATGCGAAACCCGGAGTCGGTGCCATACAAGGTCACATGGAAGAGCCAGACTCCACGACCTCCCACCTCGTGGTCAGTGCACGAGTACAACACAAGCAGGACCGCAGTCTCATGCTAAAGTGGTCTTAGCCACAGGGTCAGGCTACCTCTGCCTAGCCCACCTCGGTACAGGTATCGGTGCTAGTGAAACTGAGCCACGGGCCGGTTCACCGTGCTCTGAGCCATGAACGCATTCATGCTCCTCATATCACTTATCCTGAGCCATGGGCCTATTCACCATGCTCTTCAATACTTGGGCTACGGGCATGAATCCGCACCCTGGAGTCTACAACCGAAGTTGCACTCATACCTCCTCACTTTAGGCTAGGAGAAACCTCACATATTCAACAATATGCGCTCCGGGTTAACCTGTAAGAGAACCCGTTTCACCATCACCAGCTTCTGACAATGATGGATCTATGGCCAGGGCAACTACATGATATATTCCACTTGATTATTTAATATCTTTTATATGGATTGCAAGATTCAACCAAGTTATATAACATGTAAACTATAACAGGAAATAAACAACATAAAACTCAACATTATGCTTCTATTGTAATCACATCATCCTGATCCATCACAAGGATCCAACATCACATGTTGTCACTTGGCCTCTTACCAATCATCCAGATCCATCTCAAGGATCATCACATACCATGGGATCTCAATCCCTCCTCATGTATTGCCACTGCCTCTCAAGGCTTACATCATCATCATGGGGTAGCAATCCCCAGTACTTTAGTCAAGCATATCATACAGATTATCTCAAATTCAAGAGTAACCATCACAGCAGAGTTACTTAACATATACATATACCTCATAGCCATCTTACTTGGCTATGCATCACCTGCATGGTTAGTGTACACAATAATTATAGGCTTAACAGAAAGACCATGCCATCAATATAGGGTGACATTAAAGATTATATACTTTGTCAACCATGCCTCAACTTATGATCATATGCATAAGGCACATCATTAAGCAAACCATTTTACATGCTTACCCTTATCTCAACTTATTACAGATAAACAAGATGATCACATTCATGAATATAGACATGTTAAGTTTAATGAACAAACTTTACCATAAGGAATACCTTTAAGCATGCAAAAGTGTCACCATCGTTTTAATCAAGAACATATCCAATGAGTATGTTTTCCATGATAAGCAGGACCCTCACTAAAACGTCACAAGCCCTCACTAAAAGGTTGTATCAGGCATGGCTCACTCTATCGGCCAACTCATAATGGCTGAAACAAGAAGGCAACCTGCAATGATGTGTTACCACCAAGGCAACCAAGCGTGCAACTAAGCAACGCCGCGTCAGGTGTCGTGTACTAGGTCTATCGGGCAACGGCCAAGGGTCTGCCGCATAGCTAAGCATGACTGGTGACAGGGTGTCGCGCAACGCCCGTTAGGGCTATCGACCGACACACCCAGACTTAGGGCGACGCCCGTCACATGACCATTAGCAACACACAACGACACCAACACACAACTACAACAGATGCATGCCGAGCAAGGTACTCTACAGAGGGGTATCATCCAGAGGTGCAACACAAGCCACCATCAAAGGACTTGTCGTCCAGCTCACCAAACCAGGGCCTAACGGCCGTCACAGGGCAAGGTGATGGTGTGCCTAAATGGCCCTATCACTACCACTGAAACTGTACTATGTGCCTTAGACAGTGAAGAAACATAACCTCTTCCCTTACTCGGAGACCACTGCGAAGGTACACTGCAACCTCTCATCACAAAAGGTGTTGAAAACCTTGGCTTCTTAAAGCCACCAAACCTTTGTCCCTGGAACTGAGCATGCCTCTTTTTAGACATGGATTCTCTTTTCTCCCTTACTGATCGTTCAATCCTGCGGACAGATTCCACAAACGTAGCAAACCGCTCTCTGTTCTCCAATGTAGAAACAGGTGTTGTCAACTCAAAACTCAGACCCTTCTCGAAACGAATGATCCGCTCCTCATCTGTCGCCGCCATGTGAGGACAAAACCTCAACAGATCCATGAACTTAGCCTCATACTCAGTGATGTTCATCGTTCCTTATCGCAGGCGCTCAAACTGACTGACCTTCTCATCCAGATACGTTTTGGGAATTATCTGTTGACGAACTCACGCCGAAAAACTTCCCAACAGATCACCTCACCAGGCCGCTTCTCTTCCTCGATGGTCCACCAGTGACCAGCACTACTTTTTAGAAGGTAGACATCGTACTTTACTTTGTCAGCTTCGGGGATGTCAAGGATCCAGAAAGCCTTCTCAAGACTTGTCAGCCACATATCTGCATCCGCTGGATCAGCCGTTCCAGCATAATCTAAAGCTCCGACTCGGCGAAGCTACTCGAAGGTCTTCCCAATACCCGATGCTTCTCCATGGGGAGCCTGTGCTCTCAGAGGAGGCACTGGCAATCGCTCAACCATGAGATTCATCGTAGCCATTATCTGGCCCATAAGATGTTGATAGGCAGGATGTTCAAGAATGGCTGGGTTAGGTTGGGGGACCTCAGGCACCCGATCTTCATGTGCCTGCCCAAAAGCTCCATCAACTGATGCAACATCGCTATACTCAGGAGCATGTTCTTCATGGTTTCCAGACATCTTGACTTTTCTTCCGCTGAGGGCAAAAGATGATTGTGAGAAAATCTAGAAAACTCACAAGAACAGACTCGCCCTAGTCCTAAATCCCTGTAGACTCAACGAACCTAGAGCTCTGATACCAAAACTTATGGCAACACATCCCACTATCACATAGACAGCGAGGTGTTACGCGAAAATGTGTGGAAAACACCATAGCCACAGATTACTAAAACATGGGTTAATTAAAACCGATTGCGGAAAGCTGATAAACTGAGAAACCATAACATATAGGTCATCGTCCTGCAAGGAAACATGTTATATAAATATATACAAGGCTTGATATGTGTCCACAACTTAGGAGACCAGCTGTTCTATCATCACATGAGTTCATCACCTGTTATATATATACATAAAGGCCCACATCCGGCCAGTAGCAGGATATACAAAGGATCAACATCCATGCATCATGAAACAATGTCAAAACGCTCCCAAGGACTTGAGAGTATAGGGATGACTCTAGACTCTACTACAAAACATCCAAAACAGCAGCATATCCATCTCTTGCCTTCTACTGCTCGGCCGCAACTCCGCGACCACCACCATGTCTAGCTCGAACACCTAAAAACCAGTGGGGTGAGACAATCGAATATTGTCCCAGCGAGAAACATAACTCCCCGTAGAAACTATAAAACCAGAAGGATAAAGCAACAACAGAAGATAAATAGTAAAATGTAGAATAATAACAGTCTATACCACAAGGCTATTCGTACCATCAAGCTTATCAGGCTGTATGGAAGACATATCATCAACTATCTCTTTATGGAACATAAGATTATAAGATCTTATCGCATAACATGAGGAACATATAAGTAACTGTATGTATAACAAGGTTAACTGTACAAGCAAGGCCTCAACCAATGTTCCGTGTTTTGCCTTAAGCAATAAATACTATACAGCTGGATTACGTATTCTTATGCCCTGAGGAAGTGAACCGTACCGTTCAAATCCAACCGACGGCTGCGAAACCCAGAGCCGGTGTCATACAAGGTCACATGGAAGAGCCAGACTCCACAACCTCCCACCTCGTGGTTAGTGCACGAGTACAACACAAGCAGGACCGCAGTCTCATGCTGAAGTGGTCTTAGCCACAGGGTCAGGCTACCCTCTGCCTAGCCCACCTTGGTACAGGTATCAGTGCTAGTGAAACTGAGCCACGGGCCGGTTCACCGTACTCTGAGCCATGAACGCATTCATGCTCCTCATATCACTTATCCTGAGCCATGGGCATGTTCACCATGCTCTTCAATACTTGGGCTACGGGCCTGAATCCGCACCCTGGAGTCTACAACCGAAGTTGCACTCATACCTCCTCACTTTAGGCTAGGAGAAACCTCACATATTCTACAATATGCGCTCCGGGTTAACCTGTAAGAGAACCCGTTTCACCATCACCAGCTTCTGACGATGATGGATCTATGGCCAGGGCAACTACATGATATATTCCACTTGATTAATTAATATCTTTTATATGGATTGCAAGATTCAACCAAGTTATATAACATGTAAACTATAACAGGAAATAAACAACATAAAACTCAACATTATGCTTCTATTGTAATCACATCATCCTAATCCATCACAAGGATCCAACATCACATGTTGTCACTTGGCCTCTTGCCAATCATCCAGATCCATCTCAAGGATCATCACATACCATGGGATCTCAATCCCTCGTCATGTATTGCCACTACCTCTCAAGGCTTACATCATCATCATGGGGTAGCAATCCCCAGTACTTTAGTCAAGCATATCATACAGATTATCTCAAATTCAAGAGTAACCATCACAGCAGAGTTACTTAACATATACATATACCTCATAGCCCTCTTACTTGGCTATGCATCACCTGCATGGTTAGTGTACACAATAATTATAGGCTTAACAAAAAGACCATGCCATCAATATAGGGTGACATTAAAGATTATATACTTTGTCAACCATGCCTCAACTTATGATCATATGCATAAGGCACATCATTAAGCAAACCATTTTACATGCTTACCCTTATCTCAACTTATTACAGATAAACAAGATGATCACATTCATGAATATAGCCATGTTAAGTTTAATGAACAAACTTTACCATAAGGAATACCTTTAAGCATGCAAAAGTGTCACCATCGTTTTAATCAAGAACATATCCAACGAGTATGTTTTCCATGATAAGAAGGACCCTCACTAAAACGTCACAAGCCCTCACTAAAAGGTTGTATCGGGCATGGCTCACTCTATCGGCCAACTCATAATGGCTGACACAAGAAGGCAACCTGCAACGATGTGTTACCACCAAGGCAACCAAGTGTGCAACTAAGCAATGCCGCGTCAGGTGTCGTGCACTAGGTCTATCGGGCAACGACCAAGGGTCTGCCACGCAACTAAGCATGACTGGCGACAGGGTGTCGCGCGACGCCCGTTAGGGCTATCGACCGACACACCCAGACTTAGGGCGACACCCGTCACATGACCATTAGCAACACACAACGACACCAACACACAACTACAACAGATGCATGCCGAGCAAGGTACTCTACAGGGGGGTATCGTCCAGAGGTGCAACACAAGCCACCATCAAAGGACTTGTCGTCCAGCTCACCAAACCAGGGCCTAACGGCCGTCACAAGGGAAGGTGATGGTGTGACGCCTGCCACAGAGACCGGGTATTGTCCACCACCAGCACTTCAGGTGTCGCTCAAAGGTCTAGGTCAAGAGGGCTGTCGGGCAGCACCTCCCCACATTCATAACGACCAAGGTATCACTCACAATATCAACATCTACCTCGAGCACAAGGGTACCCAAAACCCTAATGGGTCAAGAAAATGGCTCACCTCAATCGACTAGGAAAGAGGGGTCTTGCACATCAACTATCCCCAAACGGCAACACGAGGAAAACCCTAGAAAGAACCACCACTATCACCAAGCTCACCCTTCTAGTCTATGGTGAGAGGAGAGTGTTGCTCAAGCAACTAGGATACAAACTCACCTCAATCGACTAAGAGAAAGAGGGGTATTGCCCATGCCACTAGAAGCTCAAACTCACTCCTCTAGACCAAGGAGAGAAAGGAGTATTGCTCACCAAGAAACCCTAAACCACAAGGATCGGCCAACATGGATACTTAAGCAAGATACTAATCTAACAACATATAAACAAGATCATGGAAGGAGATACAGTAGTTAGGGTTAGGAGTTATGCAACCCTCCTTAAGAAGCTCCAAGCTCCAAGGAAGAAGAAAGCTCCAAGGAAGGATCGCTCACCAACCAAGCTAGCTCCTCCAAGGGTGTCGTCCACCAAGCTTGCAAAGGAGAAGGGTATCATGCACCAAGTTAGAGGAGAAAACTAAGAGACTAAAGGATCCCTAGAAAGAGAAAAAGAACACATATATAGAAGGGAATGGAGGAGAAAACAAGGTAGAGCCAAGCAAGGTGTCTTCCTCCTAGGGACACTTGTCCTAGTGCACGAGCCGCCACTCTAGCAAGCCCTAAACACATGTCCAAGGCTATTGCCACATGCAAGCATCAAGCACCAAGTGTCCACTAGCGGTGACACAAATGAGGTCAAAGCTTGGTCAAAGGTCATGGGCGACGCACCCCATGGGCGACACACTCTCCCTTCTTGGCCGATACACTCCTCTCTTGCCCGATACAAGGTGCATCCAAACCAAAGCAAGGCATCTCAAGGCCCAACAAGCTCAACCAAGCCCAACAGAACTCCAAGCAACGAGCCCAAGCCTTCCTCTCTACACTAGAGGAAGCAAAGAGAGAGAGGAACACCTCACAAGGTGGCAAACTTGCCCACAAACCCTAGACTTGGGTTATTTGCAAGTAGCACCTTCAACTCTCAACAAAGCACAACCAAACCCTAATCAGTACTAAAGGTGATTAGCAAGCACCAAAGCATCAAGGTTAAGCAAAACAAACAGGGTAAACCTTAAACGAAGGTCAGGGTCCTTACAAGCTAACCCCCTTCAAGGGATTTCGTCCCTGAAATCCGAAGAGAAAAGCGAGGGATACTTCCTCCTCATCTCTTCCTCAAGCTCCCACGTGGCTTCCTTAATGCCACGATGATGCCAAAGAACCTTTACAAGAACCAGGTCCTTCCTCTTCAACTTCTTGACCCTTCTGTCAAGGATCACCACAAGACCTTCCTTGTAGGTCACATCTTCATCAAGCTCAACTTCGATTGGATATATCACTGTTCCCAAATCTGGATGGCTTTTCTTCAGCATACTGACATGGAACACTAGATGTAACCTGTGCAACTCTGGAGGCAACTCCAACTCGTAAGCTACCTTGCCAACACATGCTATAACTAGGTAACTCCCCATATACCTGGGTGCTAACTTACCCTTCCGACCAAACCTTAGCACACCTTTCCATGGCGAGACTTTAAGATACACTTTGCCTCCTACCTGGAACTCCAAAGGTCGTCGGCGATTGTCTACATAAGACTTCTGCCTGTCCTGTGCCACTTTCAACTGTTGTTGTATCACTTTGATCTTTTCTATTGTCTGTTGAACTAACTCAGGACCCAAAAGCTGATATTCACCAGACTCATACCAACACAAAGGAGATATGCACTTCCTTCCATATAAAGCCTCATAAGGAGCCATGTCAATTCTCCACTGATAACTGTTGTTGTAGGCAAACTCTATCAAACTGAGATGCACATCCCAACTGCCTAGGAACTGCAAAACATAAGCTCGGAGGAGATCTTCCAAAGTCTGAATAGTCCTCTCCGACTGTCCATCTGTTTGTGGGTGGAAGGCGGTACTGAACCTCAACTGTGTTCCCAATGCTTTGTGCAACTGTTCCCAGAAACCACTCGTGAACTGGGGACCTCTGTCGGAAACTATCGTTACTGGCACGCCATGTAACTGTACTATCTCATCCACATATACTTGAGCGAGCTTTTCGGCTGTATATGTTGTCTTTACAGGTAGGAAATGAGCAGACTTCGTCAATCTGTCCACTATCACCCAAATGGAATAATGATTCCTAGTTGTCCTGGGTAGACCAACTATGAAATCCATGGTTATATGATCCCATTTCCACTGCGGTATTGGCAAGGGTTGCAACGTACCTACCGGCTTTTGATGCTCAACCTTGACTTTCTGACATACCACACATCTAGCCACAAACTTAGCTACATCTTTCTTCAAACTGGGCCACCAATACAAATCCTTCAGACTATGATACATCTTGGTGACACCTGGATGCATAGAATACATCGATGTGTGTGCTTCCTCAAGCACTAACTCCCTCAGATTGTCAGCATCTGGAACAACCATCCTATCATGATAGCAAACTAGCCCATCCTTGGATTCATGGAACCCATCACGTTTTTCGCTGCCGAACTCTGATTTGATCAACTGTACCGCATCATCTGTCTATTGTGCATCTTTGATATGTTGTCTCAGCATAGGCTTGACTTGCATCTATGCTAAAAGTCCAGCTAATGAAGAAACTTCCATCCGTACATTCATCTGTCGCAAAGAAACAGACATATCCCGTCTATTGCATACCAGGGAACTCAATTGTGCCTTCTTTGAAGAAAGAGAAGAAGACTTTTGGCTAAGCGCATCAGCTACCACATTCGCTTTACCAAGATGATACTTGATGGTGCAGTCATAATCATTGATCAACTCCATCCATCGACGTTGTCGCATGTTCAACTCATGCTGCGAAAATATGTACTTCAGATTCTTATGATCCGTAAAGATCTGACACACCTCTCCATACAGATAGTGTCTCCAAATCTTTAATGCATGAACCACTACTGCCAACTCCAAATCATGAGTCAGATAGTTTTCCTCGTGTTTCTTAAGCTGTCGTGAAGCAAAAGAAACCACATGATCTTCCTGTATCAGCACACAACCTAAACCTTTCTTGGAAGCATCGCAGAAAACAACATAGCCCTTTCCAGGCTCTGGTAGGATTAACACTGGAGAACTGGTTAGCTTCTCCTTCAAGCTTTGGAAATCTTGCTGACAATGGTCATCCCAAACAAAAGGTACATCCCTTCTAGTCAACTTTGTCATCGGCAACGCAATCGTACTGAAGTTCTTGATAAACCTCCGGTAGTAACCTGCTAAACCCAGGAAGCTACGAACTTTAGTCGGCGTCTTAGGCTATTCCCATTCTACAACGGATTCCACCTTTCTCGGGTCCACTTTGACTCCTTCAACAGATATCACATGACCTAAGAAAGTCACTTCCTCCAACCAGAACTCACACTTACTGAACTTGGCGTACAATTGATGTTGATGAAGAAGAGTCAATGCTAGATGAAGATGTCACTCATGCTCTCGCCTGTCCCGACTATAGATCAAAATGTCATCTATAAAGACTATGACAAACTGATCTAAGAACGGACGGAACACTCTGTTCATCAGGTCCATGAAAGCAGTAGGTGCATTGGTTAGCCCAAACAGCATAACCACGAACTCAAAGTGGCCATACTTTGTCTGAAAAGCTGACTTTGGTATGTCATTCGCCTTAATCCTCAACTGATGGTAACCGGACCGTAGATTGATCTTCGAAAGCACTGTAGCACCACGCAACTGATCGAACAAATAATCTATCCTCGGTAACGGGTACTTGTTCTTGATCGTGACTTTATTCAACTGCCGATAATATATACACAACCGCATCGATCCATCCTTTTTCTTGACGAACAACACTGGAGCACCCCAAGGTGACGTACTCGGTCGGATAAAACCTTTCTCTAACAACTTTTGTAACTGCTTCTTGAGCTCTGCCATCTCTACTGGAGCCATCCTATACGGTGTCTGTGCAACTGGCTGTGTACCTGGAACCAGATTGATCTTGAAATCAATCTCCCGGGGTGGAGGAACACCATGAAACTCATCCGGAAACACGTCGGAAAACTCTCGAACAACTGACACCTCCTCGAGACTCGGACCTTTCGCCTTGGTAACCACAACGGTATCCACAACATGAGCTAGAAACGCCTCACATCCTTGACGTAGCAACTTCTTTGCCACCATGGCTGATACCAAACAGGTTGGAAGAATTTTCCTATCTCCCTGGAAGATCCACTTCTCTCCCGCATCGTCAAACACAGCCTACTTGGAACCATAGTCCAAAACAACCTTATACTTCTCTAAGGTATCCATTCCAAGGATAACATCGAAACCATGCATATCAAGTGGTATAAGATCCACTTGGATGCGGCGTCCCGAAAAAGACAAGACACAAGATGGACACTCTTCTCGAAGCATCGAGGAACCATCAAGAGGGGTTTCTAACAACAAGCTATCCTTCTTACAACTAACAGGTAAACGACAGTTTTCAAGCATACTATAAGCGATAAAAGAGTGTGTAGCACCCGGGTCAACCAGAACAATTATAAAGCAAGGAGAAGACATATCAGAATGAAATAACTCCATCTGACCTGTCACCACTCGCGGGTTGACTATTGCCTCTGGCTGACTCATAGCATAGAATCGAGTCGTTGCTTGCTGTCCACGTCCTTTGCTTCCTTGAGTAGACGATCCAGCTTGCGATGCCTGACCACGTCCTCGCCCTCTACTACTACTGGGCTGTTGTCTATCTGGTCCTTGTAGATTCTGCCTCGGCTGTTGTGTCACTTCAACATCTCAGTTCGGGCAATTCATCCTGAAATGCCTGGTCTGACCACACAGATGGCATACCCTATCATCGAACCATGGCCTAAATGGCCTTGTCACTGCCACTGAAGTTGTACTATGTACCTTAGACGGCGAAGAAACATAACCTCTTCCCTTACTCGGAGACCACTGTGAAAGTACACTGCAACCTCTCATCACAAAAGGTGTTGAAAACCTTGGCTTCTTGAAGCCACCAAACCTTTGTCCCTGGAACTGAGCATGCCTCTTTTTAGACATGGATTCTCTTTTCTCCCTTACTGATCGTTCAATCCTCCAGACAGATTCCACAAATGTAGCAAACCGCTCTCTGTTCTCCAACGCAGAAACAGGTGTTGTCAACTCAGAACTCAGACCCTTCTCGAAACGACTGATCCGCTCCTCATCTGTCGTCGCCATGTGAGGACAAAACCTCAATAGATCCATGAACTTAACCTCATACTCAGTGATGTTCATCGTTCCTTGTCGCAGGCGCTCAAACTGACTGACCTTCTCATCCAGATACGTCTTTGGGAATTAGCTGTTGACGAACTCACGCCGAAAAACTTCCCAACAGATCACCTCACCAGGCTGCTTCTCTTCCTCGATGGTCCACCAGTGACCAGCACTACTTTTTAGAAGGTAGACATCATGCTTTACTTTGTCAGCTTCAGGGATGTCAAGGATCCAGAAAGCCTTCTCAAGACTTGTCAGCCACAGATCTACATCCGCTGGATCAGCCGTTCCAGCATAATCTAAAGCTCCGACTCGGCAAAGCTGCTCGAAGGTCTTCCCAATACCCAATGCTTCTCCATGGAGAGCCTATGCTCTCAGAGGAGGCACTGGCAATCGCTCAACCATGAGATTCATCGTAGCCATTATCTGACCCATAAGCTGTTGATAGGCAGGATGTTCAAGAATGGCTGGGTTAGGTTGGGGGACCTCAGGCACCTGATCTTCATGTGCCTGCCCAAAAGCTCCATCAACTGATGCAACATCGCTATACTCAGGAGCATGTTCTTCATGGTTTCCAGACATCTTGACTTTTCTTCCGCTGAGGGCAAAAGATGATTGTGAGAAAATCTAGAAAACTCACAAGAACAGACTCACCCTAGTCCTAAATCCTTGTAGACTCAGCAAACCTAGAGCTCTGATACCAAAACTTGTGGCAACACATCCCACTATCACATAGACAGCGAGGTGTTACGCGAAAATGTGCGGAAAACACCATAACCACAGATTACTAAAACATGGGTTAATTAAAACCGATTGCGGAAAGCTGATAAACTGAGAAACCATAACATATAGGTCCTCGTCCTGCAAGGAAACATGTTATATAAATATATACAAGGCTTGATATGTGTCCACAACTTAGGAGACCAGCTGTTCTATCATCACATGAGTTCATCACCTGTTATATATATACATAAAGGCCCACATCCGGCCAGCAGAAGGATATACAAAGGATCAACATCCATGCATCGTGAAACAATGTCAAAACGCTCCCAAGGACCTGAGAGTATAGGGATGACTCTAGACTCTACTACAAAACATCCAAAACAACAACATATCCATCTCTTGCCTTCTACTGCTCGTCTGGCTGCTCGGCCGCAACTCCGCGACCACCACCACGTCTAGCTCGAACACCTAAAAACCAGTGGGGTGAGACAATCGAATATTGTCCCAGTGAGAAACATAACTCCCCGCCGAAACTATAAAACCAGAAGGATAAAGCAACAACAGAAGATAAACAGTAAAACATAGAATAATAACAGTCTATACCACAAGGCTATTCGTACCATCAAGCTTACCAGGCTGTATGGAAGACATATCATCAACTATCTCTTTATGGAACATAAGATTATAAGATCTTATCGCATAACATGAGGAACATATAAGTAACTGTATGTATAACAAGGTTAACTGCACAAGCAAGGCCTCAACCAATGTTCCATGTTTTGCCTTAAGCAATAAATACTATACGGCTGAATTACACATTTTTATGCCATGAGGAAGTGAACCGTACCGTTCAAATCCAACCGACGGCTGCGAAACCCAGAGCCGGTGCCATACAAGGTCACATGGAAGAGCCAGACTCCACAACCTCCCACCTCGTGGTCAGTGCACAAGTACAACACAAGCATGACCGCAGTCTCATGCTGAAGTGGTCTTAGCCACAGGGTCAGGCTACCCTCTACCTAGCCCGCCTCGGTACAGGTATCGACACTAGTGAAACTGAGCCACAGGCCTATTCACCGTGCTCTGAGCCATGAACGCATTCATGCTCCTCATATCACTTATCCTGAGCCATGGGCCTGTTCACCATGCTCTTTAATACTTGGGCTATGGGCCTGAATCCGCACCCTGGAGTCTACAACCGAAGTTGCACTCATACCTCCTCACTTTAGGCTAGGAGAAACCTCACATATTCAACAATATACGCTCCGGGTTAACCTGTAAGAGAACTCGTTTCACCATCACCAACTTCTGACGATGATGGATCTATGGCCAGGGCAACTACATGATATATTCCACTTGATTAATTAATATCTTTTATATGGATTGCAAGATTCAACCAAGTTATATAACATGTAAACTATAACAGGAAATAAACAACATAAAACTCAACATTATGCTACTATTGTAATCACATCATCCTGATCCATCACAAGGATCCAACATCACATGTTGTCACTTGGCCTCTTGCCAATCATCCAGATCCATCTCAAGGATCATCACATACCATGGGATCTCAATCCCTCGTCATGTATTGCCACTGCCTCTCAAGGCTTACATCATCATCATGGGGTAGAAATCCCCAATACTTTAGTCAAGCATATCATACAGATTATCTCAAATTCAAGAGTAACCATCACAACAGAGTTACTTAATATATACATATACCTCATAGCCCTCTTACTTGGCTATGCATCACCTGCATGGTTACTTGGTTAGTGTACACAATAATTATAGGCTTAACAGAAAGGTCATGCCATCAATATAGGGTGACATTAAAGATTATATACTTTGTCAACCATGCCTCAAATTATGATCATATGCATAAGGCACATCATTAAGCAAACCATTTTACATGCTTACCCTTATCTCAACTTATTAAAGATAAACAAGATGATCACATTCATGAATATATCCATGTTAAGTTTAATGAACAAACTTTACCATAAGGAATACCTTTAAGCATGCAAAAGTGTCACCATCGTTTTAATCAAGAACATATCCAACGAGTCTGTTTTCCATGATAAGCAGGACCCTCACTAAAACGTCACAAACCCTCACTAAAAGGTTGTATCGGGCATGGCTCACTCTATCGGCCAACTCATAACGGCCGACACAAGAAGGCAACCGGCAACGCTGTGTTACCACCAAGGCAACCAAGCGTGCAACTAAGCAACGCTGCATCAGGTGTCGTGCACTAGGTCTATCGGGCAACAACCAAGGGTCTGCCGCATAGCTAAGCATGACTGGAGATAGGGTGTCGCGCAACGCCCGTTAGGGCTATCGGCTGACACACCTAGACTTAGGGCGACGCCCGTCACACGACCATTAGCAACGCACAACGATACCAACACACACCTACAACAGATGCATGCCGAGCAAGGTACTCTACAGGGGGTATCGTCCAGAGGTGCAACACAAGCCACCATCAAAGGATCTGTCATCCAGCTCACCAAACCAGGGCCTAACGGCCGTCACAGGGTAAGGTGATGGTGTGATGCCTGTCACAGAGACCTAGTATCGTCCACCACCAGCACTTCAGGTGTCGCTCAAAGGTCTAGGTCAAGAGGGTTGTCGGGCAGCACCTCCCCACACTCATAACGACCAAGGTATCACTCACAAGATCAACATCTACCTCGAGCACAAGGGTACCCAAAACCCTAATGGGTCAAGAAAATGGCTCACCTCAATCGACTAGGAAAGAGGGGTCTTGCACATCAACTATCCCCAAACGGCAACACAAGGAAAACCCTAGAAAGAACCACCACTATCACCAAGCTCACCCTTCTAGTCCATGGTGAGAGGAGAGTGTTGCTCAAGCAACTACGACACAAACTCACCTCAATCGACTAAGAGAAAGAGGGGTATTGCCCATGCCACTAGAAGCTCAAACTCACTCCTCTAGACCAAGGAGAGAAAGGAGTATTGCCCACCAAGAAACCCTAAACCACAAGGATCAGCCAACATGGATACTTAAGCAAGATACTAATCTAACAACATATAAACAAGATCATGGAAGGAGATAGAGTAGTTAGGGTTAGGAGTTATGCAACCCGCCTTAAGCAAGCTCCAAGCTCCAAGGAAGAAGAAAGCTCCAAGGAAGGATCAGCCACCAACCAAGCTAGCTCCTCCAAGGGTGTCGTCCACCAAGCTTGTAAAGGAGAAGGGTGTCGTGTACCAAGGTAGAGGAGAAAACCAAGAGACTAAAGGATCCCTAGCAAGAGGAAAAGAACACATATATAGAAGGGAATGGAGGAGAAAACAAGGTAGAGCCAAGCAAGGTGTCTTCCTCCTAGGGACACTTGTCCTAGTGCACGAGCCACCACTCTAGCAAGCCCTAAACACATGTCCAAGGCTATTGCCACATGCAAGCATCAAGCACCAAGTGTCCACTAGTGGTGACACAAACGAGGTCAAAGCTTAGTCAAAGGTCATGGGCGACACACCACCAGCACCATGGGCGACACACCCCATGGGCAACACACTCTCCCTTCTTGGCCGATACACTCCTCTCTTGCCTGATACAAGGTGCATACAAACCAAAGCAAGGCACCTCAAGGCCCAACAAGCTCAACCAAGCCCAACAGAACTCCAAGCAATGAGCCCAAGCCTTCCTCTCTACACTAGAGGAAGCAAAGAGAGAGAGGAACACCTCACGAGGTGGCAAACTTACCCACAAACCCTAGACTTGGGTTATTTGCAAGTAGCACCTTCAACTCTCAACAAAGCACAACCAAACCCTAATCACCACTAAAGGTGATTAGCAAGCACCAAAGCATCAAGGTTAAGAAAAACAAATAGGGTAAACCCTAAACGAAGGTTAGGGTCCTTACAACATGTACCAAGGCGGGCTAGGTGTTTTCAGCTTGAATACATGTTGTTCGTGGTAGTTTGACTGATATGTCACTTTGGTGAAGACTCACAATGACATAGTGGGTAGAAGATCTTGGATTCTGGCTCTTCCTAGATATTGTATGGCACTAAATAGCACCTCGTACTGGTCAGTTGGATTTGGGTGGTACGACTCAAATCCTCAGGGCATTAATAAAATATGTAATACAGTCGTGTAGTATAATTGTGGGGTTAAACAAGCTTCACAATGGATGTTTACCCTTGCCTTATTTTTATTACTGTTTAGTTGTTATAAAATGTGGTAAGAGAAATCAACTATTGTACATGTTTTTCATATTCCTTCTTATCATGTTGCTAATCCTATCAGTGATAGTTGTTCAATCTGATTAACATGTGTAATTAGCTTTAATTATTCTTTTATTTGAATCTCCTCTTCCTGTTTAATAATAATGTATATGTGGTAGCAATAATTGTTGGTTGAGAGTTATATCTCTCACTGAGATATGGGTCTCACCTCGTGGGTTTCCACATCTTTTAGGCATTTGTCAGCGACGTGGTAGAGATTGTGTTGTTGAGGAAGAGCAGCTCAGAAATCAATAGCCATTGAAGGTTGGATAGTTGTTAGTGTTGTATAGTAGATTCCTAGTCTCATCCATGTACTCTCATGTCTGGGAGGGATGTGTTCAGTAGACATTTGTATATCGACACTTGTTTTGGCAGTATGTCGTGGTTGTATATATGAGTCTTGTACCTGTGAATAGGTTCTTTTGTATATAAGTTTTTGGTTGATGGCCACTGTACAGATGTGAATACCTGGTATGGTATGTGATATATTACAGGTTGTAACCCTTGATGAAATATGTTTTCCCACAATGATGGTTACATGAAATTAGTTTTAATTTACCCGCTTTTAGGGCTATGTGGTTCTTTAGCTCATTTGCGTGATGTCAGGTTGTCACATCTTCTTTAACTGATTTATCCCCATCAACCTTGTAAGTCAGACCAACTTCTTATAAAGTTAGTTGACTTATGTTTCTAGCAGAATTAAAAAAAACTAATTAAAATTAAAAGCTATGTGTATTCCAAGTTGAATCTCTTCAACTAAGGACCGTTTTTAGCTCTATTCTTCACCACATAAACCCCTCCCCCTTTGAATATCTCCCTATGAGGAATTTAAACAAAAGTTGGATATCTTTACTCAAATATCTTCTCTACATCACTATGGATCAGAGTGACCAGTTAGTTCTTCAACCTTTTCTTTACCTTTTTCCTCTCTTGTATCCTACAAGTCACATTCCTCTAAAGATTGAGAATAACTCGTGATCTTTCTTGCTTTTATCCTCCACTCTTCTTCTTTGAGATAGGTTGAGTATGTACTGTGGAACATGCCAATTTATTAGGGGTTTGAAGTGATTTGTATGAATCCTCAGATGGGAGAACACATTGTTCCTACAAAGGTGAGTATATAATCATATATATAAGAATGAAGTGCAAATTCACCTTTCTAGAACATAAATCAATGAATTTTACAACTCTAGATAATAAAGGGAATTGATGGGAAACCTTGTATATTGTTCATGCTTTGAATTTTACCATCATGCGAGGATATAGATTGTTGAAAATGATTCTAATTTTTAGTGTATTTATCTAATTGCTTTACACACTCTTATTGATCATTTTGACTTAAATTGGTGAAAATCAATGGAATTTGTGAATGGTGGAGGGAAGATGGCTATATAACAACATGGACCAAAAAAGTATTTTAAATATATTTATGATTGCATTTATGTTATTATCATTAACATGGAATCTTGATGATTCCTTCCAATCTAAATCAATGGAATGGTAAGTTTACCTTTCCAAAAAGAACTAGAAGACCACTTCAATGAATTGCTTTGGTGCCCTTCTTAACTAGTTTTTTTCCTAAATAATTGGATTTAAAGCTTATTTTTTCTTGAATATTTGGCGATCTTGTTTGCATATTAAATGACTAAATTTACCTTAAGCTATGCCAAATGATGAAAATCATAAAATGTTCATGACAAATTGATGAATGGGAGATGAATGAATGAAAATAGATATGTGACGAACCACCCTCAACATAAACCTAATCATACTACTATGTAATAAAAAATGGTGTTACAAATGATCTATGAAAATTAAATTTTATATATTAAAATGACATAGACATGTAGTGACATTAAGTTCTTGAGATAGATGATGAAAATGGCTACACGGCTCCTCATAAAGGGCCTAGATCATATGTTAAGTAAGGAGTGCAAGTAGAAAGGATATGTGATGAAATCAGATGATATATAGTGAATGGTATGTATGGAATTGATAATATGTTAAGAAGAATCCATTGGCATATAACATATGTTTATTTATATTGCATGGGTTGTAATATAGTTAATGGTAGAGAACCCACACTTAATAACTAAGGCATATCAAGTGGCCTTAAAGTCCATACAGATAAATTAATTCTCTTAGTAATCAAGTGAGAACTTATCGCTTATGGCTAGATCTGTGAATATAATAAGTCACTCCCGATGTTCATGTTAAGATAGCATGTAGTGAAAAAAAGATCCATGAGAGGGGTGCTTGGTGGTTGATTAGATCTAGAGGACTAATCTACATGAGTATTAAAGGGACCTACTGACGTGGCATAGAGGGTACAATTTTCTTAAGAAAGATCTATCAAAAGGATTATGGGTCCTCGTAGAGGTAGTATAGATGCCCCAACCCTACGATGATGAAATGTAAATTTTTGAAAGAAATACTGTCTCACTAAACTTGTATTGAAGTGTAGGAATGAGAAGGAAGACAATCTATAGTCACCTTCCTAGCCATGTAGCAAACCTAGGTCGAGTTAGTTATCTTAGGGTAGCCAACTAAACCCTAAGGTATGAACGGTGATTCGTGCATATGCTCAAATCATGAAAGCTTCTACTTGGTTGCAAATGTCCAAGAAGTTTTAGAGGATATCTAGAAGATGTAAAATTTATAGCAATTTATGTTGATTTCTACTCATACACTTGTTAACTTATTATACTTCTATCATATGTGATGTAAATGTGTGTACTAATTAGTACATACGCATTGCTTATGTCAAAATATATCTGGTTAAGTATTGAAATGAAGATGAATGTGAATCACTTTCTCTTATGTTGATAATAATACATTTACCAAACATCTAGGTCTACTCAGTAATTATCCAAATGGTTGTAGTTTAGAGTAAGAGTGGTATTTTTTCATAGTGAGAAGTTGTTGAAAGGAATTTATAGTCATTCGTATATTGGGAGACTTCATTAGAGAGAGAATATTGAGATGGTGTACAGTAATTTCATGTTATATGTAAATAATGTTGTTAGTAGTAATCTTGTAGGTATAAAGATGTGTTCATTCTCAATGCTATAATAAAATCCTTTTACTTTTCTTCAACTATGCAGTATTTATTGGATATTCAAAGGCTAATTGTGAGGTAGTGTTTTATTTATCGTTCATTACATTTCCACTTAATAACCCATTTTATGAGGTTTGTTGGGAGCAAGTCTAGACACCAGTCATGGTAGTAGCATTCAGTTGGTTAATATGTGGGACAAATAGCAAAACCATATAATTTTGGTACAATTTGTTTTATATTATGTCTAATATAATATCTTCATGAGAAAAATTCACATCCACATTTTTTTGTTAGAGCCAAAGGTTCGACATTTCTTTCTAGTTTTTGAACAGAGTTGGCAGCTTTGGTGTTAAAAACATTAATTATATTCCTTAAAAATGGGGAAATGAAGATAGTGTGCATGATAACGTGGTGAATTTGGTATCAAGTTGATAAGAATAGTGAGATGAATCTATATGCATGGTTGAATTTGAGAGAGAACAGTTGAAGAGAGTGAGATTGATGCAAGAAATTATCCTAGTTGTGTAGAGTAAATAGAGAGAAGGTCATGTGAATGTGATTTTGTATCAATATGTCATTTCACTAGTTACTCATTTAGGAAAGGAAAGGAGCATGTGCAAAGGAAACACAAATCTCTCATTGCTATATCAAGGTCCAATGTCCTAAATAAAGGTAAGATCTTGGTTTTTATATTTTAGGGTATTGTCTTTCCTAAATTAGTTTTTAGGTCAAAAAATTTCAAGCAACTTTAAAATATGATTTCTAATCATATTGAGCATATAGATATTATTAACATGATATATTTGGGTTTTTACGAGTTATAAAATGGGAGTTACCTTATTCAATTAAAGATGGATTCATTGCAGTTAAAATTAAATATATAGAGTATCATCCTAAAACAACGATGTCGTGTTGATGTATTTCATATATCATTTTTGCTATCTAAGGGAAGTCTAAAAGTTATCTCTTTGCAATCGAATTCCAATATTGTATCTAAGTATTGAAGAGAGAGAGAGAGAAAACTATTAAAGTAAACTAGATTGGATGTAGATTAGTCAATTAGTTTTCATTAGAATTGATTGATGGAGTAATCGTTAATGTGTTGTTTCTTTATGAATTTACACTATTTGACATATGTTGCATTTGGGAAATTGTTTTCTTAGACCATTGTTAATATATATTTTTGATCTCTTTTTTTAAACTCCTATGTTTTCACATGATCAAAGGGTTGGATCCTCCTAGGATAGGTATTCTAATAATAAAATTTGACATCAGAGAAGGGGGTTTTATCTAAACAAAGGGTTGGGTCCACATAGATGTGAGTAAAGATAGAAGCTCATTTGGCCGTTACAGGTTTGTATCAAATTTAAGACTTATAGCCTTTCCCTATTGATTTTTTTTTTAAATGCATGCCCTGTCTCGTCATGACTAGACTATCTCGACTCGGTGCATCATTGTGAACCAACTGCTTTTTGATAAAAACCTTGCTTTTTTTGCAATCCCAATAATACACAAGAATATTTACATTGAATGTAAGCCATTTTTTTCAATTTTATACTAGTAAAATGTATACTTTACCCCCACTTATTTAACATTCTTCATTTCCTTGGGCCACAAAATGTTTTGGCTACATATTACAGTTGCATGTGACAGGCATCATCTTGATTCTATTACACAAATAGTATTGTATGACAATTATCCAACCTTGTATGCTTTACATACAATCAGATACAACTTTTATAGACCCAATTATACTATGCACATGTTGGTTACAACACCCAACTGAAAAATATGTCACCACATATCATCCTGACATGCATACATTTAGCCAAATGATTTTCTTATTCTATCGAATTTTTTCTCATCTTTCCACAATTATCACCAAATATGTTATCTCACGTGATGTCTTCTCCCCTCAATTAGTTGAGTTTATCATCATTATGTTCTTCATTCCTTGAAAATATAAGATGGGAAAAGGCATCTAGCAAGGGCGCATTCAAATCAAACTCATTCTATTTCGAGGTCTCAATTTGGCTTTCGGCGAAATCAATACTACACGAATTTTTGATACATAGAAATCCTTTTTTTTTATTCTAGTCTGTTAGCCTGGTGATTTTCTACTTGATACTTTTTATTTGATACCCATTGCGGGCCTCCCTCTTCTTCCAATATGAATTACTTGTGACTGTTGTGCAATTATTGATCCCTTTAATTACTTATTCAGCGATATATAAGGGCCAATATAGTTTGACCTTGATCTTTTTCTGGAGATAAGCCATGAATCATGCGACGTGATTAATTTGAGAGGCAGAACATTGAGTAGCTCTTGCACAAGAGTAACATTATTTTTAATCAAGAAAGTGGTCGTGGTGCGCATTTACCTCATGCCTCATTTAAACAGAGTTTGTTGTGTTCTATCGTTTCTGATTAGATTTTTATTGCTGTCTTCATGGATTATTTACTCTATTTTTTTAATCTAGCAACAAATAGACTAGATTTCAACTATAGAGAAGACAGACCCAAAGGTATTAGTTGTTATTCTTTTTAAATTCAATATTCTTTGTACTATGATGCCGAAAAGCGTGATAAACGGGCTGCAACTTGTAGGCAAGAGGCCCATGTGAATTTATTTGTTCATAAATATGAGGGGCTTTCTGCAACTTACGGGCAAACCATCCGTAAGAAATGAGGTAGTTTCCATCGGTCTAAATTTACACTTTGTAGGATTTGGAAAGCAGAACCGATCATGTGAATTTACACATAATAGAAACTGAGATTTTGGACTCCCTTGATTTTATGTCAATGTCAAAATCCAAATCAACTAATTGGGAGGCCAACAATTACATCAACTCTCAAATGTATCAGATAAAACAACTATAAGTGCAAACTTTATTTTGACCGGATATTGAGGATCCATAATTTAATTAGACTGAAAGGACTAAATGCAGCCTTTTTAGAATCCCACCAACCAAGCATGCGCTGACGCTGAGCACGCAAGCTCTCAGCATGCACGCCAATTCTTGATTGATGTCTGATTTACTTTGATAAAAAAGTATGCCTCGCAGAAGGACAAGTAACACCTGTTTCATAGCGATCTAAACGTATTTGCGCGCGTGAAAAGGTATAAATATCTGGTCTCAAACTTCACCAATAATGCTCGTTCTCGACGACGTAACAGTCTTGCATAGCCATGGAGCTCTTTCCTTTTTAAGAGCGGACAAATGTGTGTCACCTAATACATCCGTTACAGTGCTTGGCAACGCCAAGTATACGTAATTATATCAATGTCAACATAAAAAGTATTCCGAACGTATGTAATGTAATGAGCATTTCCCACCCTCACCCCAAAAAAGTAGTAGTCTAACAATACAGCCAACTCTAAACTCAAGTCCTCCGAACTTCGTATATTTATGTGAAAGATGGATAAAATTAGACATGTCAAACGAATGTGTGGGTTGGTTGTGTTGGCTCTTTCGGTCTTGCAAATGCGGGTCAAAAAGATGCAATTCTAAACAGGTTAGAAAAAATAAATCTAAACCCGACCCAATGGGTTGAGGATCACCCAAAGATGTTCATATAATGTGTTCAATAAAAATATTTTACAAGTTACAACTCTCTAACAGTATAAATATATCATTCTCTAGTATTTTTAAATAAAATATAGCACAAAAACAATCAACTAATATTACATTATATGCTATTAAATAAAAAAATATGTTGCTCAAGTTTTGTAATAATTCAACAAAATACCATTTTTAAGGTAAAATCTTAATATATAATTTAATTTCTCGACAAATTAGAATTAATAACTTTTATTACAACTTCATTTCTAATTTAATAGATCAATTAGATATAATGTAGTGGGTATCTTCTATCAATATCTCTCTCAAATATCATCTCGTGTTGGGCAACTTTGAGATAGAACGGAACTCCTTAAGAATTAAAGGGTTGTAGTAGGTCATATTTATTACAAGTAGTGGTATGTCGTTATATCTATTTTATATGTTTAATTTAGTTAAGAGGGTCACCCACAGGCCACCCTTGAAACCCGCAAAATAAATGGATGTGTGTAGATTTGAGAATTTTTAGCGGGTGCTAAATTTCATCATCTAAACCTGACATAAACGGATTGACTCATGAGTGCACACGAATTGTCCTAATTTGATAGGTCCAAATAAAATATATGGGCACGGTGGAGTTGTGATACCTGGCGAACATGTGAAATGACTTCTACAATATCAAACAGTCGAAATATTAGATCCTTGTCCAACGAACTTGCATCTACAGAATACGTTTTTTGGGTTTGACCCATAGGCACATATGAAATCGGAGATGGGATCCGGTTGCTACAATTCTTAAAACAGGAGAAAAAGAACTAAATTGATGGTCCAAAGGTTTTATTAACTAGCTTAGTTGGCAAAGCCTGCTGCTGGTTGTATTCATTCGGTTCGCATCCCGCTAGACCCTAGGATATGCTAGAACAGTAACGGTGATCGGCGGAACTCCCATGGCTTTTGCAAAACACTTCTTACCAAACTGTAGTCCAGGCGCCACTCAGGGCATGTTTGTTTAGCGGAATCTGGCCGGATTGGATTGTATCGCGTACTCCAGCAGCAGGAATATTAGATTTGGTTTGAAGGAATGAAGAAATCGAAATAATACGGGACTTTTGGACAGGCAATAAATGCGGGATCCAATTCTCCTTTAAAACAAGAAAATTACAAAGATGCTTAAAACAGGAAAATCCTTTTACTGGGATCGTCCGACTGCTGCATTTATTAAAATCCTATTGAATGCAGCAAATCAAACGTCCCCTCAATGGTAAAAAGCACAAAAATTTTCGTGAGACTCCCACTCATCCCCCAACCCCCTTCCCCAAATAAATTTTAAGCAGCAGAAGAACTAATGTGAGTGAATATGCAAAGTGGCAAGTACTATAGTCGGTAACATTAATTTTGAAGTTACCAATCCACAGTGATCAAGATGCTACAGTACAAATTTCAGTCAACCTTCAAACATCTACTTTTGCAAGTGATCGGCCATATTAAAGAGGCACTAGTCTCAAGCCGCCGGCAACCAGATAAAACATTGTAATACTGTAGCTGTTCGGTTCATGAATCCACACAATCACTCTACAATCTTATCTGCACATCGACCTAATTAATAGGTTTCACCATAAAATAAGCATGAAATTTTCTTCCAATATGTTTTCCTTTATAGACTTCTGAATGACATTGCAGAGGTTATGCCTATCTTGAACGTCTGATTGAGCCTTCAATACAGGGGTGCCACCAGATGAATCCCAAGCAAGCAACGGGAAGGAGAATCGGCCTCGTTGTATTCACCAGAGCAGTGCTCACAAGTGTCTACATGGTCTTCCTCTCACCACCAGACGCCATGTCCATCCAAATTCAACCAACAAATCACACGGAAAATACAGACAAAAAAAAAATCCAAGTTATCCCAAGCCGGAAACAATGGCAAGACAAGCAGCAATGCTAGAGGGACTGCCAGTTCTGCATACATGGGTCCGCACTCTGGACCTTAGGAAGCATCTTGTAGGCCCGTTTATCTAATAAAAAAGGTAAAAGCCTCCTTGTGACCTAGGCGCAGCTGCAGGCTACATCATATGATACACCCCGGTCTGAAGGCACCAGAGCCTGCGGTTTGGCCATTAAGATTTCGGTGATCTCACCTCTAAAGGTTGACCATGGTGGAGACGTGATCGATCAGCACAAGGCTCAATGCAATGCGATCTGTGAATCAAAGTGATGGCATGTGGAGTATGGAGGATGGGCCTGACCAGGCCTAGGCGATGCTGACCAAGCAAGAACGGGATTGAGAGGTCAGGTTTCCCCATAAGGAATATGATGTCTCTATTCCCATAGCAGATCAGATGAGGCACCTGGTCAAAATTTTAGGACGATAATGGACCGGAGAAGTTTTACAAAATCGGGGGAAAAGGGATTAGGATTGCATAAACATCAATGTCAATGCCGTCCCTGATTCTTATTCATGATTCCTCCTGTATGTATGGGACTGGAAAAAAACACACAAACACAACGTGCTACCACAACATCAACAGAATTTTCATTTCAAGAAACAGCACCTGGCTTTTTCATTATTTATGAGTATATCATTGTATTATATGAAGTGTGTCTGAATTTTATAGACAATATCTATGGTTAGTGACCTCAACCATGAAGAGACTTGTCCATCAGGCAGGAGATATCAGTGTAATCAGAAGCTTCAATCAATAATATTCGTTGGTATCCCTATATGGCAGATATATATGTCAACCAATACTAATATTCAACCCATGAACAATCCTTTGCAATGGCAGCAAATGTAGAAGGGTTCGGCTAGATGAGGGGAGGATATAGCTTGGCCTGTTGAAGTATTTTTTTCTTGTACTCAGCCCGATCCTGCAATTATGATAAGCAAATGCAAGTTAATCCGGTAGGTACAAAGCAAATATAAACCAAACGTAGACCAAAGAAATAATCACAACAACAAAGTTCATCACAATCTCAAATTAGTTATGCCTAAATGCACGGGCAAATAGAAGTAACTACAAGGAACACTAGAGGGATTTACTTCACAAAGTTACCAAGATATATGAAAAATAACATCACGCGTAATGACTAACAGCTTCTGCAAACAGGAGACACGTCCTTTGAAAAAAAGCCTTCTATTTTGGCACTGATGCCAAGCAACTGCAGCCCATAGTACCCTTAGCCAGGGCACCTTCTGCAAATCCTTCAAACCACCTAAGAAAGAGACTTTCACAACTATCCTCCACACTGAGGTTCCCGTCTCACAACAGGTGTCAAAATTAGGACAGTGATCCTTGACATCACTATTCTCATATAAGTAAATAGCTTGC